>QVRM01000056.1:0-600000 GCA_003439945.1 Dermanyssus gallinae
GTAGTTTTCAATGGCAAACTATATGTTTCTTGATTCTCTGAATGTTCGGTAGGAGTCCAATGCTTCTGTGTTGAACGGGACCTTGTTGAGGACCAAGTCTTCCGTGAGTGTTCTTTCTCCGCACAGTTCTAAGGCTAGTGTGGCAGATGCGTTTTCAGGCAGTCCCAATATGCGTTTGACAAAGCAAGACTTCACTCTATCTAGGACTTTTAAATCACTCATTGTCAAATGCGGTGCTATGGCGGGTAGACAATATGTTATGGTCGGGAGAAGTTTGATTTTGAAACAGTTCATTGCCTGTTTTTAGGTCTACGTCGCGTAGATCTCCTAGTAAGGTGATTGTGGCCGCCGCTTTTGCCCGCACTCCGTCAACATGTGTACTAAATGAGAGCCTTGGGGTTAGGATAACCCCTAGGTAAGTGAAGCTGTTGACCACCTCAAGCATTATTTTCAAGCGATGATCTCTAGCAGCATATGATCCTCCTCTGCTGAAACGCATTACCTTTGTTTTATCTGTGTTGATTGAGAGTTTGTTTTGTTCACACCATTGTGCAGTCTCGTTGAGATAAAACTGAAGATGATTTCGGGATTTTGCTAGGATAACCAAGTCATCTGCATAGAAAGCGTGTGGGGCTTTGAGACCACGGAGCAGATCCGAGAGTCCAGTCACGTACAGAATGAAAAGGAAAGGGCTAGCTGAGTCTCCTTGGGCCACTCCGATTGTTTGTGTTACGGGTTCTTGTACGTAGTGATCGCCGTTTTTAATCGTTATGACGTTATATGCTAGAATGTCATGTAAAATGTTAAAAGTTGCTCCCTTTATATCAAAACTTGATCGTAGAGTGTTCAGCAGACAGTCCCTCGGAAGACAATCGAATGCAGTTTTAAAATCAATAAAAGCAGCGTATGTCATTTCGTTCACTGAGCGGCGATATGATACATGTTTCACTACAAATGAGACCGCATCTGACGTAGACCGTCCCCGTAGAAAGCCATATTGCTCCGGCGGGACCTTCTCCTCGGTGGCCGAGTACAGCCTGTTAACGATTAGCGATGTTAGAATCTTATAGAGCACGCTTGTGAGTGCGATGCCTCTATAGTTTCTCGGGTCAGTTGGATCTCCTTTACGCTTGAAGATAGGCTGCAAAAAGCTCTGCCGCCACTCGACGGGTATTTTCCCTTGTCTAAGACATACATTGTAGAGCTTTGTTAAAATTGGACAAACTACATTTACATTCTTCTTGAGGTGTTCATATGCAATAAGATCTGGCCCTGTCGACTTCCCATCTTGTTTCTGCTTAATAGCGGCTTCGACTTCGTTTTCGGTAAAATCTGTAAAATTATCATCGTCACAGGCATCTCGGTCTGGTAATGCGCACTCTTGTGTCAGTAGGCTTCTGGAGTGATCTACCCAGTCATTATCGTTTATCACTGATTTAGCGACGTTGGTCTCCTCGGGAGAAGCAGCCACGGCTTCTGCACGCTTGCTGTTATAAGCCGTACACGCTGATCTTCTTCGTAACGCAATTTTTTCTCTCTTTTCATGTGCGTGAATTCCTTTTTCATCTCTGCTATGCGGCGGAGTGTTGCTGGTGACCTATTTTGAATTGAACAGATTGCGTGCTTCATTTTCCGGCATTCCTCATCAAACCAAATCTCTGGATTTTTGCCTTTACGTTTGATTTCGCAGCGAGGTGAATGGACCATTTAATTGTTCTTTCAATTTCGTTCACGTCGTTGCTGTGTTCAGCTAGCTGTAATGCTTGTTCCAATAGGTGGCTGTTTAGTGAGCGGTGGACGTGCTTAATTTGGGACGTGACCACACGTTGTTTGCGATGCAGTTTGAACTCGATTTGAGAATGTTTACGATGAGCTGATGGGCGGATAGTGATGTCAAATATAATATATGTCGTCTGTGATACTGTGATACGTCTGTGAAATAATATCAACCGCGCTGTATCCATTCCAACTAATATATGTAGGCTCTGAATAATTACTGTGGATGGCCAGTCCAAGCTCGTCAATTCCTGTTTTAAAACTCATTTTTCTAAAACTTTCTTTTGTCAAGTCACAATTAAAATCTCCACCTATTACTACATTTTTATTCGCATCTGTGCAAAGTCCCATACAGTCGTCAATGTCCTGTATCACTTGATCTACCGCCTTTTCAGGCGGGCTATAAATACAGATTAAGTAATAATCGGTGAGCTCTAGTACAATGTGTCTGGCAGTGCTATGAAGAAGCTTGGCATTCTCCGTTGTTCTTACTCCTATACATACGCCCCATTTTGGTCTTCCTCGTCCCTCCGGCTTAATTGCCAGTCCGTGAAATACTTTGTGGTGGGGGAAGGGGGTTTTTGTGGAGTCTGTTTCGAAGGTTTCCGTTAAGAGCGATATGTCGTATTTGCTGAATATGTTCTCTCCTGTTGTTCGATATAATTGGTTGAGAGATTCGACATTCCATAGCAGACAATTCGATGGAGCTGTTTTGTGTTCTTGGGGTGTTGGCTGGCTAATTTGTCATTGATTTGTCTCCATTTCTTTGTTTTCACTGTGATCTTCCTCCACGCTTGCCCTGTATCGTTTGGCGCCAATGCTCGCCCCCACTTCGTGCACTGCGCTGGACACTCTATATTGGTGTAACTGGCCGCGGTACGGGCGGAAGTGAATGCCGTCTGGCCAGACGGACGGGTCTAGTAGTTCATTGAATCTACTTGCAGCTACCTGCACGTGATAGCTGTTGTAATACTCCTGGTTCATGCCAGCAAGTTTTGTCACTTTCACTTCTGTGTCTGCCCCTATTATTCGACATACATACTCTTTGATCGCGTCCGCAGAGTGTGACAGTTCTACGCGGCTAACAAAGAGTGCTTTAACACGCGGACGATCTGGTACGCTATGTGCTTCTACAGCTCTTAGCTGAGTCATTTTGTTCGTGCCGGTCGTAACGTGCATTTTACGTCCGCCTTTTCCGACTGTGTGCCAGGGAGGGTTGTGTGGAGTATGCACCTCGTTTGGTGTGCCGACGACGTTGTAGTGTTGGCTGCTATTGAAACGGAGACGCCGTGGAGTAGGCACGTCGCGCTTCGAACGTAACTGCACGTTTTGTTGCTGTTGCTGCTGCTTCGGTTGGTATCTGTTGATAGTCGGTTGGTTGGATCGGTGGTCAGCTGTTTTTAGTGTTGTTAGTGCTGTGCTACTTTTGCCCAGGATCTTCCTTGTAAGGTCGTCGATTTGTTTCCTGAGTGCCTGGAGTTCCGCTAGGCACTTGCACGGTCTGGTGCTGGCTGGAGTAGTGTTTTTGGCAACGTGCAAGGAGATCTCTCGCCAGAAGCATGACTTGCAGTTTGTGCTGTTTTTTCCGGTATCTGGAAGGAACTGTGTGTGTGCAACGGTTTGTTGCAACCCTCACACACAGTACGTTCTCTAATCTAAAGGATTTGTCCACCGCAGGTAGTGCAGGGAGGTCCGGGGTTCGTTTCAATATCCCCACACAAAAGCAACAGTGCTAGTGGCGCCGCTGTTGCCCTTAGAAGTCGGGACTTCACAGGCCAGTGCCGGGGTGGGTGAATTAACAGACTCACCATGCTCAGTAGTGAATCCTGTAGTTGGGGCCTCAGTGATGGTCTATATAGAGTGTAGGGGTTGTCACCATCGCGTACTGACTCGTACTGTCTGTTAACGGTCCAATTTTGGGTACAAATGTAAAATACCATCAGAGCGCACAGAAAACGCGTCCGCACGGGCGCCGCCATCTTGAAAGCTGATATAGAAAATACCGTGCGCTATTTAACCTTGATAGTGATTTTTAAGAATATCCATGGGATTGGGCCGAAGATACTAAAACTTGATCGCCTTGGAGAGGCGAGAGAGACCAGAGCATCTAACACGGTCACACTGAACATACGCATGCATCAAAGCAGCAAGGGCAGCCAAGCTTTTGGCGTGCGAGCTGTCGGAGAGTGGAACCACTCTTCCGGTTAGCTTGCGTTGTTTGAAATCCTTAAATAACTTATTACCCCGTCAATAATGGATACACTAGTATTCGCTAGACTCTCGCATAGAGGTAAACACAAGTTATTGTATTCCGGCTGCAACTTTTTACCAACACAATGGTAACTGTAGTAGGTTTAAATAACTATATCATCCTTGCCAATATTTGTAAATTTATAAAACAACATACCATTGTAATTGTGTATATAATAAATAAATGATCTTGTTACAAAAATCGCTTTATACATATATATATATATATATATATATATATATATAGAGAGAGAGAGAGAGAGAGAAGAGATGGAGTTAAAAAAGTCGATATGTCGCTATGTCTTACGTTAAAGCTTTCGCGCGTAGAACCGTAAAATTTAGCAATTACGACCGAAATACTATTCTCAGGCAATAGCATATGTAATGCTTAATATTTTCGTACGAAAGTGATAGTGTTGTGTTACGCAGTTTCCGAGTAACTAAGCTCGACAGCCATAGTTGTTGTGTTTTACGTTGAAGCTTTTACGTTTAGAACCGTAATATTTTGCCAATACGTTCTCGCCCCTCCCTTTATTGGAAAAAAATATTCTGTTCCCGAGTTTTACCAAATCTCACAATATGTACCTAACTTACTCATACACCTTATACAAGTATGCGGGTTTTAGTTTAGTTACTCGGTACCATTAGTTTGGTACGAAAATGATGGGCATGAAATTTGTTACTGCTGGTCTTTTAGGCGCAAACTTTTGGTCGTAATAGAAACAATTTACGAATTCGAATCCGAGCTTCCACGAAGAGTACACCGAGTGCGTCTGGCGACTGTGCTCTCAGGCGTGTACGAAGTTTCATGCATCTGCCTGCCTGGCCCTTGCGAAGAGATCACTGCACTGCCTCTCTCGTATAACATGCCTCGAGGAGCTGAGTGTATAATTGTATAATATGTATAATTGTTCATGTTATATGCATACTCAATATGAGTGAAATAAATACGATGATGATTAAATTTCAACATTACTATGAAGAAACAATTTACGGCTCTGCATGTGAAAGCTTCAATGTAGAACATAACAACATATCGGCTTCATATGACTTTCCTTAACTTGGCCATTCGCTTTTCGCCAGCTTGCGTTAGCTTATGCAGAATTTTTCACCAAACACGCCGGTATAATTGAACGTTTACAAGACGTTTTCGCCCACTCCTTCTATTGGAAAGAATTATTTTCTTGCCGAGTTCTACCAAGGATGGAGCAATGTAGGATGATCTTTACTGCGTTGGCCAAAAAATACGTTCAACGAATGTGTTTTGTGGTTCGAATTTACGGAAAGCTAGTATACTAGAGTAGGCAATCACCTCCTAGGCAACGCAATAGGTCTCGGGATCAAGCCCTACGTGGCGAATTATTTGTAGATGCCGGGTGCTTGTTTGCTGATTAGCCCTGTAATTCCTAGTAAGGGTGTTAAAATTATAATAAGAATTATTTTCAATACGTTTAAAGGTTTGAAATTACAATACATTCTATCAACTTTAGCACGAGTAGTTTACCCTCTCATGCCGTGGCGCCTGCCTTACGGCCTCTATGCAGTGCAGAAGATTTAATTGATTAACTACTTATGTGCTGTTAGCCACATTCCGCATAATAATGATAATACAAATATTATTATTATTATTATATCTTTAGAACCTACATTTTTGTGCAGACACATTTTATCGGTTTGACATTATTGGCATGACCTTATTTTCATCTCATAGTGAAAACTATTAGCATAATTATTTTCATAGTAAGTATTTTTATAGTAAACATAATTTTTTTATAGTAAGTAAAGTCTTCTGGTGAACGTATGATCACATGATTAGGAACATTATTGAGTTGAACTATGAAGATATGTATACGAAATGGGTGGCATGAGATATCAGCCGAGTGTGAATGCAACCTATGCGGCAAATCAAGTGATCTGTATCATCTCCAACAGTGTACAAAAGCAAAGTCGCTGATGAAATTTACTTAGGAGAGCTGACATTTGTTAGATAAAAAACGCGGACCTGACTTAAAAGTAGATGTTGTGGGGCAGTGAGACGGTTGGCACTGTTTTAGCATCTGCCCAGAGAGCCATAGAAGGCTTACATTGTGCAAGACTGTGTATGAGTATGCTGCTGTCGGAAGGGTGAAAACTGCTGTTGGCCATTGGCGGCAGGACAACAAGGTCACGCGTATCCTCGAGAGCTCTCGAAGGCCGCCTGCGGTCCCAGACAACGCAGCCATTTTTACCTGAGAGAAACGATAGTCTGCTTGTCCTACGCTTTTGTTCGGTGTTCGGCTTTTATAATAGTTTATTGGAGAAAGCGCTGTCAAACGCGAACATCACTAAACGCTACGAAAACTCATAAAACCAACGTGCAACGCTATATTTATTGGGTTCAAGGGAATTGATTAGGCGAGGTGTATCACAAAGCTTTAAATTTTTTTGCCGTGTTAGTTAATTTATTTTGATAAAAACAACCTACATCGTACATGTGGCGCACATAAATACTTACTTGAGCGTTAAATATAAGTCAGTAGCACTATAGTCGAGTTTATGTTGGACAAATTTATAGCTGACAGATGCGCTAAAACGCACTGAAACATCTAGCACATCCAATGTCATTAAAGTGCTGGCAAATTGTAGATCGTAGTATTGCCTTGGTTGATTCAATTTAAAACATACATAATTTTATAGTCAATAATTACCATCTAGTTTGAGTACCAAAAGGAAGCCAGTCAGGTATCTGTAGACGTTATTTTAAATCCCATTGTGAAGCACGATAGGATAAAGTCTCCTTTATTTATAGCATAATGAGCATGCGAGATCGTTTTCTCCCTCTGTCTCTGTTGTATGTACGTATAAGCTCAATCTATGTGTTGGAATGTTGGTACCCTCGCTTGCAAAGCTTTATTTATAGGTGTCTAGGTGTGTGTGTGTGTGTGGCTGTATCTTTTTTTCATAGACCTGTTTTTTTTGGCTTATATATCGTAGCATAGTCGGTGGGGAACGTGGGTTGGAAGGCAAACCGTAGCTTGACGGCCACACCGGGAAGCGAGGGCATCACACAGCCTAGGGTTCTCGCTGTGTGCTCGCCACGCACAGCGCTGTATAGCGAAGCTCTTAACCAAAGAGAGCCCGTCGATTCTGTCGATAGCTTTCATTCAATAGATCGTCACGGGCAATAAGCGTGTTATGAGAGGTTAAATAGGACGTTTTAGCTGCGCGTTGTAGGAATCGGTAGCACTTGAATCGTGACACGTTCGACACCCCGTGTGTGTTGTCTGAGGTGCGCTGGATAACATGCGTTGAATGCTTGTGTGGTCGGTACCGCTTTCTACACTAAGCATACAAGCCATAAACAAATAAGAAACCATCGACGGTTGGCAATATTAAAGAGATACTTGCAGGTCATTTGACAGCTCATTCAATGCTATGATCCAAAGCAAAGAAAGCAGATCTGTTCTGTTAGGTCCACACGAATGATGTCGCTTCATCCCACATTTGCTGCACGGTGGGACAAGCATCGCGCTCGTAGAATTCCTCACAGAAAGAGCTACTTGGGTTAAGCCTGGGCTTGGCAAATGGGGAACAACACCCCGGCATTGACCAGACGTGGTTAAGCGTGCAGACGCTTGTTGTGCATCTAAGCTTGTCTCTAACTCTGCACAAGACGTGAAACCGGGTCTTCGCGCACGGCCAAAGCGTAAGACCAATCTAGCTGGCTTAACCAATCAAATAAACAACATTGTGTCATACCGAATCATATGTTACACTCAATCTATTGATATCGTAAACATGATAATGATGATGATTATTATTATTACTTCGCATAGCCATAATTGCAAGCTTTACGTTATCAAAATAGACACGTTACAATAGAGGAAACTATTTAAGAGCGCTATAGACACTTGAGAGTGGCAAATCCCGTAACAGTAAGACTTCATACGAAACCCCTAAACGTCATACAGAACCACGTCCACGTAGAACCTGTATCGCGGACTTTTTGGTTCGCCAATTGAAGCGCCTGCTCTCTTTACGGTACGTGAGTGAACGTAATTTCAATAAATTCAAAATTTCACGTAAAATCAAAATAGCCCTTGTAGCAATATACTATTCTACAATTGCACCATACTAACCCTGAGTCATTTAAAACGTCTAGACAAGCTGAATGACTGTCATGTTAAGCGTGTATTACGACTTCCCGAATCGTTTGCTAGTTGGCTAAATAATTGGTACGGGTACCATCATCACATATGCATCAAGCCCAGCTATGTTAATATTGAACTATGTGGTTGTAGCTTTTGTGGAGAGTGTGATATTGGACACTATTATATACGTTTGTGTGCAAAAATATGCAGAACGTCCTTATTATCGAAAGTTAATTAGATATCGTGAGGTCGAAGTGTCATATTGTGACACATTGTGAAATATGAATCAACTGTCAACCAATTTTGTGTAGAAATAATTACTGAATTGAAAAATATTAAAGCAATGGTAAAAATTGTCTAACTGAGCAAATACATGCATTATGTGAGCTGTGGTTTTGCATATTTTTGCTATGACTTATCTTGCTTTTAAACGTGACTACACCTACACATAGAGTCTCGTACACAAAGTCAATTTAAGTTCAATGAATACATTACTGGACGATTTTACTTTCCGTCCTCAATACTACACTAATTCGGTCCAACTGCTGTCTTACTTTTTTGGGCTGACCCTCAGACAACACTGAGCGTCACTGCAATTGCCTTGCATTGCTTTGTAAGGCGGACCCCATACATCTATATCTGCAACGGTGGGGATTGAACCCGTGCACCTACGTGTCTCCAGTCGCAAGGCGTACACGAATGCACTACGCCACCAAGCTCGAAAAAGTACTGCCTACAGCAGTGCAACGCCTAAGCCTAGCATTAAAGCAAAATCGTCGATTTCTCATTTATGCATGAAAGCATATTTAACGAAGGGGGTTTCGTCGGAATAAAAAGTCGGAGTTTTTTGTAGATACCATATTAATAGTTGCCTTTAAGGCACCATATTGCGTGGCCTAAACTCCATGTTGTCTCCTGTAGGAATAGCCAAGCACTTAACATATTTGTGACCCAGCACTTAGGAAATCAATATATTGCGTGTAGTGAAGCGTCTGTATGAGACTACGTATCATAAAACAAATCATTGATTTACGCATACATATAATGACTATTAAGTTTGCTTAGTATAAATTACTTAGAGTCGGCTAAGAGGTTTTGTAGAAAAGGTTCCACTGCCCTGCATGCATTTTCTGTAGCATCATTTGGTGATGAGCGCTATACATCGGGTGTATAACACCCAAATGTGATTTCAAATAACGCTATTAAGTTTGACGTATGGAATAACTGCCTGATTGCCACAGGGCTTAACTCTCAATGCTAAATAAAGATAGCCTATTTCGGGAAGAAGAGCTGTTCGTTCTCTGCCCCAACGGCATATTAGCTGAAGTGTCCATTCATGTGGAGAAAATAAGTTACATCCTGGATTTACCGGAGAAAATACAAATATGTTTGTTGGTCAGAAAAGGCACGGACTCATTTAGCTGACTGATTGATCAGAAAATAGTTCGTTGACGCAGCATGGTATTCCGAGCGTCGCTTTAGAGACACTCTTTGCATTCGCCGGGATGCTAGTATTTATCTAAGGGTTGAGAATTATTTCGCAAGAATTGCGTCGGCCATAATAATGACGTACTATGATATTCTCAACCCACAAACAAATAGCAGCGCATTTTAAGTTCTGCGGTGGCGGCGGATGTAATAATTATGGCTTATATTTAGGTTCTCCGGGTCTGTCTACAGCAGGACATAGAGCACCTCTGTAGAAGTCACACTTAATCTCTAAGACAAGAGAAATAGTTTAAAATAACACTGGACTATTTAGAATAGCTAGGAGGCTTCAAAATAGGCTTTTACTAGGTACAACCCTGGTACAAGCCGGCAGGTGAAATCTACTCCGCTTGCGCACCACTCTAGGATTTAAAAAAAAACACAGCCGGCACACACCGGCAAGTGCACAACTCGTACTCTTCGTGAAAGGTTGCGTTTGAACATACCAGGTAGTGATAACCACGCACTATGTATGTGGTGTACATGTGGCGACATGCAGGACCAGACAAAGGTGCAAAGCATTGAAACGTTTAGACCACCGACCTCCCGTCTGGCCTGTTTGATTTTAGCGTCCCACTCCTAAATGAAACATTCGTAAGGTACTGTACGCGGCTTATCTTCAGCCTTAGTGGGATTGTGTTTACTAATGTGAAGACCTAATTAGAACATCATTATTTATATCAAAATTAAAGAAAATTACCCTGACCATCTCAAACAAATCCACGCAGGACCTCCTCCTCAAGAAGCCTATCTCGGTTCTAAGTATGGTCACTAGTGTCCATTTTGGAGAAAGCTTTGCCACCACGAAAGAACCTATAAGGTGTAGCCCTCATTAAAGGTCGATCCAACGCAACGACAGTTGAGTAGCATGAATGTTAAACGCACGGCGTCTTCAGTGAACGCCACGTTAAGCTCGTTATCCCTGTCACTCGAAGCATCACCGGGACTCCTCAGTCTCAAAGCTACAAATTACGACAGGAACCTGAAAGCAGTATCTTACGTCATGTTAGGTCACTCCTGAAGCGTTAGCAGATGTGTATTACAGTGAGGCAGGCAGCCTACGCAAAGGATCTTCGGTCCAAGAGGGTGACTCAAGCGACACCGGTGACGTTTATCCCACGGGGTATTACGAATGTGGTTCGAAGCAATTGCATACGCGAGGTTCGTGATCTGTCCGCATGGAGAAAAAAGTTTTATACTGCGTAGCGAGGCGCCAATACAAAGAAAGACAACACGAGCATATTCGCCATCGTCATAAACCCCATACACGACTATTAACGTGTTCCCTCTGTCGCCCATGTGAGGACGGTGAGCAGTCCCCTAAGTGCGTGTAGTATTCGTCTCGAATGAGAAAGGCTTTACGTTGCTGCCGCGCTGTTGGACGGCGCGCCTCAGGATACGTTACGGCATCCATTTTGTACAGTAAGATTGAAATTGTCGTTGTCGCTCATTAAGTTTTAACCTTGTAAAGTTCTTCCATATTGACGATCATAACAATTAAACAAGAAAGTCGCCCTCAAAACTGAGAGGCTCACGATAAATAACTATAGGAAGCTGTACTAATGAAACTAAACATTACTGCCTTAAAGCGTAGAACATACTCACGGAAACCTTCTTTTGACTCGACGACATCAACTTTAAACATGCATGAAGTATCCTCGCCAGTAGATATGTCTTTATCCACGTCAAATATATCTGCATTAAAGCTTCTTGCCAGCTCTGCGATACTCTTGACTAGATACGATGGCCTGCGTCAAACGATTGATATTTCCCAATTACAGTGGTGGTTATAAACATGTTTATCGAACATGTATTTCTGCCGAATTGTAAAATCAAAATAATTTTTTTTTTTAGTTTTAAAGTTTTACCAAAAGCCAAAGTCACTGTCATTTTACTGTGACGGTGCTTTAAGACAATAGGGTGGGCCTATAATGCTGTACACTGTCATTCATATATATATATACATATATATACTTCGTTTATTATATATATATATATATATATATATATATAATATATTTGCTTTACCAACGTGGCTGTAACGTGCGGTGGTGGCGCAAAGTCGGCGAATGTTAGCGCACGTCGCATTCTCTCTGTACGTTCACGTCGGCTTGTGGTGTGACTAAGGCATAGGGACTAACAAAGCTTAATTAAAGCAATTGGGGAAAGCAGCCCTCTCCACAAGGCTAAAGGCCGGTACAAACCAGAGGGAGAAGAGCCGTAAACGTGCGGTAACTATTCGTGACGAGGACGATGAATTGGTACCTGCCGTGGACGTGGAATCCAAGGAAAATATAGCGGCAGTGCTGGTCACGAACAAGGCTAGTGGTACATGCAACGAGACGTTCAAGGTTGTGGAATCAGCGTCAGCCTCAGTATCTGCTACGATAAACAGACAGAAGACTGCTTCACTAATTTCACGGTGACAAGTGTATGCAGATCGGGTGCTGCGACTGGAGAGGCTTCTAGTAGCACAGACATTGCTGATAATTCAGATAACTCATCAAGGCACGGTGCGTGACATTTTGGTCTGTTTTTTCTTTTTTCTTAGCTTTATCGAGACAGCTGTGTTAGAGACCTCAATATTTTCAGATCACTATACGATTATTATCTCTGTCAATGACGGTTAACCCGTTTCGGTTGTACCTTAAAAAGACATACCCGCAGTGCATACGTGGCATGATCAGGCAGTATTGATGTATTTTTGACTTGTCACGGCGTGCTTCTCGGATCAACGTTTATTAAGCTTTAAATATTTATGTAATTTAAGTAAAGCGTTCGGCACTGTTAATCATTAAAGATGAATTAACAAAATTAACCACATTGGTATAAAAGGCAATTATTTAGTGCTCACAGATGAAATCTTACTTAACCGAACGAAAGCAGTATTAGGAGTACTGCAGCCACTGTCTCGGGGGGCGTTTACCAGAGAAGTGTGTTGGGTCCTCCGTTATTTATTTTATACACTTATTATTCAGTAACATACTCAAACCAATCAATGCAGATTTCTTTCCCTGATGACATAATTTTGCTTTTACGAGAAAAGACTACCTCTCTATGCAAGGCCGCATCAAAATGTATTGCAGATGCTTGTAATTGGATGTCACGAAACGCTACTAAAGCTAAGTAAAACTAAATAGATGGCTTCTTGTAAATACATTTTCAAACACTTCACTCATAATCCACGACATAGATTGCACTGAAAAACGTTGTTCGTGTTCCGTCTTAGAACGAGTATCCACTTACAAATATTTGGGTCTGCTGGACTAGGATGATCTAATATAGGGTAAAGATATCACATCAGTATACTCCAAGAAGCGTGCTGGAAATGCTGTTCCTTAACGATTACCACCCGTTGCTTCGGTCCATACTGCGGTCCGTAAGATGGTGCACCTCTCGCTTGTAGAGTCACACATGCGGTTTATGTTGCCGCTATGTGGTAGAACATTCCGTGCAACTGTTAATCCCGTGTATAAATTACAAACGAAGAGCAATTAGATATATCGATATATAGTGTCAATATAACGCCCACGCAGGCCCAATTCTCACTAAGCATATGCTTCTCGACAAATTTAAGCTGTACGCATTTCTTGTAACAAAATTTTCATTTACTAAAACCAATAAGTTCCATAAACCCGACCATAACTAGCCAACTAGATTTAAACGATTAGGCAATCTATCAACAACAAGATTTAAGAAAAAGTCTAGTCGCAAGACTGCCAATGCAAATTATATAAACGTACTCAATTCAATGCCATCTGATATGAAACAACTACTTGCAAATCCTTTTGCAATAAACAACATATATTTACTTAGCACCCTAGTTTCATAAACACGGAAGCGGTTCTAAATATATTTTATTAGGAATGAGGTGATGTAGTGATCTCTATTGACCGTTCTTGCCGCCTACGGGCGATCCTAGCTCACGTGCACACTGCTCTCAGCAGTCACATCATTAGTTGTATTATTAGTTGTATCATATCTTCAACGTACACATTCGAGTAATTAAAATATGTATTATAATTCTCTGTAATACATGTGCCCCGAATGACAAGAAGATCTATGCATTCGGCGTTCGTACCACAGACCTTAAGGCCCATTACGAGTGTCGAGACATAAGTTGTACTGAATATCTGTTAAATAAATATGTATGTTATATTTAAAGGAAATGTGGATTCAGCCTTTGAGGCTATTCGGGCTACCGTAGGCGAGATTCATGATAAACCATTTGCTAATATTAATCTGGACGTTTCTAGTATACTTCTCGAGACAGCCACACATTTTCTCTTTCACCCCGTGGCTTTGTCGGTGGAGACACGCGTTGTACAAGCGTTGCCGAAAGTAGCGTAAGCACCTGGCGCCCAAGCTTAAAAGGGTAATATCAGGCTCTCTAAATAGGCATTTACAAGCTATTTGCCAAGCCCGAGAGGCTCTCCATAAAAAATCGATTAAATAACATTAAGCCAGACTTGTGGTGTTTGTGTAAATATATTAGCAAAGCCTGCTTTAAAGAGCTCGCTACGGCAGAACTCCCATCAGTCTTAACTTCCAGCACGCCTCACACGATTAGCGAACCCAAATTGACATTGCCCGACAAACTAAATCTAAATTTTGCTCGGTTCGATATAAAACTATAAACTCGTTAAATGTGTGTACTAATGGGAACCGCTTTGAGAAACTATGGCCAAAAGATGCATCTCGGGTGCTTGCTTCTGATGTTGAGGGCACAATAAGGAGCTTGAATGCTAGCCGGTCTAGTGGAATCATGTGTGTTCCGGCTCAACTTAAAGTTAGCCCCTTTCGTTATTGCAGCTCTTTATTATAGGGAATCTTTATATATATATATATATATATATATATATATAATATATATATATATATATATATATATATATATATATATATATATATATATATATATATATGTATGTATATATATATATATTACACATCATATTTATTCACCATAGTTGTTAGTAGTAGGGCTGGATTGGCACACATGGTTTGCTACGAAATTATAAGAATATCTCGTTCACACGCGCCTGTAACGAGTAAGAGTCTAATGCCGAACATATTAGAACATGATATCGACAGATGTTGCACTCACCAGAAAACTTACATGCACAGTCGTTAATATCATAACATTCACCTTTGAGGCACACATAATGGTGATAGCCGTGCCATGTTACCCTGCACACTAATGGTCGGTTACTTTGGAAGGCACGTTTCCATTTCTCTGAGCGAAAAGCAGATCCATCTGTATAATTACACATAGCAAAATGTACGTTTCGGTCTTCCCTGAATGTTCTGTAGATGTCGAGTGTAATTGTACTGGTCGGTAATTTGTCTAGGACTAAGTTTTTATCAGAGTGCGTTCTCCGCATAGTTCTAGTGCCAGGGTAGCTGACGCGTTCTTGGGTAATCCCAGCACACGCTTCACAAAGCACGCCTTTACGCGGTCTAAATTTTTGATATCGCGTAATCTTAGGTGCGGCGCAATTACTGGGAGAGAGTACTGGAGTATCGGGGTAATTTTCACCCTAAAAAATTTCATTGCTGTTGTGGGCATGTTTCCTGTCGGATCCGGAGTCTCTGAAAACATGTATTCTTCGAGCTCAGACGTTCCGATGTAGACATTGTCCGTTCTTTGCGCGCGCAACCTCAATATTTCGCTACCTTTTTTTCAGGTAAATGAGAAACTGATATGCCGCCATACAACAGAGCTGTTACAAGAGCTTGTTGACTCGTAGAGAGATTATTCGTCAAACATGATCGGGTTGCTGAACCACCTGGACCTTTGCCGCCACCACAGACAGAGAGCTAACCAATGCTCTCTTGCACTAGACACTGAGCAGGAACCAAATCAAGATATCGTCATACTGTCGAGTAGTGCACTCGCACCTTTCAACCCCGTGCACATTGAACCTCGCCCCCTCGTTCCACTCCCAGAGGGTTCCGTCCGCCTTAAAGGTGCTCGCTAACGTGTATCCGAACTCACGAGCTACCGTTGAAGACTCCAGTATCCAGAGATGTCACATCTGCGGGTATGCAGAACCTGCAGTGGATGGAGACGAGTCCACCTCTGCGCACCTGATTGGTGGTAAAGACGAATCTTCTTCTATGCAAGTCGTCAGTGATGAAGACGAATCTTCCTCTACGCAAGTAATGGGCGGCCCGTCACAGGCAGCTAATGACTATTCTGTGCCACAGGCAGCTAATGGCTATTCAGTGCCAGAGGCATTTATTGGCTATTTAGCGTCACAGGCAGCTAATGTCTATTTAGCGTCACAGATAGCATATTATTTAGCGTCACAGGCAGCTAATGGCTATGATGTCGACAAGGTTCAAGATCTATCCATGCACTGGACAAACTCTCGCATCGACTCGTCGCAAATGACTACAAGTGCAAGCAGCCTCTTTATAACTTCCCCAATCTTTCCTGTCGAGACGGCGATAAAACGTCCGGGTCAATTTGACGTCGCAGCAAACAGAGGCTTTAGGTTCATGTAGTCATGCCATCTGTAGGTGAGCCTCAGTTGCTCCGTTTAGTGGCAACATTGTTCTACGGCGACGTTGTTTTAAAATCTGCCAAACGCCTTTGATTGTGCGACGACACGAGAGCGACGACATTGGGTCACAGAGTTACAAGCCTTCATATACAAATTTTCTGGTACAGTGTGGTATAATAATCTGATCAAACGTACCTAAAATTCCCAGACGGATTGGTCTGTCAAATTGTACCAGTAAGCGCACATCTAGTAATATTTTGAAACCAATTTACATGTTTTAACTTGTTTGAAACTAGCAACAAACTTTACTTCCAAGTCACCAGTCGCTCCAGCTTGTGAAAGTCACAGCACGCTAAACCGTTCTGGCAAAAATGTATTTATAGTACTAAAAATGTATTTATAGTACTAAAAACTACTAAAATGAAATCAATAAAATGCCAATACGTATTTTTGGTAACTTACATGCCTTTTATTTAAACGGAGTCAGGTTTACAGCCGTTTCTAGTAATGACTGGAGGAGACGCTTTTATGTAACCAATAGTTCCCAGCAAAAAATAGGCATGAACGAAACGCGTAGATGTTTCTTTCGTAGTTTCGAGGCCCGTTTTGTGATGAAACCGTTGCAGACCTTCCTAATAGCGCATAAATTGCTAATGCATTACTTGAAATCTACCCTCTGGGGGCGACCTTCGGGCATAGATACTAGCCAAATATTATGAGCTACACAAGCGTTAATCAGGAACAGGTATAACTAATCACCGCAATTTATTACGGATTACAATTAATCCAACCCTCCATTTACCGAAAGGTCCTGCAGGGCCGAGGCACTTAAAATGTGTTGGTCAGTTTGAGCCCATCTTCTTCTTGCCATAATCCAGGAATCGCGTATTCTCTACGTTATTTATGTGGGTTTCTGGTGCTAGTTCTTTATTTCTTAGATTCCAGGGAGTTTAACTAGATACAACTTGCATGGCTGTTGTGGAAGTCGTGCTGTGCTCCGTGCCGTAAATCCTTCGGTCTCGCTGAGGAGAGAGCGTGTGGTTCTCTGGCGGTTGTGCGCTCCCATAAATGTGCGGCATGTTATAACATGATGCTGTCTATTACTAATGCTAAGAGACGGCGCTAAAAGCCGGTTGTTTTTCCGGTTTTCGGGAGGATTTTTCCAAGCTTTGCTGGCCTTGGCAACTGCTGCTTTTATTGTTGCATTGCGCGTATAAGGTGTTCCCGTGAGAGCGCGTATGAGGTGTTTCTGTGAGAGATGAACCCTTGGGGGACCACGACTTTGATGTAGAGCCCTTCTCTTTAAGCAGAGGTATTGGTGGTATTCGTGCCAGGTTATTTTGTAGATCACTGCTCTGTTTTATTGCAGATCTTCTTTCCATCTGTTGCTAAGAAAAGGAGCTCTAGGTTTTCTATTAATCGTCGAGCCCGGTGGCATGGTGTATTTCGCCTGCGCCTCGCGACCGAAGAAGACACATAGGTGCGCGGGTTGGAGCAATATGTTACTGTCGAAAAGATTTTGGCTAAAATATAGTGAGTTTTTTTTATGAGCGGGAGTGACTATGACTCTATTTCCGGCGTTGATCCGCTGGCGCGCGAACATATTGGTTAAGGAAACGACTTTACTCTTATTTCTTCAATATATTTGGTAAAACACAGTTTGGGTGTAAGTGTTACTTCCAAGTATTTAAAGTTTTTGACTAACTCTATTACATGCCCACTTATCTCTGTGTTATAGTCACCTTGAGCATATGCCCCTCCTCTGCTAAAAGGCATCACTTCTGTTTTCGACACGTTGATATTCAACTTATTTTCGCAACACCATCGTGCCTTAATTTACGTAAACTTGGAGGTGTTGTCTCGATTTTCCGATAATAACTAAATCATCTGCATAAAACACGTGGTAGTTACTTTCCAAGGCCAGCTGCGTACAGTATGAATAAAAATGGGCTAGCTGTATCACCCTGTGGCACGCTAATTGCTTGAGAAACCTCCGTGGCAATCGCGTGAGCTCCGTTTAAAACTGTGATACGTTGGCCGGCAAAAATATCTCTGATAAGGTTATACATTCGGCCTTTTATATTTAAATCTTCACGAAGAGTGAGTAAAAGCCGATTCCTCGGGATTGCCTTAAAAGCTGTTTTAAAATCAATAATAGCTGCGTAAGTCACATCTTGTTTTCGAGTCTCTAGCTGTTCTATTAAATCCGTAAGTGCTCTTTCAGCCGAACGCCCTGGAAGAAATCCATTTTCTCTGCCGGAATCCTTGAAACATTCTAGAAAAAGCATTTTAGTATGGAGCGACCTCGTACAATACGCTGGTTAATGCTATGCCGCGGTAGTTTTCTGGCTTTTTATTATCTCCCTTTCCCTTAAAAGTTGGTTGCAGAAGACTTCCTCTCTACTGGTTTGGGATTGCGCCGTGTTGAACATCTCTGTGAGGGCAAGGAAGGTCACTGAAATCGCATTGAGATGTTCATAGACAAGCTGGTCAGGTCTGGCAGACTTCTCATCTTTTCTCGTCATGATACCCTGAAAGACCTTTTTCTCTGTGAAGTCACTTCACAGTCCGTCGCTTTCATGTTCTTCTTTATCCGGCAAGACGCAGTCGCGGTAAAAAATTCCCGTAAAGTATTCTAGCCACTCATCGTCATTAAAAAATAATCTAAGGTCGATAGAAGCTTTCCCGAATTTTGCGGAGTCGCATATCGGTTTTGTATTGGACGCGCTTTGTCCTAAACAGGTCTTTATACTTGCGCGTTAAATAGCAAGTTGGGCTCGGTTCTTTTTTTTTTAGATTTTTCGTAAGACTTATAATGCCCGTGTACGGTATTTTCATGTCATGGCTAATTTTTTATCCACTCCGGCATTTACCTTATCTAAATTGGAAACCATGCAAACCAATTTAAAAGTGGCCGGTCTGGGTCTCGAACCCAGTCCTCCCGAATGCAAGGCAAAGGCATTGCCACTAAGCCATCTTGCTTGGTAGCCATCTTACTGCTGCTTTCCATGTATTGGCATATTACTGACTTGGTACTGCGGCATTCTTGGCCGAACCAGGCTTTGTGCTAAAACCTAGTGGTTCGACAGCGGGCTGCCGTTGTTGACGTCTGTACGGCCCACCGAAAACAGCGCTCGTAGGTGTCAAGGTCTTTTCGACGTTCAAGAGGTGGAAGAAGATGAAGGGCTTGCTCCAGTTTATGCACGTTGATCCGTCGCGACAGATGTGGATTGAATTTGCTGATTGTGACTACGTTGACTTCCAGATCAAACGTTAGTTGACTGTACTTTCTGTTGGCTGAAGAGGTGATCTTCAGGTAGTTGATGCAGATGACCTGGCGCACGTGCTGAGTCATTACTATGTTACTGACACTTGTGCCGTTCCATGCCGTATACGTAGTTTCTTGCATATTTTTTGAGCTGTAGTTCTAAGCTTTCAACATCTTCTATAAATAATGCGCTTCATTCATATTGTTTTGAGAGGCCACAGTCTACCAATAATGGTAAATAAACATCAACTATATATATATATATATATATATATATATATATATACGACAAAGCGTGTTCACCCGTGCCGTCTACTGGAGCTCGTCACAGGTTCCTCACATGGATGAAGTGCGCAAACTACCTCTCCCAAGCGCAAACCGGAAACGATGTGGATTGTGTTGTCGTCTAGCATAGTTCCCAGTTGCGACGAGGGAAAAGCTTGAAACCACTTACTACTGATTTGTTCAAAGCACGATTTTAAAAGGACCTTCTCTGAGCTGTCGGGGGACTGATTTTCTAGGTTGCGTTGGAGTCGAGATACCACGATCCGATCCCGAGATTCTTGTGTTCTGTACTTCGACACTGAATCCCACTAGTCGCGAAAGTAAGCGAGTGCTGCCTGCGTTGAGTCGGCGATTCAACTCTCAGTCAATGGGGCCACGGAGGCGACGACAAGCTTCTGTACTTCGGACAACGAGCCCAGGTAACAGGACAAGACAATATTGACCAATTTGCGTGCCCTAAGCTAGCTAAAACAGATATATTGAATCAGCGTTTACCAGGGATTATAGGGCCTTCCATTAACACATCATCAAAGCGCTGTACTAGGTCGCGTCCTCCAAAAGCTGGCGAACGTCGGAGCTGAAACATTAAGCGGGCCGTGGAGAGACTGTGTCTCAGTAGGTACAATGCTGGATGCGCGTCTAGAGCGTTGAGTCGGCGGCACCATCGGTAGGTGTCTGCGAGCTTTTTCCTGAACTCACGCTCTACCTGCCGCTGGCGCACCCAGTAGTTTCAAATTGTCTTCGGTTACCTTTCTAATATTTTGAAGCTGCTCGCTCACAAACATCATCACCAGTTACTTATTGCACGTTATGTATGGTTTGTATATATATAGATCATTGTAATAAAACACATGTTTATAGTTAAGTCATAAAATATCATCGAGCTAACTGCGTAAGAGAAATAGCTCTCTGACAGATATCGAGATGGTAGATAGGGCACGGCTGGTTACATAAACGGCACACACAGCCGACAGCAGGATCGTGGAAGCCTCTTCGATGGCAGAGTTTATGGTGAAACCCGTGAAGTGAATAGCGGGTCACGAGATGTCGGTTGGGTTGTAGTGGTCTCTGCCAGTTCTGTGTGACCATTGCTGGCGAATTAAAGAAGCTTCCGGGAACTGCTCGAACTTTCTTCATAAAGTTTTCTCTAAACTGAATAAGAGCAGCGGTTTCTGAGAGACGGAATCTAGTTACTAGATCTTCTACAAGTGGTTGAGTAGAAGTCATAAGGTAAACTAGACGGTTTTTCGCATTTCGTGGCAACCCAATGGCTAGCTTGAAAAACGTAGGCTTAACCTTATCTAGTTTTTCTAGCTGTGATAGGCTGAGGTGTTCCCATATGACCTGGATGCCGTAGGCCGCCACCGAAGCAACTTTCAGGTCAAAAAGTGCTTTGAGTGTGGTCAGGGATAATTGTTGGGGCTTTTCGATTGTAGACATCGCGACTAGACTTTTTCTAGTTCGTTCGGCGATGTCTTGTCCAAAGGTTGTGTCCTTCATCGAAAAGTTAACCCCAAGGTAACAGAAGGTGTTAACGAACTCGACTGCACCAGTACTGAGTTTCAAGCGATCGGACCGAGCAAGCGGTCCCCCAGGTCTAAATTTGATAGCTTTTGTTTTTTCGGCGTTAATCTTAAGGCCGTTGTTCTCGCAGTACCCCTTCAGGGTGCGTATGCTTCGCTGCAACTCCAACTTGTCACGACTGTACATGACGATATCGTCAGCATATAGTATGATGCCGACCGTATCGTGTTCTTTGTGAATTATTGGCGGCAAATCGCTGAGAAGGGTAGAAAAAAGCAGTAGGCTAAGATTGTACCACGTGGTGTCGTTGGAATTGCCATCTGCGAAATTGGAAATTTCTCATCAGAGGAGTTGTTGCTCTCGCGGACGAGTAATCTGGAACAAGAGTCGGCCAGAGATGCCGGGAGCGGCTGCTGTCTGCCGCAGAGGCGGCAATCTGCCACTATCACCCTTCATGGCGGAGCACTTCCAAAACACGTCCGTACATTAAGGCGGTCAAGCCAAGACTGGGATCGTGTGTATATAACAAATATTATTGTTAGTGAATTACGATGATTAGGGGTGACCAGCTGATGATCCACCATACCAAGCCCATTTCGTTTGGCTACCTCAAGCGTTCGTTGGTTGAGATAAAACAAACTTTGAGTTTCGTTGCATTGCGATCGGAAATGTTGGTGATCGTTTTAACTTATTTATTACGATTTTATCTTTATAGCATTTATAATTGTTTCAACCTAAAATGGCTTAATTGGCAAGTTTGTCTTTTTGGTCTCGCATTCTTAGAAGTCTGTTTTCGAGCGACTCATCCGCAAACTTCTTCTTCATTTGCTTGGCTGGCATAACGGTGGCATGCTGTCCACAACGGTAATTCTTTTAATCTATAAATGTGGTAAACTTAGTTTGAAACTTTATACTTCTGAGATTTAATTCTCGCCTGCAGTTTCTCCTTTCAACGGATGTTGTAAAGTTGTAATGATTAATTTTTTTTAGGTCACTTTTAACATGTTTTCATTTAGGAAGTTTTGCTGGATATTGCTTGAGAGTCCTGTCAGTGGCAGGAGGAACCGTCTATAGTCGTGCACCATTTTGTTCTGAGAGGTTTCGGGAATGCATGATGTACGTGCGCCACTAGCAGCCTGCGTGACTAGTGTGGGACTCATGTACCCACTAAACCCGGATTCCTCATCACCCCCCCCCCCCAGGCTCGGGGGGGTGTTTAGCAATTACTTCGAAGTTTACTTACTACTTTAGCATTACTTCGAAGCCCTGGGAGAGGCGTCTCTGCCGGTAATCCCGCAGGACTTCCTGCGGAGGGCTACTACTATTTTGTAAACCGTCCTGTGAGGATGCGTCGAGACCATGAGGGCCCGGCTGCTTCTCGTCTCGACCACTTCTCCGAGAGACCCGCTCAAGCCTTTTCCGCCTGGCCGTTTCCTTGGCTGCCTTGAGTGTCAAAACGGCGTCCTACAAGTTCTTCGCCTCCTTCCATGCCCCCGCCAAAGTCATCGTATGGACTACCTCCCTGATGAGTTGGCCTCTCACAGCGGATGGTTCTGCTTTCCGCGCTTCCCTGAGTACATCACACCGCAGAACAGTATGCTCCACGGTGTAATCATTTTAGGTCTAAAATGAGCCTGAATAATGGAAGTTTTCTGGAGAACTATATTGAGCTCGGCCACAAGTATTACTGCTAAATATTATTAAAATTATTGCTAAATGTAATTAAAACTATTATTCCAAAATACCAATCCATTACTATTATATAGTAAAATTATATAGTAACGCTTAAGACTCCCTCGCTTTGTGTTAGAAGAACTCTCCTCGAGAAAAAAAATTGTATCAATAATAATATAATACAGTTTCGCATTTCTATATCGATACTTTTATTGCTCGCGTGGGTAAAGCTCACATTCGTTGTCTCCGTTGTCTCCATACAGTCAGCGGGGTCTGTTTGTATCACGATATAATTATTATTTATATAACTTTTTATGTTAGCACTTTGGAGTGAACAATTGCCTCCGCGTGAGCGTGTAGTCACGGGTACGATTACGATGCACTCTGGGGTCCAATGGATACTAACCACCGAGCACCTCAAAAAGACCTTGCAAAAACAAGATTCTTTGCGAGCGCTTGGGAACCTCTATTGAGACCGCTACACAAGAGACCGATTACTGGTCTCAACAACTACACAACACGTTCGATAAGGCACATTTAAAAAAAGCACACGAAACGCCCTTTGTATATTACTGGATTAAGGGTATGGCCTACCTATCTGGTAAGGAGTATTTAAACCTACTAAAGCTCAGGATCAACGCACTACCAACGCGGCCCAGATTGGCCAGGGCACGCCCGGGCTACAACAAACGTTGTAGGCACGGGTATCATGCGCCTGAGACGTTGGCTCATGTCGCAAACAAACTATAAAGAGACATGACGACGTTTGTGATCGCGTGAAATATTGTGATGATTTATTAATCATTTACGATACATTTGCACACTCGGCAGTGCCCGCCTTAATAAAAATGGTGGTAAAAAGGTGTCACGTGAAGTTAAGAATCAGCTGTCCGTGTCCTTGCTTGATGGTAGCCCCCGCTCTTATAGACCCGGTGCGAGCGGTGTATCCTTAAGGTTCCTTGCAACGTTAAGACGGTAAGATCCATAAGATTCCTCTTCGTAACGCGGAGCCCCAAGAGCGTACTCGCAGATTCGGAGTCTTATACACCACTTTTGGTGGTGTATGGGAGCGGCGCTCTTAGGAACTCGACGTCATATTTAGCGATCTTGTCCTGCTGCGCTTTTGCGAGGTCCCTTTCGGGTCGCAAACCTCGGCATCTAAAACCCAGACTTCGGTAGGTGTTGTTATTACGAGGTCGGGCTTCAGACCCGGTGCGCCCGGTCGACGGAATACTCGCGCACGAACCACCTCATGACCCCTCTCGCGGAGAAGACACGCCACGCGATCACAGACGTTGTCATGTCTCTTTATAGTTTGTTTGTGTGTTGTATCGCACATCTGAGCGACATGAGTCTCAGGCGCATAACACCCGTGCCCACAACGTTTGTTGTAGCCCGGGCGTCCCCTAGCCAATCTGGCACGCGTTGGTAGTGCGTTGATCCTAAGCTTTAGTAGGTTTAGATACTCCTTACCAAATAGGTAGGACAAACCCTTAATCCAGTAATGTACAAAACGCGTTTCGTGTGCTTTTTTAAAATGTGCCCCATCGAACGTGTTGTGCAGTTGTTGAGACCAGTAATCGGTCTCCTGTTTGGCGGTCTCAATGGAGGTTCCCAAACGCAAGGTCTGTGTTTTCGCAAGGTCTTTTTTAAAGTGCTCGGTGGTTAGCAACCATTGGACCCCAGGGTGCGTGGAGTGTTGTAGTGCTGTCAGATGGGAGAGGCGGAGTCTGGGGATAAATGTTTGGAGGCAGGGAATGTCCAGACCGCCGTGTACTCTATGCATAAGTTTTCGAGCTTAAGCCATTTCGACTTGTCAACCTTTCTGATCTCTTTATCTAGATCGCTAAGGAGTGTGTGAGATGGTCTGGGACCGGAGACCAGTTTATATCGGAGGCAGGGAATGAGAAAGTCTTTCAACAATATGAGTCTTTGGTGGGGTTTAAGGGGAGCTATCGTGAGTCTGTTGAGTAAATTAAAGAGTATATTCTTGGTGGAGTCAACTCTGCCATTGCTGTCAAAGTCGACTCCCAGATATCTCCATTGATCGCTCATACCTTTAGGTGGCAATTGCCGATCTCCAACGCTAAATTCTGGTACGGTATTAATAAAACCTTTACCTTCCTTCCTATTAAATAGGTGGGACATAGTAAAGCTTTTATTAATATTATCTTCAAGTCGTCGGGATTTCAAAAGGAGGTCCGCAATATTAAGGAGCCGTTAGAGAGTAGATTTCGTGGAGTTCTGGAGACATCTAGAGAGAATTTTGTTAAGCGTTCGTTGTAAGTATGAGCTAATAGATAGGGTCGCAAATCGCTTGGGGATGTGGCATTGTTAATTTTAGGGATGAACGCTAAGCGAGTAGCTGTGGCATGGGCTGTGGCAATATCACTAATTAATCGTATGTTAAGAGGACAACAGACTACTTCTAACGGGAGATTACGGAGAGACGAAAGACAAATCCGCAGCTCTTTACTTTGCAACGCCTGCCAATACTCTGATCAATCTGTTATACCAGAGCCGGAAGCAAGATACTTTTTTAATTCCCGCACAAATATACTCACAGAGGAGAGAGCTCTTATGCGTACTGGTAGCGCGCTCCAAATATGCAGCAGCCGACATATCAAAAGAGGATGAGACCTATGTTCCTTTTTGGTCCTCGTTACTACAAATACTGTCGCTCTACGCAGTCGCCTTCTCCGCCTAGGTACCAAGGGAAATACTATATCCGCCGGTAGAAAATCACGAGAGGTTTTGTAGGCAAGCGCAGCCACCTTAAGAATATATCTTTTTGAAATTGGTAAAAGGTCAAGGCGAACAGATCACTAACTGGCTCATGGCGCCGTCGGGGGAAGATGGCACGAAGTGCATGATTTTGGATCACCTGAACCCTTCGAAGAATGCCTCTGTACCCACTACCCCACAACAGAACACCATAACATAAAATAGATGAAAACAAGGCCTTGTAGACAGTTAAAAGTCCCTCAATTGGAACGCCCACCTGCCTTAATCTCCGCAACGTTGCAAAAACTGCATAGCATTTCGGCATCAATTGATCTATGTGAGAATGTTAGGATAAATGTTCATGCAATACCAAACCGAGACACCTCACCGCCTGAGAACGGTCTACCGTATTGACACCCAGTCGAAAACTATCCGGCAATTGAAGCAGCCTTCTAGCGGGTCGACTCGCTAAAATATGAGTTTTGCTCGTTTTCACAACCAATTCGTATTATTAAAAACCATAACAACCCTTTCGACCAACTCAAGGAAGGCGTTAATACCACTAGAAACGTTAGCCGGGTCGAGCCGAAAGAAGATTGTCGTGTCATCAGCAAAAGCTATTGCCTTTCCCAGGTTATCGTGTTTCATTTTCAAGAGTATGAAGTTGAGTAATATAAGAAAAATAAAGAGACGAAGAACAGAACCCTGTGAAGTCCCCAAGCCAACAAGCTGCCAAGTAGATTGAATAGGTCCAACCTTTACAGACTGAGATCTATTTTCAAGATAGGATCCAAACCAGCTGACTGTAGAGAACGTGCAGCCTAAGTGGGTCAACATCTGGGTAAACAATCCATGATCAAGGCAATTGAAGGCAGATCGCCACGTCCCGGAGCACGCCCAAACAAGGCTGGTCCATTTCGACCGAGTCAACTGCATGCTGCCACAGATGTGCTAGGGCTAAGTCTGTCGATCGGTTTTTACGAAAGCCAAATTGATCTGATGAGAGGAAGTTAATGTCCATTTAAATAACGAGTAGGCTCAGCAACACTAACTTTTCAAAGATCTTTGAAATATAGTCAACAACTGAGATAGGACGGTAGCTGGACGCAAGACACATCCTACCTTTACCCTTGTACAATGGGATTACGTGGGTAGATCGCAGACATCTAGGGAAGTAGGCCAAAGGAGCTGCAATAACAGAGGAAGCTAACTTTAACAATTTAGCTGGAACACCCATGATTCCACAAGACCAGCTAGCATTCAAGTTCCTTATCGCACCCTCAACATCAAAGGCATGCACCTGAGGCAACGAAAATGAGTTGGTTTCCTTTGGCCATAGTTCATCAAGACGGTGCCCATCAGTACACGATTTAACAAGTTTGTCGTTTTATATCCAACCGTAGCGAAATGTGGGTTTAGTTCGTCGGCGATCGACTTAGGCTCACTAATCGTGTGACCCGTGCTGGAAGTTAAGACCGATGAAAGCTCTGCCTTAGCAAGCTCTCTACCGCAGGCTTTGTTAATATATTTCCACAAACACCGCGAGTCCGATTTAATGTCAATAAACCGATTTTTATAGAAATATTCTCTGGCTAGGCAAATAGCGCCTAAATACCGCTTTCGAGCGCATGAGTACGCCCTTTTTGTCTCCGGCGTCAAGTGCTTACGATACATTCGATAAAGCTTGTTCACTGTGTGCCTCAACCGACAAAGGCCCGGGGACAAAGAGAATGTGTGGCTGCCTCGAGATGTACCAGGGCCGTCCGGACTAATCTTGGCAAATGCTTTATAATAAATCTTGCCCACGGTAGTCCGAAGCGCTTTGAAAGCTGATTCTACATCTAAAGCTTCATGGACGTTGATCCAGGAGGCCCGCCGTACCAGAAAAGAAATACATCAATACTGCGCTGACCATGCCGCCTACTCACAATGAGTATGTCCCCTTCAGGTACAACCGAAACAGGTTGACCGCCGTTAATAGAGATAATGATTGGATATCGATCTGAAAATACTGGGGTCTCTAATGCTTCGATAGAACTAAAAACAGAACAATTAGTTATAGCTATATGATCTATACAGGTTGCTGAGCTGGGACGGCTTACCTTATCTATTGTGTAAACCCCCTCGCCATAAAAAAAATATAGGTATTTCATAGAAGTTAGTTAGCTAAAATAAATATATTCGAGTCCCCCATCAGGATACAGAGCAGGCTGCTACTTCGCGGCAATAAGTTCTTAAGAGAATCAAGCTGCACATCACAGTGACTAAAACGACATGAGTAAAACGCATGTGGACATGACCATCGGGACTACAAAGGGATCGAAAGGAGAGTATTGCAGCGTTGTTTTTTACGAAAATTCCGACTATTCCGTCTAGGACGATCATTTCTGGAGACAGTGATAAAGTCTTAGCCACTAATTCCGTGAGTAGGACAGTCCGAGTCCTTTAGCCAAGTTTCACCTATAGCAACGACATCAAAACCAGAGCCTTCCCGAATCACAAGGTTAGCAATGGATTCAAGCTGCCCCTGCTTTAGTAAACCACCAGTGCCGGCATTAAAATGGATGGCTTCGAACGAATTAACACCTAAGCGAATGTCATCTCATAGCAAACACTTTCTGATATTCTCCAGAGGCTGCGGAGCAATGTAATTAAAATTACTGAATTATATAGAACAAATGAGTTAACTACTTTATCTTTAAAAGAACATCTAACATCGGTGTTAAGAGATCTACGAGCTTTTGAAATGCATTGCGCAGCTTTTGGACTAAACACTTTTATGATATCCTTGAGAGGCGCCATCACCGTTGTCAAGAACTTATCGCTACCTACAGCTTTTATAAGAGACTTATTGAATTTCTTCGTCGAGCGCGAACGATCTGTAGCTTCAAGCTTGGCAACCGGTTTAGGAGTGTTCTTCGGAATAGTTGTAGCGCCGGGTAAGTTCACCCGTACCTCGGACGCCGAAGCCGAGTCGACCACTACTGCTCTCACCACGGCCGCATATGATCGGCGCAAAGTTTTAGCCAAGTTGGAGTTATTTTGCGGACTTTCTGTAACCGGACCCATTGCCTCCAGTGGCACAGGATTCGACCACCTTGACTGAGACGGCCGCTGAGATTCCACAATCAATTGATGTAGCAATCTAGATTACATCAAGACTTGGCGTTGCTCGATCTCGCAGGCACGCATTGGACACGCCGATGAGAGGGACGAATGCGGTCCTTTGCAATGAACGCACTTGGTTTCATTCTTACAGTGTACGGCAAGATGTCCTTTCTGCCCACAGTGCCGACAGGCAGGCTCATTGCGACAGTTTGCCACCATATACCCAAACCTCAGACAGCGGTAGCAAGAAAGTGGAGTACCAGCTGACATCACTACCTTCTACGAACGGAAAGCTAGAAGGACCTCAGCGGGTGCTATCTTATTAAACTAAAGAAGCACTCTGTCCGTGGGAATGCTAAAAAGTACATCACCATTTTTTCGCTTGATTACCTGCCTTTTGGCTGAGACAACGCCGACGCTTCGAAGAGCTTCTAGAATGTCTTCGTCACCAAAACCGCGATCGACACCACTATATTTTGCCCAGTACCTGGCCAAATCGTGACACTTGGCCGTAACCTGAATGCCCAAGACTGAGTCAATCTTTACTGGCTTATTTGCTTCATCTGCAGTATTGAACCACAAGTTAGTAAAACCAGCCTTGGATTCAGGCTCAGCTTAGTGAAATAACTTGGCCAACTCGCTACAAAGAGACAATAGTGTCTCCGAAAAAGGTACTTCCAAAGTCGTTGACTCCCCGTTTACCAAACCCTCCGACCGGCGTGCAAACACGACTCGAAAAAGTCCCTTAGAGCCTTTAAGTACGTCCTCCCGTATAGCCTGCATTTGGCCCCGTACCTTATCTATACGCTTAGCTGCGTGATATTGACAACCAGATTCCAGTCATTTGATGAGTTATCTGCAACGTTTGCGCCACTAGAAGCCCCTCCAGTCGGCGCACCCGATCCGCATACACTTGTCACCGTGCAATTTGTGGTGCAGTCTGTTGCTGTCTTCATGGTAGTAGATGCCGAAGCTGACGCTGATTCAACAGCCTTGAACGTCGCGTTCATGTACCAGCCTCGTTCGTGGCGGCCGCTGCGGTTGATGTCGCGATAATCCCCTTGGATGCCACAATTGTGGCAAATGCCAAATCATCATCTCCGTCACGAATAGTTACCGCATGTCTTCTACTCTTCACCCGCTGGTTTGCACCGGCCTTCAGCCTTGTGGAGAGGACTGCTTTTCTCCTTTGCTCCAATAAAGTTTTGTTGATCACCATGCCTTAGCCACACCAGAATCCAACGTGGCGACGCACGACGAATGCTACGTGCATTCACAATCCGCCGTCTTTAGGGCACGTAGCCAAGCTACCACCGCACGTTACAACGACGCTGGTAAGGCGCGGTTTTTGACAGCTGTCGCCCGAATAAGAGTCACGCTCAAACAAGCAGGACCGAACAGCACCAATTCGGTAACGCGTGTCGATACAGCCAAGTCCAACAATACAGCCAGTCCAAGGTTACACCAACTTCAAAATGGCACAAACGATCGAAACAAAATACCACAGGACACACAACATCGGGAGCACTGAAGTTCGAAAGTTCCACCACACCAAAGTAGAGGCTCAGCCAGGCCAAGAACGGCCAAAAACGCCGAAATGCACGGAGCGTGCTTACACCGTGTGCCAACCGAACGGTGAGCAGACGCCAACTGATATGATATATATATATATATATATATATATATATATATATATACAAACACATTCGTGGATTTGGAAACATTTTCCCTTTAGGCAGAGGTATCGGTGGTATCCGTGCCAGGTTATTTTGCAGATTAGTGCTCTGTTTTGTTGTAGATCTTCTTTCCTTCTGTTGCTAAGAAAAGCGGGTCCGTCTGTAAAATTTTGGATTACAAAGTTCCAGTTTTGCCATTTTCTGCGTTGCTTCTATGCCTCAAGCGCTTCGTGATCAAATTGGTAATAACGGTGCTCTAGGTTTTCTATTAATCGTCGAGCCCGGTGGCATGCGACCGGAGCGACACATAGGTGCGCGGGTTCGAGCCCCACCGTTGCACATTTGTATTTATGGGGATCCGCCTATAAAGCAATGTGAAAAACAGTTCCGTGGACGTTAAATCTTGGCTGAGGGTCAGCCCGAACACTTTACTAGGTCTTCTATTAATGTGGGCTTATTGCGCATTTGTAGCACCAGCGTAATTGGGGCAGTTTTTGATAAACCAAGTGCTCTTTCAAGAAACATAGTTTTAATCTCGTCCATCTTCTTGGGGTTGTTTAATGTTAACTTGGAGGATATAGTTCTAAGGCAATATGTTACTTTGGAAAGAATTTTGAGCTTAAATATAGTGAGTACAGTCCTAAAGTCAACTTGCCGGAGATCTTTCAACATACTAGTTAAGGAAACCGGCTTTACTCTCATGTCTTCAATATGTCTAGTAAAATACAGTTTGGGTGTCAGTGTTACTCCCAAGTATCTGAAGTTGTTGACCAACTCTAGTGCATGCCCACTTATCTTTATGATAGTCACCTTGAAGCATATACTCATCATCTGCTAAAACGCGTCACTTCTGTTTTCGATACGTTGCTGTTCAGCTTATTTTCACAACACCATCGTGCAGTCTCATTCAAGTAAATTTGGAGGTACTGTCTCGATTTCCCCATAATAACTAACTCGTCTGTATAAAACACGTGGTGAGCTTTTACTGCTTGCGGGCACTTTCCAAGGCCAGCGGCGTACAGTATAAATAAGAATGGTCTAGCTGTATCACCCTGTGGCACGTCAACTGTTTGAGAGACCTCCTTGGCAAGTGCGTGAGCTCCGTTTAAATTTGTGATACGTTGGCCGGCTAAAATATCTCGGATAAGGTTATACATTCGGCCTTTAATATTAAAATCTTCACGAAGAGTGAGTAAAAGCCGATCTCTCGGGACTGCGTCAAAAGCTGTTTTAGCGAGCACTGTTCGGGCAAGAGCGGCGGCAACAGGCTAATAATGGGAATACATTTGGCCTTAACGAACCCAAATTAACAGTAGGAAGACGAACGTGCTTTGTTAATTTGAGTCCTTCTGCAGGTTATTGGATGGTAACTATTAAAATCAATCATATTTACACGTCAACCTTTAACACAGAAAAATTTCCGACTTTTCTGCCCATAGCGTTTCGTCGCAAAGTTCTCCCTAAGAATGGAGGTATGTTCAGATAAGCTAAAGCAAATGACTTGCTGGCTCAGTCGTGGCTTCTCTTATCGTAAATGATAAGGTCTCTCATCTTGCTCAGCAGATCATGCATGCCGGTTAGAGGACGGAATGCGAAAATGAAAAGGACTCTTCAACTGGCTTACTGGGGGCGTGTCGAATGTAGCTGATTAACCTCTATAGCGTAGTGGTTTGATCTAACATGTATTGCGTCAGCATGGTGCCACACTCGCATTGAACGATTGTGATCTTATCAGTGGGCACATCACATATTTGTTGCCGACAGATTTGCAGAGAGTTAGCTTTTTGCTACTGCAACTCTTGCTGCAGCTGGTTGTGGTTCGTTCTGGACGAAATTAACGCTTTGACTATACTATTCTATCTCCTCCTACGGATGCTGCTGCTTCTGCTTTTAGTATAAGGATTCTAGCGATGGACATTTAGCAGCAGCAGCAGCGCCATCGTCAGATAAGTATCGCCGACTGCTGCATTCGGTATAGAAAAGCTAAACTGCTGCTGGTTGTGGTGTCGCACGCGGGGGCACAGGTTGCAGGCGATGGTGACTAGCGAGTGTATGTTGTAGTGGGGGGAAGAAAGGTCAAGGCGTTGAGTCTCTACCGCCTCCACCGCTGCCGTCTCTTGCTGCTAGTAAGATGCATACGATGCGTCGCCCGGTCGTTCGCGGCGGCGGCTGGCTCAATGAAATGAGCAGTGGTTTATCGGGCGCCCGGCCGACTCCCGACTTTTTTACCTACCGACTAGCACTCCTAACCCAGCAGCCAACAGGCTTAAACAAGATGTGCGCCCAATGTTGGGTTTGCCCGCCGTCTAGCTCTTACTATTAAGAAATGCTTTGGTGGCACATGATCGATTCTCGCTATCGTTGTTGTTGTTGCTTCTGTGAATGTTGTTATTGCTGTTGTTTCTGTTGATGTTATCACCTTCAAGTGTTATCGCCTTCCAATCGCAATGTCGTTGATTTACTCTTTGCACTTGATAAACTTATTCAGTCTCCCGGCCAAGCAAGCCACGAACGCAAATACGCCGCTCGAACACCTTCAGTCTTTTCGGCCTCAGCTTCCTTTGTCAAAAACGAATTGCTTGGACGCGGTAGAGAGTCGGCTCTAGATGAAGTCCGCATTCGCAACGGCGGGCACGTAAAACGGCGGCGCACAATATCTATCGTACAATGCAAACTCTAAATGACGCCGAAGCGTCACGTACCGGCCGCAAGAATGGGCTAAGCAACACCGAACAACAACGTGTAAATAAACAAGATTTCACACCTAATAAAACACTTAAATGTGTTCTGTCTTGGTGTAATACAGTCTAATGCAATAATATGCTTAAGTTAGCTCATGGAATACAGGCACAAAGTATTTAACAGCGGATGTTGAGATAGTATGTCTGGCCCGATAGTCCTCTATGACATTGACTCGTAATATATATCTCAGTAGGACAGCTCTATTTGCTAGAAGCTTCGACACCAACGTTTAAGGGTTAATCGCGTTACACCACGTGCTGATGTAAAGATATTTAAAGGCAGCAGAAAGCAGTTGTAGGCAGACATCGTGACCACGGGAAGCCTTAAATAATTTTGTCTTGTGTTTACTAACTGACTTTCAGGGTAACTAGACAAATTCGATAAACAATAAAAAAAGGTGCCAGTGTATAGTTACATTTCGGTTTATTGCCAAGTATACCTTTAGTTCGTCAGTGACGAATACATACGTTTGCGTATTAGAAGCCTAAAAATATATCCCTTGCTCAGCTGGTCCATGAAATTGCAGTGGCGACTATTATCCCTTAGCTCCATGTAACTATGGACCCCTAATTTGTGGATTAACTCAAACACATATGTTACAAGCAATACTAAGCACGCCTGATGGCACCTAGGTCGCAATGTGCGACCACGATATCACCTGCATACATCACGACCACGTTTTTTTAGTACATCTATATACACTCTCGGTGTAACTCTCGGAGACACTGTTACTACATAATATATATGCTGTTTCACATCACCCAAATTTACTTTAATTAATTATACGCTTCATGCAAGGTTGTCCAGCCCTGTGTATCTACTTCACCCTTGTTGTAAAGGAGGTAGTGCAACGATTTAAGTGCTGCGCCTTATCCTGCATAGTACCTGGTACACTTCTGCAGGCAGATCTACCAGGTGCACAACTGGTACTCCTTGTACCAGGTAATGCTAACCATGTACTAGGTACCTGGGCTATACGTGGTGACTAATACATACAGCACCAGATCAAAGGTGCAAAGCATTGAAAACATGCTAGTTGGTGGACTGCCTGACAGCAGGTACACAAAGCGGCTCATCGAGTATCAACAGAAAACACCTGCTTCATTATTACGACAAGCACCTCTCAAGTTGGTTGAAATTCGCTTCGTGATTTGGTGTCATATTCCGTTAAGATCATACGTGAACCATAGACTAATCTTAAGCATAGAAAGCTCTACGGCTTAGAATACGGACAGTCTTCGCGCATCACTTACTTTCGCGGCGCTGATGGCAAGCTGTTTGTAAACAACGTTGTTCTATACTATTTCACCATGAACACAACTTAGAGAGGGAAGCCTATTGAACAATTGTTTGGTTAAAAGATTGTTTTGTGGGGCGTGATCTGCTAGAAAACAGAGCACAGTGTTTTTCAAGTAAGCTCGCTACTATGTACGAAGTACGTTCGCGGCGACTGTAACATGCAGAACCAAACCACGTCCAACCAGGAAAAGCTAGTTGACTCGTAGAGAGATTATTCACTCGTCAAACACGATCGGGTTGCTGAACCACCTGGACCTTTGCCGCGGCCGCCGCCGCAGGCAGGAAGCTTCACAATGCTCGCCTGCCCTAGACACTGAGCAGGAATCAAGTGCCACGCTAAGCGTCCCCGCGGATTCAATCATCGAGGTCACAAAAGTCCATTGCGAGATGATTCGCAGGGGGTCTCAAGATATCGTCATACTGTCGAGTAGTGCACTCGCCTCTTTCCACGCCTTGCTTATTGACCCTCGCCCCCTCGTGCTTGAAATAGTCGGCGCTGAACCCAGCTGGTACATTCTCCTTGGTTGGTTGTGTATCAGCAGGTTCTGTGCTGTTGGTCCACTAGAATCAAGTTTGAGGAACAACGACGAACGTCCCAAGAAGCCCTTCGTAATTCTGTCATTCAGTGTACCGTGCCAGAAGTATAATGCCTAAAGTCGAGGACGCGAAGCTTTTGGAAGGTGAGGAGCAACACCTGCCTCAAACGTGCACCTCTGGTGCGTCTTCTCCTTCAAACGTGTCTGATACGTCTACTCCTTCAGACGTGTCTGGTGCGTCTTCACCTTCACCGTCAAGTACACTGACATCTCACTGTACTGCGTCGCCGCAGGACAGCGTTTTTACGAGTGTGGAACGTCTTGCTGGCTCAAGCAGCCCCACCGTGACGGTTCCGCTCGCAACGAAGCTGCTCGCTCAAATTTATCCAAAGTCACGAGCCACCGTTGTCGGCTCCAGTGTTCAGAAATGTCACTTCTGCAAGTTTACAACGTTTCGGCCACATCACTTTAACCGTCACATTTTGACGCACACCGGCACGAAGCCGTTCCAATGCGACTTTTGCGATTTTAAGTGTGCCAGAGCTGATGCTCTTAAGCAGCACAAACAAACGCATGTAAAGGAGAACGAACTGCTATGTAGACACTGCTTCTGTCTGACCGAAAGTAAAGAGGACCTGAAAAACCACTTGCTCAGGGACCACACGTTCATCTGTCAGCAGTGTAACCAGGTGTTGCCGACTCTCAAGAAACTCCGCCATCACGAGGGAACCCATAAGGTGTACAAGTGTCGCTTTTGTGGGCTGACGTCAATCCACGCGCGGAAGGTTGAGCGTCACGAACGCTCAACGCACGGCGTCGTTGAGGCTCGGGGCGCTGTTGAGCTGGTCTTCCCAGTTGACCTGAGCATGCCCAGCGGCTCCAATCGAGCCAATAACCGCCAGGGCACCGGGAGAAGCACGACAAGCAACAATCCAGACAGTAGCCCAAGTGATATTCAGAGCAGCTCCGGCAGCGGTAACGAAGAACCTGCAGTGGATGGAGACGAGTCCACCTCTGCGCACTTGATTGATGGTGAAGACGAATCTTCTTCTATGCAAGTCGTCAGTGATGAAGACAAATCTTCCTCTACGCAAGTAATGGGCGGCACGTCACAAGGAAGCTAATGACTATTCTGTGCCACAGGCATTTAATGGTTGTTTAGCGTCACAGGCAGCTACTGCCTATTTAGCGTCACAGATAGCTATATTATTTAGCGTCACAGACAGCTAATGGCTATGATATCGACAAGGTTCGAGAATCTATCCATGCACTAGGACAAACTCTGAACCATTAATCGACTCGTCGGAACCGACTACAAGTGCAAGCAGCCTCTTTATAACTTCCCCAATCTTTCCTGCCGCCCTTCTCGAGGCGGCGATAAAACGTCCGGGTCAATTCGACGTCGCAGCAAACAGAGGCTTTAGGTTCATGTAGTCATGCCATCTGTAGGTGAGCCTCAGTTGCTCTGATTAGTGGCAACATTGTTCTACGACGACGTTGTTTCAAATCTGCCAAACGCCTTTGATTGTGCGACAACACGAGAGCGACGACATCGGGTCACAGAGTTATAAGCCTTCATATACAAATTTTCAGATACAGTGTGGTATAATAATCTGATCAAACGTATCTAAGCTTCCCAGACGGCTTGGTCAGTCAAATTGTACCAGTAAGCGCACATCTAGTGATATTTTGAAACCAATTTACATGTTTTAACTCGTATGACACTAGCAACAAACCCTACTTCCAAGTCACTAGTCGCTCCAGCTTGTAAAAGTCACAGCACGCTAGACCGTTCTGGCAAAAATGTATTTATAGTACTAAAAATGTATTTATAGTACTAAAAATGTATTTATAGTACTAAAACTGTATTTATAGTACTAAAAACTACTAAAATGAAATCAATAAACTGCCAATACGTATTTTTGGTAACTTACATGTCTTTTATTTAAAAGGAGTCAGGTTTACAGCCATTTTTAGTAACGACTGGAGGAGACGCTTTTACATAACCAATAATTCCCAGCAAAAAATAGGCATAAACGAAACGCGTAGACGTTTCTTTCGTAGTTTCGAGGCCCGCTTTGTGATGAAACCGTTGCAGACCTTCCTAATAGCGCATGAATTGCTAATGCATTGCTTGAAAATCTACCCTCTGGGGGCGATCTTCGGGCATAGATACTAGCTAAATATTATGAGCTACACAAGCGTTAATCAGGGACAGGTATAACTAATCACCGCAAATTATTAAGGATTACAATTAATCCAACCCTCCATTTACCGAAAAGTCCTGCAGGGCCGAGGCACTTAAAATGTGTTGGCCACTTTGAGGCCATCTTCTTCTTGCCATAATCCAGGAATCGCGTATTCTCTACGTTATTTATGTGGGTTTCTGGTGCTAGTTCTTTATTTCTTAGATTCCAGGGAGTTTAACTAGATACAACTTGCATGGCTGTTGTGGAAGTCGTGCTGTGCTCCGTGCCATAGGTCCTTCGGTCTCGCTGAGGAGAGGGCGTGTGGTTCTCTGGCGGTTGTGCGCTCCCATAAGTGTGCAACATGTTATAACATGATGCTGTCTATTACTAATGCTAAGAGACGGCGCTAAGAGCCGGTTTATTTGCCGGTCTTCGAGAGGATTTTTCCAAGCTTTGCTGGCCTTGGCAACTGCTTCTTTTATTGTTGCATTGCGCGTATAAGGTGTTCCCGTGAGAGCGCGTATGAGGTGTTCCTGTGAGAGATGAACCCTTGGGGGACAAGATGTAGAGTCCACGCCTTCATGTGTACTTGCTTGATATATATATATATATATATATACATTCGTTGATTTAGAAACATTTTCTCTTTAGGCAGAGCTATTGGTGGTATTCGTGTCAGGTTATTTTGTAGATCACTGCTCTGTTTTGTTGCAGATTTTCTTTCCATCTGTTGTTAAGAAAATGTGCTCTAGGTTTTCTATTAATCGTTGAGCCCGGTGGCATAGTGTATTTCGCCTGCGCCTCGCGACCGAAGAAGACACATATGTGAGCGGGTTGAAGCCCCACCGTTGCACATTTGTATTTATGGGAATCCGTCTATCAAGTAATATGAAAAACAGTTCTGCGTACGTTAAATCTTAGGTGAAGGTCTGCCCGAAGGCTTTACTAGGTTTTCTTTTAATGCAAGCTCATTGCACATTTGCAGCACCAGCGTAGATGAGGCAGTTTTTGATAAACCAGGTTTTCTTATAAGAAACATAGTTTTAATCTCGTTGATATTCTTGGAGTTATCTAATGTTAACTTAGAGGATATAAGTCTGATGCAATATGTTACTGTGGAAATTATTTTGGCTTAAATATAGTGAGTTTTTTTTAGTGAGCGGGAGTAACTATGACTCTCTTTCCGGCGTTGATCCGCTGGCGCGCGAGTTACGCGTGCTGCGGGGACCTTCACGCCCCAAAATGATGGTTGGTCAGAATGTGCAAACTTCCGATACTAATCGGAGATCCTTCAACATATTGGTTAAGGAAACCGACTTTACTCTTATTTCTTCAATATGTTTGGTCAGTGTAACTCCCAAGTATTTAAAGTTGTTGACCAACTCTATTACATACCCACTTAATTTTGTATTATAGTCACCTTGAGCCTATGCCACTCCTCTGCTAAAACGCATCACTTCTGTTTTCGACACGTTAATATTCAACTTATTTTCGCAACACCATCGTGCGTGAATTTAAGTAAATTTGTTTAAGTAAAATTAGAGGTGTTGTCTCGATTTTCCCTTAATAACTAAGTCATCTGCATAAAACACGAGGTAGTTACTTTCCAAGGCCAGCTGCGTACAGTACACATAAAAATGAGCTAGCTGTATCACCCTGTGGCACGCTAATTGTTTGAGAGACCTCCGTGGCAATTGCGTCAGCTCCGTTTAAAATTGTAATACGTTGGCCGGCAAAAATATCTCGGATAAGGTTATACATTCGGCCTTTAATGTTTAAATCTTCACGAAGAGTGAGTAAAAGCCGATTCCTCGGGATTGCGTCAAAAGCAGTTTTAAAATCAATAAAAGCTGCGTAAGTCACATTCTGTTGTCGAGTCTCTAGCTGTTCTATTAAATCCGTAAGTGCTCTTTCAGCCGAACGCCCTGGCAGAAATCCATTTTCTCTACAGGTAAATTTTTGAAACATTCTAGAAAGAGCCCTTTAGTAAGGAGCGACCTTGTACAATACGCTGGTTAATGCTATGCCGCGGTAGTTTTCTGGCTTTGCTTTATCTCCCTTTCCCTTAAAAGTTGGTTGCAGAAGACTTCCCCTCTACTGGTTTGGGATTGCGCCTTGTCTGAGACAGGTGTTGAACATCACTGTGAGGGCAAGGAAGGTCACTGAAATCGCTTTTATCCGGCAGGACGCAGTCGCGGGTGAAAATTCCCGTAAAATATTCTAGCCACTCATCGTCGTTAATTAGTGGGTCTTTGGGGCGCTGTGGAAAAATTATCTAAGGTCGATAGAAGCTTTCCCGAATTTTGCGGAGTCGCATATCGGTGTCGTATTGGACGCGCTTTGTCCTAAACAGGTCTTTATACTTGCGCTTTAAATAGCAAGTTAGGCTCGGTTCTTTTTTTTTAGATTTTCCGTAAGACTTATAATGCCCGTGTACGGTTTTTTCGTGTGATGGCTATTTTTTATCCACTCCGGCATTTACCTTGTCTAAATTGGAAACCATGCAAACCAATTTAAAAGTGGCCGGTCTGGGTCTCGAACCCAGTCCTCCCGAATGCAAGGCAAAGACCTTGCCACTAAGCCATCTTGCTTGGTAGCCATCTTACTGCTGCTTTCCATGTATTGGCATATTACTGATTTGGTACTGCGGCATTCTTGGCCGAACCAGGCTTTGTGCTTAAATCTAGTGGTTCGACAGCGGGCTGCCGTTGTTGACGTCTGTACGGCCCACCGAAAACAGCGCTCGTAGGTGTCGAGGTCTTTTCGACGTTCAAGAGGTGGAAGAAGATGAAGGGCCTGCTCCAGTTTATGCACGTTGATCCGTCGCGACAGATGTGGATTGCATTTGCTGGTTGTGACTACGTTGACTTCTAGATCAAACGTTAGTTGACTGTACTTTCTGTTGGCTGAAGAGGTGATCTTCAGGTAGTTGATGCAGATGACCTGGCGCACGTGCTGACGTCATTACTATGTAACTGACACTTGTGCCGTTCCATGCCGTATACGTAGTTTCTTGCATATTGTTTTCGAGCTGTAGTTCTAAGCTTTCAACTTCTTCTATAAATAATGCGCTTCGTTCATATTGTTTTGAGAGGTCACAGTCTACCAATAATGTTAAATAAACATCAACAATATATATATATATATATATATATATATATATACGACAAAGCGTGTTCACCCGTGCCGTCTACTGGAGCTCGTCACAGGTTCCTCACATGGATAAAGTGCGCAAACTACCTCTCCCAAGCGCAAACCGGAAACGATGTGGATTGTGTTGTCGTCCAGCATAGTTCCCAGTTGCGACGAGGGAACCACTTGCTACGTATTTGTTCAAAGCACGATTTTAAAAGGACCTTCTCTGAGCTGTCGGGGGACTGATTTTCTAGGTTGCGTTGGAGTCGAGATACCACGATCCGATCCAGAGATTCTTGTGTTCTGTACTCCGACACTGAATCCCACTGGTCGCGAAAGTAAGCGAGTGCTGCCTGCGTTAAGTCGGCGATCCAACTCTCAGTCAATGGGGCCACGGAGGCAATGGCAAGCTTCTGTACTTCGGACAACGAGCCCAGGTAACAGGACAAGACAATACTGACCAATTTGCGTGCCCTAAGCTAGTTAAACCAGATATATTGAATCGGCGTTTACCAGTGATTATAGGGCCTTCCATTAGTACACCATTAAAGCGCTGTACTAGGTCGCGTCCTCTAAAAGCTGGCGAACGTCGGAGCTGAAACATTAAGCGGGGGGTGGAGAGACTGTGTCTCAGTAGGTACAATGCTCAATGCGCGTCTAGAGCGTTGAGTCGGCGGCACCATCATTAGGTGTCTGCGAGCTTTTTCCTGAACTCACGCTCTACCTGCCGCTGGCGCACCCAGTAGTTTCAAATTGTCTTCGGTTACCTCTCTAATATTTAGAATCTGCTCGCTCACCAACGGTGTTAACTCCGTGCGCGTATCTTGAGAGAGCCAGAATACCTCACACTTATCGCCGTTCAGGCGTAAGCCTGATTCAGCCTCGAACCCTCTGACGCCTTTTTTATCTCCAGTTACATTGACGTATTTCGTTACGCACGATCGTGACTCTCTGCTCCAGGGGGTTTCTTCGATCTCCTCACACAAAGGATTCCAATGATCTATTTTACTATTTTGAATTGCTTAATGTGCGGCTCTGTCTGTGCTCTTCCTATTAATACGTGAGTTCTGGCCGGTGTCTCGCTCTGCGGTACCTGAATACTCGTCGCATGCGGAAGCAGATCATTCGTTTATCTGCGATCTGACTATCCCGCCGAGCGGATTATCTTAGAAAGTGGACTGGATTTTCGGCAGGCTTCATCAAAAACTGCAGAAGTTTCTACTGCCAACCATTCAATGAGAGGTGGTACTTTGATTTTTTGTGCTTTCTGTAGGCGTGTGTAATTTAGCCTGGGAAAGCACATAGATAGTCAGATAGCATTTCTTGCTTCTCGTAGATCTTCCAGTTGGTTATTCAATAAGTAACTCCCTCTGATGCAAACGCCAAATCTAACGTTCCTCTGTATCTGCCATCGTCGAAGGTGTACTTTGATTAATATAGACTAAGTCGATCGCAAGGTCGGACGTGGTAATAATAGAGAAGTGCGTGTCCAACTGATGTGGGGGTGGTCTTGTGGGGAAGGACTTGTACGCCGTTTTTGACCGCGAGCTGGCCGTAGGGTTAAAACTCAAGCTCAGTGAACACTATAGTACCGGGACCATGTCGTGCATTTGGCACCGAGTCTAACTAAAGTATATATATATACACATATTTATCGTAGGATCTATTGGGCTTCCTCTGGAGCATTTTAGCGATGCACGGGTTTTCTTAGGGGGCCATCTTTAGTGACACCATTTCTGGTGCATGACCCTTGATAAGCGCGAATGTCCTTCGGCTCGATGGACTCATCTAGGTCTCGGACAGCCGTGATCTGTAAGACCGCTTGGGCTATCGTTTCAAAATATGTTTTCACCTCTATTTGTTGAAGGAATTTGCCAATGACATCGGGAGTAATACCTCGCGCAGTTAGACGGATTTCATCTGGCGCTCTTCCTTAAGCTCTTTTGAATTTTGACGTCTACTCCAGCTGTCGTTGGGTCAATGTTATTTTTAATAGCACGTAGAGAATCCGCATAGGACAAATTTCCTGATTTTACGGCCACTGCGGCGGCAAAGTCAAGCTTCTTCATTTTCTTTTTGTTATGAGCTCTTCTGTTTATCGGCCTTGAACTTGAATTTCCAGGGCTTAAGAATGCTGCAGAGACTGGTCGCTGAAGAACTTGTTCTCGTTTTCTTAGACGTACCGGGTCATCTTTGCATAGAGTGTCCAAGTTGGGGCTGAAGTTTTTTCAATTCCGTTAATTGTCAGGATGTTCCAATTCTGCAGGAAAACAGACTTCCCTTCCTTAAGATGTAATGCATCCTGCAATCCAAGGGTTTGCAGTGATAGTCGGTCTATGAGGCGTTTTCTTTTTGGCAGGCCATTGTGACAGCAGTAAGGCACTTGTTAGAACATTGTTACTTTGGATACTTGCCTTGCTGAGGCTGATGACAGAATAAGTGGAATTAATTCACCGGTGGGGCTCAAGTCTCGATCCGAGTCCGCCCTCGGATAATCCTGTTCTTGAGTCAGTTAATGCGCGAGTATCACACGCACATGCTACTCAGTCGATGAACAGCCGTTTCCGAACGTTTGAATTTTTGGCGCGCTTCCGCTCTCGAGTTGTCGCTCGCGTGGCGCCGTAGTGCTTCGGATTATTGTACGAAGCGGCGGTTCAAATCTGCACGTAATGCGTTTGCATTGTACCACGTGGTGCCGTTGGAATTGCCATCTGCTATACTAGGTATGTGAAAGTACGAAATTGGAAATTTCTCATCAGAGGATTTGTTGCTCTCGCGAACGAGTAATCTGGAACGAGTGTTGGCCAGAGATGCCGGAAGCGGCTGCCGTCTGCTGCAGAGGCGATTTGCCACTATTACCCTTCATCACGGAGCACTTCCGAAACACGTCCGTACATAAAGGCGGTGAAGCCGAGACTGGGATAGTGTGCATATAACAAATATGATTGTTAGTGAATTACGATGATTAGGGGTGACCAGCTTATGATCCACAATACCAAGCCCATTTCGTTTGGCTACCTCAAGCGTTCGTTGGTTGAGGTAAAACAAACTTTGAGTTTTGTTGCATTGCGATCGGAAATGTTGATGATCGTTTAACTTATTTATTACAAGTTTATCTTCATAGCATTTATAATTGTTTCAACTTAAAATGGCTTAATTGGCAAGTTTGTCTTTTTGGTCTCGCATTCTTAGAGGTCTGTTTTCGAGCGACTCATCCGCGAGCTTCTTGCTGCCCACAAAGGTAATTCTTCTAATCTATACATGTGGTAAACTTAGTTTGAAACTTTATACTTTTGAGATTGAACAGCTTATACATTTTTATTATAATTTAGAAGCATATATATAATGCTTCAAGGCGTTGCTGCTTGCCGCCTAGTTCTCCTTCTGCGCGCCGTAGCCGCTCTATCGCTCATGCCCGTGAGGAAGTCCTGCCCGCCCTCTGGCGCGAAGGTCCGGGTCCATCCAGTCTCTCATAGTTCCGAGCACTGAGGTCGCGTTACCTCTTTGGATCTCCAGGGACAGTCGCTGGGAGAAGAAGGCGTGCGCCCTCTTGTCCATCGTCGCCTGCCGTAACGCGTCGCCAACCCGAGAGATCAATGTTACCGTGAGGGGCCCAGGGCCACCCATCGTCTCGAACGCGAATGGCGAAAAGTGGTGCGCCCGACTTAGGTCCGCATACTCTCTTATCTTTGAGGTCTCAGCTCGCGAAACGGCAGTCCCCGGGCGGGACGCGCCGGGACCAACAAGTGAAGGGGTCAGAGAGTCGGTCACCGTCGCATCCCACACCAGGGAACGACCCTTATAGAAGGGTATCAAAGTCATACCGTCGGGGCGCTTATTGTCGTCTCTTGAAAACCCAGGTGGTTCTAGGACGCAGGGAATTCCCGCCCTCCGCAGCGATCTTGCAAGCATTTCATTGAGGGCAGTGTGTCTTGGGCGCCGGCCCGCTGCGTGAGCGCAAGACAGGCCGTGTCCGGCGAGTCGCCCGACGGGCTTGCCACAAGAGCATCTGTGTGGCTCAACCAAATCAGCCCCCAATCTCAGGCCAACGCATATCCGGGTGGATTGGTCATCAAGGCGGGTACCCAGTGAGTCAGCGGGTAGTGCATGCAACCAGTCGCTTGCTCCTGGGCGAGCGACAGCTAGAAGGCGTGCCTTGTCCTGGTCATCCCCGCATTCTTCAAGCAGCGAACTAAGCGAAGCTTCGTGGGCCTTTTCGGCCCAGGCCCTCTGGCAGGCTAGTCTATCGGGACCAGGCGATGAAACTTGAAGTCCAATTGCTATATCGTCACGAGCCGCCTCGAACATTGCCTGGGCCGCTGGCGGGAGCAGGCGCTGGACATTTTCCGTCGTAGCATGCATCAAGGCAGCCACGGCCGGGCCCGCCAAGGATCGAGCCGAAGGGAGACCAAAGCCGCCCATGGACGTGGGGAGGGCCGCCTGGCGCACCTCTCGTGGTCTTAAGTTTTGACTCAGCACCGTCTGTAGGGCCTCCACCACCTGGTCGTCGAATGGTTGGAGAAAATGGTTCAAATTGCCTGAGCAGTCTATGGACCGTAAAATATGTACGATGCGGCACGCGAAGAACGACGAGCGAAGCAGGTAGAGTCTCTGGTGGGCTCCAACAAGCGGAAGACGTTCCTGCATCGCCCACAATCTGTCCATCAAGGGGTCGAGTTGTTACGGCAACGCAGAGGGCAGAACCGGTGCGCCAAGAAGGTTTATTTCGTGGTCAGCCACGACTCTACACCCCGGTAGCAGCTCGAGCAAGGCCCTCAATGAGGGGTCGTCTGGGTCTGTCCCCGGAGCGAACACCTCGCATTTGGCCGTGTTCAGCACCAGACCACTGACTGCCTCGAAGGCAAGGACTCTGCGCACCTCATCGAGCAAGTCCACCATCGGTCCACTAAGTGTGCCATCGTCCAGGTACCAAGAGTTGAATGGCACTTGAACGGAGTTAACCAGCTCACGTATCCCCAGGCTGAATAGGGCCGGTCCCAAGGGGTCCCCCTGCTGTATGCCCGATGCCGAAAATAACGTCTCGGCGCCAAACAACAGGACGGATGGCTCTTTGTACGCGTGTTCTACTAAGGTGAACAGTTTCGGGACTGTATCCCGAACCGCACAAGGGAGGTGATCCCTACGGATGGTGTTGGATGCATTGCGAAAATACAACTTCAGGAGTGCCGTACCGGGGGGACTTGATTGCATAAAGGCTCTTGCTGCATGTACGGCAGTCTCCGTTCCGCCCGCCATGCCAAATCCCAGCTGGTGCGGGCCAAGTTGTTCCATAATAAGTTCTTTGGCCTGCAGGCTATCTTTGCTGCGATCCTTCGTAACGTAAGAGAGCAGGCAATGGGGCGAATTAATGCGCCTTTTTGCGCAGTGCGAATAGGTTGGCGCCAAACACGATCGCCCTGACCTTAGCCGGCAGTCGGCCCCATCTCAGGACGTTCATCACTCTGGCAAGTGATGCGGCCAGTCTCCCGGCCACCGGTCCGATCCCGGAGGGAGGGAGATCCTTTAGATGGCGCGGGCGGAGACCGTCAGGACCAGCGGACGAACTGGCCGGACGGCCGGCTACAGCTCCCAAGACGTCATCGACTGAGGTTTGATGCTGCGTCATCGAGTCACGAGGGGCAGGAAAAGCCAAGTGCGGCGGAGCAGGTGGGTGCTTGGTGGCAAGCGAAGCTAGGACTCCGTCCCCCGAGGCAAATGAGTCGGTAGAGCATAATAGTCGGGCCGCCCCGGAAACGTCTCCCTCAGATAGCTGGCTCAAAACGCGGCGTGCCGAGTCCTCAGGCGAGTCGCACGGGTCTGTTCTGGCTCTTCTAATACCTCCTACGCGATACTCAAAACGCCAGCCATCGCGAAATGCACGGAGGTTTGATCGGACAGTCGTTGTCAAAGAGACTGACGACAAGGTGCGAAGTGGCAGTTGAAGGACCACTTAAGCGAATGACAGGAGCGACTTTCACGAGGGGAGGTCGTTGTTGGCCGCCACAAGGTCGAGGACGTCGCAAAGGAGCTCGGCAACTAAAGACCTCACCGCCCGGGGAACCACGTGCATCACCCTTGATTGTTGGGTCGCAATGCTGAGCCTGTCGACCAGCGGCTGTCTCGGCTGCGACAAGAGTGTTGGAGCGGGGGATACAGTCGGAGACGGAGCGACGGTCGCAGACGTGGAACGGCATCTAGCTTGATGAATAGGGAGACCGCGGCGTGTGAAGTCCCGGCCGCATCTGGGACAAGTAACCCTTATAGAGGGGTTACCTGCTACTGAAGCGCTCTGGGGAGGGGGATAGGAAGCTGAGCCAGAATCCGTCATTGGGAAGTGGGTGCGGGGGACACCAGACCTTGCAGCAACGGCGCCAGAGCTAGCAACGGACGCAGTGCGCTAACGATGCCTCGAAGCGTGTCGGCTAGCTTCGGGTACGTGCGAGCAGTAATGCAGCCTTGGACAAAGAACCAAGATCAGAGTCGTCTGTCGACTTAGGCAAGCGCGACCGAACGCGGGGAACGACGCGACCGCGCGGGACGGATCTACTCGTAACCAATTGGCGACGGCGCTTGGTAGGGGGGTAAGCAGCGTCCATTACTCGTTCCACTTGTTTAGAGGGCTCCATTTCAATAGATGGCGGCGTCTTCGAACGAAGCAAAGACTTCCGGGGGGTAGAGATCGGCCGGAAGGGGGGGAGCACGACCTCAACGGGCGCTGCCGAAGGTTCCGGGGCCACGCCCGAAGAGACTAGAATCAGCAAACGGCGTACCGCCGCCGCGTAGGTCCCAGGTGCCGATTCGCGTGGTTTAGGGGGTACGGGGTCCGAGGCGGTGACCAGGGTGGCTGCCGGCGCCGACAACTGCGCATGTTGGAGCATACGCGACTCAAGCAGGGCCTTGCTTTTCTCGCGAGCTGACGCGAAAACGGGGCAAGACGAGTCCCCTCTAGGGGAAGGGGCCCCTGCAGTCAACGCAGCGAGCGCGATCGACATGATGCGGCAAGATGGTCGTGCGCACCACATCTTCTACACGCACGGGCGCGAGTGCAACGAATTGCCGTGTGGCCAGTACGTTGGCAATTGAAGCAAACAATAGGCGACGATGCTTCGACCGTTACATCGTGATCCCTCCACACAATAAAGACCTTAGTAAGTGGTGTCCTTTTAAACAGAACGTGTATCCTGCTAGACGGCACTCGGATGCTCTGCTGATCTTTCCACCCAGGCCTCGTGTCCCTCCTTATTTTTACCGCGCCGTACGAGGCAAGCTCGGATAGAAGGCACTCGTCAGAGAAGGCCGGGTTGACGTCTTTGATAACGCCCCAGAACTGATCCATTGAGGAACATAGTCTCACGACCGTCACGCCTCCTAATACCTTGAGTGACACAAAATCACTTGCGGCCGAGATCGTGGACACCGTGGCCGTTATCCCTTTGGGACCCCCTCCCAACGTTGCCGCCGGCACAAGGTCATGGAGCGCCTTGAACACTTTCAACAGTTGTTCAGCCGAAAATTCCGGACGTTGGCTCTGCTGTTGCTTGCTGGAGGCTTCGGACGACAAAGCCGTTAAATCCTGTGGCAGAAATCGCACTGTATAAATTGGACCGGCGCCACTGTCAACCGATTCACGGATACGCGAGAGTTCCGCTTCAGCTTTAAGCACCCGTCTAGCCGACTTCTTGTTCACAATTGTCACAAAGCCGTCATCTTTCGCCGTGTCACCGGCGCTCCGTGAAATCCCCGCACTGTTAGAAGAGTCCTCCGTGTCTGAAGCAGCTCGGGCCCGTTTGACAGCCGGTTTTGGCGCAACTGAGACACCTGGGGTGGCCTCAGCAGCCATTGTCTCCGCCGTCGTCGTGTCGTTGACAGCTGGGCAAAGCTGTTCTATCGGTCGAACAGCAGCATCGCCTGCACCATGGACGGGCGCCGGTGCTACCGGTGACGTGCAGCGCACGTCGGGCTTAGGTGCATCGGACAAAAACTCTAAACGTGGCCGCATCGTGCGGCAACCCTCCGCCGCCATGGCAGACAACGCCGCCAGCGCGGCAGACAACGCCGCCAGCGCAGCAGACAACGCCGCCAGCGCAGCAGACGAGGACGGCGTGGCAGACGCCAGTTCGAGTGGATACCCGCACGAACCGCTGCTCTCGCCATCCGCATCCGCATCGCCGTCCATCAGCGCGTTTTTCACATGTTTTCATTTAGAAAGTTTTGCTGGATATTGCTTGAGAGTCCTGTCAGTGGCAGGAGGAACCGTCTATAGTCGTGCAACGCTTTGTTCTGGGAGGTTTCGGGAATGCATGATATACATGCGCCACTAGCAGCCTGCGTGACTAGCGTGGGACTCACGTACCCACTAAACCCGGATTTCTCCTCTCCCCCCCCCAGGCCCGGTACTACTTTAGCATTACTTCGAAGCGTTGAGAGAGGCGTCTTTGCGGGAGGTTACTGCTATTTTGTAAACCGTTCTGTGAGGGTACGTCGAGACCATGAGGGCCCGGCTGCTACCCCCTCCCTCGGCTCCTCGTCTCGACCACTTCTCCGAGAGACCCGCTCAAGCCTTTTCCGCCTGGCCGTTTTCTTGTCTGTCTTAAGTGTCAAAACGGCTTCCAACAATTTCGTCGCCTCAGGCTTCCGCGAAAGTCATCATATGGACGACTACCTCCCTGATAAGTCGGCTTCTTACAGCGGATGGTTCTGCTTTCCGCGCATCTCTGAGTACATCACACCGCAGAACAGTATGCTCCACGGTGTAACCATTTTAGGTCTAAAATGAACTTGAATTAAGTTTTCTGGAGAACTATCTTGAGGTCGGCCACAAGTATTACTGCTAAATATTATTCAAACTAATGCTAAATGTAATTCAAGCTACAATTCCAAAATACCAATCCATTGCTATTACATAGTAGTAAAATTATATAGTAACGCTTAGGACTCTCTCGCTTTGTGTTACAGAACTAATGCGGAACAAGAAAACATTTATATCAAGAATAATATAATACACAGTTTCGTATTTCTATATCGATACTTGTATTGCTCGCTTGGGTAGAGCTTACATTCGATCTCTCTATACAGTCAGCGGGGTCTGTTCGTATCACGATATAATTATTATTTGCGGGTTTTTGCGGGTCGGGGAGCGCCGCTCTTAGGAACTCGACGTCGTATTTGGTGATCTTGTCCTGCCGCGCTTTTGCCAGGTCACGGTTCGGGCCGCAAACTTCGGAATCTAAAACCCAGACCTCGGTAGGTGTTGTTATTACGAGGTCGGGCTTTAGACCCGATGCGCCCGGTCGACGGAATACTCGCTCACGAATCACCTCATGACCCTTCTCGCGGAGAAGACGCGATCACAGACGTCATCATGTCTCTTTATAGTTTGTTTGTGTGTTGTATCGCACATCTGAGCGACATGAGCCGACGTCTCAGGCGCATGACACCCGTGCCTACAACGTTTGTTGTAGCCCAGGCGTCCCCTGGCCAATCTGGCATGCGTTGGTAGTGCGTTGATCCTGAGCTATAGTAGGTTTAAATACTCCTTACCAGATAGGTAGGGCATACCCTTAATCCAGTAATGTACAAAGGGCGTTTCGTGTGCTTTTTTAAAATGTGCCCCATCAAACGTAGTTGTTGAGACCAGTAATCGTTCTCTTGTGTAGCGGTCTCAATGGAGGTTCCCAAGCGCTCGCAAAGATATATATATATATATATATATATATATATATATATATATAAATCTCTACTTAGCTGTTGAGCCGGACGGTCGCATTGGTGCGAGCTCCCGCTTAAATTGCCTAGATCGCAAGTTATATCTGGCACTTTAACGAACGTTTTGTCACAGACCATTGTGACCGCCTGTGTGACCAAATTGTGAGATCCAACACCGTCAAACAGTTTCTTTTTGCATTTAAAGTATGCATTTTAGCGTTTTTAAGTGGAAAGTAAAATGAGTCCACCTATATAGTTGTTTTAGTGAAATATAACGACCCTAATTATATTTCACTAATCTTAACTTATATATAGGTATAGTGTATATGCATAATGTATTATATTGAACATAAACATATATATATATATATTCTAAAAAAAGGTATAGTGTATGCACTGGCTACAAAACCCAGAAAGTGCATATATATATATATATATATATATATATATATATAGTGGTGTATTGATACGCTTTGTTTTGAGCTCTATAATCGACTAACTACCACAAGTATAGATCTTAGACCGACACTACTATTGTATATATTAGTGTGCAATTTTTTACTTCTAAATTTAAAAGTAATAATAAGAAGGCCAGATGGAACACACAAGACCGTGAACTTTTAGCAAACATTAGAAGCAGATTTTATATAGGATAATAATACCGAAACGCCTAGATAAATTAACCACCTTTTAGCTACTAATTTTAACTCCTAAATTTAACTCACGCTCACCTGGGACGATTAGAGGCCAACGTAATTGTCGGGCGCATAAGGATCTGGTAAAGGACCTCCGTAAAAAGGGGTTTCACCTGGCGGATCTGAGCTTCCTGGGCCTAGTCGGCCTCGATACTCTGAATCAGATGGCTCCTATAATCCCTCCCAAAAAGATATTATTATATCCAATATACAAGCCCTCACAAACTTATTTCCCAAACGCAACATACTTTCAAGAGACCTTACTCATCTGTCAATTTTAATTAGCTCAGGTGAGGACCACACTATCGCCTAAAACGACTTTCTGAACAAACATTTTACACACACTGTCCGACGTCGTGCCTTTAGAGAAACACCTTTCACTAAAGCGCGAGTATCTAGAAGGCAACAGCGACGTGAAGACTACGCAGCCACTCAAACACTTTTTTGCCAAAACCGATCCAAATGCGCTCATGAGGTGCTGAACGACAAACACACCATGCACAGCATGCAGGCCATCGAAGTTGTAGAACACTGAGCTAACACGATGACACAACCACCCCCTGAACCACTCCCTTGCCCCGTATACATTCCCAACTCTAATCTTTTCGAAGTTTCCCTCCCTATCTCCCTAAAGGAAACCCACGTAGCTCTCCCTTCTAAAGCACTAGGCTTGGACGGGATTTGTCTTTCGTCCCTCCGTCAACTCCCGTTAAAAGTAGTCTGTTGTCTTCTCAACATACTATTAATTAGTGATATTGCCACAGCCCATCTATTTTACCCACTTACAACAAACGCTTAACAAAATTCTCTCTAGATGCCTCCAGGACTCTGTTAAGCTTCTCCCAATCCAGAAAGCGTTTGTCCCCTATAATGGTACCTTTGAGAATCTTGCGGTTCTGGATGGCATTCTTAACGGTGCCAAGTCTGCAGAACGTGAGCTCAGACTCGCCTCAATCGACCTCCGTAAGGCATTCGACATGGAAAGTCACGACTCCGTCCTGTGGTCACTCCGGACTCGCGGATACCCGGAGGTATTCATTAATTATATCGAAAGCTTGTACCTCTCATCTAAAACTCTCATAGAATTTGGACAAAAATGTCTCATAATTCGGCCAACTAAGGGTGTTAGGCAGAAATATCCTATGTCCCCTCTTTTATTTAATCTAGTTCTCGATGACATTCTTTCAAAATTAAACAGAACTAATATCGGGTACCAACTTACTGATGACTTCCGCTTTATGGGCTCAGCCTTTGCGGATGATCTCATCATCCTAGCCTCCACGAAATCTACTCTTCAACAGCTCCTTAATATTGCGGACCTCTTTTGAAATCCCGAGACCTTAAAATTAATACTAATAAATTTTGCCAGCTTAAGATATGAGCGACGCCTCTCCCGTCTGATAGCACTACAACACTCTATGCACCCTGGGATCCAATGGATGCTGACCACCGAGCACTTTAAAAAAAGACCATGCGAAAACAAGACTTCTTTGCGAGCGCTTGGGAACCTCCATTGAGACCGCACTACCGACGCGTGCCAGATTGGCCAGGGGACGCCCGGGCTACAACAAACGTTGTAGGCACGGGTGTCATGCGCTTGAGACGTTGGCTCATGTCGCTCAGATGTGCGATACAACACATAAAAAACCATAAAGAGACATGACGACGGCTGTGATCGCGTGGCGCGTCTTCTCCGCGAAAGGGGTCATGAGGTGGTTCGTGAGCGAGTATTCCGTCGACCGGGCGCACCGAGTCTAAAGCCCGACCTCGTAATAACAACACCTACCGCGGTCTGGGTTTTAGATGCCGAGGTTTGCGGCCCGAACCGGGACCTGGCAAAAGCGCGGCAGGACAAGATCACCAAATATGACGTCGAGTTCCTAAGAGCGGCGCTCCCCGACCCGCAAAAACCTCGCAGATTCGGATCCATCATTATCTCTATGAGTGGTGTATGGGACTCCGAATATGCGAGGACGCTCTTGGGGCTCGGCGTCACGAAGAGGAATCACCGTTTTAACTTTGCAAGGAACCTTGAGGGTATACCGCTCGCACCGGATCCATAAGAGCGGGGGCTACCATCAAACAAGGACACGGACAACTGATTCTTAACTTCACGTGACACCTTTTTACCACCATTTTTATTAAGGCGAGCACTGCCGAGTGTGCAAACGTATTGTAAGTGATTAATAAATCATCACAATATTTTCTATAAATATATATTTATAAGGCTACGGAAAAAGCATCAAAGACGGCAAACGCTATTGCCAGGATACTTGCGAATATACATGGACCGCGGGCTCGTATAAGGAAACTACTGATGACGGTAGCGGAGTCAATCGCGCTCTTTGGGGCTGCCGTTTGGGCCAGCGCGACCCTTCAGTCAAAAAAGCAAAGTTGATTCTGCGCAAAGCACAGCGGATTCTAGCTCTTAGGGTGATACAAGGCTACAGAACGGTCAGCACAAACGCAGCTCTGCTGCTTGCCGGAGAAATCCCCTTGGACCTTAAGGCGTCCGAAAGACAGCGCCTGTAGGATATAGGCACACCCACAGAGAGCGCCAAAGAAAAAGAAAGAAACGCCACTATAGAGGACTGGCGAGCAGAGTGGGACGCAATTCCCTTTGGTGCCCCCGGAAAGAGTCTAAGCAAACTGCTCCCAAACCTACGGGCGTGGATAGCAAGGCCGGGAGGGGACTGCCGGGGGTTTCTCTGCTGCTTCCCCACACGCATTCAACATTTGTTGTGTATATATATATATATATATATATATATATATATAAAGGTATATATATATATATATATATATATATATATATAAAGGTGATAATATAAATATATATATATATAATCACCTTTGTTAGGTACATTGTAAAACTTGTGTTAGTATACACATGACTGTTCCGTATTCAAATATACATCGAGGACAGTCTCCTTTTCGATGTACTCATGATAAAATAATACGCTAATGGGTGGTGATACCCATGAACCACAAAACGTGTTACTATATGCCTATTGGTCCTATTAAGTCCCTTCGATGCGTCGTTGGTCATTGCACCCGTATCATAGAATTCAGGGTCAATTTCTGCCATCTTCCGCTCCCATAAGCTAATTAATTCTAAGTAAGCTGAAGAAGTCGGAAAATCGAAACGTCGTTTAAGATCTTCTATAAAAAGCGGCACGTTTGAGAAATGCTGGCTTTATATGATCGAGCACCTCAAGCTGCGACGCCGAAAGGTACTCCCAGATCACTTGAATTCCGTATGCAGCAACTGTAGCGATAGCTTCGATGGCGTCTGCACCTCAACACTCGCAACCAAGGCTCGTCTTGGACCTAGCCTGGTCCGCCTGCCTATCACACACCCGCCTCCCGTCTTTATATTCCTCCTCTCTACCGGAGCCTGAGTGGACGCTAAGACGAGCTCTCCTGGCAGTCTCTTTAACCATCTTTGCGGACATGATCGCATCAAAGTGGGCAATACCTTCTTTCCAGGCCGCCGCTGAAGTCATCATATGGGTGACGACCTCGTTGACCGGTCGGCCTCGCACAGCGGCCGCCCCCGCGTTTCGCGCTTTCCGGGGGGGGGCCACAATGCTGAACAGTGTGTTCTACAGCATCCGGTTCCCCCGAGTCGCATAGTACGCAGGAGTCGACTTGGGCTTTGTTAATCTCAACCATATACGTCTGGAGTTGGCCGTGGCCGGTCAGCACCTGGGACGCATTATAAGATAGCTTGCCGTGTCTGCAGTCGTACCATTGCCGTAGGTCCGGGATACCTAGCGCACGCCAACAGGCATTACTGCCCGTCTCTAAAGGGGGCCTCGGAGTTCCGAATTTGAAGATCCTGGCCAGTCCTGCCACAGTTTCATCAATGCTAAGCGCGGAAAACAGGGCAACCCCCCTTTTAGATACCGCCGCTAGTTTAGAAGCCGCTTAGCCCAGCTTTAGGAGAATCTTGAGGCCCGGTGCGGAGGCAGGCCTGATAACGCACTATCCCAACGTGACTGGAGCGCCCCTTTGCACGCTGAGGTACAACGACGTCTCTTTAATGAAGCTGCCGACGACACGACCATAGCTCGCCTAAACGCCGTGTTCGCCAAGGAATGGCCTATGGGTGCACTGGGAAGCGCCTGGTTACACGCGCTTCCCAGTGCACCCATAGGTACCCTTCTTGACGACGAGGCGATTCGCATAGCAGTAAACCTACGACTAGGGACAGACCTAGTTAGCCCCCATCGGTGTCAATGCGGTCACCCCGTCGACAAAATGGGATATCACGGCCTATCGTATATCTTCAGCGCAGGCCGACGCCCTTGACATGCCGCTATCAATGAGACATTTAGCAGAGCCCTTAGGTCATGCGGTCGTCCGTGCATCCTCGAACCCCCGGGCCTCTCTCTGAGTGGAGGACGGCAGACGTCCAGACGGGATGACACTTGCACCATTCGAGCGAGGCAAAATGCTGGTTTGGGGTGCAACCGTGACCGACTCCTTAGCACCTTCTATGGTCGGTGGCGGCGCATCCGAAGCCAGTTATGCAGCCTATCTTGCGGAGACAAGCAAGCTAAGAAAATACTCATCAATTGGGTATCCCCACGAATTCTGGCCTCTTGCGTTTGAGACCTTGGGTGCTCCTGGTGTTCGGACCAGACAGCTGATCCGCAAATCGGCACTCTGTTAGATCAGTCAACCTATGATAGCAGATCCTCGTCCTTTTTTAAACAACGTCTGGATCCAAATATACAACGTGGAAACGCGGCCTCCGTTCGGGGCACACTTTTGAAGTGGTCTCGGCTTAGCCAAAACGAGGCAGACACGTGATAGTCACAATACATACCCGCTAGGCACACTGGCTTAGCTAACCTTTTGTAATATGTGTCCAACAAACATAATGTAATACACGAAGAATAAATAAATATGTCAAGCCTTTAGTAAAATTAAAAACAAAAATATATATATATATGTTCGTCGGTTCATGTTGCCCAAGGGAGCTCAGTTTTGAAGGTATTTCCAACGACGTGATCTCGAGAGATAGCTGTCCATACTTGGAAATATCAGAATATAATATTCTTTCTAAAATCAAACAACTACCCACTAAATGCAGCTTTACTTCTGATTTAATCCCACCCATATTTTATAAAAATGTAGCGTCTGCGATAACTGAACCCCTTTTTTTGAATAAACCTACGAAGCCGCCTTGTTGTGCGATTCTCTGGCTACACGCCAGGCGAACATATTATTGATTGTTTCGAGTCTAGCAATACATTTCGGTAAAAACATTACTTGACTTCTACGATTGTTCATTGTCACATCGAAGAAACGGTCGATAAGATTAGCACTTGCAGGTTGCGCTAGCGCACGCGTGTCGTTTTTCTTCAGTAAAATCGACAGCGACGGAAGGTTAACAGCATTCGGCTCGATATTATATCTTCTACAGAGCTTTTTTAGAAATCTTCTCTGAATACCTTAGATCATTGGCTATGTGCTTGCTCAGGTGTGGGCTCCAGACGGGTGAGCAATATAAAAGTTTAGATAGCACAAATGCGTTATACAAACGAATATACACATTTGGGTCCTTCTCCTTACGGCCTTACGGTCCTTACGGCAACTCAACTCGTCGAAATGACTCAAAATTGGGCTGTTATGATAAACAATAGGCTGGCCTTTGATTGTATATATTTTGATTTCTCGAAGACATTTGATAGTGTAAACCATGTGAAACTGGTACAAAAGCTTATATATATATTCACACACCCTTTAGCAGGGGGGGGGCTTTATTGAGATCACAGACGAAGGTTATCGCAAGTCGGCCTTCAGGCGGCGGGTTGTACATGGTTAAGCTTACGGACTAAGCGCCATGCAAACATTTTGTTAACAATCGCTTTCCTGGCAATAATTTTAGCCTGGAGATTGATTCTCGAGCGAGTTTTTGTGGTATTCATGTTAAAAAATCTCCCTGCTTGCTCGGGCCATTTACATATGCGAGTAAACGTGCGTATGTCAATTATATCTAACATTTCAACAATATTGTCGCATTTAACATCGTTTTCGCTAATGTTACAACGATATGCAACACGTTTAACAAACTTTTTATGAATGCCGGCCAGTATCTTTTCATCACGAGAATAACCTAGATTCCACACAGGTGAGGCATATACCAAAATCGGGAGAACATATTGTTTATATAGTCTTACATACAGAGAGGGTTGTTTGATCACGCAGATCAAAAGAACGCAGAATCCAGTTCATTCTCCTCGTAGCCGACGGTGCTACTTCTAGAATGTGAGGAGCATAGTTTAAATTGGATGCCGTTAACACACCTAGGTCTTTTATAGATCTTTTTGCAGTTAACTTCTTAGTGCCCAATGTATATATGAGCAGGATTGTTGTGGCCAAAGTGAAGGACAGCACACTTATCCACCGACAGTTTAAGATCCAGTCCTTTGCACCATTCTGTAAATTTGTCCAGTGTTCCTTGGAAAGAAACAATATGATTTACATTATCTACAGGTGTATACATTTTTACATCGTCAGCATATATCTTTACCTGCACATGTTGAGGTATTATGTGTTTCATAGAGTCAGTATACAATATGTACATTAATGGCCCAAGTATGGTACCCTGGGGACAACCAGATGTGACTTCTGCCGTTGATGATAGGCAATTATTAACCCTAACTCTAAAAAGTCTATCCGACAGAAAAGCCCTAATCCAATTAACTATACGACTACCAACTCCGTATTGCGGCAGAAGTTTAAGCAGCTTTGAGTGCGTGGTGCTTTCGAAGGCAGATTTAAAATCGAAGTACACACAGTCAAATGCTCTTCCTTCATTTAAAAGCAGACACCAGTCATTTTGGGTCTCGAGCAGTTGCAAGAGCGTCGAATGAGCGGGACGATACGCAAATTGTTCCCTCGAAATAAGGCCTTGTGCATTTTCGTTTCGATAGATCTCTTCGGCGATGGCTTTCTCAAATAGTTTGCATGGAACGGAGGTGAGTGATACTGGCCTTTTATTATTCGGATCACTTTTTGTCCGCGTTTGTGTACCGAACATACAATAGCACACCGAAAGAGACTAGGTACAGTTTCTTCCTCCAGGGATCGACGGAAAATCATAGAAAGTGGAACGCATACGTCGTAGCCACACTTTTTATAGACACAAGCTGGAATACCGTCAGGGGTTGCGCTCCGCTTGTTGGCAAGCTTGCGGAGATGCTTTAGGATGTTTTCAGGAGATGCGTCGACGTCGTTCACAACGCTCACATTTTCGGGCGTTGGCGTTGATATAGGTGGAGCGACGTGTGCGTTCCGCGTCTGCAGTTCTTCATATGTGGGATAGGTAGCTGCAAAGACATTTCCAAGAATTTCTGCTTTCTCCTGGTCGTCAGTGGCGATTGTATCGTCGGGTCTTCTAATCGAGGCAAGACTGTCCTTGATCCTCATACGCTTCTGCACGTATTTGTGCACAGCATTGGGAGCAGTCGACTGCGCGACGCTGCTCTCTTCCATAATTCGTTTTCTATGCAGCATTCTCTGCAGTTTCTTCTGTAGCGCTGGACCGTTTTTCTGCGTGGCTTTATTCAGTTGGCGGTTAACCCGTTGAATGCCAGAGTTTAGCTTTTCATCGGTATCTGAGGCACAAATACTTCAAGCAGGAAGAACATGTAACTCACAAACTTATTGTACATGTCGTCCACGTTAGAGCAGGCTGAGAAAAACATAGTCCAGTTTGTCGCAGTTAGATTAGTGATCATCCCTTCGTAGTCACCTTTGTCATAGTCCCGCCAGAGATCACAGGCACCAGGGGTGATAGAACCGCACGATATGGTGAATGTAATCATTTGGTGATCACTGATACAGAAATGTTATCAACTGAGTCATCATTTGCCAGGACGACGTCCAGTAAGTTCTGTCCACGAGTGGGAGCAGCGACAAGTTGCTTCAGGCCAGATTCACAACAAAACTAAAGAAATCTTTCCTGGATTGAGGGTGCACTGTTAGTCGAATCTTCGGTTTGTCGTGATGATGTTACAGTACACCAACCAGACCAGTTTATCTTAGGTTGATTAAGATCGCCGGAGAGAACAACGCTTATGTCGCCAGCTACGATGTTCTGTAGATCAGCAATCAGATTCTCTAATCTTGTCGTCCGCTCAAGATGAGAGCCGGTCGGACTGAGATATGTACAGACAAGTCGTACTCTTTTTTCTACCAGTAATAAATCTGCCGCAATTAATTCAGAGGAAGTGTTGCTTAGGTTGACCTCAGCACAGGGAAGCTTAGAATTCACTAGCAGTGCAACGCCTCCACCTGTAGGTCCAACACGGTCCTTACGAAAGACTTCGTATCTTCCACAGGCAGCTAAGTCAGCAGACGTTATCCTGTCGGTTAGCCAGGTCTCAGTAATGAACGCAATATCAGTCTTATCAGTTTCCATAAACCCATGTAGACAGTCGATAGCTCCAGGTTTGGCTAGTGATCGGGCGTTTATAGATATACATTTGAGTTCATTATTTACTTCACAATTCAGTACCGTATTTGAGTTCCATTGCATGTCCGTTACCAGGGTTGATGACCGCCGATGCGCCTCGTTCAGTCATTGGTGTGGGTGCATCTCCATCACATCAGACTCTCTCAGACGTCCATTGAAGATTTTGACACACGGCACCTTCCATACCTCTTGATCGAACATCTTATTTACGTCTGTGTCTGGAACTTCAACATAGAATGAGCTGTAGTGGGCATAACGAGTTTTTATCTTCTTCACCACAATCGGGTACACCCCTGATTTCGACAGGTGGCCATGGAGCACGCTTGCTTTAAGTCCTGGTTCTTGACCTGACACAAAAATGCGTTCCGTGCGAAGTCGTACAGATACACTAGGCAAAGCGTTCGGTCCTTGATCTTTTCGATTTTGGACTACAAGAACGCGTCTGCGATTTCGGTTTTCCTTGCTACCGGCAGTCATGTGTGAACGATTTGAGATAGTGTGAAGATTGTTTTGAAACTGTAGACGCCCTCTAGACTGCGATCTACTTTGGGATCGGCTGTATGTGTAACTCTCAGATGTGCCAATCTTTCTACCTCTCTGGTGACTTTGTCGGTTTTTTGGCTGTCGGAGCGGGCGCTTACAGGCCTAGTAGTAGTCATACTCTGAGATATAGTTTGATTACTTAATAGCTTGTCCATTTTCTTCTCTAACAACTGATTTCTTTCCAGTATGATATCATTTTTCGAAACCAGAGTTCGGACGGTAACGTTCAATTTTTGTACCTGATCAACTAGAGACCTAATGATCGTCATAAGGTCGGTCTCATCATCAGCAATAATTATCCCACCCTCATTCTCAATAGCGGGTGGATCGCAAATATTACATTTGAATTTTTTCATGACGTCTTCCTGCCTGGCTTCGGCATAGGAGAGTCTTGTACACTTGGCAAGATGGACCCATAGGTTACATTTAGTGCACTGAATAGATGATGCTCGACCGATGGCTCGTGAACAGTTCGGGCAATTCGGCGTAACATTACGTGGTTTCTTCGTGTTTCCATTGTTATCATCATTTTCCATCATCGTTCGTTTTGTTCCAGCTGTTTTGTTGTCAGACATACGAGTCAGCTGTTCGTTGCTTTTGGTGTTGTTGGTGCGCGCTGAATTGCTTGTTCAAAGGGAGCAATGGTATCACACAGTCTCACAATGTGTCACAATGTACCACAGCTTGTTGTTCCCTTCTTACCACCCAGTTATATTTAGTTGAAGTTCGAAAAAGTTTGAAAAAGTTCATTTTTGATGTAACAAAATTGTGATCCCTAGGACCGCGGTATGACTGGGTGCTTGAGTTCAGTGCGGACACTTCACCAGCGAATAGTTGCAATCTTACGCAGATTGTGGAGTTGATGAAGTCAGAGATGAGCTCCACGTTTCTTTGTGAGCACAGTTTGAGAAATACACAGAGTGTAACTTGAGAACAAGGAAAGCTCTTCAATATTTCAGTTTTGTAGGGAAGTCTGAAGTATAGGGGTCTCAGATCACAGGAGGTACACAGGGATTGAAGAGTTTACACAGCTAAACTGTCACTTTTTTCAGGAGCTCACTCACTGACCATCTATTTCGGTGTCGAAGCAGACGACCATTCTTAGGTACATGGATGTTGATACTCGCTCTATATCATGGATTGCTAGTTATCTTACCCGTGCGTTAGCGTAAACAATAGCTTTAGTGAGTCGGGCACGTGCCCTTCAAGCGTTTCTTAGGGATCAAGCCTCGAGCCACTTTTAGTTTGCATATTTGTTGTAGATCTTAAAAACGGTATTCCTGAATCGATAACTTATAAGCTTTATGGTGATGATTTAAAACTATACGGACCTTCCAACACAGCTAGCGAAAGGCAAGTACTACAGAGTACGATTAAGGTGGTTTCTAAGTGGTGTGTGGATAACGAAATACTTATATCAGTGCCGAAATGTGCTGTATTGTGTTAAAAAAAAAGCCCATGACTACATGCTACATGAGGAGGCTATCCCTATTTTAAATTGCATTAGGGACCTCGGAGTTGCGGTGACACCGCAACTGGATTTTATTATATTACACAAGTCATCCGATCAGCTAATCTGATATCCATTAGCATACTTCGTTGTTTTATAGTTAATTATTACAATTTTTACATTAGGCTTTATAATAGTTTGATTGTAATTAAGTTCATATATTGCTGTAAGGTTTGGCGGCAGAATGTAGATAAACACGTTTAAGCAATGGAAAGTGTACAGAGGAGATTCCTTCGTCGTGTCTCATTAAGGTGTAACATAGCTCGAAATTCTATTGTGATAAGCTCTATTCGGGAACTTCAGTCCAGAGCGGAATATCGCATGTGCAATCGTCTTTTAAACTCACCAAATACATCAAACTATTTTAGCATTCGGTTAAAAATCTTAGAAACGGTAACACCATCTCGTCAAAACAAATTGCCAAGACAGATCGTGTAAATAACATGTTTTCGTGGCGGATGGCGAGGGCACTGAGAACTTGAAACGCTAACAGCGCAAATATCGGCACACAAGTAAACTGACTATTGTATGTATCTTTGTATGTATCTAGGTAACGGTGTGTAAAATGTAAATAATGTCCCCTCTTTGACAAAATAAAGGTGCATTTGAATTGCAAAAAAAAGAATATATATATATAAAGACGAGCACTGCCGAGTGTGTAAACGTATTGTAAATGATTAATAAATTATCACAATATTTTTTTATATATATACGTATTTGCTTGAATGATGGGAGTTTTCCTGGAGAACTATATTGAGGTCGGCCACAAGTATTACTGCTAAATGTTATTCAAACTACCATTTCAAAATACCAATCCATTACTATTAAATAGTAGTATTATATAATAACGTTTAGGACTCCCTCGCTTTGTGTTACAGAATTCATGCAGAACGAGACAAAAATTATATAAAAAATAATATAATACACTCGATATATATATATATATATATATATATATATATATATATATATATATATAATGTGCCAAGTACCATGCAGTAAAATCCAGAGCGCTGGACAAAAAAATCGTTGCACTACTTTTCTCGCCGGAAGCGTAAAGAATCTAGAGTATTATGAAGAAACATCTTTGAACTGTATATCACTCAATCTGAGTGAAATAAATATAATTGAATTGATATATATATATATATATATATATATATATATAAAGGCGAGCACTGCCGAGTGTGCAGACGTATTGTAAATGATTAATAAATCGTCACAATATTGTCTATATATATACATATTTGCTTGAATGATGGGAGTTTTCCTGGAGAACTATATTGAGGTCGCCCACAAGTATTACTGCTAAATATTATTCAAACTATTGCTAAATGTAATTCAAACTACCATTCAAAAATACCAATCCATTACTATTAAATAGTAGTATTATATAATAACGTTTAAGACTCCCTCGCCGTGTGTTGCAGAATTAATGCAGAACGAGACAAAATTTATATAAAAAATAATATAATACACAGCTTCGTATTTCCTTCTCGATATATATATATATATATATATATATATATATATATATAGTGTGGCAAGTACCATGCAGTAAAATCCAGAGCGCTGGACAAAAAAATCGTTGCACTACTGTTCTCGCCGGAAGCGTAAAGAATCTAGAGTATTATAAAGAAACATCTTTGAACTGTATATTCTACTCAATCTGAGTGAAATAAATATAATTGAATAAACACATATATATATATATATATATATATATATATATAAACACATCGATTAGAGTGTGGATGTATTGAACGTAAATATATATATATATATATATATATATATATATATATATATATATATATATATATATATATATATATATATATATATATATATATATATAATGGCGAGCACTGCCGAGTGTGCAAACGTATTGTAAATGATTAATAAATCGTCACAATATTGTCTATATATATATATATACATATTTGCTTGAATGATGGGAGTTTTCCTGGAGAGCTATATTGAGGTCGGCCACAAGTATTACTGCTAAATATTATTCAAACTATTGCTAAATGTAATTCAAACTGACATTCCAAAATACAAATCCGTTACTATTAAATAGTAGTATTATATAATAACGTTTAAGACTCCCTCGCCTTGAATTGCAGAATTAATGCAGAACGAGACAAAATTTATATAAAGAATAACATAATACACAGCTTCGTATTTCTTTGTCGATATATATATATATAGTGTGCCAAGTGCCATGCAGTAAAATTCACAGCACTGGACAAAAAAATCGTTGCACTACTTTTCTCGACGGAAGCGTGAAGAATCTAGAGTATTATAAAGAAACATCTTTGAACTGTATATTATACTCAATCAGAGTGAAGTATATATAATTTTATATATATATATATATATATATATATAAATAAAGGCGAGCACTGCCGAATGTGCAAACGTATTGTAAATGACTAATAAATCGTCACATTATGTTCTATATATATACATATTTGTTTGAATGATGGGAGTTTTCCTGGAGAGCTATATTGAGGTCGGCCACAAGTATTATTGCAACAACTTTGGGGAAGTCATCCGACGAAAATCTTAACGAATGCTTCTCCCGATGGCCGGTAAGCGAGACACCAGTATGGCATGGCATGGCCACTAGATTTAATATAAAACGTTGTGACACGACGCGACGTTTTATATATATATATATATTGCCTGTATATAAATGTCCACAACCGGATAGACCATCATGTTGGCTACATAACCGATGTTGTTATATAATTGTGATAAACTGCATGCTGAAACCTAGTATTATTGCTAAATATTATTCAAACTATGGCTAAATGTAATTTAAACTACCATTCCAAAATACCAATCCACTACTATTAAATAGTAGTACTATAAAGTAACGCTTAGGACTCCCTCGCTTTGTGTTACAGAATTAATGCGGAACGAAACAAAATTTATAAAAAAAATATAATACACAGCTTCGTATTTTTTCTCGATATATACAGGGTGTTCCTATTTGTGTGTCCAAAACGCTAGGGTATGGTCAAACTCGGTGAGAAAATCATTTTTGCCAATGTGTGGAAGCCGGGAAAACGTTTTGTTTAGGAGTGAGGATGAAATTTATAAAAGCAGTTATTCTGTCTTTTTTCTCCTACATAGTTGTGCAAAATCTACGTTTGCGGGAGAATCAGCGCACAAAGGAACCGATCATACCGGCGTGTTTGGCGGAAAATTCTGCACAATAAAGTATACATTACTAGCTTGCATAGCAAAAAGCGAATAGCCAGATTAAGAAAAGTCATAAAAAGTCAAAATGTTACGTTAACGCTTTTTTGTGCAACATCGTAATTTTTTCCATTACGACAAAAATGCACGTCCAAAAGACTACTCTCAGGCAATAGCAGATTTAATGCCCACTACATTCGTACCAAAGTGATGGTGCTGCGTTACGTAGTTGCCAAGTGACTAAGCTTTTTCGACAGTCATAGTTGTTATGTTTCACGTTGAAGTTTTCACGTCCAGAACCGTAGCATTTTGCCAAGACGTTTCCGCCCCCTCTTTCCATTAGAAAAAATTATTCTCTTGCTGAGTTCTACCAAACCTCAAAATATGTACCTAACTTTCTCATACACGCTATGCAAGTATGCATGCCTTCGCTTTCGATATGACTGTCGAAAAAGCTTAGTTACTCGGCAACTACGTAACGCAGCACCATCACTTTGGTACGAATGTAGTGGGCATTAAATCTGCTATTGCCTGAGAGTAGTCTTTTGGACGTGCATTTTTGGTCGTAATGGAAAGAATTACGATGTTGCACAAAAAAGCGTTAACGTAACATTTTGACTTTTTATGACTTTCCTTAATATGGCTATTCGCTTTTTGCTACGCAAGCTAGTAATGTATACTTTATTGTGCAGAATTTTCCGCCAAACAGGCCGGTATGATCGGTTCCTTTGTGCGCTGACTGGTTCTCCCGCAAACGTAGATTTTGCACAACTATGTAGGAGAAAAAAGACAGAATAACTGCTTTTATAAATTTCATCCTCACTCCTAAACAAAACGTTTTCCCGGCTTCCACCCATTGGCAAAAATGATTTTCTCACCGAGTTTGACCATACCCTAGCGTTTTGGACACACAAATAGGAACACCCTGTATATATCGAGAAAGAAAAACAAAGCTGTGTATTATATGATTTTGAATTTATATATATATATATATAAACACATCAATTGGAGTGCGGCTGAACTGAACATTTAGCGTCCACACCTAGCCTACTCTATGCACACCGATTCGTGACGCAGCATCTCAATATGCCCAACTCTTACTTACTCCTCTGGGTAGCTAGCTAATCGGCCATACCGCGTGGTCCCGCCGTCCTCGGACGCCGTTTATACTTCCCGCCCTCTTATATATATTTTTTATTTTTATATACAGGGTGTGACTGAAAGAATTTTATAGCGATACATAAAATTGTAGAGCTCGTTAAAACGAATATTTTTTCCAATGGTTCATGTGCTCTGAGAAGTCTTGTTTCGGAGTTACAGTGAAATTACTACAATTTGTGACACTGGTGTTTTTGCCCGACATAGGAGCACAAAATGTGCTGTTGCGAGACAACCGGAGAAACTAAGCACACCGTCGTGTTCGTGATAAAATTCTGCTCAATCTGAAGAATATGCATGGCCGGTCAGAAGATGCGACATAGTCGCTTAGAAGAGAATTCGCCAAAAATAAAGTTCTTTATTAGCGTTCACGCCAAATACTTTAGAATCATAACCCTACGACCACCCACGTGTTCAAAGCTAACATATACAGCAAATGCGCATTTCATGACGATCATTTTGGTATCAAACGTATGGCAATGCGAGCTGTGGTTGCGGAGTAATTACGATTTTTCGGCGGGATGTCCAGATTAAGTGCATGTAAAATGACTGTGTGGCGACGTTCACTACCGCCGACGTGTCGCGCGACAGCCGCAGCGCGTCATTTTTCATGCACTTAATCTGGACATCCCGCCGAAAAATCGTAATTACTCCGCAACCACAGCTCGCATTGCCATACGTTTGGTACCAAAATGATCGTCATGAAATGCGCATTTGCTGTATATGTTAGCTTTGAACACGTGGGTGGTCGTAGGGTTATGATTCTAAAGTATTTGGCGTGAACGCTAATAAAGAACTTTATTTTTGGCGAATTCTCTTCTAAGCGACCATGTCGCATCTTCTGACCGGCCATGCATTCTTCAGATTGAGCAGAATTTTATCACGAACACGACGGTGTGCTTAGTTTCTGTCTAGGAACACTGGTTGTCTCGCAACAGCACATTTTGTGCTCCTATGTCGGGCAAAAACACCAGTGTCACAAATTGTAGTAATTTCACTGTAACTCCGAAACAAGACTTCTCAGAGCACATATACCATTGGAAAAAATATTCGTTTTAACGAGCTCTACAATTTTATGTATCGCTATAAAATTCTTTCAGTCACACCCTGTATATATATATATTTTTTTCTTAAATATCTTTATATATCTTTTTTCTTTCTTATAACCTCCTATATATCGTATATAACCCCGCCCTCTCCACGGCGCATCAGGCTACTAGAACGGCGTCAGCTCACAATGTGGACCCTCTGTGCTTTCCCATCGTCTGCTTGTACCTTAGGTACGCCGCTTTGGCTTCCGGTGTCGTCACCGTCTGCTCTAAGCGTATAACAAAACTTTTTCGGGCTGACACTCAGCCAATGCTTAACGTCCACGGGATCGCTTTTAGCATTGCTTCACAGACGGACCCCAGATAAATACAAATGTGCAACGCTGGGGCTCGAACCCGCGCACCTATGTGTCTCCTTCGATCGCGAGACGCACGCGAATAATGTACTACGCCACGGGGCTCGACGCTCTAAGCGTATGGCACGCTCTAACTATCTGTGACAGTTTGCATTTCTTCGAATTTGCAGTGCAGCATCTAGAATAAAAATTTTAAGGCAGGTTGTTTTAAATTCTAGACTATCCTCCGTCCCCTACGGGCTTGGAATTGAATCTGAGGTATATCTTCAATGCACCGAGGGCCGGACATGGTAAGACATCTAGGGTTTCCCCAACAGTCCGTGTGGCAGCATGGCCGCTGACTCTCAGCGGTATGGTTAATCATCTAGTCTCAAAGAAAGTTCGATCAACAACAGGGATCGAACCGGCGACACCCCGGTAGATAACAACCATGACTAGCGCAATAGTCCCCTAGACCACGTCGCCACAACAAAAAGGGCAGCATCCACTATTAATTCGGTGATGCATAAAAGAGTCGGTAAAATGTATACACTCATTTTATAGTTAGAGCCGTGTGGACCGTGTTTTAGTAAAACGCATTCCTTTTTTTGTGCACCAGCAGAAACCTTATAGTGTGCTGGAGGATAAAATTCTGCGCAAACTGCTTATTTATAATTATAAAGACCAGAGATGCAAATATTTTTTATGTTCACGCTTACAAAACACTTTTATACTAAATATGCTAAATGCAATAGAGGGTCTTACAAGTGTTTTGAAGACATAGCCAAGTCTTGGATCATTCCTAAAAATAGTTATGTTATAAGTCAACCGATAAGGGTGGCGCCATATTAGTCTCGGTCAAAGAAGTAACTTCGGGCTAAGAAGTAAGCCAACTTCATGGCTAGGCCTCTTTTAGGATGTTGCATTGTATGGCGCACTTGAGCCCGGTCAATAATTTTCGGCATGGTCGTTTAGGTCTCATTCTCACCGGGAGTGATTAAACTTCTGACTCTCCAAGTTTTAGGGCAGACGCACTGAATAGTGTCGCGAGATGTTTGGCCAAGATCTCAGACAGATGGTACCAGTGGTTGCCACGATCGGCAACGTATCGTATAGTGACAGAAGAATAGGTCTTGCAGAATGCAAGACCTACATAAATATTGCGTCAAGGTGCTGCGCAATAATAGCCTTGCTCATTTGTTTGTGATCACGAGGGGCTGCTGTGGGTAACGCCATAAGGTAGTAATGTATCAAAGTGAAATATTTTATAATTAGCTCTTATGGGCCAGAGACGAGTACGCTCAGTTTATATGCCGTCCATACCACACACGCCATGAACACGTCTCCTGCGTAACTATGTGCATGTTATTATAATTCTCATTTCTCTGTAGATGTTTCAATGACCAAATCTGCGCTCTTACATGACTGCTATACACCAGAGTAACGCAGTGTGTTTATCTATACATTGTATCCCAGTAGAGCAAAAAAGAACGCACATTTTATGTTTATATTTTTCACCAGCTTAGTAAAAGCTTGCACAGTATGACAAAGAACCAGTGGAGAAAACCCTTATGTACCCTTATGCTCGACGCCACCGCCTGCGCACAAGACCCAATTATTGAGAAACCGCTCACTGTGGAGCAACACCACATGAATTCGCTGATTACGGTGAAAGAGGTAGTGCAGATCTTGCGCGGGCTACTCATGAATAAAAGCAGTCGTATTGAACGGATTAACGACAAGCATTGGGTTGAGTCGCCCAATATTTTAATAGAGGAGCTGTGTAATCTGTTTAGCCAGCGGGACACACACACCCCAAGCATGGCACGAGGACAGGCTTACTCTGCTATTCAAATTCAGCGCAAAATTCGGCGACAACGTAGACAATCTAAATTCTCTACCGGGGTATCGCGCCGGAGCACGTTATTAAGGAAATGTTGATTAAGTTAATTATTTCGAGGGTTTTTCCAGATGTGGAGAAGGCCCTATCTTCTGAGAAATTCGAGTTTGCGAAGAAGCTAGGTACACCAGGCGCGACTTATGTACCTTGGTCTGAAGTTGAGTGGGTGTTGCTGTACCTGAGGGTCAATTGTACGGCGTCTGTATTGCTTGTGTCAAGGCCGTTGACAAAGCCCCTAGACTTAGCCCGCCATGTGCGCGATAAGCTTAAAGCGTTGTTCTCATGTATGCAGATGACATACTAGTGGCCTACCGCTTATTGCCTCTATTTACACAGAGATTGGAGGCTTTCGAAACTGTCAATGCGTCTTTTTGAATTTAGGACTGTACCAGCGTTGAACTGCAGCCTTAGTCTACTGTAATTATTTTTAACTCAATATAATACTGCTAAATAGTACAGGAAGGGTGTAGGACCATCTTTAAACAGTAAATTCCGCTAGGCAAGTGCTTCACACCAAATATAAAGCGTGTTCTTTGGTTTGTCGCTCACCGCACGAACTCGCTTTTTGTACCTGCTTTTTTGATTGCGGACCGACAACGGAATCAATCAGATATTCCGTTGTTGACTAATCAAATAGTAACAATCGGAGCAGTTAACTATTTGGCAACAGTCTAGCCGGCTCACTAACTGCAAGGATATGGGTCTACTGCATTGCTTGGTAAATTGCATCGCTAGGAGCCTACCGACGCGCCTCTTGCAAGCAAGAGCACGCTCGCCCGTAAAAGACACCGGTATGTCACATCGAAAGCAAAGCAGACTGATTCTCCAAAATGCAGGCCGGAGACGATGCAGAGTGCGGTATTATCCAGCACCATCCCCGGCCGTGGCGGGGGAATGGCCTGAAGCCATTTGCCGCTCGTCAGATCGATCGTGGTTCTAAGTGGCACTTGCATCTTAATGTTACTCGCCTGGCAGACCGATTGCTTCTGGGTCGACTTATCTAATTGAAAAGCCGACTATCGTATGCATCTAGGCCTCACCTGTCTTTTTAGTAGCTGCAAGCTAAAGTTCCATTTGAGCGATGAAGCTTGGGAAAGCATCCGATGGAGCGACTCCTGACATCAAAGTCTCGGTGTTTTTGAGAAACGCGAGATAGGCAGAAATAGCAACTTGTCATTAAATGTTTGTCGCGCCAGCAGTGAATGAATGGGCTCTACTCGAACGACGTTTGTGCTCGTTTGAGAAATTGGTTGGATCGCCAATACTTGTGGCGTGTATTACCCGATAAATAGACGAGCGAATCCGAGTACCGTATCTCTATTACGACTACCGAATTACAACGTTAGTTTACAACTGGGTAGCAATTCGGTGGTATGGTAATCTGTTGAAGCTTTCTAGATGTTACTTAGCTTTTTTTTCTGAGATGTTCTGTCTGTGACTTTATGCGCGTGCAAAAGTGTGTGTATGTGTTAAACAAAGTTAAACAAGTTATAGCGATCAGTTCCTAAAGTTGGCATCTAATGAGGGTGTTTGTAGCCCATGGGTTTCACCACGTGTTGGCGCAGCACGGAAAATTTCCGCAACCCTCAGAAGTGTCGTAGAAGCAAGCCAATGCGATACATATTACGTCGAAGTATGTCCAACGATTAGGTCGATAGCCGAACCACCACGACAGAAGATCTAATGATGGGTACGAAGTGCGAGCTGTGTCAAGTGTATCGAATTTGCGCAACTTGGTAAACAAAAAAACATCCTTAAAGCAGCCTTAGCCGAAGCGGTGTTCCATTGCCTTGCTATGAGACACAACTGCCGATGTTGTTGTTGTTGTTGTTGTTGTTGTTGTTGTTGTTGTTGCGGTTGTTGTTGTTGTTGTGGTTGTTGTTGTTGTTGTTGTGGTTGTTGCTGCTGCGAGCGTTTATATTCGTTTGCTGACCGCTTGAACGTTTTGTCGATAGATTTCATTACCAAGCATAGTGTGCTTGCTGCCTGTAATCGGTGGATATCCAGTATAGCGGAACATGTGTTATGAGACAACAAGCGCTTTAACTCCGCCAATCTTCGGGGGTTTTCCGAACGAGGCGCGAGGAGAGATCGATGATCGAAAGAGACAGGCAGACATACCGACAGTTAGGCAGCCAGCTAGCCTGACTGCCAGAGAGTACACACACACACCCGGCCAGACCCAAAAAGTTAATTCGAGAGAGACAGAGAGAGAAATGGGGGCAAGTGAGATAGAGAAAGAGAGAGAGATAGAACAATGGGCTTAAACAATCAGCGAGTCGCCGAGCCACCCGGCTTCACTCCTAGCCATAAACCCTTCGGCTAAGATTCGACCGGCTACGGCTGCTCTTGAGGCTGGCAGCACTACAACTATGTACAGGCATCGTACGTGATGGTACAGCCTACTAACAGAAGCAACATCAACAGCAGCAGCAGCAGCAGCAGAAGCACTATGTGCTGGTGTTGCATTCGGCGTAAAGAGTTGAACCGTTCTTGCTGCAGCTTGTGTTGCAGTGCAACTGCGGAAGGGGGTAGTTAGCTGAGGGTGATGGCGGCAGGCGGCTTTCGTATGGGGTTCGTGAAGGGTGTAGAGGGGTGACCGCGTTGATTCACTGTCGCCGGAGTCGTCGTCGTCGCCCCCCCCCCCTTCCCCCGCGCGGCGGGTGACAACGCAGCGTCGACTCAGGCTCGGGCTGGCCCACGCCGATGGGCCGATGTTACAGGGGGGGGTGTTCTCTCCGTCGCTATCTAAGATCTACCGCGAGGGATCGACTACACACACTACCACAGGGTACTACTACCCTTACTATCAATACTACTTCTACTACTACTACAACAACAACCAATACTACTACAGCTAAATGTCATCTCAGAACGATTTGGCTTCTCTTACATTAGCTTTTCTCTCTACCACCTCTCTCTCTCTCTCGTTCCATTTTGCTCTCTCATTCGCTGCTTGTTGTTCTCTGTAGTTCTGCGTCTCGGGCGTCTCTGTCTAGTAGTGGTCGACTACAGCTAACACCGCTACGATTACTAATGATCGAGATGGTCATCGTCGCCGCAGTCGGTCGGAGGCGGCGGCGTCGGGGGGCTCTGAAGATCAACCCAAATTTCCCGCAACGGCAAGGATCGGCAACGAACTAACGCTTGGTGGTTCGTCTTGTCGTTAACGCTTTGGTGCACCACATCTCGAAAACTAGCCACACGAATTGTCGACGTCCTTATGAACGTCGGAACGCAACTACGTGGGTTCCATCTGGCCAGGCCTCGCCGAAAACAGAGGATGTCTATCTACATGCCGCTACATGAGAGGGACAAGGTGGACTGTCGAAAAACGATCATAGACACCGTCACCGAAGGCTGAAGCAATAAGCGTTGCGTCACCGAGCGGAACAGTTGTACTGTAATACACAAATCTACCTATTAAAGCCCGCTCAACGTGGACAAACACGCATTAGTATCACCCAGAAAGAGAACGAAGCTTGAGTCTCGGCCAAACTGTGGTAGTATTGTGGTATTTGTAAAGCGTATCCGGTTTAGAAAGTTTCGTTTAGAAAGCCCCTCAAGAGAGCGTACCGGTTGAGTATGGTTATGCACTAACTTGAGGCGTGTATCTACATATAAAGCATAGTTTATCTGTCAGTTTACATAGAATTTTACTCAGGACACAAATATCATGAGTGATTATTGTGGACTAATTGTCGGTGTCTAATAGGAAGTAGAAGAGATCAACACACAATCGAGGGAGAGAAGAAGTAGTCTAAAATTTGTTTGTGGTAGCTTCGCTAGCGTGGCTTTTATTTAGCAGTCTAACCTAAGCATCAGTAAAAAGGTCTAATACGTTATAATTTATTACACGCCATGTCGCGTTGTCCGGTAGCCTGATGTGCACGAGGTTTAGTGACTTTTAGACACTAATACAGTCGGAAATTCTCACAGACGAAATTCCTGCTACAATCTAGAGCCCAACATATTGTCTATTGTCTTATTGAGTTTTCTAGGATAGAACCTATAATATGTTCACGCCAGCGGTTGGCTTCCACCAGTAAAACATATTTTAAGTTACCGATCTGGCCTACAAACTGCATAACCAGCTAATCTTATCATCGAATGAAAAATAAAACCCATTAACTTCTTTAACTACATGAATATATCTAGACAAGCTCAAGACGTTCCTCAGAAAGGCTTTAAGTGCGTAATCTAACGGTGTGTAATATTTAACAAGACAGCATGTTACTGCTGATATCGCCGCAAGGCTAAAGGCTCTTGCCCTCAGAGGCAACAATCAACCTATCCGTATATGTCTTACATTTCAGATTGATTTAACTTTATTATTATATTTCAGATTGGTTTACGTATATTATTATATATTACTTGACCCGTGTTCGTCTTCACCGCTCTTGTTGTTTGATTGTGTCATCTCTTCGCGAGAACCTTTGGTGACAGCCTGTAGTAGTAGTAGTAGTAGCAATAGTAGTCGCCGTCGCCGCAATAGTTCGTTAAGGTTGGTGGCGCTTTTTTTGCACCATGCATTGTATGATCAGCGCCGAGGTGGCCGTATCGAGCTATTCCACGATAATCGGACGAATAGGTAAACACACATGTCTGCGCCTTTGGTGCTGCGCTGTGACGCTCTTTGGCTCTGCTGCACGCCCCTTCCCCCCAGCCGTTCCTCATTGCGTTCGACGAGCTTCTCGAGCCCGAAGGACTCATCTCGTGTCGAGTTCGAGGTAGGCAGTCTGCGACCTCATCCAGCACCGTACTGGCGCCCTCCTTCAGTTCAGCCGCGCTCGCGACCTCTCCAATCCCGCCTCCCGCATCTTCTTTTCGTGCCTTCTCTCCTGTGCTGTCTCGCTGGCGGCTCGTTGAACCTCTCGATGAAGCGCATTTGCCGCAGCAAAACAATACGGCGAGTTAAAAGATCGTCGCCTTCAGAAGATTACTCGCGATTCAAATCGATCGCCGCAGGCCGACGCCGACACGCCCACGCCGCCTCCGCAGCGCTCTCAGTTCGGAGGCGTCGGCGACAACGATGATATGCTGCTCTGTGCAGAACGATACCGGGCGCGACATCGAGCGAGAGAACGCATTAGCCGACAACTCCCGCCTCCATGTTGACCGACCGAACAGGTCATGTGGTGCGGTGTCTGCCGGACCTGCCGGTAGGTGGAGTCTGAATGAACTCGCACTTGTCCCTTTCCACTCTTTGCACATCCCTTATATAGTCCCTTGCCCCATGTGTCATAACTACTCGGTTGCTCTCAGCGACTGCACTTAGCTTCACCAGAAGCTTTGTTGCTCGCATGTGTACGTGGTCCTCGTTCTAATGTCAACGTAACTATAACATACCCCCGTTCAATCAAGCATTGTGTTTCGCTTGGCCGTTTTGAAGGTGTTTTTTGTGTGGCTTTGATAGACGCCGTGGACTCGTCGACCTTGCCGTCCACAATGACGATTACCGAAGATGCCGAACTGCTCCTCCTGTTATCCCAGAGGCATCATCAGCAACTGGAGGAGAGACAAAAACAGGAGCAGCAGCAAAATCAAGAAGAACAACAGCTTCCAGATAATGCCAACACGACTCTATCTGATGCCCCTTCTTCTAGTTCAACATCATCGAATTTAAACACGCCTGGCATGTCATCGCCGTTAAGCCCGCGTCCGCTGACATCCGAGGTGAGTGTGGCCGGTGCCTATACTAGTGTGGACCTAGTCGACAACACAGTCACATCAAGTAGTGCCGCCCAGGTTCAGGTGCCCGTAACAAAACTCGCCACGCTCTATCCGGAGTCCCGCGCCGTTGTCGAGGGCGACAAATTAGAGAAGTGCGAAATATGCGGATATGCCTCATTTCGACGTCACCACCTGAACCGCCACGTTCTGACACATACCGGCGCAAAGAAGCACAAATGCGGCTTTTGCGGATTCATGTGTTCCAGGGCTGACGCCCTGAAGCAACATAAACGTACGCATGCAAGGGAGAATGAGCTTATGTGTGAACACTGCCTCGTTGAAGCCGCCGATAAAGAGGAACTGGACGAGCACTTTCTTAAGGAGCATACGTTCCGCTGCGTGCAGTGTGACAGCGTTTATCCGTCTCTGAAAAAGCTCCGCCACCATGAAAGGTCTCATCAGGTGTTCAAGTGCCGTTTCTGTCAGCTGTCGTCAATTCATGCGAAAAAAGTGGAGCGCCACGAACGTTCGACGCACGGCGTCGCCAGTGGAGGCGGCGTCGAGTTAGTTTTCCCTGTGGACCTGAGCATCAACGGTGGCATCCACGCTATGAACAATGACAGTAACAGCAGCACCGACAGCAATGATAGCAACCAAGATCGCAGACAAGCTCACGTTAACGGTCGCTCCAGAAGCGCCAATCGATCTCAACGGCGACGAGGCGAACGGCCTACACAGAGGAACCAATCTACGCAGCGGATCCAGTCAACGAGAATGACATCCGCGTCACCGGCGACATTTATTCCACCGGGTATCATCAGGACGGCCCCGATCGATAATACGAACGATGCTCAGGATCTTTCTTCACACAGGGCGGCTGTGCTCTCTGAGCCATCCACGAGCCAGCAGCAATCGCCAAATGTAGCCACCCCCATCACCGTCATAATGCCCGTGGCCAGTGGTAATTCGCCTATGCCTCCTGCCGCGCATACGGGCAGGGCCACCGGCTTCACAACAGTATTTCTTACGTCAGACGAGAAAGGCTATAAGTTTATACCGGGCCAACTCTAGGCGCATTCATGTTGCACTACCATCTCCGCCGTTGGCGCAAACACGGATCTATCAACTAAACACAACTGGCTACCTCAAGATTCACCGCTGGTCGTCGTTGAGGAGCGACTTTCACCACGCTCGAAACCAGTCATAGGCGTCGTTGTTGCTGATGCTGTCAGTAACGTTGCTAGAAATATTGTTCATCCTGTTGTGGTTGGCATTTGAATTATTTGATTAAGTTTCACGGCTACGAGGTACTAGTTTATCAGCACTGATAATATGCTACTATTTATACTATTTTCTTGAATGCAATAATATATTATGATTATTATCGTGGGATGATGATTAATGTTGCAAAGCTTGCCGAATACCTTCTATAAAGCGACGGTCACTACGCACATACGCTATGGACGTGCTAGCGTTGCTTGTAGAATACGTCCAGGAAGTATTTTGATTTTGACCTGCGAACATATTGTGTGCAAACCTCCAAAAACTCTTACCTCCCGTGTAGCTCGAGACACGGCCGTGGCCTGCAAGGAACACTAAACTGTTATTTAGTGCAAAGGTTCAGCACTTAGTCCGACTTTCAACCCGTTGGGACTTCTGAAACCGCCAAATGAAGTGTAATGAAAAGTTCAGACTTATTTCTCGTCAGTGTTCCTTGCAAATCGGCTACAGAGAAATAACCGACCTGTTAGGGTTATTAATATTATCCGGGGATGATGATCAATGTTTCAAAGCCTGCCCAATACCTTCCATAAAGCGACGATCACCATGCACATACGCCAGAGGTGTGCTAGGATTGCTTGTCAAGCCAGGAAGTATTTTGATTCTGACCTGCGCACATATTGTGTGCAAACTTCCAAAAACCTCTTACCTCCGTGTAGTTCAAGGCACGGCTGTGTCCTACAAGGGATACTAAACGGTCTTTTTGTGCAAAGGTTCAGCATTTAGTCCGGCTCTCAACCCGTTGAGACTTCTGAGACCGCGAACCGAAATGAATGTGTGATAAAAAAAAAGTTCAGACTTATTTCTCGTCGGCGTGCATTGCAAATCGGCTAAAGAGAAATACCCGCTTTGTTAAGACGATAACATGTCTCAATCAGCTATGCTACGCAGCGATTTTGTTGGCGTATTCCATAGACTTGCAAATGCGCTTAACGAACACAAGGTGCTTGAAGTTCAGTAAACTACTAAGTCCATACTGTTCCGTCAGTTCGACGAACTTTAGTCATGACTGCAATTCTACTGCCAGATCGGCTTACTCTGGTGCTGCATCTAAATATTTCAATGATAAACAACAGCTAGACAACAAACCAAAGCGTGTGAGACACACGCGTGCGATTAGACCGGACGGCCCAGAAAAAGGCAGTTGTTACAATCTCAAGTCAAACATAAGACCGAATGATATTTTGCTGGGTCGGCAGCTCTTGCGGCCACAGAAACTACTTTGCCAAAGAACGGAGGAATCAATAAGCTAATATAGTGAGATAATCTTGCGTCAAATATTTGTTGAGGACATGAGGCAAACAAAACTAAGAATCATTACCATCACATACATAGAGCTATTGCCAGCCAAACTAAGTAATGTGAGTAATGTGAATAACTCCTAACATGCTGCATAGTCAAGACCTCAAAAATGTTTTCCTCATGCTAGGCGTTAAACTGCCAGATGCAGGTATATTGGAAATATGACATTTAATAAACAATTCGTTCTCATACATAAGATTATCGTATTTGATCGTATGTCTACCCAGTTTAGATAATTGAAATCTTTAGGTGAGAACTTACGATTTACTTCACCAGAAATCTATAGTAGTATATGGCTTACCATTTATAGCTTAGTTTAGATAATTCTGAACCGTATATTATAAAATCACACGTCGAACGATAGGACGTTTGGAAGATTACCGGAGTACACGAGGCTTGATCCCCGACATTTCGTACCTTTGTCCTGGGTGCAGTTTTCAAGTGTGAGTACGCACAACCAGTAAACATAAAAACAATTAGGCGACTGCACGGTAAACTTCCGTAACAATAATTAAATACCGGCACTCATTTTAGTTTTTAGTGAAGGTTTTTTTTTAAATAGTTACTCTGTACATAGTGCTTCTGCAGGATCGGTTGATATGTGGATCTAACTAGAATAACACAATGTATTTTATTTATATAAAAGCTGGGGACCCTGTAATGGTAACTTGTAATATTCAGAAGGTATTACATTTTTTAACGAAGACCAGGTTATGCGTCAATCTACAAACATGCGAACTCTTGTTGTTTGAATCATCAATATCATCAATGTCTGTCCTCTCATTTAGAATTTCTCTCAGGACAATTGAGACCAATTTCGCACTTCTAGGCGTACCACTTCTTGATGACGGCAAGAAACTGGTTGTTCGGCATCTTAAGTATTGAAATCATCTGAGCCCTCTAGATGCACATAAGGCTTGCTTCTTTTAAGATCCTGTTCATCGAGAAAACGGGTAAATCGTATGTTCCGTAGGATTAACGTAACAGAATACACTAATTTTGTGAAGCAGTTCTACACGTTGGAGTCCCTGTCCTTTTTGTTTAAATTAAATCTAAGAGAGGCAGCTTGCAGAGAAACTCTTTCACATGTGCCAAAATGAATGAAAAATGAGACCAAGCTTTTCCAGACGACTCTACTTCTAGATCGTAGGCCACGCAGTGGTCGCTTCAATGTCTGCGCCTGGGAGTGAGGCATCAAGTATACGGATGATCTACATCTGCTGTCAAGCGGTTACCTACAGTCCTAGAAAGCTCTATGGAACGTCTTTTAGCGCGTACTACACACTTTCCTAAGATACCGATTTCGCAGACAAGCTAGGCTGCACCACTGGATTATTAGTTCAGCAGAACACGAGGTAGGCAAGGCACGTGTTTGAGCAGTTTCATGCAGTGGTGCACGCCTCAATGTTCCGTCAAGCGCTCCTGTGGGAACTCTCTTTGAGAATTTTGTTCTTAGACTCGATGCCGGCCTCTGCCATCGGTTTCCACCAGTCAACATGAGTGCAATTACGGCCAGAAGGTTTTACCTTTAGGTTACCATGGCTTATCCTGCATCCTCAGCTTATACCGTAGCTAGCCCGTAACCTAACGTCTTGTGGCTATATTTGCGTCCTTAAACCCGCGAGTCTGTACGCAGACGACTTCCGGCGACCTGACGGAATAAGAGGGAGAACACTTATCTGGGGCGATTCCATGACTAATCTATGAGCACCTTCAGTGGTCAGTTTCGCAGGCGGAGAGATATGTGTCAGAAATATGCATTTATTGAATACTCTATGGACTTGCGTTCGTTTCTAGATTATTTTAAGGGAAGATACCAATCTTGGAGTCTTTGTCATCCTTTCTAAATTTAAATCTACCAGAGGCGGATCACACGACAGCTCTTATTCGTAGCAAAGAGATGTCTAGGCATTTCAGACGCTGTCTCAGTTCCAGGCCTTGCGGTGGTCGCTTCATTGTTTACCGCCTGGGAAGGAGCAACAAGGATACTCATTGATTCAACAAGTAAGTAAAGCACGCTTTTGAGCATTCTCATCAAGTGGTTCTATTGAATGGACCAATGCTCTACCAAGTGCTCATTTTAGAACCCTTTTAGAATACATTGTTCATATAACAGTTCCATATAAAGATCTATGTCGGTTGTGACGGTAGTGTAACTGCAGATGTGCTTGGCATCTTGGCCAGGTTGTCGACATCTGGTCTGGACGTAGGGCTGATCTATAATAGCTTGTTGCTACAGTTACTGGGTAACAATGTTTACAACCCGTTATCTGCTAAATAAATTCTGAGTCTTCTACGTGTATAATGGGCTTTAGACAGCAATGCCCACGATCGCTGCGGGATGGTAAGCATGCTTGAACATTGATTCAATAGGTGTTTGTCAAATCAATTAATGAGTTTCCACACTCAGGATCACGTGAACACGCGTCATATGGTGATTTAAACTGATTGTGGTTTTGAAAACAACAGGTGTAACATATAATATAAGATATAGAGGTTGCGGAGTGCAGTGAAGATGGACTCAAGGAATGGACCTGGGCCGCCTGACCTGCATTGGGAATTGAAACATTATCTACGTACATGCGAGTATACGCTATATTATTAAATGACATGTTTAACAAATTGTTCATTATATACAAATATATGAATGAGTTTATGTGTACTGCTTAAGAAGTGCGGACTATTTATCTATACACCAAAGAGTGTATTGACCTATATGTAGATAAATATTAACAACTGCATAGGCATCAACAACATTGATGTGTTTACAATGTGTTCGCTGATAGGTAAGTTTGTCAGAGACAAGTTCAATTTTATTTTCCTACCCCGAGCCTTTAAATAGTACTGAACACCCCCCGACCTGAGGAATACGGAGTAATTCCTCGCCCGCTTTGGCAAGCAGAGAACTTGCTTCATGTACGTGCACTGCGATTTCATTTTTGATTTTTGAGCAAACTAAAATTTACGCCAATGAGGTAAACATTTAATCGCTATTAAAACATGTAGGTTAGTGCGGACAAACGCTTACTACCTTTTATAGCAAGTAAGAAAAAATACAAAAATACAAAAATATAGTCGTGCGACTGCCAACTGAAATATAGGAAAAGAGAGGTAACGTTCAAGACTGAACGAACATGATGCCGCAAACACGTCAATATCTCTCATTGGCTTTGCGATCATATGCGACGTCCGTCCAAGTCATAACTTTGCTGTGGTCTGCCTTGCTGGCTTAAAGAACATAGGTCGAGATGACCATTTTATATTTTTCTAAACTAACGAGCGCAACCGTTTAAAACAGACGTTAACCATCGAGTACCGCAAGTCAAGACCATCCATATAATCAAGTTATGAAACCTTCTTCAAAATCAATTTCTTCGCATCCACAGCAATAATTGTGTTCCATGACTTACCTGACAGGCTAGTACCCTATGGGACCATGCGGGTGTTAGGAAAAGATAACCTAGGGATGGTAATTTACCTTAAGTGAGAGATTTCCAGAAAGGATTCACACTACTAAGTCGTTTTATGGTGATAACCCGCCCATCGTAACATCCTCCCGTCCTAACCTAATCAGGTGGTTGACCTCATCAAAAGCTCAATTCGAAAATAAACGCAGTAAAATTGTTTACGTTCGTTTATCAGCAGTTTACAGTTATTTGTTATTTCTAGCAGTTGCGTATATAATCGTAGATGTTTAAGGCAATGCCGCGCCGCACTTAGCAAATAGTTTTGTTCCTATTTTGGAATTTAACTAAATAGGTTTTTTTCTAGAAGCGTAGAAGCAATTAATATACTGTATACTAGTAGGCTAATCTCTGATGCAGATATTTAGTTAATCTCTTACGAAACGGGCGACAATTTACCATTTGGTACAGGAGACATTCTACGGATCGAAAACATGTAAGCATTTGCACATGTAAACAGTTGCTCGCACGGATCTGTTTAGCGAGATGTTTGCTTCTAGGACGCGGGGACAGTTTTGTAAAAAATAAGTGTTCGGCTACCTCAAACATTGATATGTATTTCACTATACGCACACATAAGGAAAATGCTTAAAGTATATATATATATATATATATATATATTATGGGACCGTCTTCTCCGAACGGCAAATTTATTTAATTCACTAATTCCTCATTGAGCTTGAAATTTCCATACTTAAACAAATTCAAACAATTGTAACCATCAGGGCATTTTGCGGAAAAGGCTATCGCCTGTGTCTGCCCACTTTTGTGAGTGTGTCAACATGCTTCATATTATATAACGGAGTTTAGTAGATTTTTTATACTTTAATTGTGCTGGAAGACTCACCCAAATACACATGGTTTTAATATACCCGACGAAATTTTAAAAAATCTGTTGTTTAAGTTTGTTTCTGAATTCTTTTGTGGATAATTCTGATACACTTCTAAACAGAAGAGTAAATCTGGCATGTATTTTTACCGGGCGATAACTAAGCATCGAATAACTTGTCACAAGCCTTGTATATGGATGTGTTACAACATTTTTTACAGTACGTCTGGTAGGATCAGCTATCTCCAAAAGGGGTACGGATTCTCTTATAGTGTGTCAGAATGCTATATATGCATATTCCATAAATGTGCAATATTTTTTCATCTCTCCATATGTGCTCATAGTGTCCTGTTATACGATGCTTAATTTAAGTCGAATGTCGAACCAATAGTAACTCTTTAGAAAAGATGCATGCGAAATATATTTGGAGAGGCCTATAGGGTCATTACTGAGGACACATCTAGAATACATTTTTTTTTAAGGGGGTTGTTTTTAATTCAAAACTATTCTCTGGCCCTCGATGCATTGAAGATACCTTAGGTTAAGTTTCAATCCCGTAGAGGACGGAGGGTAGTCTAGACTTAAAACAACCTCCCAACCAACTCACTGGTTGCAAAATCATTAATCTTATAATTTTTATGAATGTAAATTGCTATCCCACATGTTCTTTTTCTGTAGAAAAACCGTGAAATGCAAAGTAATATGGGATATTGTAAAACTTCTTCTCGTGTTCCTTTATCTGTATTTCACTTAAACAAATGATACCAACATTACCACCGGCAGTTTGAATCTCAGCTTCAACACACTAATCTTTGTATATTTAATAACACTAATTTTAGTGGATGGTGACACACCCGATCAACATTTCCACTGTCCAGGTCAGCTGTTCATCTGGTATTGGCCTCCTACCGCACCTTCTTTGCGTTTACATTGAGTTCTGGTCTGCGTTCATGCACTCCAATCTTCTTTCTATTCGATCTTAATTCATACGGCAGCGCTGGGGATGTGTTGTCTCAGATAGAACCCTTACTGATCAATTCATTTCGGAAACGTATTAGGTCATCTTCACAACGAATTACTTTGGACTCAGATTTTTCATCTTTTTGCATTATAATCGTCAGTTTTTTGGAATTGGTTTAGCATACCGCCACTTTGCTTTCTTCTTAAGATTATTTGCTTTTTATCCGTCCTTGAATCAAGATCGCTAATTTGTATAGATTTTTTGAACGTATTGTTATAATATTTTATTCATACATTATACACAACATACTTTAATACGTAATCAGATCATACCCGGTAAACCACTGCCTGAAGGCAGCGAAACTAGCACTGCAGCCGCATTTCCACGTTGCACTTCAATTGACATTCTCTGCAGCAGCTCTTTTCCCGATTTCTTTCAGAAATCTTACAGTTGATTCGCTTATGACCCCCATTGTTTCTATGGCAACTGGCTGTACTGTAAAAGGTGTCTCCAACTCGCGGTACTTCAGACTTTTCCGCTGCTCCGCTAAATTGGCAACAGCGCCTGCTGATCTTGAAGCTCGGCTCCTGTAAGACGACGCCAGCGTGTCCTACACGGTTGCGACCCACACAAGGGTTATTCCGGAGGACCACAGAACCAAGGTCATTCCGTCTGGACGTAAGGCTGAGTCCGCTGCTAGTCCGACTGGCTCTTTTCTGCAGGATACGTTAGCAAAATGCAACGTCTTTGAAATCACTTCATTGAGGGCGGCGTGGCGCGAATGTCTTCCGCAGCCATTAGAACAGCTGAGGCCATGCTCTCCCGTCGGTGACACCGGTGTGTTGCAAAGGGAGCAACTATGAAGCGCACATACAGCCTCCCCGAACCGCAAACTAGCAACGATGCGGATTGTTGTATTGTCCAGCATCGTTCCCAGCTGCGGCTTGAAGCCATTTAGCGCTCGTATCGTTGAAATCTGAGGCATTCTGGACAATTAGAAAACAATCTATTTTTATAGATTATTTTCAAATTGCCCAGAATGACTTCTTAGAGAAGTGGCTCGATTGAAACTGAGTAATTATGCAGGCATTTGAATTTTTGTTTAACCTGTGAGCAACACCTATTTCAACGCAACATTTGGTTAGTTATAAAAGCTTTCTAATAACACTTTCGGTTTCGTTGATTTTCTTTTTTTCTGGGATTCTGTAAATGTGGATGTTCTTTGATCTCGAGTATTGCCAAAGTATGCATCTTGTGCTTGAGTACAGCGTTTTTTGCTTGAGAACTTGATATTATTCCCATAGCTGCCGTATCTTTTCCTCCATCGCTGGAATTCTCTTCGTATCCACTAGTATGGCCTCCACCTATATTGCATATTCTCTTCTCCAGCCATGCTGACAAGACGAGCATCCTCCTTTAGTGGACTGATTGTTTGTTGTGAACCGTCGCGGCTGTTCATGCAGAGAGCGTCCGTAACGTATTGAACACCGTATCAAACACTGGCACAACCCCAGAAAAGCACACGTTCAGGGTAAACGTGTAGAAATTTTGATTCTAGTGTATTCCGCTTAAAAGCATAACGTGTTATAAAACATAAACGCGGTCGTTTTATACTGGGATAATTTCACTGTCACCACCAAACACGCTCCAAGGGTTCCAAAAAATAATCAGGATATATATATAGCGAGCATAGCCATTATATATATATATATATATATATATATATATAAATATAAAATGTCTATGCATGCTTGTCGTAAATCTTGTTTCCCCTAATAAAACCTCTAAGAAAGATGCATTAATTGTCCGTTATGGCAGCAAACCAACGTTTGACTCTCGTGCTGTCTGATCCTTAATTAGGTTTGCGTGTTTTTGCGTGTTTTCTGGCGTACCAAACTGATACTCACGCAATCAATGCCAACGCTGTCTGCCAGCTGACTCATTTTGACTCAACGTCTTTTTTCCACACCTGCCTCTATGGCTTGCTTTTCCAGTGAATCATCATCATTGATTTGGCGTGTGCTCAATCAGTCGTTTTTTGCTCGCATTGCTGATTTTACCAACGTTGTTCCTATTCGGCAACGTGAGGTAATTGCGATAACATTTAAGGACCTACTCCAATGTAAATTTGACTTTAGCTTGGCACGCGAGGAGACCGCACTACTAAAACCCTGTTCCAATCGAACCACTGACTGCTTTTTGAATTTCCCGCTCTCTCCAGACTGAAACCATCATCTCAGTTGGTTCCATCCATTGCCCGCGTATCTGTTGTAACGCGTCCTGTCTCCGAAGACTGCACGTCAACCGGCATGCGTGTGAACGGGAGATCTCCTTCTGCCAAACGTACGCAAACCATATGCAAGCACATAAAACATCCGACCCTCAAGGTCCCACTCCGACATCTGCAGAAGCCGTCACTAAAAAGTTTTTGTGTCACGCATCACTGTAGACGTTACCAATACCGGCGTGCATACCGCCATCAAGCTAAAGCTCGATTTTTTTCTCGCAATCAGACAACTAGACATCAGTGCATAGCGTGTCATGCAATCAAACCTGTGTGTTTTCACAAGTATGGGGTTCAGACTGGCAGACAATACAAAGGTCTAGATAACACAACTGGTTTTTACAGATAAGAGACACCCTTGTATTCTTAACAATAAAACAACGGAATAGCATATTTACAAGTACTATTTGACTAGGTTTCAACTATGTGCAAAGAACGTAATGTACCGCGTAGCATTTGCGGTAGGCAGTGTAGCCTCGTTGAGCTGATAATCTAGATCAGGGGAGCCATGTTTTAGGACGAGGCATTTCAGAACGGAGAGCTCCATAATTTTTTTAGCAGTTTGCAAGCTATACAGTATTTACTGTTTAAGTGTAGGACTACGGGAATACATGATTATTTCAAATATTGTCATCAGACTGTCACTGCAGCAGCAGCGGCGGCTGACACCATGGACAGCGAACTGCAGCAGCGGCGGCGGATGTCGTCGACAGCGGACTGCAGCGCGGTATGTGCTGAGAGTCCAAACAAGAATATATATTTTAGATAATCAGTGTGCAAAGGCTATCTAACACATACTATATAAGCGACGACGACGAATGCCTAGCAAATGATTAAGAGCTCACAATATACACAATTGCGCTGGTTATTTGGCGGTTGTTAAAACCTTTTTTTCTGCCCAGCACTCAATTTTCTCAGGCTACGGATCACACACCACGAACATACTTTTATATGCCCCTGATATAAAAGGGTGACATGTGTATTTAGGTATACATGCCAAGCGAACAATAAATCAATATCTGCTCTTGCAATAAGCAACGAGGATACCGTCTACCTGTTTCTGACATTGTCAGTGCGTGTGGTAAAATTCTGAATGCGATAAAGCGTTCGGAAATTTGCATGAATACAATGGGTTCTGAAGGACTGATCGTTCCGTATCACAATTTCAAGTGGCACGTCGCAGCTGTTGACAGAATACGAGACATACAATTGCTGATTTGATTTACACATTTCTTTAGATAGGGTTACAACAATACGTATATTTTTGTATGACTGGACTTTTACAAAGCTTTAAATACAAACTGGGACTTTTTAGGACAAAGTAACGCAATATAGTTTTGCAAATAAGATTAGCAAATGTGATTATCTGAGCTATTGAAATCCAGCTGGAATGCGATTTACAACAATCTTCCCACGACTAGAAGAAAGAAAGCAGCTGACTGGAAAGCAGAAGAAAAAGAAAGTAGCTAAGAAACGAAACCCGCGCGAGCAGCCGCCCGACTTTAAGATACGGATGAATAACAAAAAAATGACGTCGAGATCGTCCAAACAAATCTAGACGTAGCTAGACGCAAAGCAAACATCGTTCCTAACAGTAAACCAAAAAAAGTTAAAGCAAGTGCACAAGCATCGAGTTGACACTAGAAGCGCCATCACCGAAGCCACCCATGAGCGACAATGCTCGCTATAGGATCACCAGCGAAAAGTCCTTTATAACCGAAATGACCAAGGCAGTCACCGGCACGAGACTGCACCAAGCCGCAGATGAGCTTCAAAGCGTCCTGGTTCCAGTATGCACTCGGCCCACTGCGCATGCATATCTACAATGGACGAACTGCCAGTTAAAATACTGTTGGAACAAGACTTTCTTAGATTAAGAAAAATCATTGAGATGTCATGGGAAGTACATAACGTACAACCTTTTATTTTAAAAAGCCTTTAAAAACAGCGCTTCTTTGCTTAGTTCAGTCGCTGACTAACCCAGGTTGAAGACGATGACGACGAGATCTGAAAATGCCCAGACACAACAGAAATAATCCTAATCAAAGAAAATAAAGTCTCTTATTTAGTTTAGGGAAAACTTTATGAAGTTCGAGCAGTTCCCGGAAGCTTCTTCAATTCGCCAGCAATGGTCACACAGAACTGGCAGACCCCACTAAAATCCAACCGACATCTCGTGACCCGCTATGCCCTTTAGGGGTTTCACCATGAACTCTGCCAACGAAAAGGCTTCTACAATCCTGACGTCGGCTGTTTGTGCCGTTTATGTAACCAGCCGTGCCCTATCTACCATCTCGATACCTGTCAGAGAGCTATTTGTCTTACGCAGTTAGTTCGATAATATTTCATTACTAGTAAAGTTTTCGGGCTGACCCTGAGCCAAGACTTAACGTCTACGGAACTGTTTTTTACATTGCTTATAAATGCAAATGTGCAACGGCGGGGCTCGGAACCGCGCACCTATGTGTCTTCTTCGGTCGCAAGGCGCAGGCGAAATGCATCATGCCACCGGCAACAAAACAGAACAGTAATCTGCAAAATGACCTGGCACATATACCACCAATACTTCTGCCTAAAGGCAAAATGTTTCCAAATCAACGAATGTGTGTATATATATATATATATATATATATATATATATATTGTTGTTATTTGATTCTCCTCCCAACGATAGGGCTAACCAGGGCAAATGGACAACCCCTCTACAAGAAAAGCGACTAGCGAACCTGATTAATAGAGCGCCTTCGGTTGCTGATAAAGCCAGGCTTCGAGCTGTTAGTAGTCAAGGGACTGGGGTTTGGCTACACGCCCTACCATGTCCGCGAAATGGAACTCTGTTGGACGACGAGACCACGCGCATAAGCGCAGGGCTGCGGCTTGCTGTTGACCTAGTCGTGTTTTTGACCCACCGATGTCGGTGTGGTGATTTTGTGGACGCGTTGGCACCTCATGACCTGTCATGCGCGTTAAGTGCAGGCCGACGAGCACGTCACTCCGCTCTAAATGACACCTTTAGTCGCGCACTTCGATCTGCCGGCTTCCCATGTGTTCTAGAGCCCCCGGGTCTATCGAGGGATGACGGAAAAAGACCTGACGGCCTGACTTTGACGCCCTTTGAGCGTGGCCGCATGCTTGTTTGGGACGCAACTGTTACCGACTCATTGGCCCCTTCGATGGTCGGTGCAGGTGCGGACCGAGCAGGTCATGCTTCTAGGTAAGCTGAGGCTAACAAATGCAGAAAATATTCCAGTGTGGATTATCCGCACGAAATTTGCCCGTTGGCTTTCGAGACTATGGGAACTGCAGGCCCCCTTACGCTCAAACTAATTCAACGCGTAGGCAGAAGCCTTAATCTTTCGACAGGAGACTCGAGAGCATCCGAATTCTTGCGTCAGAGGCTGTCGCTCGACATTCAACGAGGAAATGCAGCGTCTGTTCGGGGCACATTGTTGAACTGGGCTAACCCTGGGTTAGAGAACCCGTAATCACACGTTCGCGTGGAGACAATTGTCCACTCCAAAGTGCTTACATAGCAAAGTTATATGAATAAACGATTATATATATATATATATATATATATATATATATATATATATAAACACATTCGTTGATTTGGAAACATTTTGCCTTATATATATATATTTTTTTTTACATATTTTAAAAAGCACACCTTTGTATATTACTGGATTAAGGGTATGCCCTACCTAGCTGGTAAAGAGTATTTAAACGTACTAAAGCTCAGAATCAACGCACTACCAACGCGTGCCAGATTGGCCAGGGGACGCCCGGGCTACAACAAACGTTGTAGGTACGGGTGTCATGCGCCTGAGACGTTGGCTCATGTCGCTCAGATGTGCGATACAACACACAAACAAACTATAAAGAGACATGACGACGTCTGTGATCGCGTGGCGCGTCTTCTCCGCGAGAGGGGTCATGAGGTGGTTCGTGAGCGAAAATTCCGTCGACCGGACGCATCGGGTCTAAAGCCCGACCTCGTAATAACAACACCTACCGAGGTCTGGGTTTTAGATGCCGAGTTTTGCGGCCCGAACAGGGACCTCGCAAAAGCGCGGCAGGACAAGATCGCCAAATATGACGTCGTGTTCCTAAGAGCGGCGCTCCCCGACCCGCAAAAACCTCGCAGATTCGGATCCATCACTATCTCTATGAGTGGTGTATGGGACTCCGAATCTGCGAAGACGCTCTTAGGGCTCGGCGTCACGAAGAGGAATCTTATGGATCTTACCGTCTTAACGTTACAAGGAACCTTGAGGATATATCGCTCGCACCGGGTCCATAAGAGCGGGGGTACCATTAAGCAAGGACACGGACAGCTGATTCTTAACCTCACATGACACCTTTTTACCACCATTTTTATTAATGCGAGTACTGCCGAGTGTGTAAACGTATTGTAAATGATTCATAATCATCGCAATATGTTCTATATATATATATATATATATATGTATAAAACGATAAGAGCTTAATGAGCTTTTGTGAGACGCCACTAACAAAGTAAACACAGTCCTGTCCTTCTACCTACTACGTGTCCTAGCGTCGTATCTAAAAGACCGAGCAACTACACAGGAAGGCGTGAACTCTACATTACAGCCGTGGTCCCCCAAGAGGTCATACTAGGACCATCCTTGCAAAATATTATTTATAAGTATTAAGACTCCTACATCCCCTGGGAGATCATTGCGTCCCCTACGCAGAGAACCTAGCACTAATCGTTATCGCCCGTGACGAGGATCTGCTCGAAGGTACAGTCAACGGAGCCCTGGCGGATATCCGACAACACCTCCACACGCGAAGTCTCAAATTGGCTTTAAATAACACGGAAGCAATTCTTCTAAACGGTCTAGAGCGTCCTCGACAGAATCTAAATTGGCACCCGGAAAATTGCCTAATAACACCCACGGCCATGGTCGAGTCCCTGGGTCCATTGGGCTCTCACAGAAACACCTCATACGCGCAATGCAACAATAAAAGCAGCAGTTGCCAAGGCCAGCAGAGCTTGGAAAAATCCTTCCAAAGACCGAAAAAACAACTGGCCCTGAGCGCCGTCTTTTAGCATTAGTAATAGACAGCATCATGTTATAATATGCCGCACACTTACGAGAGCGCACAACCACCAGAGAAACCACACGCCTTCTCCTAAGCGCGATCAAAGGACCTATGGCACGCAGCACAGCACAAGTACGGCTTCCACAACAGACATGCAAGTTTTCTCTAGATAAATTCTCTGGAATCTAAGAAATAAAGAACTAGCATCAGGAACCCACTTAAATAACGTATATGAAGGCTTGTGACTCTATGACCCGATGTCGTCGCTCTCGTGTCGTCGCACAATGAAAGGCGTTTGGCAGATTTTGAAACAACGTCGCCGTAGAACAATGTTGCCACTAAACTGCCAACTGAGGCTCGCCTACAGATGGCATGACTAGATGAACATACATTCTCTGTTAGTTGCGACGACGAATTCACCTGGACGTTTTATCGCCGTCTCGGGAAGGGCGGCAGGAAAGATTGGGAAAGTTATAAAGGGGCCGCTTGCCCTTGTACTCGGTTGCGACGAGTCGATTAGTGGTTCAGAGTTTCTCCTGTGCATGGATAGGTCTTGAGCCTTGTCAATATCATAGCCATTAGCTGTCTGTGACGCTAAATAGCTATAAGCTATCTGTAACGCTAAATGGCCATTAAATGCCTGTGGCACTGAATAGCCATTAGCTGCTTGTGGCACCGAATAGTCATTAGCTGCCTGTGACGTGCCGCCCATTACTTGCGTAGAGGAAGATTCGTCTTCATCACTGACGACTTGCATAGAAGAAGATTCGTTTTCACCACCAATCAAGTGCGCGGACTCGTCTCCATCCACTGCAGGTTCTTTGTTACCGCTGCCGGAGCTGCCCTGAATATCACTTGGGCTATTGTCTAGATTGTTGCTTGTCGTGCTTCTCCCGGTGCTTTGGCGGTTATTGGCGCGATTAGAGTCGCTGGGCATGCTCAAGTCAACTGGGAAGACCAGCTCAACAGCGCCCCGAGCCTCAACGACGCCGTGCGTTAAGCGTTCGTGACGCTCAACCTTCCGCGGGTGGGTTTACGTCAGCCCACAAAAGCGACACTTGTACGCCTTATGGGTTCCCTCGTGATGGCGGAGTTTCTTAAGAGTCGGAAACACCTGGTTACACTGCTGACAGATGAACGTGTGTTTCGTGAGGAAGTGGTTTTTCAGGTCCTCTTTACTTTCGGTCAGGCAGAGGCAGTGTCTACACAGCAGCTCGTTTTCCTTTACATGGGTTTGTTTGTGCTGCTTAAGAGCATCAGCTCTGGCACACTTGAAATCGCAAAATTTGCATTAGAACGGCTTCGTGCCGGTGTGCGTCAAAATGTGACGGTTAAAGTGATGTGGCCGTAACGTTGCAAACTTGCATATGTGGCATCTCTGGATACTGGAGCCTTCAACAGTAGCTTGTGACTTTGGATAAATCTTAGCGAGCAGCTTCGATGCAGACGGAACCCTCTCGGTGGGGCTGCTTGAGCTTGAGCTAAAGAAGACGCCTGAAGAAGACGCACCAGACACGTTTAAAAGAGAAGACGCATCAGGCACGTTTGAAGGTGAAGACGTTTCAGGCACGTCTGAGGCTGAAGACGCGTCAGGTACGTCTGAAGCTGATACTGTCAACACAGAATCGCAAAGTCCCGACTGAGTATGAGGTTCGGGACTTTGAGGCAAATGTTGCTCCTCGCCTTGCAAAAGTTTCGCGTCCTCGACTTTAGGCATTATACTTTTGGCACGGTACACTGAATGACAGAATTACGAAGGGCTTCTTGGAACCTTCGTCTTTGTTCCTCAAACTTGATTCTAGCGGACCAACAGCACAGAACCTGCTGATTCACAACCAACCAAGGAGAATGTACCAGGTAAGTTCAGCGCCGACTATTTCAAGCACGAATTGGAATTCTGCGCCTCGCAACCGGAGGAGACATATAGGTGCGCGGGTTCGAGCCCCACCGTTGCACATTTGTATTTATGGGGGTCCGTCTGTGAAGCAATGTGAAAAACAATTCCGTGGACGTTAAATCTTGGCTGAGGGTCAGCTCGAAAACTTTATTTCAAGCACGAGGGCGCGAGGAGTCAATGTGCAAGGGGTAAAACTTCTCGTAATGGACTTTTGTGACCCCGATGATTGAATCCGCGGGGACGCTTAGCGTGGCACTTGGTTTCTGCTCAGTGTCTAAGGCAGGCGAGTATTGTGAAACTTCCTGTCTGCGGCGGCGGCCACGGCAAAGGTCCAGGTGGTCCAGCAACTCGAGTCTACGAGTCAACTAGCTCTTCCTGGTTTGACGTGGTTTGGTTCTGCATGTTACAGTCGCCGCGTACCCACCTCGTACATAGTAGCGGGCTTACTTGAAAAACACTGTGCTCTGTTTTCTAGCAGATCACGCGCCCTCAAAACATTCTTTTAACCAAACAATTGTTCATAGTAGATTTCAATAAGCTTCCCTCTCGGAGTTGTGTTCACGGTGAAATAGTATAGAACAACGTTGTTTATAAGCAGCTTGCCATCAGCGCCGAAAATTCAAAACGGCGGCAGTAAGACACTAAAGCTTCTGTTTCGATTTACGAGAAAGTAAGTGATGTGCGACGACTGTCCGTATTCTAAGCCGTAAAGCTTTCTATGCTTAAGAATAGTCTATGGTTCAAGTATGGTCTTAACAGAATATGACACCAAATAACGAAGCGAATTTCAACCAACTTAAGAGGTGCTTGTCGTAATAATGAAGCAGGTGTTTTTTGTTGATGCTCGATGAGCCGCGTTGTGTATCTGCTGTCAGGCATTCCACCAGCTAGCATGTTTTCAATGCTTTGCACCTTTGATCTGATGCTGTATGTATTAGTCGCCACGTATAGCCCAGGTACCTAGTACATGGTTAGCATTACCTGGTACGAGGAGTATCAGTTGTGCACCTGGTGGATCTGCCTGCAGAAGTGTACCAGGTACTATGCAGGATAAGGCGCAGCACTTAAATTGTTTCACCACCTCCTTTACAACAAGGGTGAAGTAGATACATTATTCTGGGAACAACCTTGTATGAAGCGTCTAATATACTACATTTGGGTGATGTGAAACAGCATATATATTATGTTGTAACAGTGTCTCCAAGAGTCACACTGAGAATGTATATAGATGTACTAAAAAACGTGGTCGTGATGTATGCGGGTGATATCGTGGTCGCACATCGTGACCTAGGTGTTATCAGGCGTGCTTGGTATTGCTTGTACTATACGTATTTGAATAATTCTACAAATTAGTTGTCCATAGCTACATGGAGCTACGGGATAATAGTCGCCACTGCAATCTCATGGACCAGCTGAGCAGGAGCGATATGCAGGTCGTTCGCCGCTGTGAGCAATGAATGATAACTCATTATCCGGATAATAAGCGCCTGTCATTCTGTCTACAGGGCATTGTTTTAGGCTTTTAAAACGCAAACATATGTATTCGTCACTGACGAACTAAAGGTATACTTTGCAATAAACCGAACTGTAACTATACAGTGGCATTTTTGTCATTGTTTATCGAATTTGTCTAGTTACCCTGAAAGTCAATTACTAAGCACAAGACAAAATTCTTTGAAGCTTCCCGTGGTCACGATGTCTGCCTACAACTGCTTTCTGCTGCCTTTAAATATCTTTACATCGGCACGTGGTGTAACGCGATTAACCCTTAAACGTTGGTGTCGAGGCTTCTAGCAAATCAAGCTGCCCTACTGACATATATATTACGAGTCAATGTCATAGAGGACTATCATGCCTAACATATTATCTCAACTTCCGTTGTTAAATACTTTGTGCCTGTATTCCATGGGCTAACTTAAGCATACTATTGCGTTAGAACGGAATCAAAACACTACTGTATTACACCAAGACAGAACACGTTTAAGTGTGGTATTAGGTGTCAAATCTTTGTTATTTAAACGTTGTTGTTCGTCGTTGCTTAACCCATTCTTGCGGCCGGTACGTGACGCTTCGACGTCATTTAGACGGTTTGCATTGTACGATAGATATCGTGCGCCGCTGCAGCTCAACATGGTTCGATTAGACAAAGACATACAGAAGGAGCTCTAGTTAGTTAGTTTGTTTGTTACGCATGCCTGCCGTTACGAATGCGGACTTCAACCAGAGCCGACGTTCTACCGCGTCCAAGCAACTCGTTTTTGACAGAGGAAGCTGACGCCGACAAAACTGGAGGTGCTCGAGCCGCGTGTTTGCGGTTGTGGCTTGCTTGGCCGGGAGACTGCATATGTTTATCAACTGCAGAGAGTAAATCAACGACATTGCGATTGGAAGGCGATAACATTTGAAGGTGATAACAACAACATCAACAGAAACAACAACAACAATAACAACATTAACAGAAGCACGCCTGTTAACAACATTAACAGAAAACGCCTAGGTACCTTGCCTTCCGTTTGATAGTCAGGCGGTGCCCTGAAAGTTCTAACGATGCTTACCTAGTACGACGGCGGCCGGTTAGGTAGATTACCTCGGTCTTCTGAGAGGCCAGCTCCAGGTAATTGTCGACCATCCACTTCTCTATTCTGAAAAGAGCCGTGTTTGTTCGCGCTTCAAGCACCGCCTCCGTTCTCGCGGCGACCACCAGCGCCCGATCATCGGCGTAGGCGATTATGTCCGCCCAGTCAGGCAGGTCGTCAAACCGCAGGATCGGCCCGAGCACTGAGGCCTGCGGGAATACCCATACTACTATTAACCGAAGATCTGGGAGGTCTTGAGTGAATCTTAAGAGATGCTGCGGTTTTCAGAAAATCGAGGACCCGGAGTTTTGGTCGGTAACGCCGGCAGTCTTGTTGCGAGTTCGACACTGTTCCGTCCACACTCAAAGGTGGTGTCCGTTTGTGCGTAACGCATTTCTCCCCTCTATAAAAAAGGTGTTCAATTCCCAAAAGTGTTTCTAACAACGTACGCTCGAGTAACGACTGTCCATATTTAGATATATTAGAATATAATGTTCTCACCAAAATCAAACAACTACCCATTCAGTACAGTTTTACTCCTGATTTAATCCCACCCATATTTTATATAAAGGTAGCGACTGTGAAAACTGAACCCTTTTTTATATACAGTAGGTCTTGCGAAGATAGCGTTGTGCCTCCTGTACATAAGAAGAGTCCAAAGTCAACTGTAGATAATTATAGACCGGTAGCTCAATCATCAATCACATGTATTTTCGTTGAAAAACTGCTAGTAGACTATATTTTTAATTCTTAAGACTTGTTCTATAAGAATCAACATGATTATACTATAAGCAAAATCACGGCAACTCGTCGAAATGACGTAGTGGGCCACTATGATAAATAATGGGCTGGCCTTTGATTGTGTATAATTTGATTTCTCAAAAGCATTTGACAGAGTGAACCATGTGAAACTTGTACAGAAACTTAGGTACCTGATTGTCCACCATCTCGTCAAAACAAATTGCCAAGACAGATCGTGTAAGTAACATGCTTTCATAGCGGATGGCTAGGGCATTAAGAACTCAAAATGCTAACGGTGCAAATGTCGGCACACAAGTAAGTTGATTGTTGTATGAATCTAGGTAACGGTTTGTAAAATATAAATATTGTAAATATGTCCCCCTTTGACAAAGTAAAGGTGCGTTTAAATTGAATTCTGCTAACCTCCGTTCGCTACTTTTGTTGGCACTAAAAGTAAACGTTTTAGAATACCACAATTATTTCTCTATGATAACAGTAGACAAATGGTATAGAATGAAGCGGCAAAGCTTGTCGACAAGCATATAAACATTTAAATTCGGACAAATATATAAATATATATATATATATATATATATATATATTATATTCGGACAAATATATAAATATATATTTCAAACGCACTCGAAGGGGAGGGTAGTATATTGTGCCAATAGGATAGCGAAGGCTTAATGTTCGTCGGCAAATCGATCGCGTGTCACTTTGTCGCCATGGCACATTCTCAAGCCGGCGCAGGCGGGCTTGCGACGACGACGGCGGCGGCGGCGACGCGCCCCCGTTGTGGGCGCCCAGCCGGGCGTGTAAAGTCAGAAGACGTTAGCACGTCCAGGTAGGCGATATCCGCGCATAAAACGTGAGTGGGTTCCTTTTTCTCTTTACCTCGTGGTGCAGGAGGAGGCAAGAGAGCTGGTGGTCGTTCTGATGGCATACAGAGCCATCGAGCAGGCCCTTTGGCCACTTTTCGGTCTCAGTCGCGGGCGATCCCCCTTGCGGCAAAGCCGGTGCTCTGGCTATGCCATGGTGTTTCGCGGGAATGACTTCCGATAACGAGATCATTAATCTATATCAGATGTGAGGGATATCAAAGGTCGAACCACTGCAGAATATCTCGTTAATCTTCACCCCTCCCCCCGCCTCCCCTTCCGCGCGCTTCGTTTGGCACCTCGTTCGGTCTCTGTCGAATGAGTAGAGAATGTTCGGAACAATGTAGCCTGCTTGGCTGCTACGGTCAGACTTGAAAGTCAGCAGAAAAAGAAGGAGAAGACATTACGAAATGTGAATACTAACTCCAGACTGTGTATCGTCTCCCGGCAAGAAATCTTCAGTCAGTACATATGATGCTTGTATGGTTGTCGAACGGTGTCTCTATTTGCCAATACGCTCGCTCGTTTTCTACCAAAAAGCTGTCTTTACTTATCCCTACAGAGTGTCAACCATTCCGCAACCGCCAATTAGTTCATTAACCTAGACTGCTTTAAGAATAGGCCGAAACACCACTCCACTGACTTTGAAAGCACTTTAGTGTTCACATTTAGAATAAACACGTTATGTCTCGTAAAATCTGTGAAGGAAGGTCGAGGACAGAAATCAAAGAAACATAGACTAAATTAGTTAAGACCTTATAAACAAGAGGCATGGCAACGGCGAGCAAAGCTAGCCTCTCTGTTTAAGGCCTATGAGGCCAACATTTATTCGTCGTTATCGGGTTTTTCTTTTTCGTTCTGGTTTATTATTAATTAGAGTAAATCGTTTGTATTTAGATGAAGTAGTATTTAGCTGTTTCACCTCAGAAGTGAGCAACCTTAGTGGATACTCGTAGCGTGAAACAATGCAGTACTTTATTTCCAAAAGAGCTTTATTTAAAACTTGCACAATTAAGCTAGTGCAACTTTGATGTGTATGTCACGTTTAAGCTGAATTCGCAACTTTTTTTCACTGTTAAAGTCGCTGGGCTGCTGTTCGCACTCTAACTCCTTGACGTTATGCTGTTTCGTTAAGTATTCATTATAGAGAGAAAGCTTTTAACACCGGAGTGCACCGGCGCGAGACAGTTACCTTAAGTGCACTGAATCTGTCCTTTTGTTGTTTTGTTCTCATTCTGTTAGCTAGTTCATTTACAGCACTTCACTTGCGCATGTTTGCTGTATTTTGTTGTTGTCGGTTGTCGGACAATTGTCGGTAGCGTCTTGTGTGTATGTACGCTAAATCACTCGCATGTTATCGGCCATTCCCATAATATTTGTGTTATCTTTTTGCCCATATTATTAGCGCCATCACTACCTTGCCACCGAGTCCCTTTCTATCGTAAATTTATCTTGACCTGGAACCGATGTTTAATGTCTCTTCAACACCCGACAAAAAAATAGACGCCTTTCTTTTTGAGCAAGGTCGTACGGGCGGGATCCGTAAGACAGCTTACAAGAATAAACTATCTACACTAATTGAGTATCGGTTTCCTGGACCTAGATAGTTCTGTGGGGCGACCGAGTTAGCTCAAGAGGAACCACCATCTAAATCCCCGAGCATCAATTTAACTACAATCGTTGGTTTGACCAACTAAGGTTGCAGCAAGAGCTCAATGTACGACGTCAAGCTAGCTGTAATAAAGTTTTTAACGTTTGACCATTATAGATATCCAACAGTGAAACAGAAAAACGACTTCGCGGCATTACCTTACAAATTGCAAATACTTCAATAGCACTCATATTCACAGATGAGAAACAAAGATAGTACAAACATTTTGTATTGGATAACAGCAGAATAATGCCAGTAGCATGCATTTGCTAAAGAGACAAAGCGTACAAGAAACGGCAATTCGAATGCCTGGAATACTGTTGTATGTATAAGCGAGTGCAGATATCAAATGGATGGTTCATCGGCTGGCATGGCTACCTACTCTCGTATGTATGTACGTGCAAGCAAATACGCCAAAGTTACACAACGCCGCAACGGGTCGTTTGTCCCTTGAGACCAAGATTGATGAAAGCCACCCGTGAAAGGCACCGCGGCTACTGCTCCTGCTGTTGCCGTATAGCTGCTGATGCAGTGGCCGACCGTAGGTGCTGCTTGCGGGACACTTTGTAAATAATTAGCACCCTTTTTGAATAGCCCACCGCAAAGGCCTAGCCGAAGACGAGACTGAGGCAAAGCTCCGAGTGTTTGCGCTTGCCCGCGATGACAAGTATGTTTCGATTTTTAGACTGCAACCATTATTATTAGCCAGCCCAGCTAGCTTCTATCTAGCGAGAACGACCAAGACGTCCGCCGAATCCGGTTCTTTCGAATGAAAAAGAAACAATTCTGACACAAGTTCTGGGACCACTGACTGAACTGACACAATCACTGACCGATTATTATTATTATTATTATTATTATTATTATTATTATTATTATTATTATTATTATTATTATTATTATTATTATTATTATTATTATTATTATTATTATTATTATTATTATGTGTTAGGACAATACATGTGTGAGGTGTGAATGTGTATCCTCGTTATTTCATGGTTACCATCTAGCGATTCTCAGCCCATCACACCTCATATCGACGCGGCATTTCCTCTGCAAACTGCCAGTGAAAGCAGCTGCCTCCAAAATTCGTGTGTTTGCTCGTATTCGATCACCTAAGTCTTTTATAAATTTCCTTGTACTTCTGCTGACCGGGCCCAATGTTTCCATTGCGATCGGCACGAAATTGTATCTATGCTCTAACTCTGTGTATTTACGCCACTTTTCTTTTTCTGCATGTTCGGCAACCCATCCCGCCTCCGTCGAGCTGTGGCATAAATAAGACGGTGCGGCCGTGCAGGATACTGTCGCATCTCAAACCAGGCATTTGCCTTTTTCCCACGGCGCAATGGTCACACCGTCAGGCCTTTTATCGTCATGTAGTCCTAATCTGGGTTCCAGCATGCTAGGTACATATTCCCGCTTTTCGGAGAGCTCTTTGAATTATTGAGTTTAGTTCGGTGTGCCTAGGGGCCCGACCTTGGCTCTTGATGCAGCTCAATGGGTGGAGGCCATCCTTCTCCACTGGTTTTCCACAGGCCTTACAAATGTGAGGTTCGCATATTTGCCCGCCGATTCTTAGAGCCGACACCATGCAGAATGAGATGTTGTCCAGCATGGTGCCGAGCTGCGGTGACGGAAGAGCCCTGAGAAATCCGCCGCTGAAGGTGTCTCGTGCGGCCAAGAAGACCGCTTTCTCTGTGGGAGACTCAAGGCTTTCGATGATCTCACGGGTTATGACTTTGCATCTGTAGTTGTCGAGCACTCTTTGCGTGGTATGTTTTTCCCAAGGGCCTGGATCCAATCTCAGTTTGACCAGTGACTCTGCTTTCTGCTTAGCTATGTACAACCGGTGGTGAGCACTCGGGTCAACTAGCGTCTCAGCCAGCTGGCCGAATTCTATTAATGACGCTGCGTAACATATGGGGGCCAATTCGGTTGCTGATCGAATACCCAGTCCACCTTCTCTTATGGGGAGACTTGCTCTTCGCCACGTACTGTCCGTGAAGTCAATGTTGAGAACTTCGCTCAATATGTCCCTCGTAGAATCGTCATACGATTGCAGGGCGTCGGGACATTGGCTTGTCAGTGAAGTGCGTAGTGTGTAGTTGAATTTAAGGGAACCTAAACTATACCTCCAAAGGCATAGTGCCGCTTGTGAGTGCATAGCCAACAGACGAGGTCGCGTCTGTAGCAACGCGCGGCGTTTATCTCCTAAGGTCTTGAAAATACTTTGTGGACTAAGCGGAGCCTCAAGAATCTCTAACTCGACCGGGACTGTCCCCCCTTCACTCGCAAACTGCAAAACCTTGAGTAAGTCAGCGGCCACTACTTCTGCCGGCCCTCCTAATGTACCATCATCCAGGTACCAGATGTTTAGCGGGCTTCTCATTTGTGCCACTAAACTGGAGATTCCTAGGCTAAACAGGGCGGGGCCCAGTGGATCTCCTTGTTGCACTCCATTTGTTGATTTAAGTGGTTCTTTGTCACACCAGGATAGAAGTGATGGATCCCTGTAGCTTTGCCTTAGTTGCATTATTATTATTATTATTATTATTATTATTATTAGTTAGTTAATACAATTGTGAGGTATGAACGTTTAAATCATGTTTATCCTGCTCTGTTCGCTTTCTGTCAGTTCATGGCGCCTATAATGGAAGCCACGTTCCCTCTACACACGGCCAAAGACATCATCTGTCTCAAAAACATGGCCTCGCGTCGATCGCCCGTAACGTCTTCGATTCGTTTTCCGATGTCTTGCAGGAGTTTTGCTGTACCTGTGCTAATGGGGCCGAGTGTCTCTAATGCAATGGGTGCAAAGTGGTAGCTTCTAGATAGTTCTAGATACTTCCTCCGTTTTTCAGAATCCGCACGTTCTGCTACCCATCCCGTCTCGACTGCGCTGTGACGTAAATATGATAACGCAGCCGTGCATGAAACCGTTACATCCCATACAAGGCATTTTCCGTGCGACCACAGCGGGATGGTGACCCCGTCAGGTCGCAACTCACTGCTGCCATTAAGACCTACTGGTTCGGACGTAGATGGTATCCCTGCCCTTCTAAGAGCTCTTCTCACTATGGCGTTGAGTTCAGCGTGCCTTGTAAGTCTGCCGGGGCTTTTTGGACAGCTTAACGGGTGTAGACCGTCCGAGTCAACCGGTTGGCCGCATGAGAGGCACGTGAAGGGCTGGCAGACGGGGGCGCCTATCCTAAGAGCTGACACCATGCGGAAGGGGTTTGGATCCAGCATGGTGCCAAGCTGACGGGAGGGCAGCGCTTGAAGCCAGCCACGTTCTCTTGCTGATGTAAGGTTATTCATTATCTCTCGCGCGGACTTCTTAGTTTTGTACGCGTCAAGAAGTTTCTGACTCACGTGCTCTCTCAGAGGGCCAGGGTCGAGTTGACTCCTGATTGTGGCGTCTGCCAGCGCGGTTGCCTTTTTCAGTTCAATCTTTGCTTCCTCACCAAGAAGTGATTCTGCCAGGGAGCCAAATTGATTCAGGGATGCAGCATAGCACACTGCAGCAAGATCCGTAGCTCTTCTTATTCCAAGGCCTCCGTTGTCGATGGGGAGGCTAGCTCTCTCCCACGTGTTTCCTTCTAAGTTAATGTTAAGTACCTCGCTTAGAATGCTTCTGATGGTCTCGTCATAGGCTGCAAGACCCTCCACGTATTTCAGGGTCTGGCATGTTCGTAGCATGTAGACGAATCTTGGTGAACCAAGACTGTGTCTCCATAGACACAGAGCCACCTGTGGGTGCATATTGGTCAGTCGTGGGCGAATTTTTACCAGGGTCTCTCGTTTAGCATCGAGAGCGCGTGGGATTCCTTCGGCCATTACGGGAGAACCTAGAACATCTAGGTTTCCCTGAGTTACACAAGATATCCCAGGAAGTGCTTCCATGATTTCTTGTATAGCTTGCGCCTGATCTTGAAGGGTGCCTCCGACAGCTAAAACTTCGCATTTGGCTGCATTGAGAGTCAGTCCTCCTGGTTCCTCAAAATTCAGTATAGTTTGCAGATCTCTCGCCACGGCATTTGCGGGACCCCCCAAGACAGCGTCGTCTAGGTACCAGACATTGAAAGGGCTCTGTAGGCTTGATACCAGATCCGAAATGCCGAGGCAGAACAGAGCTGGTCCCAATGGGTCTCCCTGCTGAATGCCAGTTTGTGACTCTATGGTTATATCTGTGTTCCAAGCGAGAATTGAGAAATCTTTATAACTCTGCCATATCATCGGATAGAGTCGTGGGGCTTTTCTCTTTACTTCGTCGAAAATTCTGTCTCTTCTTATTGTGTTAAATGCGTTTCGGAAGTCTAGTTTAACTAGTACTTTTGTCGGTCCTTCTGCTTCCAGAAAAGCGCGTGTAGCGTGTACAGTAGCCTCCGCTCCTCCTCTAATGGCAACACCCATTTGATGGGGTGAAACCGCCGCAACAATTGCCCGTTTGTTCATGGCCATCGCAATCTTTGAAGCCGTTCTTCGTAGAGTTAGTCCGCATGCTATGGGCCTAATAGAATTATCTTTCTTTCGGAGGGCAGTTAAACTTGCACCGTAGAAAACGGGTTGGCAGAACGATGGCAAAGCCCCATTTAGCACTCTGGCCATAAAAATGCCCAGCTCGGTTAGTAAGCGCTCCGAAGATGGAATCGTCTGGCTTAGCATGTCTCGAAGATGTCGAGGCCGTAGGCCGTCTAAGCCGGCTCCACTTGCAAAGGGGAAAGATCGAATGGTATCAAAGACGAGAGATCCTTCAACTCTATCTAGGTCTAATGTGGCGGGCCGTTGCAGAAGATCTAACTGTTCTTGACACCCGGGTGGACTAACTGGGTGTTTGCTCCGTAGTTCAGACTCGGTATGTTTATCGTGGGGTGCCAATGTGTCTAAGGACAGTAGCGATCGAGCAGCGGAACGAATATCGCCTTCTGCTAATTTTATCTCTGCCTGGCGCACGCTGTGTTGGTCGTTAGTGATATGGAACCTATTGCCGATTGTGCTGGGTGTGATCGAATCAGGGAGAGTTTGAAGTGTTCGAGAACCTATTTGTGCTACATTACTTTTAATAATTTTTGTTAGTGTCTTTTCCTGATTTTTTTGGCGAGGCAGTGTAAACATCAATGACGGAAGCATCATAAGATTATTCCAACTTTCAAGGTCGAGCTTTGTGTTAAAATTGCTTAATGCTGTCGTGTATGCTATAGCACAGACTTCTCTAGCCCCACGGGGTATGATTCTGGCTAGTCTTAAATTTCTGCGAGCATGTGATAGGACTTGTACTAGTAACTTTGCGTCAGGTTGCGTATCGGTGTTTAATGTGTTGGCTATATCATTGCTCGGGCCCGGATTGTGATTCGTACGGAGGCTTCGACAAGGAGCCAGAGGGTGTTTACGTGTTATGTGCATTTTTAGGCCCTTAGAAGATCGTACAGCTTGACCACAGTAGTTGCAAACATATGGTGTCTGGGAAAGGGGTAAAGCCATTTCCGAGTCGTTCTCGGTGGCGCCTCGAGTGTTCTGATATTGTTGGCTAGTCATTTAAAGTTGGTTTCGCGGGACTTTGATCAACCGTTCCGGGCAATGCTGATAGCTGTGGGTCATCAGTACCGTCCAGAACGGTCTTTAAAAAAGCAATCCCAGTCTCGGATTCGAGATATGACAAGACAGTCTTGATAACTGGATTATGATCTAGCCAATTGGAGAGCATAGGTTTAATTTTCTTCCATATTTTTAGGATTGCAATGACAATATGTGAAGGGTCATTTGATGATCTGTTTTTTTTCCCTGCCTGTGACTTTTTTATTGTATTTTCTGAGTTCTGTTTTTTTGTTGTATCGGACGGTGTTTTGGGAGCAGTGGGTGGTGGGAGATTGCATAGTACAGTCTTACCATCTTTATGTAGAACTTGTGTGGGGGCTTGAACGGTGCTTGGTTTGGCGACATCTGCGTAAGACTTATCTCCCTTAACGGGCTCAGAGCTGACGTTCTGTGTCGCTCTGATAAGCAATGGAAAATCGTCTGAGACAGGGAGGCGTCCAGACACTTTTTCGCAGAGCTTTACTCGTTCCGCTTCTTTATATACCCTTCTAACCCCGCAACTGTTATCATTAGATGCGTGAGCACCTCCACAATTGGCACAACGAGCCTTATTTTGGCATTCCCACATTTCATGCCCGGGACTACCACATTTCCTGCAGGTAGGATCTCCTCGTCTTAGACAATCTGTGGCTCTATGTCCATATTTATGGCATCGTAAACATTGCATTAGGGACCCTGTGCACAATGTCACCTTAAATACCTCACCAACCATGTGTACTTCAGCAATTGGCATTGCGTCAAAGCGTAGTCGCACTCTGCCCGAATTTTCCCACGCTTTTATTGTGTTCCCTTTGTTATCGCGTGCGGCAATGGCGTATTTTTCTCTTTTGACTTCGTCGACGCCTTGATCTCGAAGGCAATTTAGGATGTCTTCCTCGGTGAATTGAGGGTTAACTCCATTGATTCTGCCCCAGAATGCTGATGTGTCGGGGCAGTGTTGTATTTTCACACCACAAATGCTATCGAGCTTTTTTGCTGTTACCGTTTGCGTTGGGTCTTTGAGGCAAATTGCCAATTTCCCGTGCGTCGTTATTCGCGCCTTGGCTCCCGGAAAAACCTTACTAAGCTCTACAGTTATCTGAAAAACACTAAGCGGTCTTAGTGCTTCAGGGTTATCTGGCGAGTGAAAAATTAATTCCGGCAGAGCCGTCGAAGAGATTGTCTTTCTCTCTCTTTGTGTAGCCGCGGAGGCGATCTCTTTGGCTACTTTCTTAGCGGCAACTTTTGTCGCTTTCTCTTGCCGAGTTGGGATGTGATTCCACACTCCTCTCTCATCGGCAGCGTGTGAGATGCTGTCATCTGTTTCGGACGGTTGATCGTCATCCTCACTGTTTAGATCTATCGGGTCGTTGTCAGTCGCCCTCTCCACCATCTCGGCTAGCCTGGCTTCTCGGCGCTGGCGTTCTCTTGCTGCCACTGTTTCGGTTGACGACGTCTTCGATCTGTGACACTTGACACCGCACCTGTGGCTGCCCTCCTCTCCTATTCGTCTGCCGGCTTTGCAGCACAACAGAGGTGATGACGAGCGAGATGATTGTGGTGAATAGTCACAATAATCACTGTTGTTCAAACGGGTAACTGACAACCCTTGATGAGGCGTATATGGTGACCCCGGTAGAGAGTTGCTTGGCTGTGAACAGATGTTCGGTGGCAGTGTATGCACTAAACCTGGCTCATCTGTGGTGCAGGTGGTCTGGTCCACAACATTATCTTCAGTTTGGTGCATCCGTTCAGCTTTCGAAGGCGTATCCACTACGACTTCGGTAGAGCCGGGTAAGACAACTCGAGCAAGTTTTTTTTCGTTTTTACACTGAGGATGATCACTGTATCCGAAAGAACCTTTTGTGCACTTCACACTAGTCGTAGCACAGTATTTTCACCGAAAAGAACCGTTTTATATGGGAGCTCGATGCAAGCGTGTCCACTCACGGCTAGCGCTTGCAGACGAAAAAAAAAAAATTATTATTATTATTATTATTATCACGGGTACCCTAAACAAGGGTTAGCCTAGTTCAACAACGTGCCCCGAACAGACGTTGCATTTCTTCGTTGAACGTCGATCGACAGCCTCTGACGCAAGGACTCGGATGCTCCCGAGTCTCCGTCGAAAGATTAAGGCTTCTACCTACGCGCTGAATCAGCTTGAGCGTAAGGGGGCCTGCAGGTCCCATAGGCTCGAACCCTAGCGGACGAAATTCGTGCGAATAATCAACGCTGGAGTATTTTCTGCATTTGTTAGCCTCATCTTACCTGAAAGCATGACATGCTCGATACATGACCTGCTCGAAGGGGCTAATGGTGGCGTGCAGTTGCGTCCCAGGCAAGCATGCGGCCACGCTTAAAAGGCGTCAAAGTCAGGTCGTCAGGTCCATCAGGTTTTCCATCATCCCACGATAGTCCCGGGGCTCTAGAACTCACGACAAGCCGGCAGATCTAAGTGCGCAACTAAAAGTGTCATTTAAATCGGAGTGCCGTGCTCGTTGGCCTGCACTCAACGCGCATGACGAGCCATGATGGGCCAACGTGTCCACAAAGTCACCACAACGACATCGGTGGGGCACGACTAGGTCAACACCACGCCGCTGCCCTGCGCTTATGCGCGTGGTCTCGTTGTCCAACAGAGTCCCAATTCGCGGACAGGGTAGGGCGTGTAACCAAGCCCTAGCCCTAGTTGACTACTAATAGCTCGAAACCTGGCTCTATCAGCAAGAGAAGGTGCTCTAGTAATCAGGCTTGCTAGACCTATTCTTGTAGGGAAGCTATCCAACTGCTCTGGTTAGCCTTATCATCGAAAGGAAAATCAAATAACAACGACAATTCGTCGGTCAGCCTTTGAAGTTCAACGTTATAGTCATCATACCCATCACTATCCAATAATGCTTTAACCTTGTCTGCCGCCTGGGTGACAATTACGACACGATTACGGGTCCTGCCATCATATATATAGCGTTAAGCGTAATTCTCGGCTAAACGAAGATGTTCATGAGCTAACTAAAAGAAGTGTGTCCTCTAACGGCAGTATGGTCTTCTTTATGGAGAAACGACTGCCCGGTTCCTCATACATATTTGCCCAAATCGTAAGATATTGCCTGGGTGGATGGAAACACTTTGCGTCATTGTCGCCTTTGTAGAGTCGGTGCGGCAAACGAACAATTATGAACGAGACTGGCCGGTTTTTGTCAGCATTGTCTAGGACGCTCCTATGGCCGCCTGAATTTTTCAAGCAGAACAAATTGTAGCCGTTAGATGACTTGGCCGCTTAGTATAATAAAACACCAGAATACTCTATTTAATGTAATCACGTTTTTGCCTCTAGATAAAAATCGTTAGCGTTTTCCTATGATCACATGTTGGCAAGTATTTAGAACTGTTCCGATCTAGTAATATACCGATCTAATAATCGGTAGGCTCTAGTATCCATATTTTTAGCACAATGATAATATGATCCTATAAATGTTTTAGTAACAAATACATAATTATTATTTTAAAATTAATTAAAATTGATCTAAGGATATATAGTATACATATCCTTAGTATATACTAGGCGCGAATATTACAATATCGGCAACATCGGTGCGTGTAAAATGTAGTGTGACACTAACTTGCACTTCTGAATCATTAGTATACGTTTGAATTAAGACGTTCAACGTACAGCAAGTAATTATACTTAAAATTATTGTCGGGAAGGTGCAACGCCACGCATTTATTGACAGATAACTTTATATCTAGAAATCCGAATTATCCCACGGACCTACACAAAGTTTCTTGGCACACTACCGTTCTCGAATTTATATCTATCTCACCACACAATTAAACATAATTTGCGTATACTAAACAAACACAGTGGGTAGAAATATGAGCTTTAAGAGGTCAGAATACATGACGTATAAAAGAGGCCATGAAGGTAGCATATATGCCTTTAAGAAGAAGTCGAATGTGATGCTAAAAAAGCGTGAGATATAACTTATTCGCAGTTCTCAAAGGCGTGTTTCCACAACGTTGAGCTTTGTGCATAGAGTCGAGCAAGGAGCTTGGGCGGTAGAACGTGAGCCCTTCGAAATCATAAACGAGTTATGCGGACTTCTGTTTGCCGGGCACGAGTCCAGGCGAAACATCTTTGTCCCCGCCACTGCTTCCAGGTATTCCTTTATTAGTGGCTTGGCAGCAGAGACAGGGTTTTCGTCCGGGTCTGGCGCCTTTCCTGGCTTGAGACATTTCGACGCCTCACATTCCTACTGCAGTGTGGTTGTCAAAGGTTAACCCTCTTCAGCCCCTGCGATTCAGGTAAAATTGTGCCCGCCGCTTGTTCAGATATCTTAAGACGGCAGCAGCTGTCTGGTACATATACGTCTGAAAATGCCCATGCCTGTTAGTGCCTGTGTCACGCAATAGGACATCTTCCCGTGGTATGCTCCGTACTAATAAGTAATCTCCGGGATCAAGTTTCTTGTCCACTGCCGCTTGGGTTTTTCGCTCCAGCCTACACTTATTGCCATGCCACGACTGTGACAAGCTGCCTCCAGGCCTCTTAAGGCACCCACGTGCAACGGAGCGGTCGGGCCACGTTCTGTGCCATGTGAGATGCCTTCTTGGCGGGGCACTTGAGGAGTGCCGAGCCGATTAAGCTAATATTGAGCACAGCCCCTAAGCACTTAGCCTGCCTCGAATTCTGGACTGATTCTGGATTCTGGTATTGCCTGTCATGTTTTCTCATCGTTAATGATAGCTTCCCCTTTATCGGGTGCCAGCTATAGGTGGTGGGCTGTCATCCAGCCAGTGACCCTTTCCCCGGGCGAAAATAGCTGCCTTCTCTAGGACCCTATTTTTACTCTTCTAAATTTACGTAAGCACCATGAGCGCCAGGTTGTTAGCGCAAGCCAATAGCAGGACGTTTTCTCGTGAGACCTTTAGGACGCCGTCGTGGAGAATGATCCGCAGGACTGCCTCTAATATTACTTTTCCGTAATGCCACACGCCATGCCATCAAGCACCGATCTTGGGATAGGATGATATCACAGTGCGAAGGTGCAGGGAGATGCCTCCAGTGCTGCCAGTATATCCTCTTAGTGTGCCGAATTGAAGATGCGTTGTACGTTTAACAAGATAATTTAGAAGTTCAAAGTTTTATTTTTGGATCAATGTTGCTCTGAATTGAACCTACTGCGTCCAGTAGAACTATGGGCCGATAGGCCAATTGCTTGACTCTGTCTTTCCTGAGGGATGTCTTAGACATGAGCACTAACGCTACTTTTGTCCAGCGAGTTGGGTATCGCTCGTTTCTCAGCAAAGCGTTCACCAGGACCTTGAACATCTCCGTTGGTCATCTTTTCGCGAACAGTTTAGCCACCTCTGAAAAGAACCTAAGATAGTGCTTTTTCTACTTCCTATAAAGTGGGCGTCAGAATCCCTTTGGCCGATTCTGTATAGAGATATCTCCATAATAGACACTAACACGGGACGGATAGCAACTTTTTGGGCCATGGGGGCTTTTTCTATTTTCCATTTTCCAACGCGTTGGAACAATGAAAACTAAAACACATGATTTATTTACACACCAGATTGGGTAAAATATACAATAGTACGATCGATATCACTACAGTCTCGTAATGATATTAATATTAAAAATCGTTCAGTGCCAGCTTTGATAGAGAGGGGATTGCATTACACTCACTGCCATGATATCTTACGCATATACCATAACAATATTTACAAACACATGGGTCACAGGGTTCATGGCAAGCGTCTTTCTGACATAGAAGGTGATGAAAACCGTGCACAGCAAAGCGGGTGGTCATGTACCTGTTTGTCCTGCTTGTGCCCTTCCATTCTGACCTAACCATTGCATCTGTCATATAATTATTATTTCGTAAGGACCGTATGGGCCGCTGTGGAGGCGGAGTATGTATACTTTGCAAGCCTGAGCTGGGATGCTGCGACATCGATATCGGCGATACTTGTGCTGAGGTTGTCGCCATCGACGTGCTACGTGGGACCGATCAATGCCATCGGGTAATATGTGCCTATTTTTCTCCAACCGGCTCCTCTGCCGAGCTAGCGCAACGAATGCGCATATTATGTGGCGCCTTGGATGGTTTAGTTCAAGTAAGCTGGCCCGTCATTTTGACCGGTGACTACAATCAGCCTGGAATAGACTGGACCACAGGGGGCCTAAATTTTTCTGCGGAAACTAAGGAATACATCTTCAGCTCCTTCTGTTGTTCTGCTGGACTTGTGCAACTTGTTACGGTCCCCACCCGGGGACAGAACATACTGGATTTGCTGCTGACAGATAATGAAGAATTAATTACTGATATTACTGTCGGTAAGTCTCCAGTAAAGTCCGACCATCTGGCTGTATCTTTCAAAATATCCGCAAAAAGACAAGAACCTAACGAAGATCCATCTTTAAACTTCTACAAAGCTGATTATACTGCAATGGCTGCCACCCTTGCAACCACCAATTGGCGTCTCTTTTTTGCACAATGCCAATCAGTGGAAGCCCAGTACTGTTCTTTCCTAAATATCATGTCCGTCCTTGTAGAAGATTATACTCCGAAGATGATGCAACGATCATCCCCACTACAATATTTTATGGACAGAGCTACTCGAAAACTGAATAGTAGTTCACCCTCCTCTCAAAGCCACAAACGCCTCTCGCGTAATTTGGCACGTACAGCATTGCGTTGTCGGCGCTTGGAGGAAAGTAATCTGAATATCCGCGATGCAAGGGACTTCTTTCGATATGCAGGCCGGCGTCTTAAACTACAGTCCGGAGTAGCGCCGCTTATACATGAAAAAGGCACCGCAGTCGAAGATGGACACAAGGCCGAGGTTCTGCTGAGCTACTTCAAAAGTGTCTACATACAGCCTCAGAACGTCTCCATCACGAGAACCAAGCAAACGGCACACACACTCAATGACATTGAATTTCATCCTTTCATTGTGCTCGAAAAACTTCGAAATCTGCAACGCAAAAGCACAACTACGCCTGATAGGCTACCACCTATTATATTCAAAGAACTGGCCGAGTTTCTAGCCGAGCCGCTGGCAATAATTTTCACCCGGTCCTTTGAAGATGGCGAAGTTCCCACCGTCTTCCTTGAATCCATTGTCACACCTGTGCACAAGAAGGGCTCTAGAGCAACTGCTGAGAACTACCGACCCATTGCCCAGTGTGTCATCCCCTGTTTAATCATGGAAAAAATAGTTGTTGATTGCATCTATAATTTCTTATCGTCTAACCAACTTTTAGACAACCAGCAACACGGATTTACTAAGGGGCGATCGACAGCAACCCAATTATTGGAGGTCTCTCATGACTGGGCCCTGGCGCGAAATCACGGATCTCCGCTCCACATCGTTTACTTTGACTTTTCGCGTGCTTTTGATCGGGTTGACCACCAAATTTTACTAAGCAAGATGGAATCGCTAGGCATTGGACCTAGGGTTCGAAATTGGTGCCAAGCCTATCTCACTGGCAGGAGCTTTAGGGTCAAGATAAAAAGTGCTTTGTCTGGTACTGCTCCATGTCCGTCTGGAGTCCCACAGGGTTCCTGCCTAGGGCCGCTTTTGTATGCAATTTTTGCTCAAGACCTTAAACTCGTCCTTGGCAGGCTCGACGTGATCTACAAGCTTTATGCCGACGATCTAAAGATATACATTGAAGTTAAAGACGACAAAGACAAGGCCGAGTTACAGGAGGCAATTGATGCCGTGCTACTATGGGCCCATTTGAATAGAATGGAAATATCCACTTCTAAATGCGCCGTGCTGAAAACAGTCAAGGACGACACTTTATATTTTATGAACGGCCATAGTATACCTGAAGTGTCAATATACAAAGACCTAGGTGTAACATTTGATTGCCAAATGAAGTATACTTCTCATATCGCCGAAGTTGTAAAATCTGCGTCTCGGCTGTGCAATCTCATTCTTAGAGCGTTTATCGGACATGACCCAGCAATGTACATAAAACTGTATAATACGCTTGTTGTACCAAAGTGGACATATTGTTCACACGTGTGGACGCCTTTTTATAGAAAAGATGTAGAACTGCTCCAGCGAGTGCAGGATAAATTTGTCAAACGAGTCGCATGGCGCTGCAATGTTAGACGCGAGAGTCTCGTACTCCCAACCGTGAGCGAGTACCAAATGCAAGTTGACGTGAGATTTTTTAAACAACTAATCCGAAGTAATACATTTAGTAAATTTTTCACATTACGTCTAAATAATCTACGTAGTGGTGTCTCAATTACTCCACCGGAAGTTGCTAATGTCGAAGTTGTGAATAATGCGTTTGCATGGAGAGTTTCGCGACGTGCCCATGAGTGTAAAGACTACCATGTGATTTTAACACCCCTTTTTCAATAAAGGAGACTTTGTATTGTATTGTATTGTATTGTATTGTATAAAAATGTAGATCGATCTCTGCCATTTTCTCTTCATATCGCCGTATGAACTCGTTGTATGCAGGGGTGTCTGGAAGCGCAAACTGATTTTTGACCTGTTCCACGAATAGTGGAGCATCGCACAGCAAATACGTGAGGCGGTTGTATGTTGACGTATGTAAACCTAGTACCCGCTTCAAATAAGCTGGTTTCACACGATCGAGAGCACCAAATTGAGTCGAGCTTAGTTTTGCCCATACAAGCTGGATCCCGTATGGTGCAATTGGCGCTATTTTCATATCAAATAGAGCTAGCGCTGCCTTAATCGAGAGCATCAGGGGCTTTTTAAGGGTTGTTGCCGCAATCAAGGCTTTTCGAGACTTCTGCTCTATATGTGCAGCGAAGGTCTTGGCTGAGGGGGTCACTGTGATACCGAGATATGTGAACGTATTTACATAGTTCAGGTCTTGTCCATTTAACCTAAGTGTATCGGTCACGGCCAGCCTGCCCGCGTGTCTGAACTTCATAGTTTCTGTCTTCTGCATATTTATTTCAAGGCCTACTACGTTCACGTATGCCGACGAAGTGGCCAGCGCCTGTTGCAGATTGTATCTGCTGCTACTGTAGAGTACTAGATCGTCGGCATACATAATTATCTTGACAGCTGGGTGTCGGGTCCGTAAACGTGTTGATAAATCGGCTACCAGTAAACAAAAAAGCAAAGGGCTGAGATTATCGCCTTGGGCAAAGCCTGTCGGTTGTTCTATGCTTGGGTGCTCCGCTACATCGTCGTCCACGATGATCTGATTGGATTGTAAACAATGAAAACTAAGTATGTAGAATACCACTATTTTTTTTAAATACTTTAATTACGGGTCTTTCTGGTATCTTGGATGGCCTTCCGGAGGTCAATATGTAGAGAAATACGGAGCCGTGAACAAAATGTGTGAAATCAATGTAACTTTTTAGGGCTATCTTGCTGGCTTAGATCATGATTGATTGATTGATTGATTGGTTTATTTGCTTGATAAGTGTGTGTACACATATCACCCTTTTATATCAGGGGCGCATAACGCTGCAGCTATTAATTACCTATATTGTGGTCTCCAGTTACTTTGCCCTTATGTGTTGAACACCTTCCATCGGGATAGCCTCTGTTTCGTAATCTCTATCTGTGCCTTTTCTGCATCCTTGCCTAATCCCAGCGCCTCCCCTAATTCTACATCCCTAGTTCCTCCCAGTTGTTCACACTCCCTAACCAGGTGATCTACAGTTTCTTCTCTCTTACTGCATATTCGACAAACCGTTGTTTCTAATTCCTCGTAGCTGTTTCGCTGTACTCTTGTGTCTAACATACCGGCTCTTGCATCCGCTAACAACCCGCTGCCTCTTGTATTATCATATAACCATGCTACTCCACCCCTTTCCAATTTCATATTCCCGTATACTTCCTTTAAACTAGTTTTCTGCATAAGTGCTGTCCGCCACTTCTGGGTGTATGCTGCCTTTACCCTACTTTTAATTTGCCCACTGGACATAGTAGTGTCTGTCCATTGTTTGCTGGTGAGTCCTATCTGTCTTGCCGCAAATTCTACCCTCCTGTCCCATTTTGTTTTTATTCCCATTGCCATTTTTACCCACTGTATCTTTTTTACCCATCGTTCGTTACTTAGTGTCCTAATTCTACTACAATACCTCAGCTTACTTTGCACTTCCCTTTCGATAAATTTTGACATACCCCCCTCCCCTTCAAGAAACTCTCTGCTACAATTGAAACGGCAACCCAATGAAAATCTAATTACTTCTCTCTGAATCCCTTCTAATTTCCTCCATAAACCCGAGCTATGCACTAGGACAGCGTTTCCAAATGTCAGCCCTGGCACATACAGTGCCTTCCAAATGTCCTTTGTAACCACATACCTATTGAATCCCCATAAGCTTTTGCATCTTACCGAATTCCTACCCCTGTCTGCTTTCTTTATTCTTAACGTTTCTTCCACTTTTAACAGTTCTTCCATTGACGCTATAGTTACACCTAAATATTTATATTGATCTCGATACTCTAACTCCTTTCTCTGCAACCTTAGCTTCCGCTCCAATGTAACCCCCTAAAATAACTAAAATAGCGCTCTTCTTTTCGTTAAATACCATATCTAGTTCATCTGCTGCTTTTCCACAGGTATCAAGCATTTCTTGAACCTCCCCCACGTCCCTTCCTAAAATAACCATATCATCTGCAAACAACAGAAGAGGTATTCTAATAAATGTTTCCCTTTCACCGATTTGCCACCCCAACCCGGTGTTGTTCACCTTTCTCGCAATTCTTTCTATATATATTAGAAAAAGTATTGATGATAAAGGACATCCCTGTCTCACTCCTTTAGCAACACCATATTCGCTCGATTCTCCCTCATTTCGTTTAATCATTACTGTGTTTTCCCTATAAATATCCTCTAATAAGCCTATCCAACTTATTTCAAATCCTTCTTCTGCCATATACTTGTACAAGGTATCTCTATTGACTATATCATAGGCTTTTTTTAGATCCAAAAAACCGCCAACACAACCTTGTCCCCTCATCCTAGATATTTCGACTATCTGGTTCAATAAAAAAATATGGTCGTCTAACCTATATTCCTTTCTAAACCCACATTGCCATTCCCCAATTTTACCATTTGCTTCTAACCTATCTTGTACCCGGCTCTTAAAAATTTGCATAAAAATACGGTACGTAATTGGTGTAATAGTTATCGGTCGTCTATTTTTCAAATCATCGTTATCGACGCCATCTTTTGGCAGCAAGGAAACCCTTCCCTTACGCCAACTTTTCGGTATGCTACTTCCGGCAAAGATGTTATTGAATACTTTAGATAAATACCTTATGTAGACCTCACCCAATGCGTGTACTATCTCCATTGTTATTCCATCTAACCCGCATGCCGTCTTCCCTTTCATTCTTCTAATAACTTGTTCTATTTCTTCAACTCCTGTGATTATACTTGTATTCATTCTCGACCTCCCTTCACTGGCCCCATTACTAATAAAAAATAGCGCTTCTACCGCCGCATTCATCTCTTCTTTTGTGTACACTTTTTCGTGCTCAAGATTAGTCATGCTTTTTCCCGCATTGACTACATATGTCCAGAATCGCTTTACCCGTTGTCCCCTTGGAGCCCTCAATATACTATTAAACTCCTGTTCGTCCTGACGTTTTATCGCTTCTTGTACCAAATTCTGAACTTTTGTCTTTGCCTGCATATACTTTTGCCAGTATTCCTCCCCCTTACCCGGGTTCGTTCTTACTACCTTCCGGTGCTCTTTGCTTCATTTCCTTCTTTCCAATATTGCCTCCTCAATCGCCCCATTCCACCACCCCCTCTTTCCCCCTCTTACTTCCTTAACTATTTTATAACATTCATCATATTTATCCCGTATTATTGTATGCATTTCATCCAGATCTATCTCTATTGCGCCCTCTAACAGCTGTTTAATTTCATCAATTTTATGTGTCCATTTCTGTTTGTCTATCACCTTTTTGTCTACTTTTAACCTCTTAACAGGTTTTCCTCGACCCGTAACTTCCACCCAATTATGATCACTGCCAATGTTCCATTCTTTTCCTTCATCTACAATCATCTCTCCTACCCATTCCCGTATTTTTCCTTTGACCATAATATAGTCTACACATGACTTCCTATTTCCCTGACTATACGTATATTTTCCAACCACTACTTTATCTAAATTTAGTATATTCAGCTCTGTTGTTGATACCCATTGTAATAGCATTTTCCCTTCAATATCCTCCCTCCCGTCTAACTGATGAATGTGGGCGTTCATATCTCCTAGGCACATAGTTCCCATCCCCTCACTACTTGCGACCGCCTCTGTTAATCTATTGTACAGTGTTCTACCTTCCTCTAATATATTACTCGGCGCCCTGTATACCCCTATAATTCTTATTACTCCATTAAGCCCTTCAATATCAACAACCACCAAGTCTTTCATTTTCAGTTCAATCACTTCCCTACATATTATGCTTTCTTTAATAAATATACCCACTCCTCCAAACCTATTTTCTCCTGTCCCCGTCTTTCTATTTGTCCCATACCAATTGTACCCACAAAATCCCGGTGGAACTTCTGCCTCACATAGATGTGTCTCTGTTACTATCATTATATCTACTTCTCTTCTTTCGATCAGCCTGTATAGCTCCTCCCACTTACCCCGTCTCCTACCACCTCTAATATTTAGCAATGCTATCCGTCGGAAAGGTGATTGCTTCTTTTTACCCCCTTTCCCTCTTCTATCTCGCTTTCGGTGTCTGCTTAAGATCTTTCTAGATTCGCAAGGTTGCCCATGGCTAACCTCCGGATCACATCCAACGCCCCCTCCAGTTCCCACACTTCCCGCTTTCTTGTTTCCATTTGCGTTTGCATTCCGCGATTGCTGTGTTCTCTGTTTAAATATCGGTTGTCTTTTTGTCTCTTGAAGCCATTGTCCCCCCAGTGTCGTCCCTGATTCATGCTGTACAAGGTGTCTCTGTTTCCCCATCCAACAATTTGTTGTGTTTTTTCTCCATGGTATCCCTCCCTGTTTATATATCCATTTCCCGACCCCCAATGATTACCTTCCTGAGCTAGCCTCGCTGCATGCCTATATGGCATCTGTCCGTGATCTACAAATCGCGGTGGATATTCTTTCTGCTTTTCTTGTATATTTGTGGCTATTCCCCCTACTTTCCGAGTTGCCAATTTGATTCCAAGCCATTCACAGGCTCTCCGGCCAATAGGTCGTGCCGCCATTTGAGCACCTACCTCACCGTAGTGAACACCGTCCGGAGCCATGGCTCCAGCGGTATCCTGTATGTATTCCAGGGGTAGATATTCAAATTTAGCTGCCCGCACTAAGGGAGCTATTTTCATGTTAACAGCCCTGCAAGCCTCCCTATAGTCTCGTCCTGCTTTTCGATCAACTGTTTTTGGCAATGAGCATACCGTCAGTTTTATATTACGCCTAGTGCAAAAACCTATTAATTTTTCTACTTGCTTACTGACTTCCCTAACTGCTTCCACTTCACTATTCGCCTGCATCACATCTATTAGCCCTCCATGAAATACTAACCTCTGTTCTACATTATCGAACATATCCATATCGTCCTCAATTAATTCTACAATAGCCCTGGTTGTTCCCCCTCTTTTTCCTATAATCGTTAGCCCTGTTGTACTTCTCGGAATAATCTTCTTCAATTGTTCTTCTACTCTTAATATATTTGAATCCCCAGCAATTACTACCCTTTTGCCGACTGGTGGTAGCGTTCCCGGTTGATCTCCTGTCTCCAGCTGTTTCTGCTGCTCTTTATTTTGCTGGCGCGTTGCTTCCTCTATCACAGCACCAACAACAACATCATCGTCTCTTCTTTGTTGTTGTACCATTCGCCGGCCGTCGCCTCGCCGTACTTCTTCTTCGTCTTCGCCCGTGTTGTGATTATCCACGTCGTCAATCTTCTTGTCCTCATCATTACGACTCAGCTCGAGATCTACCACCTCCTCTTCTGCTAGCCTCGCCTTCTCTCTCGCCTCTCTTTCCCGGATCCATGTCTTTACTTGGTCCAAGCCAGCCGTTACGTCCACCATCACTTCCTCTACAGCTGTAACTCTTTCTTCTAAGCTCTCCCTCCGCTCGTCGTCAATACTGCTCTCTTCAGTAGCAGCAGTTGTAGGCTGTCTCTGCTGACGTTCCTCTACTCTTCTCTCAATTCTGCTAATTTGTTCGATCAACTCCTTCTTGTCCGCGGCATTCCTCTCCTCCATCTCCTCCAAAGCGGTTTCTCTTTCTTCAATTCTCTCAAGTCTTTTGTGCACATCGGCCATGCACGTCTCCCACTTGTTTTGCATTGCGTTCGCAATACCGCACCACTTGTCCGCTTCTGCTTTTACTTTTGCCATCTCTGCAATCATCTGCCGATGTGTAGCACAACCCGTGCAACCAGCAAATGGCGGATCACGCACTGCCGTTCTTTTCCTGTCCATCATATTTCCACACGTGCACACTGATATTCTACTCAATGGCACGTATGTTGATGCACCACCACTTCGTGTGTTGACAGCTCCGGATATATTCATGGAGCTATCATCACCGTCAGATGACATTTCACCGTTCCTTCCAAACATGGTGCACGTGTGTTATTTATATATGCAACTACAACACTGCACGTCTCTTTGTACTTTGCTTTACACGTCCGTCCTAATGCGTTCCAAAGCACTTGTATATACACTATATACCTGTTCTTGTTTTCGTTTTCGCCTTCCAATTGTTCACTTCAAACTTCACTATATCCACACAGTGCCGGAAATCCTATTTCCAACACTCTAGCTACCACTTTTCAATGAAACGGTTCCGTTTTCCAACTCGATACACAATTCTCAGATAGTTTTCCTGGTTCAATTGTGAAGCGCAACTATGCTTGTACACCAAAACACTACTCTAAGGCAGGAACCTCCAAGAACGTGACCGCTCGCCTCGACGTTCGAACGAATCATATGTGGAGTCATGTGTGCAAAAAATATTCAACGGGCCTTTGTCTTTATGTGGGCGGAGGACTTTGCACTTGAAGAAGATAGAGCTTTATGAAGAAACATTTTGAACTGTATATTATACTCAATTTGAGTGAAATAAACATAACCGATTAATTTGCACTTAGCTGACTAGACAATGTGAAAAACGAACAAAGTCTCTCTAATTTCCTTAATGCATCTTCAATGCTGATGTTAGGTAAACGTATTTTAGCAGTAATAATCATAATATCAGACGTAACCAACCGAGTGTAATGTTGTTAGCGCTAGAGTTGCCGCGCTAGGGTGGTTGAGCAAAACATGCTTGGTGTAGGTGCCGTTGCCAAAGAACGACCATGCATCGGCATTTTTTCGCCCCCTGAAAAGTGGCCACTGTGTGCTCCGCCTTACGGCTTCGCCGTCACGAGTGACTTTTCCCAGCCAGCTTCCATAATGTGGATGGAAATAGATAGAAAGGCCGGTTGCGAAAAGCTAGGCGGCGAGACGCAAAGAGAAGCCTAGCTACCGGGGGGGGGGGGGGGGGGGAGGGGGTTGGCGGCGGCCAACGCACGGCTGGCAACGTCGACGACCGACAGTCGCGGCGACGGCAACGTCAGCAGGCGCGGGGTTAGTTAATTAAAGTAGGGGGTGGTGATGGTGGCGCTGGTAGTAGCTGGGGGGTAGTCTGAGGGTCGAGGCAGCAGCAGCGGCAGCACCTCGCGAACTGTTCGCCGTGGTATGTGAATGAGCGGCAGCTCGGAGACGAGAAGGATACCGGGCGGGCTGGGATACAGCGACAGTAGCACCAGCAGCAGCAACGGCAGCGGCAGCAGCTCCAGTTGTAGCACCAACGGCAACAACACTCGCGCTAGAAGAAGCAGTAGCGGCAGCGCTATCGCCGCTTTGATTCGAAGACTGCTTGCCCAACACGCCGACCCAACTCCGCCTCCCCTACTCTAATCCCCCACGCAGGGCCATATCCTTTTTTCCTTCGTTCATTCGTACGACGTTTCTCTCTCTCTCTGTCTGTTTCTCTGTGTTCCTTCTTTTCGCTTGCCCTACCACTACTATGACTACTACTACTGCTACTGCTACGAATACCACTATAGCAACTGCTACGAATACCACCACCCGCACCACCACCACCACCATTGCTGGGCCCCTGAGCCTATGAGCAGCTTACCAGTCAGCAGCGGTAGCACATCAGCAGACGGTCGGACACGACTGACTGCCGGAGGTTGGCCGTGTTTTTAGCATCGCTGTCGTCAGGGAGAAAAAAGAACAAGAGAATCAGAGAGAGAGAGAGCGAGATGGTAGATGGAAGATATACTATAGAGTAAGACTGAGGTCGAGCAGCGGAGAACTAGAGGGGGCACACCTCTGGCGGGAGCGCTGTCGCTGGTGACAGAGTCGACAAGCCAAGCAAACCAAGAGCAGAGAAGGGGCAACTACGCAAAGAATAGGGGATGAGACGATGGGCGGGTATAGAGAGGCGGGGGGGGGGTGTAGAGGCCGCGGACAGAGGCAGTTAATAGAAAGAGGAATAAAACGCTGGCGGAGCGATCAGCAGAAGCTAAAGCGTCGGCAGCAACGACAACGACGCAGCGGCAGCAGCAGAAAAAGCAGAGACCGAGCGAAGCACAACGACGACGCGCCTTCGTGGGGTGTGCGGGGGGGTTGTGAGATGGGGAGGTTGCCCGCCGCCGCGAAGATCTGTCCTCTGCCCCACTCTGACGCCCTCTAATAGATTGAAAAGATACCATCATGCTCATGCTGTGTGAGCCTGTTTTGCCGGCCTTATGTCCTGCGTGAACTGTGTTTTCGCTCTCGCGTTCTCTCTCTCTTCCTTGCCCTTTATCTCTCCTCCTCTCAATCACGTTTTCTCTTGCTTTCTTTATCTCTTCTGTTTTAGCGGCCGCCCTTGGTGACGCTACGGCCGACTACGGCCGGCTAGTGGGTGGTAGCTATGCGTGTTAGGCGGGCTGTTGGATAACCCATGTGGGATGTTCTCTCTGCTTGCTCTCTACTCGTTCCGGAGCACGACAAACGGGGGCAGGGCGCACGAGCCACTGTGGCAGAAGACCAGTTCACTCGGAAACTCGATGCTCAGAAACACACACAAACATACTATGCACAGGGGCATACGTGAAAATGTGCCTCCACCGCCGCCAGCGACAGCGCACGCCCCCCTCAGCCAGCAGCCATAGAATGCAGCCTTTGTACTCAGCGCAATAACACTTACTCTACTTTATACGAAAGCAGGCGAGTGCGGCCGGCGAACGAAGCGCATCCAACCACTTTTCTCTACGTTTCATTACAGGTATTGATTGACAAGGCATCATCAAGCTAGCTCCTCAAGCTGCTGCTGCCGCCGCCGCTGCTACAGCCACCCACCCACGATATGATGAATACGCTGCAATGAGCATATGTTCTGGCCACTAATCGTATTCATTTCTATATCGATTCCGATTCTCGCTCCGACATGTACTACAGGCATGTGTTTCTACCGCACGCCTTGAATTTCTTGCGATCCTATTTCTCCCGAGGCAAGCTACACGTGCGACTGTATAGCTTCGTAGAAGAAGCATATATCCGTGAGCGCACCATGAAAGTGGTGTAGACACCTTCCCATAAAAATAAATAACTAAATAAATTAAAAAAAAAAAAAAATATATATATATATATATATATAAAGGTGCCGTACGCACGTGTAAGATGCGCGCACAACGACACACGGTAGACATACCAGTTAGCGGCTTCAAACATCTTCTAATTGCCCTGCTGCGTGCGCAACCGACGGTGCTGCTAAGCGCTGCGGGCCGGGATATATTAGTTACCTATTGTCCATCGCTGTGTGTATGTTGGTGTGTGGGTGTGGGTGTCTATACACTGGCGCATTTGTGTGGCTCACTCTGTAAGTGAGAATGGAAGTTCGAGTCTTGGCGCACACTGTAGTGGACACTGCGTGCTCGGCATCGCACAGCAATCACCCTGCCTGGCTAGCTGGCTCGAACGGCGACTAGCAGCGACAATAACATAACTTTTATGCTTAGCAAGAGTCGACGCGCGCCCGCGTGCGTCGTCCAACCGTGGCATCTAACTGAAAAACGGTGGCCCGCGCAAAATTTTAATTAAAATACCGTTGCATCTTTCGTCACCCGGCCGTTCCATGCGACCGAAGCCGAAAGCGGACGCCGGTGAGTAAATAGTCTTTGGACTCTAGCCCCTGTATCAGCGAGCCCGAAAATGTTTTTCCAAAAGAAAGAAGAATTTGTGCCAACACACACACACACATATATATATATATATATATATGTAGAAGCATACTGTACGTATTTGTTCCACACTATGCATCTATCTAATAGCATACTACACCAGGAATGGCTTAAATCTAAAAGCGACTAGAACGAATATACAAATTGCATAAAATGCTGTGATCTACAGTTGTAAAAATAATTAGGGTGGTTATCCTTATAAGAGACGTTGTCTTGTTAGAGTAGACGAGATTTAGACCTGTGTCGTCTTGACAGAATCAAATTTTACAAAACGTGTAAAATATATACACACTACAAGTGATCGTTTCTAAATGATCCTAACTGACTAGCCCCAGGAATAGTCGTTCTTGTCTTTTTAGGGTAGACGGGTTCATCGAGAGACGGTAGTTGCACGGGTTCAATCTCCACGGTGCACATTGGTCTTTATGGGGTCCATCCTACGAAGAAATGCGAAACCAAATCTGTTTCACATTTAAATGTTGGCTGGGAGTTTAGCGTAAGAAATTTAAGTGTAGACGCGTTCATAGCTGTATATCCCTTATAGTATATGTCTTTGCGGCACGTGTAAAGTTTACAACCATGTATGTGTATTTAACAAACGAAAACTGCAATGGTGCGGGTGTCTTTCATAGCAAGGCCAAAATTTGTAAGAGCAGGCGGGCTTATGTTAGAACCTTCATGGGCTCCTTCATTCTCAGTCTTCTTCCATATAGCCAGCTAGCTTGTCGGCCTTCCTTTTTATAATGTTGAGTTCATAGAGCCTGTCAAGAACGTATAGGTTGTGTTTACTTACCGTTTGTAAATTGCACAAAGCCATTCGAGTAAGTATGAACTATGCGAGGTCTTGCGTTAAATTTATCAGTACAAGATATCAGTACAAGATATTAGCAGCAAAACCTCGCGCCTGAGGTCTGGACTAGAACATTAGTTGTTCACGCGATCACAAAACACGGTCGTGGGTTTTGATTTTACGGATCAAGTTCGTTATGGGTGGGCCTGTGGTTTTTTTAAACCTGTGGGTTAGCTGAGCTACTACCTTGCGCAGGCCAAGGAAATCATCCGTATTGGCTTCCTTATTTATTTTACGCATCACAGGATGACAGTTCTCTCGACACAATGTAAGTATTTCCAAAGACTGTAATTTTAGCGCTTGAAAAATAGATTTATTAATAGGGTGTTGCGATGAGAAACAAAACGTTCAATGTTCGCCCCAACAGCCTTGCCGCATCATCTGCTTAGCATGTAGTTGCATGGAGAGAGAAAGCGAAAAGAGGGAGAAATACAATAGCTTAAATAGGCGAGATTCGACATTGCGCAAAAAACAATTAACGTACAGCTTTGCGTCATGCATCGTCAGTGCATTAAATCTCAATTAAAGCGGCTTTTGGACAAGGATTTAAACAAAGTATGGCACTGGCGTGAAACAACAACAGACCAGAGTACTGCTTTTAAACGAGGAAAATAGCAACATATAGAGCCGAGAAAAACAACACGGAAGCGGCACTCTTGTTCCAAAGGTATAGAAAAAATGTTTAAGGGTTTTTCTTCCTGCTACAGACGGTATACAGTTTAGCAGTACCTTAGTCGCCGTAAAGCAGCATTGAGAAAATATTCCATTAGGTCGTTGCAGCTAAACTAGTTAATTATCCAGTAATATGCCCTTATTCCTTACAGTAGTACTTTTATATTCTTGTCACGATCTCTCTTACAGCTATTTTCAACAATTTATCAAGTTTAGTGTTGTTTCGACCCGACTAACGCCTACCGGACTCTGTTGGGGCGGCCCGCTGCGGAAGCCACAACCGGCCTCTCATGTGGAACCCAATTTTCGTCATCATTTACGCTGACATGATCAAAGAAACCGTGGTCAAGAGCGGCGTGTCTTCAGGTAACACCGCGGAAACTCGACGCGTCACTTACCGACAAGGTGTACCGGCCACGATCATATAAAAGGCTATCGTGTACGTCGAATTTGCAACAAAAATTAAATTAATAAAGGTGACCACTAATGGAATCTAATTATGCTTCTATTGGGTTAGGGAAGACGGCCAGTTTGCCGTTCAGTGCACGCGCTGACCAGCATGCGTAGATCGCTCAGTAAAGTGCTAAAATTATGGCTGTGGATGTCGGCGCGACGTACAGTCGCGAAACGTTGTCTCCCAGTTCATTATCGTGCCGTGCCGTTTCGTAATTGTGTAACGGGTAGCAAGCGTTGGTTTCGCTGTTCGAGCTGATAGGCAAGCAGAATGAGGGGTGGCCAAAATTAAAACGAACATATTCGGTTTCCGCGCAAGGATTGCCATTTCACTGAAGCGCGTCAGCTAAAAGCTTTCTATGCGTGATGTAGACATACGTTTGGTCCACGATCCGGTGCGGACCGATCAGATGATGCCAGAGGTAATGAAAGGCCTAGAGCACAAACTGTACGAAGTCCAATCAAGTCAAGTAATCGGATGTAGAAGGTGGTTTTACCCCCTCCCACCCCCGCGAATGTTGTTGCTGCTGCTGCCGCCTACCATTACCAACAAGGCTAGAGTAGAAAAAGGTGTGTAAGACAAAGTTGCGGCCGCCCAGACAGAAACGTCGTCAATGGCGCCGAGATGGAGAGATAGAAGAGAGAGAGAGAGAGAGCGCCGGACAAAGTTGCGGCAGCAACACAATGATGCCAGTCGTGTCAACGTAGGAAGAACAGCGTGAAACAACAGGAAAAGTTTGCCGTAGCACCAACGAAAGCAGCAACGGCGTTAAGAAAGGCGAAGGTCACGGACGGAGGGGGAAATCGGTCGGTAACCCGAGAAAAGATCTGCCTCGACAACTGTGATGGAGGGCGGCGCGGCAATAGATTGAGGCGTCGGAGCAGTTCCGTCGGCCGGACACAACTACGCGTACGATAGAACTACCATCATAAGGATAGTACGATATTTATCACCTCTAGCCGAGACTGCCACACAAATGCAGACGACTCGCAGGAGACACACGCCGAGAGAGAACGCAACAACAACAGCGCCAACGCCTGTAGGGCCAATTGATACAACCTGACGCGTAGCAGGAAATGTGGATTGGCTGCAGAACAATGTGCAACACCTATGAAGTATAGAGAGAGAGAGAGCATCATAGCGCTCCTAACAACGTCTGTCATATAATAACAACCCGCTCACGACCGCATAGAAGCTTGGCGATATTGTTACAAGGAACCGGCCCACAAAGGGTATCTACCCTCAACACATTTGGTGGAAGTAGATATATGTATACGTAGGCAAAAGTAAACATAATTGAAAGTAGACATATTTGGTTAAGGAAAGAAGTGTCTACATTACAATGTTTGGTAAACACACGCCTGGTGGATGATCCGGAACAACTAGCTGATGGAGATATATAACTGGCGGGGCTTTATTAGGAATATCAGGCAGGGATGCCGGTCCAGTAAGAAACAGCACATAGCGTTTATTCTGAAGTATATATTGCAAATACGCCTGCCTTATAATAAGCCAGAATAAAAACCGAAGCTAATGCAGTTGGCATTGGAGGCGCTAATTTTATTCCTATTTGCCTCTTGTATGTAGAAACCTGGTGCTATCTTTCCTAAATTATTTAAAATTCCTACTTTATTATCTCAGTTGCTCTGGTCTGAGTGCCTTTAATAATTTGCGCCGAGTCTTTAAAACCTATCATTGTATGTAGTGAAATTCTAGACCGCTTTCCATGGCTGGAGACTTTTAGAAGGGACTACAAGATTTGAATGCAGGTGATCGGAGTTGCAGGTCTCATGCGCCGTGCAAGTTGTGGCCTTTCTATTGCGCAGATTGATCATGATCCAGAAGTATGCATCGCTATACTTACAGCGCGGACAAGTGGCAGACATGGTTCTATTGTTTGACAGAGTACGTTTCTTGATGGTGTCATAGTCGATATTAGTTAGGCAGAGTCGGCACTCTAATATCGATTACCCTTTGATTGATTAAGAAAAGTATGCCAAAAGAGAACTAGATGGCCGTAGCTACTAGGACTGGAGATAGTGTTCACAGCTGTATATGTAAGCCGTGTCTCCGTAGATATGCACACTAAATTTACAAGTCAACTCCAAACTGGAAGAGACTAGAACGGCTACACTTGCACACTGTCGGGAACTGAAAGCTACATATAATCTATTTGAGGATACTTCAGCCGGAGGTGACTACCCTACACACAGCAGACATTTGCCTAGGACGATATACAAAGAACAGCCATCCTGCACTAACTTTTATGCTGCAGCGATGGCAAGGAGAAGCAAGACGTGGCTATATCTATGGTTTATATGGCAAGCGTACCCAAAGTAGACATTATAAGCGAAAAAGGCACCCTTCGCAACAAAACGCAAGAGCAATTTTTGTGCGCCTGTAACCGATATTTCGATCCAGATAGGTAAGATAGGCGGTCAAAGCCTGTAGAATGGTTCAATGCCGACTCAAGCAAGCGCAAGACCGTGTTAGAGCCGAAATGTCTCGATATTGGAGCAAATGCAGGCAGACATCACGCAGTCGGTCCGGGTCAAGAAGAAGAAAAGAGGACATGATAAGAACATACGGTTGCACGGCTGAATCGTATACGCCCCTATACACGAGAGGGCTTTCTGGTATTAGGGGTATGTTATAAATCACAATCAATAGGCAGCTCAAAAACACACGTTAAAACAGTAAAGGCGAACAGGTGGGAACTGCGAGACAAAGCCAGAAGCCGGCCGTAGTCTTAGACACGATACCAGCGTGACCCTAAAACGGCTGGGACAAAACGGGAATGCCTATTATAGCGGCTGTGAGGAAGTGCCAATGATTACAGCAAAGAGATCCTAACAAATTGGAGCACTGAAGGATTAACCCCGCCGCAAAGAGGAACAGTCAACGTAAAGTACCTTATCACTCACTGATTTAGTACTATATTGTGGCAATGAACAGACTGCTATAAGAAGTGGTTTGAACCACCATTTTAAAGGAATGAACGAAAACGAACAAATCTTGAGAAAATGCAAAACGGGTTTAGATATAGTGGAGAAAATGTCTTCTTAGTGCCAACAATAATGATAGAAATGCGCGCCCGGCGAAAGACCACGATGCTTTTCTGGACGCCAGCTGGACAGAGTTCACAGAGCTAGGAGAGAAATACTATGACATAATTGATACCTTCACCTAATCAGACACCGCTGTAGAAACGACACAAAAATTGCCAAACAGCAGAGCTGTACATCTGAAGGTGACTCTAAAATTGTATCATCTACTAGTTACGTTCCCAAAGCACAAGGCGGTAAACTACAAGAACCTACTAGAGGGCCAAGACTCTGGCGAATGATCACTGAGTCACGACAGCATGCAAGACACAGGGTAATGTGACGGCGGCGGGATGGGATTCCCAATCTCCTAACCGCGAATGTTAGGAGAGCCTCATAACATGTCAGATATTGTAATTTTTCCGATAAATATCATCATCATCACATTTATTTAATTCGTATTGAGTAGGCGTATGACATTGACACTTATTCAAATGGCAGCTGCTCTTTGACTGATATATATATATATATATATATATATATTGCAGCAAAAGCATAGTAAGTTCCGTTTTGGTGATCGGAATATATTAGCTGCCCGCTAGGGTGCTACCCTTGAACGACATCAAGTGAGAATTCCATTCACCAGCACATGTTTAGTGAATATAATTTAAATATGCATGCGCGTTGAATACTGTCTCTATTATTCCCGTTATCACGGCCATGTTTATGGTGCGGTACTTGTAATGGTGCCGGAGTGGTTTACTGCCGTTTCTCATCCGTACTGCGGAGCTAAGAGTTTGTCATAAGTAATTTATCCGATGTCACGCCGATTTGTCAAAGCTCTTTTAAACATATGTATGAGGTATACTTTCAAAATCAATGAGTTTATTTTGTTATGGAAATGAACGTAGATACAGCCCTAAGTAAACTCGTAAATATTTCGTCATTCCCACAGTTGCTTCTGCCAAACAAGAGTGCCTCAGATTTTAGACAATCCTAGCTGTTCTAAAATATGAATTGCCTAAAATTGTACAAATACGTTGCTTTAGCGTTATTGTAGCGAACAATAACAACGCAACCTGTGTAAGTAACTAATACAACGTGGCGCCTCTGATAACTTGCTTCCATGCCTTGAGCCAGACAAAGAGGTTTTTTATGTGCAACACCTTTAGGAATTATCGACAATTTGCGGATAGGGATGTCAATAAGGGTCACACACAGCAATGTTGCTCCATTAAAGCTGCGTTAAAGCATCAATATTTTGACCTATTAAAAGGTCCGCGAGTAGGGCAATATGTACATCAGTCACATTAGTTGAACATATACAGTGATCTCGTTAAAGAGTGTTTTTGCGCATTCAAGCAGGATATGAACAACATATTCTTTTTTCAGAAGGCAGTTGTATATGGTTCTCTGGACACCAATGTACAACACCTGCCGATTGCAGCGTACTGTGCGCATGACAAGATTCTTTGGGGTATAGATCTTAAGGTCATCTACGTATTGGAGGTGCTTTACCTCAGGTGACAGATATTTATGCCTATATTATAAATAAATTCTAGTACCGGCGCGGTGCAGCCACCCCTGGACACAATTGTATATTTGATCTTTAAAGTAGGTACAAAATTCAGGGAGTAAAATATTTTTTTATGAGGTTATTCCTATTTTTTGTTTGTAGATGTAGTCGGTAGAACTTAAACCGGAACAGTTTAGAAATAAACTAAAAATAACGTTTTTTTTTATTTCTAAACTTGCGTTAAACATAAAATAATTAAACAATTTTAACTTCTCATACATAAATTTATAATTGTTTATATATATATATATATATATATATATATATATATATATATATATATATATATATATGAATCGAACAGTTCTGATAAATATGAATAAAAAAGAAGATTTGTTTAATATTTCAAGAAGTTTTTGTTCCCTTCAAAATAGGTCCGGCCTTCTTTCCACTCGTGAAAACAGGAAAAATTGCTCGAAGCTAAGTGCGGCGAGTAGAGAGGTCGTGCAATTACAGAAATCGAAATTTTCAGCAAATACCCCGAAATCAAGAAGTCTGTGTGTTGTCGTGATGGGGGATCCAAGATAAAAAAAACATTGCTCTCTTTGTATTGTATAAAGAGTTCTGGCTCCTTGCGTCAATTGTTCCCGTGCAATCTTCCTTAATTAACCGTAGAACAATGTGCCACAAATTCGTGGATGAGGAATCCTTTGTAGCAAAAAAACAGTTAAAAGAACTTTGGCGTGCTCTGCCTGAGTTTCTTCTTTCGATTCTCTCCTTGGAAGCACCATTGGGAGGATGTACAAGCTTTTATTTGCTGGAAATTCAACATTTTTGGAATAAACTCCACTGCCAGTCTTCTGAATGAACAACTGATTTATAAGATATTTCAAATCCTTGGGTATCTCCCTGATAGTAATTTGCCGGTTGTCGAGTATGATATCTATTTGTTCTGTTTTCTTCTGTTATTGAAGTCGAAGAATTTTCCCGAGCGTGGGGTCGTCTTTGGTAGCACATATATACAGTGTTTCAGGACACTGCTTGATCACCATAAGAAGTTCGTAACTTTTCCGCCACTTTAGAACGTATGATTCGGTTTTTAACACAGACTTGATGCAAATTCATTGCTTCTCCACTTCCTAAATATCGCCAAACCTTGTTTTTTTTACAAATACACGTTTTTGAACCAACTTAAATAATAAACACCGCCACAGAATTCAAGTCGGTGTGTCTATTGAACGACGCCTTTAAGCAAAATAAATCGGAAGATCTTGGTGGTTTTGGTTAGATTAAAAAAAAATAATGTACACAAAGTTGCCCATTCTTTTACTTAAGCAGTTTATTTTTTATACCGCAGTGAGCATAGAACAAGAGAGCTTTAATTAACTGAAAGCTTGTTTGTGTCCCGCGTCTATACAGACACGTCGTAGATTTGCTTATTAGTATACACAGTTTAAATATTAAATAAGAACATATTCTATTGATGTATAATACATTCTTATTTAGTATTTAAACTGTAAACATAAGTAAACGTCTAAAACACAAAAAAAAGGTTTCGTCACTACTGAGGATAGAGACGGACATTATTCATCCGTAAACGTGCTATGATGACATCTAGTGTACTTGTTAGGCGCACGTCTCGGCCAGTGTCTCTTCCTAGGTGAGATCCGATCAAATGATTCATTCTCGGGTCCTTTCTATGACATTTAACTCAACACGTACTCAATACGTAAATATGACCACGCACGCAGTTTGTTCGTGGCATAGTCGCTCATAAGTGAATTTCTCGTTTTATGGATTAAACTTCCATGATGAAGCCCGGGGAGAGAGGTTTGGAGGCGAACATGCAGCTGCTGCTGCTGCTGCTACCCTAGCGGACACATGGTAGCGTTGCGATCGCGCACCGAAGTAGCTATACGAGTTCTTGTGAAAAATTAGGAACGTGACTAAAATGGGCGCGTTACGAAGACGCCAGCCAGTGTTCGCGAAAAAAAAAAGACCTGTAAACTAAGGAGTTGTTAGGCACGCAGGAGCTGAAGCAGAAGCGTAGCCCAGTAAAGTAGATCCAGTCGGCGAAGAGAAAAAGCAATATACTTCCAAAAGCCGATACACAGCGGAACGTAGCAGACCGGTACTGCTGGTTCTCTTGCCTTCTTCGATTCGCCGTAGGCCGTCGGCGCCGCCAATGTGTGACTGTTGGACGGTTCGTTCTAGGGGCCCGAAGGAAACGAACCACCGGAGCGAGGGAGGGAGGGAGCGCGCGCGAAAAGGTCCAACGACCGATAACGGGTGGTCAGGTGAGGTTTTCAGATGGACGCCACGGAAGCGAGCTTTCAATAACTCCCCACAAGGCTACACACAAGCAAGCCAGCCAGCCAGCCAGCCTCGAAGTATACTTTTCACCTCTGTCTTCAAAAGGTCCGGCAACCTCTTCGATGTCGAACGAGGCGACGAGTCTGTCAAGGCTCGAAGGCCCGTCACAGTTCAGCTAGCCAGGCAGGCAGCATCCATACCCACTCGTCCGCTACATTTACCTTTCAGCCTCAAAAGACATATTACTATCATACCACGGGGGCCACTCTACACGGCCTTACGACTCGCTTTGGGGCAAAAAAAACGAACTATTTACAGCGCTACGCTATCATTTTTGTTTCTCAGGACTAAGTATGTAGCCTTATCCTAATTTTAACATCCGCGTGTGCTACCAGGGTCTTATATTTTGCAGAGTATGCTCTGTATATATTAGCAGTTTATTTACATAGAACTGCACTAAAAGCCTAGACATAATAATAAAACATACTGATTAAAGTTTTCAGACTGACCCTCAGCCAAGATTGAGCGTCCGCGGGACTGCTTGTCGCATTGCTTCATAGACGGAACATAAAACAACCGTGCAATGGTGGGGCCCGAACCCGCGCACCTATGTGTCTCCACCTCGCCGCGACGCACAGACAAATGCACTAGGCCACTGGGATCGGCATAAGCAAACACATAAAATAATACATTTGCTGTGTAATAACTTTCGAGAGCTCTATGAGTTTGCAAACGCCTTTACATTTCTAGTAGCTAAGTTCGCCGTACATAATGTCTGATTTGTCAAAGTAGCGCGTCCACAAAGTGTCCTCGTAGTGATATGTAAACTATGTGGTTAATGCTACACTACATAATTCTAGTGTTGATTAATAACAAGACGTATCATGCTACAACATTTAAACATCAGTACCTAACAAATGTAATATATCTCAAAACTCTGCCTGAGTTAAGCATATTAGTAAAATATCTATTAGTTACCACTTATTAGAACGAGAATTGGAGCCGTATACTATCGAACTAATTGAGAACTGCAATTATTACTGGTGCCGTACTGGAAAATGAGTTTTGAGTACACAATACGCAAGATAAATAGTATACCGCCGGTATCGGTAAAATTGGAACGCAGCCATTTGCTCTCTAGTTGTATGCCTTCCATCAACAACGAAGAACGCTTTTCCTGAGCTGCTTTGCTCGTAGATCGACCAACCAACAGTATGTGACTCTCATTTCCCCTACGCGTTCCTCCATCCGTTTCTCCAAACCGCTCTAGGCCTGCCCGACGTGGTACGGAAAACTGCTTTCTGACATGCTTAAATAGTTGCCCTCTTACGATGGAACCAATGCTATGAGCGGAAGAAAGAGACGAAGAACGAAAACGAAGGAAAGCGGGAAAGTGGAGCCTCCACCACTCAGTCGTTTCTTGCAAAGCCGGTTTACTCGGTTGCGTTGCTGGTCGGTGTTGTGTGAACTCCGGCTTCAGCCGATGGCTTCGACGTGGCTCCGATTGCATTCATACTAAGGACACACAGCACGAGCAGCAGCAGCAGCAGTAGAAGAAGTCGTAGTCGCAGTGCCCGGAGTCGGCAGGAGTCGTAACGCAGCCTTTCAAAGACAAGCACGGTAGGGGACCAGGCGTAGGGTGGCGGACGACGGGTGGGCGGAAAGCGGCAGAGAAGGTTTTCAGGCTAGAGTTGTAGACGGTAGGCAAAACGTAAAGGTGGCTGTTTAAGTTTCTCAACAGTTGGTTGACTGCCTGCGCGGTCGGCTGATTGCTTTCCGATTTGCATTATAACCCCGTTTGGCCTGCTGTTTGGGAGGCAGCCTTCAGTCACCAGACTCCTGGGTGAACTTTCTCGTTCTTCCTCCCTCCCTCCCTCCTACTTGAGAGAGAGAGACTCTCACTTTTCCACTCTTTGCTGCTGCATTGCACCTCAACACTGCATCGGCAATGCACCAGCGCAACGAGTTCCGAATGGCTAAGGTAGACACAACAAGAATAACCTCTTTAGCGTCGAGAAAAGACGAAAGTGTCCTGCCGTTTGCATTTGCCAGTTTTCTCCCCACCATCGTTTCTTGCTCTCCATTAGACGGGCTCAAATCATTTCAAAGCCCCCCCTTTTAAGACCACACTCGTGCCTTTCCCTGCTGCTTTTCCCAACTGCAGCCTACCCTTTCTTGGCCACGTAGGCCTGTTTCAACGGACTATCCGTTCCGCCGGCCTAAGCAACCGTACAAGCGCATTTTCTTTTACTCTCATACTCGCATGCACTTACTTCATCGACATAATTATTGTAAGTTGAGTTGTTAGAAAGATAGGAATCTAGTCGTAAACAGTGTTGCGGTTGAAGCTTCGCTCCGCGTTTTCACGTTCTAGTATGCTGTTCACATATGCCAATGTTAAGCATCTTTATTGCTTAACTTACATAACGGAAACCCATTCTTGTGCAGTGGCTAAATGTCGTTCATCGTCGTTATTGACGGCAAATTCTACGGCCGAGGTAAACTTCTGCACGTTGGTAGAATCACCATGCATTATCACATTGCGAAAGAAAGATACATGAGCAAAGCTGATTGGATTCCGAAAACATTAGTGCACAAAGAGAACATGCAGACGAACAAACTAGCTGCTTTACTGAAGCGTCGTTCGAAGGAAACTAAGTCAAGGGTACACATGGCGAGCTTAATATTGGCAAAGCCTCAAAGTCTGAATGGTCGGAGCTAATGACTTGGATAGAGTGTTGTCCAGACTTCGAATAATAGGGCTGTCTAGATGTTGGACGAGCGGGAGTCCTGCTAGCGGGAAATTGAGTATAGTGCCGAACCCTATCGAGGAAGGAAAGACGCAAGCACTCTTGTAGAACCGCTTTTCAAATACAAGACCTAAAATTATCTGTCGACCTATGGCACGGAAACTGGCTGCACATATAACTGGGAAGCTGCTCATTAGCGTGACTAGGACCTAAGCAGTGTCGACCAGAAAATACGTTATGAAAACCTACTACATTTACGCCCATGTATTTAGCACGTTTCAGGAAGCGTAAATTTTGCGAGAACATTTCCGAGGAAACATCAAAGAGTCACTTTGTCAGTTAACAGTATATATATAAATATATATATAGCGCTAGTATCATTTGTAGTATTTCCTCGTTCATTTTCCATATTTATATATATATATATATATATATATATATATTGATTTGTTCGTTTCTTGGAAGTGTCTCTTTTTTAAGGGTATTACCTTTGTAATGATATCTCGGCGTGTTTGACGTCGTCAGTGCGCTGATGATGACATTCAACGACAGCGCAATCCACCTAACCAACCCAATCCAATGTTTGTGCGTCAAGTGAGCGTGATCAAAGCTAATTGGTTATCAGATGCAACCATAATTTTACTGCAAAGTGAATGAAATGTTTTCAATGGAGTCGGAAGCGGACCCGGAGGTCGATCCAGTCCGAACACAAAACGCACGGTCGATTCGCCCATTCTTTCTCACTCTCTTCAACCCTCTGTGCCTAGTTAAATGAAGCGTTTAAAACACCATTAAAAGTGAAAAGGGAAATAACTGCATAGCTCGAGCGTCAAAGTGAGTGGAGTTCATTTATGTTGTTCTCTGCAAACGTTCAGCCGGACCTCTCATGTCGGGCACCGCGGCACGCCAATGGGAACTTTTCGGCTGTCAAGTTTGAAGTGGACAGGGAGGCTAAATGAGGTAGCACCAGAAAACCGAAAACAGAAGGAAACATTAAAATGATACGGTTGATATAAACTGCCCGAGTAAAAACAGAAAAAGAAAGAAAGGGAAACATAAATAAGGGCAGTAGCTGAACTTTGAGATATAAGCGGCACTTGAGGGAGGGAATAACTTATAGTTGCTGAGAGTGTGGGTCAGTCTATCATCGTTTGTAATAGCCTCCGAATCAAGATACTAACAAAACAATAATAATATTTAGTTAGCCTACTCCAATTTCCTTTATTTCTCCAAATTTAGAACACCAGCCCAGAAATAGCAGCTGTCGATTAATTGCACAGGCATAAACATACATTAGGCGACCTCGGGAACAGGCGCGATACTGCTTGCTGGTGTGGGTACGTATGTAAGTACTGCCGGATCTGGAAGGCAAGTTTTATTGTACATTGTAACGTTCCCCTTTTTAGGTCCGCGTTTTTCTGGTATAGAAACTGGGCTTAACATGGGATAGTTTTGCATCAAGTGGGTCTCCCTGAAGCTTTTTGGATCAAACAATGTTACATCTGTTTAACAACAATATTACCCCTTACATTCAAGGCGTTTCCTGAATTTTAACAAACAAATAGTTCAACAATGCATATTAGGCGAACATGTGCTTACATAACGTAACGCGCCGGAGGGGGAAGAATGAATTAATAGAATCAATAGAATAATTAAACAAAAAATTGTATTTTCTCAAATATAGCGAATGTCCCCGTTGATCCCCGTCAAGACTGTTTAGAATGACGTTTGAATGAGGAAATTTTAAGATGCTCCTCGTCAACTGAATGCGAGTATAAGCAATCGTTCGCACCCTGTTATCGATGAAATACAACGTGACAACGTGATATTTATTAAAACGACAATTTACCACAAAACAATGCGGAGCAGAGTAATGAAGCCTCATTTCGACGGTGGATTAAGCATGTGGCTTATAAGACTAATTGGTTTTCACAATTGGCTAAATCGCGCAAAAAGAGAGCCATACACAGAAACAGGCTGTTAACTTACGGTTTCATTATACAGTCCTTACGCATGAAATTCCGGTGCTAAGGAAATAACGGGTGCGTCAATGTAGCAAAAATGCAGTTGTACCTTCTCGCGGCTAATTAGAGCAAACCCGGTTGGCATCATCGGAGCACCTGGCCCAATTTGTCTATGTTGCGCGTGAAGCGGGAGGTTGTCTGTCTTGCCGATCGTCTTGCCCCTACCCCTTGAGCCCAAAGTTTTTGTTAGAGTCGATTTGAAAGTCGTAGCCGCGGCGTAGTAGGCGACACACTTCACTGCTTAAGGCGAAAGCAAAGACGCCGCCCACCGCCGAGCCACCAGTAGGCTTGCTTTCTTCTGCTGGATACGTTTGCCAAATAGATGAGTCATTTTCGACGGCCTAGCGGCGGACGGTGTGAGATAAGCCAAGAGACAAACGTGGAGTCGAAATCAGAGGGAACTTACGCGAAACGACGATTACAACGAAGAAGGACAACAACAACAACAACAACGAGGAGGAGGAGGAGGAGAAGCAGAAGACACCGACGGGTGCCCGATCAGGCAATTAGTGTCGTTTCGGTTTCTCCCAACTCAGGATTGGATCATGCTTCATTGCTTTTCTCGTTGAACCGTCCCTGAATCTGAATCGACAACGTTGAAACGGCCGCGGGCGATAGCGGGATTCCGGGACAACCTGTTCCAGCAATGTGTGTCGTTCTTGCGCCTTACCTTTGTCGTGCATGACCGTACTCTGTGATTTCAACAAATTGCACATCTTCGAATGAAACTGGCGTCTTGATTCTCCTCTCGGTATTCGCCCAGTGACTTAAGTTTGATTTGAATCTTCGTTCGACTATGGTGTAATATTGGTTCGTATGTCAGTCGTAAGGACACCTGTGGTGAGAGCAAGGCCAGCGTACACATATGTAGATTACAATAGATTCGTTTATATTTTGTTATCTTTCATTCTGCATTTGCGATTCTTTCAGTACGTGCACATGTATGTGCTGGAAATCGCAACAATGTGTCTGGATTGACAAACGGGTCTGTCGTGTCATAACTCAGTCTAGATAACTGAAACTTCTAAACCACGTTCAGTTACCACTTGTAGCATATGTCCTATCACGAGTTTTGCGACAACGCAGTCACATCTCTAAAATCCGCGAAAAGAACGTTCGCATGATATGGCTAGAGCAAGTTTTATGACGGCCCGTACTGGATTCGACACGCATATTATCGACCACAATACATGGCGATGGCGATGGAACAAAAAATGACTGATACTATCTGTGCTTGAGTCAAAGTATGACTGAGATGAGAACGCACTGACGAATACGTTACCAATCTTGAACTTCTCTGCTTCAATTGCTTTCGTTCGGTTTACTGCACACGGGTACTGGCCTGCCCCAGCAATCCCCCAGGCGCCACGAATGGAGGTGGTCCTATCGGCTCGGTTCAGTCACCCCGTCCGTTTACCATATCCTCGCGTTATACGAGGAGGCTAGTAATGCCACTCAGATACGCACTCGCTCAGCCACGAGTTGATATTCGGGTTATACGACGGCGTGGGGGCGCCGTGTGTGTAGGAAAAAGGCTGGCACAGGAAGTGCGCGGGACCGCCCTATCCCGGTTGCACATTTGTGCCCAACAAAAGAACAAGGCAAAACGCCAATCTCGCTATTTTGCGACTTTGTGATGATACTCGAGGCAACCCAGTCTGCCCAGTGTGAAAGCGAGGGCCATTTTGCGCCACGGCCTTCTCCCTACTAGGACATTCTCAGTCACGGCCACCGGAGGAAATACCTCCGCATAGAGCAAAATATTCTTGATAAGTCATATTTCTTCTGTAATGCTGTTATAAGTTGAGCGAGAGTAGCTCAATTCCGAAGGGGCAACTGTGAAGTGAGTTCCGTACAATCGGGACCCACGACTATTTTAAAAAGACGCCGTTTGGGAACGCACAAGGGTCGAAATTCGAATAGCTTCCTCTGCTGCAGATATGACATAAATTGGCTTGAAGCAGAAAGAGTGAAAGCAAGAAAAAATGATGAATATCAATGGGTGCACACGCGAAAATTGCGTTTGATCATTTTCGCAGGTTTCGCACGCCTTGTATATGTTTGACTTCAACTGGTCTATTTGCTTAACAACGAAAATATATAAGCCGGGTAGATTTTCTATAGTTTTCACTGTTTGCTTCACTACATGACTTTTGGGGGTGTGACAAAGGAATGAAGGAATAAACAGTATTTATTTACGACAAGTCTAAGCGTCTGTTTGCTACTCACTTAGGAGCAACTCGCATGCAGCGACGATGCTTATTTCCGCTTGACGTTGTTGTTTGTTGTCTATCGCGAGCTTTCCCAAACGTGGAGTAATTTGTTCGCCCGCTTGTTTTACATTTGCTTTGGGATGCAAAAGTGAATGACTTGCACTTATCACAAGCAGTCTTCTTCTTCTTCTCCCTCTTCCTCTTCCTCTTCTATCTTCCTTCATGGGTAATTCAGACTTATTCGGAATATTTTTCCCTAATAAAAAGACTTGAAGGCATTCCCTTTGGTTCACCAGTGGCAAAGCTCTTTGTACGGAACCGTGCTCTCAATGCTACAAAGTGGCCGCTGCCTTACTGACGGATACTGGCTGTCTATCTGCATGTCTGTCTGTCTGTCTGGCGAGCTGACTAGCAATGCGTGCCCCCCGGACGTGTGCGAGCCGGTTTGCACACGTTAAGAACACTATGCGTCCAGTCATTAATGTCGCTTCGTTGGCGCCCGTGGCCCCTCTTGACCGACCGACCGCGCCGTCGCTTTGGAACATGCGTGCCAGCCTGTTTGCTTGGTTCGCTTGTACGCTCTTCGTTCGTTGTAGAGCAGGAAATGCGGATCGAGGGAGCCCAGTGCTTCGTCCGCTGAGTGCACTGCTGCTATTCCTGCTCTCTCTACCTCGTTCGCGAGACCCCATTTTCTCGCGCACACCCCGGAGATTTTCTTGCGAGGAAAGGAAGATGTATTTCGTTTTTTTTTGTCTGCTGTCGTCGTTTTTTTGTTGTTCGTCCGGCAAACTTGAAGACAAATCGATTCCGGAAACTTTGCTGTAGTGGCCATACGAGCAGCGGAACCACCACCTCCACCGCCGCCAGTGGCAGAGGCACAGAGCCGATGCTTCTACTCGTACGCATATGCGAACGGATACAACAAAAATACAAACACACACATACATATATATATATATATATATATATATATATATATATATCTGTGTACCGCATAACAGCTGCCTCGCTGAACTCAACGCGCTGTACGCCTCTTGGCTTGAACACATTTTAGCACTGTGGGTCGGTGCGCCCTTGCCGTCTGCGTTAGCGCCAGAAATACAAAAAAAAACATTTGAGGCAACGATTCCTTCTTCTATTTGTAGCCGTATTGGCAGGTATACACGCGGCTTGACTCATACGAGTACTGATCAGAAGGGCCACACTCAACAATGTGTTTGCGTAGCAAAGATGGCAGAGCTCGGCTGGGCAGCAGGTAACATAGAGCCTTTGTTAAATCAAACATAACTGTATTGAATACATTTAGTAACCAATTCGTGGCTTACAACTAACAGAATAGCTTTATTTTACACGAATTATTGATGATTTATTTGTGCGCGGGTGGCCTGGGGTTTTGCTGCTAGTAGTAAGCGTCGCAGGCCTGCTTAGGAAGTTCGCAATTGCATTCCGACGTAACGTCGTGAAATTAAAATGCATTTTAAATAATGTGTTGCCACTCATATTTGAGTCATACTCTGAAAAGTATAACATATATATGCCGATATAGAAGGAACGTATCATTCTGCTATCAACTCCTTGGAACAGAAGCGCTATCACACACAATCCCTTTCAATAGCACAGCATTTAAGCTGTCATTTTTGTTAAAGCAGAAAGTTCTAGGCAACACACACATCGACCTGTCGACCGGCGTTACCATTGCTTGCTCCACATTAAATGTGCAACGTGATTTAAACTGACTTCATTGCATTCGCTCAAATAAATAAAACCAACCAAATCGGATGTTGTACATATTCAACAATATATTCGTGAGAATTAGCGTCTTTCGCATATACACGTATATGGGCCATTTGAACAAACACATTATTATAACGACCGACAAAATTTGAGGCGTAATATATTCAAAGCCGTATTTATATCTACGTTGCGCAAATTACCTGGTAACTGTGTCGTCGCTATTGCTTTTGCTCGCACTTGGCTGATATGCGCATGGAAAGAGAGTTTTGGAGTCAGGGTAAGTCCAAGGCAGGTGAAGTGGTGACAATGTCAAAAGGTCGGCTTTTTATAATTTTGCAGTGCTCCGCGGTGGCATAGGCTCCCCCCTGCTAAAACGCTACATCTTGGTTTTTGCTATGTTTCGTGTCAAGCTGTCCTTTCTACATTGTTTAGCGGTTTTACTGCGATAAAACCGCCGACGACCTTGCTAGTCTGACAAGGTCGTCAGCATAGAACACACAAGGGGCTTCTAACCTGCTTAACGATTTTGAAAGTTCCGCTGTGTACTGGATAAAGAGGAAGGGAATGAGGGTGTCCCATATGTTGTGTTCTTAGTAGTCGCCTTTGGCATGTAGTGGGCTCAATTTTTTTATTTTAAGAATGTTATCGTCTAACGTAGTGTGCAAGGGGTTAAACATTTTGCCCTTGATCCCAAACATATTGTATTTTGCCGTTTTTTAAGGACTCGGCCTTTAGACAGGAAGAAAATGACGGTTTAGAAGTTGATAATTTTCTCGCATGTAATTTTTCTATCGGCTTAGCGGGTTGAAGCACCAAGCAAGATGGCTTAGTGGCAAAGGTTTTGCTTTGCATTCGGGAGGCCTGTATTCGAGATCCTGACCGGCCACTTATAAATTGGTTTGCATGGTTTCCAATTTAAACAAGATAAAAGCCGGGGTGGAGCCATGGCATAAAAAACCGTACACGGGCATTTGCCCTACGGCAAAAAACATGGTCTTACGAGAATTTCACAGCATGAGCCAAGGACAGTCCTCAAAGGAATCCGTGCTAATCAGCCTGAATCTTCTTCTTTTTGCTTATAGTCTGTCGACGAATAAGTAATGAGTAAACGAGCCCTGATGTAGGCATTCGTTACATAGGCGCGTTGGCACGGGAATGTTATGTATATATTCGGCTTTAGGTGCTCATGGATAATTAAATCCGGCCCAGCTGCTTTTTGTTGTGCTTTAATAAGATTGCTGGCATAGCCTCGTCTGTGTCAAGCTTGCTAAAAATCTTTCGTAGCAGCTAAGACTGCCAATGTGAGGTAGACAGATTACGGATATCTAAGATGAGACCGAGCAAGGTGGCTTAGTGGCAAAGCCTTTGCCTTGCATTCAGGAGGACCGGGTTCGAGACCCAGACCGGCCACTCTTAAATTGGTTTGCATGGTTTCCAATTTAGACAAGGTAAATGCCGGAGTGGAGTAAACTTAGCCATGGCACGAAAAATCCGTACACGGGCAAATGCCTTACGGGAAATCTAAAAAAAATAGCCAGTCCCCTGTGGAAGTGCTGATCCCACCGGGAGTAAAAGCCAAAGTTTTTCTAAACTTTTTTTTCAATAAGTTGCATTCTTTGAGGGGTTTCATAGATCTGTTTTTCTCTCTTATTTCAATGTGAATTGTCTTTTCAACTAAGCGATCACGTGTTGCAATGCTTACGTCTTGATTTTTGTTCCTACACATGACGTGCTTCAGTTACGGACACTACGGAAACTTTCATATTTTTATTCGCACCGTTTGAACTGGACACAATTTTAATTTGTGCAGACATATGAGTACATGCAGGTATTCCGCAAGGGTCGGTGTTGGGACCGTTTTGCTTTATTTTGTTTAAGAACGTCATCCTGTTCTCCGTGCGTGCCATCCTTCAATATACCAGAGTAGTATTATCCGCAGATGATACGTCAATTCTGTTTAAAGTATCGGAAGAACTTAAAGGGAAAACATCACAAGGATACATGAAGTCTTAGGGAGAATCTCGGATGCTTTCTTCTCTCTAACCGTTGTATTTTAATATTTCAAACACAATGCTTGTATTTTTAAACATGCCAGTCTTAACCTCACGTTAACGACTTACCCATTGAATTTATTCCTTTTACAGGCGTCCTCTTACAGAATGATATAAAAGGGCCATAGTTGGTGTTCCAGATCCAGGGAAGAGACCGTCAGTTAGAAGTCATTTAAGTCCTACAGAATAGCACTCTTCAGAGTACTATTGGTGCTATGTGTCCCCGCTTGGTTAAAAATTCCGCCACCGACACAATAAACATATCGTTGTGGATATGCTTAAGTACAGAGCAGCAGCTAATATTTATAAAGGGTCGGTAAGCCAGTTCATTGTAATTGATTCTCTTAAATGGTGCTTTAAATGACCAACGGCGAGGCTCCTAATAACAGATAGAACACAAGATCTTACGGTGCGAACATGTGTCGAGAACTTTTGCACCTAGCGAGCTAACAGTGCAGTTTAATAGTGCCTTTATGTTAAGGAGATACCGAGCGGGCTGTTTTTCGTGTTACCTAAGTATTTAGCGTGCTTATTTATTACTATACACTATCGTATTTATTCTAAATAAATGTATTTTCCACTAACAATCGATAAATCATGCCATTCGATCTTTTCTGGGTTACTCTTCCCTATCTGGATTATTGTAAGACTTTAGCATCAAGTTTGACATGCAATCTAACATACATAAACAGGTTAGAAGCTGCAATCTGCGCATGCCACTAACGGGTCTTGGGGGAATTGGGAAATTAACGTTCTACCTTTAACGTTGTTCGATAGGCAGCTCTTAGGTAAACTCCATTTGCCTAGGACAGGAAATTTTTATCACTTTCCATGCATATGTTGCTTGTTCACAGTGTCGAATTCGCGGCGGCAGAGCTTTTCCCCACAAACCTAACGCATACGGGAGAGAAACAACAAGAGAGTTGATTGTTCGTGAACGTGAAGTGTTTGTTGCTTGTTTCGCGAAGCGGGCGGCGCAGGCCCAAGATATGAGGACTCGAACGAGAAATCAGGGAGCGAAGAGATGTTTGGCAAGCAACAGGAGACGCACAAACAACAATAAAAATCATAAATGAAGATGCGGCCGTGCGCGGCTTGCGGTGAGGACGGCACACGACCCCGCCGAAGGTTGCGAAAGACTCGCCGCCGATCGTTTGTGTGAGGAGAAGGAGAACGTGCAATGTACGCGCGATCTCTCGTGCCGCCGCCGCCCTCTCACGCACGCACATACAAACACATGCACTCACATGGGGCGTGGGGAGACAGATACAGCAACGGGAGGGAGGCGGATCTCGGGGTTAGCTAGCTGCAAAATTTGCATGGAAATCCCATTCGACAATTGAACACGAGTCGAAGGGAGGAGGATCGACGAGCCCGACGATGGCGCAGCAGTGGCGTCGACAACGACGCCAGGCCACGGAAGCGGGACCGGATCTGGCATTGAGGGTAAGCCAACATGGGCAGGAGGCACAAGAGAGAACCTGCTGATGCCTGTGTCTCTTAGTAGCTGCTCTGCTGGTAGCGGTTAGGGTGACGGGCGTGGTGGTGGAGGCGGTGGTGGTTGTACAAGTGAAAAGCGCCCTTAGTGTGCACTTACTGTCCTGGAATGGTTCGATCTCAGCGAGAGCAAAAAGAGGCAGGCGTGTAACAAGGCTGCTCATCGCTGCGCTTGCTGCTGCTGCTGCGTACCGATGTGGTAGGGCTAGGGTAGTAACGGTAAGCTGTGAGAGGGAGGCACAGATAATAGGAGGAAACGAACACGGAACAGGAACAAGAAAGAGGGAGTGGTGTCTGTCTCGACGACGAGCCCGCGGCGGCGGCGGCGATGGCGGCGCTGGGAGCCCGGAGGCGGCGGCCCGTTGAGAACGACAGCTTAATGGAAATAGCTCATGAATATCAAAAGATTGAGGCGAACAGAAAGAATAATACACCCAAACAACAACAACAACAACAACAACATAGAGTGGTACGGGCGAAACGCACGAGTCGACGCAGAAAACGCAGAAGACAAGTCTCAAAAAACATGTATATTACCATCACACTTCTTCTTTCTATAAAGAGAAACGAAAAGAAAGAAGACAAACGAAACAGCTTGGGTCAGATCTCCGCGTAATCGGGTGCAGCTTAAAAAACACGGTCACGGTCTTTTTTACGTTCGCGCTCTATCTCTCTCTCACACACTATGTCTCCCCTGCACTTCAAGGCTAACCCGCTAGAGCACCAACGGGGTTTCCATACACAGACGGCACTGATGCTGGTGTCGATGATGTAGCTGGCCGTAATAGTAATAGTAGTAAAAAGTGTGCGACGTTAAAAGGCAAATTGTTCGCACAGCTTAACTGCAGCCATCATGTCGATACTGCTAAAAAATAACACAAACGGTGTTTCGGTTCTCAGGGCTTCATCTGCGTTGCATTACATTCCATTAACTTCGACAACAAGTTTAGAACCACGCTGCAATCCCATTACAGCCTGTTTATGCTGGACACTTGGTTTAACTGACATAGGATTTCTGATAGGCCACAACTGGTTTACTTAAGTACCTCAGTTATGATTGATTGTTGCGCTTCTAGTCAAATTTGCTGATAAATTATCGGTGCATTCGCTAATAAGTTCTGGTAATCATGGCCACGTAGCACGATTAGATACATATACATTCAATATGCATACGAGTACGATCAATCACAAAAAGTTCGCCATGTAGAGATAAAATAACTGCTTTTGTAGATTGTAACGTACGCTTAAAGATATCGCACGTATACTAAACGTACCGCGTACGTCATTTCGTTCGCGCTTAAATAGCTGTCGATATGTAAAACATGAATATGGTTTGATACGGCACAGGCTGACAGAAAACGAACTGATAAACCGCCTAAACATGTGCCCTGTTCTTTTTGAAATGACCAATACCATTTATTTCTGAGAAATGTAATTACTGTTGATTAGAGGTAAATTGTGTTTACCAATGTAGCTCGCTCCAAGTCATGGTCCAAGCAAAACACCTGCTTCTTGGCCAGATTTTGCATGGGATGTTTTACTTTACCTACCTCATTAGTCAGATGATCATCTGCTTCGCTCACTTCAAAATCTTCCAAGAGGCATAATTCGAACGTTATGAGATATTCAAACACGACCTTACTCACTTCACATAAACCGCGAGATATTTTATAAGAATGGAAATTATCTTAATATGACAGCGTTGGACGAAAAATTCAGAAATATGTTATGTATCGCAGTATCGCGCGCGTATTCCTGCATTAGCTTCTCCTTCCCGTCTTAATATAATAAAAATGTTAAAAAACAAAAAAATATATATATATATTTTTTTTTCAATATTTATATATAAATATATATATATATTCTGATATTAGACGCAAAATAACTGCATGTCAAATAATGCCATATAAAAGTAGATACAAGTCGAAATATATGGTATCATATCTACAATGTAGAGTCATGATATGTGGTTGAGTCAGCAAATTAGCTCTCACTTGTCCTTGATATGTATCAATCATTCGGCGCTGCACATACATATATATATATATATATATATATGTATGTGCAGCGCGTATGCGTATGGTCATTAATTATAAACTCGTGGGATACATTGATTATTGAATTACTTCCATGATCGTTATTTTGGCAGCGTAGAGCGGATAGATGCATAATGTATGTATGTATGTATATATATATATATATATATATATATACGTAAGTGTAGTGGTGTGCGTGTGGGAGGAGTACGTGTACATGATGGTGATGATGATAATAATGCGTGAGAATGTGATACGTGTAGCGGCCATCGCTTGTGAGTTAGGCCGCAGTCAATCCGACGTGACGGTGGATAGGCACACGCTTCGCACATCATCATCGTTGTTGTCGTCGTCGTCGTCAGCATCCCTCCTCTCACCTACGTCATTGGGGGGGGGGGATGGGGGAGGAGGAGGGGGACCCGTGTAGGGGCGGCTTAGCAGCTAGCTGGCTACGTAGCTGCGTGTAGAGTATCTGGCCGGCGGTCTGCTCATTTGCCTAATACAGGCTGCCCTCGTCCTTGGTTTCGCTAGTTCTGCCGCGCCTACTCGATTACTCGCATCAGCAGCAGCAGCGTGAGACAGTTAAGCGTGGCTGTCGGGCGGCGGCAAGGCTTAGCGCCCATTGGATGATGCGATCGTAGAGCGCGATCCGAACTTTCGGACTTCATCAGAGCTTGCCGATATCTGAGTAGCCTAACAGTGATCACACACACACACACAGAGAGAGACACACGCAGACACAGAAACACACACACGAGCCCACATGACCAGAGGCTGCTTGGGTGGACGAGTAGGTGGGATAGGGTGGTGGTTGGTGCTGCCTACATCTGGCGATATTGCTGCTTCGTTACGCCGGATATTTGGCTCGGTGCATTGCCCGCAATGGCCCCGCTTACTCCCCTTTCGTCCAGTTCGGCAGCAGTGACGACAACGGGATGTCCCGGTTGCAGGGTTGATTTGACGCCGTCACCGTCATGGAGACGGCGTCCGCCAAAAAAAAAAGCGGATTCCTGAGGACCACCACCTCCTGGTGGAACCACAAGGTCTCTACCACAAGGCCTCTACCACAAGCTCTCCACATGAGTGGAGTCTAGTAGTGTGTGTGTGTATGGGTGTGCGAATGCAGCGATCGAGCCACAAGCTGGCTGGCACGCTGTCCGTCGTGTCGTTGCACAAACGATGCACGACGTTGACGATGGCAAACTTGTGGTGGAAGGCGGCGGCGGCGTGATGATTTCAATCAACAACAACAACAACAACAACAAGAACCACGTTTACCTTATGCAGATAAATAGATAGATGGATGGATGAATAGATGCTTATACAAAACGCTGCCTCCCGCCTATCAATTAGCTGCGGCGTTCGCAAACGTACAGCATGGCCCTGCACGGTCGTCAATATCCGCACTCCTGTCCCGCTTGCCGCATTGCACGAATATTCGAGGCCGGGAGTTGGTTCGTTACGACGCAGTCTTCTCGTGGACGGACTCCTGGCAGTCCGCCACCGACATAAGCAATAAAAAGAACAAAAAAAAAACAGAAAACAAAACATAGAAAAACGTTTGCCCGTCATACAACACACGAAGCGAAGGCACGTACGCACCTAGTTTAGCAAATATATCACGTGCAAGACGACCGATTAGGGGTGGGAAGTGTTAAACTTAACTTTAAACTAACAAGAGTGTGGACCGTTAGACGTTAGGAGAGATTTAACCCTGTCGGAGAAACCTAAGCAAAATTTACTGCCAAATTCCAAGTCAGAAAGAGCAGTCAATGCACAGAAAAACGATCCCAGGGACAAACGACTGTTTTGGTTTAGTTATACTTTAGTAATGTACACTCTATTTTGTGCAAATGATCATTCCTGGAAGCTACAAATAGTGAAATACGTTAGGTGAATGCGGTCATCACTCGAGCCGGAATAACATGAGTATTACATGACCTAAAAACTACCGTAAGCACGGGCTGTATTTTGGTATCGTCTTCACGACGACAACTTGTTCATTTTTAAATTGAACATTGCGCAATTCTTGTCTTAGTTTGTTCAACCTTTGGAAACTTAATAAAGGTCCCTACACTGAATAATAATAACAGCACGTCGTTATCGTAAAGATCAAGGCGCGTCTTGCTCATGCTGCTCTTCTATCTATTGGCCTCAATGCGTTGCCCCTTTTCATCGTCATTATGGCTTGCTGGAAGCGTCCCCTTGGGCGCATTTAAGTTCGTCGGCCGGGCGGGGAAGCGAGCCCGCCCGGCTACGCTCTCCGACCGGCCCTTACGGTAAATCGGTTTCAACAACCAACCAACCAGCCAGGAAGGGCGATAACTTAACGAGATCGATCGGCACGATCTACGAGAGATGGGGATACCTAAGGCCTCCGACGTACGTCCCATGTCCGTGTATGCGAGGGATCAGGATACCCAACCTTATCGCCGTCTGCACAGAGAGTGTTTGCTCTCTTTCATTCCTCGACCGAGCCTTCATTGCTGCAGCTGGCTGATCGAAGCACAAGTAATGCGGCCAACGCGAGATACTCGAGGTACACAGTCGACGACCAGCGCTGCCAGTGTTACCACAACCACCAACCATCATCATCATTACTATTACTAACAACACAACCATCATCATCATAATCATTATCATCATCATTATTATCATTATCGTCACCGCCGCTGCTGCTGCGTTAGCGTGTTTTAGTTCCGTCGCTTCGAGCTGACGGCCGATACGTCATGACCTCGTTCGGGACGAGATCGGGCCACATCGGGAAGACAAGGAATAAGGGCAAAAGCAAGATGAAGAGCAGGGGAGAGACCACATATAGCCTCACCTATGCCTTCTCCATCACGTCCTTCTCCTTTTCCCCCTCGTACACAAAAGCAATACATGTCCAGCTTCGGGGTTCCAGCACCGGACAGAATCAGCCGATAGTCATCCGGCCTCATCGGAGCATCGGCGATAGAGCATGGCGATACCTAGAAGCGGCGGCGGCATCACAGTAGCATCACATTGGACGCAATGGTCGCGGTTGTCGTCACAAGCTAGAATAGTAACGTCGTCACAACAGCGGGCTCAATGGCTGATTCACGACTGGCAACAGCCGATCACTGCCAGCACGCTGCCACTGCACACCTACCAGTCCACTGTCCTCTACTGAATTCGTGACAGTGTTCGCGTTGTTTACGTACCAAGGTGCGTTTATTTATTTATTTATTTTAGATATTTTTTTAGCTCTGACAACCACATTTTAGACGCTCATCGTAATGGACTAAGTTGCCTGTGGCGGCACGATATCATCTAAATGCATCTATCGTTATCGCGATCTCATACTGGAATTATATCGGCTTTTTTTCCAGCAGAGGTATGTAGCAGCAAGGCAATGACAACCACGTCCAACAAATTCAATCAGCACGGCCAGGGCTCGAACTAGCGATGTTTTGCTAGCCGTGGTTGCCATGGCCGTTTCGAACGGTGCGTTAGCCGCCTAAGTCACCGCCACTACGCCTAAGCAGCTACACTATACAGCTGAATTCACGCGCGGGGCTGCATCTGATCCTAGTGCCTGGCGGACGATACCATCACAGTTGTCGACGAGAGAAGCATGTTCACGCTGTCTACGAGTTGGCTCGCCGGCACTGCCTGTCAGTGTCTGTGGGTGCGGCGTTCTTTTTTGGGCTGAACACAAAACCTGTACTAAAACAATGCATGCCGAACAGTCCATCTAGTCGCTTTGCCGGCAGTACTATCATGCCGTTGGTTGCTTAAGTGTACTCATTAGTAATCATGCGATGCGCGTATCTAACCGTCGAGCAAATGAGACCTTCAACACTGGCGATTTTTCAGATTACTAGATTTTTTAGAATTAGATCGCCGAGAGGAGACGCCTACATGTTCATTGTTTTCCTCTGTGTGATTTCCTTATTATAGAAGATAGGTAATATCTTCTCCAATATCAGGATAGAGTGCGTCTGCTAGTCGCTCTGTAAAACCAACAGAGCATGAAATAGTGCGCTAAGCAATGCACGTCACCCAAACGTTAATGTTCTAACAGATACACTGTGATTCTTTGTCTCAACAATGATGACGTTTTTCCAGCCACTCATGAAGAAATTGAATAATAATATAAAATATGCATGTTTTGTTTTTAGGATCTGCAGCATTTTGAAAACTACCACACTATATTCTTTTAGAGGTTATGAAGAGTGTATATATGAGGGTCCTAATTTGGGTACGATTTGTGTTTCATCTGAAGGAAGTATGCATATATAGCGATGTATGAAGCTAAAGAGATGTGAGACAGCGTTAAAAAAACAGCGTTTGTAAGAGTACCTTGCTGTAAAAGTGCACATGTTGTTGTAACAGTTGAAACATACATAATACGGGTGTCTGACCTTTGCCAATACGGGAGATGTATTGCTAAAAGCAACACCCGTGTTTCGTTTGCCTTTGCTCGAGTGGCTAAGTGCTTGAGACTGTTACTATTTTTTTAAGTCAGGGAGTATTTATCTCGTCGAGTATCCAGGGCGGCCTGGGTGGACCGAATGTACCTAGGTGCCAGAGTATCTTCTATGTTTAAGTGATATTGATGACAGCAATCTTAAGACTAAATCTACACTCCAAATGGCTCTAGTACAGATGTCGTGGTCTAGCAGTCGATTTTCAAAAAACGCACTGAGCTCCTCTGCATAAAATTTATTCAATACATTATAAGTTTCTCAATATTTTGTGAGCGCATACGTCGATTGCGTTGATGAGTTGTCGATAGCGCCGATGGATATATATATATATATATATATATAAGGTAATGCGATTAGACAAAAACGTGCGCTCTAAAGTAAACCAGCGTAATTCAAAATCTATGTTGATTTACGCGCAGCAGTAATAGAATATAATAGTCGTAGTAGACGCTTCGACTCATTGTGAGGTCGGGCATGTGCCTGCTGCAGGAAGGGGGTGTGGGGTGGGCGGGTATGAATAGAATAGGCGCTGGTTTAGCACTGAATGTCGGTGGGAACTGGTAGAGGGTAACGGAGTACTTCCGGAGTGGTAGTGTTGTTGTTGTTGTTGTTGTTGGCGTCGTTGGTACCACCGCAGCCGCCGACGCGGACGTCTGCTCGGCTCAACGACTGTCTACAACGAACTTGACTGGCTGTCATCTCCTACTACTACTACTACTACTACTACTACTACTGCGACAACGGGCAGAAGGCGGAGGTACTCGAGGTTATGGCCGCGGCCAAGGACGATGAACGAAGGTGGAGAAGAGGGGCCGGGGGGGGGGGGGGGGGGTGGTGGCGGGGGGTGGTTGAAGAGAAGGAGAACCTCGGCGAGGTTTGTAGAGGACCCGGTTGATGGAGATGGATGCTGCAGGCGCGCACTGAGCGTCGACTGAGTGCCAAACTGAGCAAAAGATCCCCTTTCAGCAAAGCCTTCCAGCGCAAAACAGCTAACGCGGTCGCTCGCCCTGAATTCGTCGAAGGTCATTAAGATACATAAACGAAGGCTCCTTCTTTCCGCTCGGTTCCCCTTATGTCGCTCTATGGTCGGTCATGGTTGTCGTTGTCGTCGTCGTCGACAACGACGAGCGACTACCAAAAGAGTAGCCCGTAGTTTTTCTATTCGGCCATCTCAGAACACTCGACAGTGCGGACGCCTCGCCTCGTCCGTTGGCGAGCTCGCATATCGAGACTATTCTCAGTTTAAGCATTAACGTTACTACCGTGCTTAAGCGGTCAATGCTGCGGTCCGTCATTCGTCTGTGTAAGCAGGCCGCAGTAACGCCGAAGGAAGAGTTTGGTACTGGCCGCCATGCGGTTCTTCGCTTTCCATGTCAGTTGTTACAACGAGCACAACGAACTGCTACTATTTACCGCACCGGCATGACAACGATAGAACATCTACTATATGTCAAGTCTACTAGTGGACGATTCGAGGTCAAGTACAATATCGGCTGATCATCTTCGCATCGTTAGTTTTCTCATTCAGATCGCCAAGTCACTGCGGGTGTTTGTAAGCAGCGAACTCGCTAGCCCTCGATCTTTTCCCTCCTACTACTTTCTCCCCTTCATGCCAGGCTCCCGCGTTTATTCCGCTCATCAACGTATCGGACGATATCAGGGGTGGCGGCCTCTGCACAGGACTTTTCCGGCCGGGCTCAGCCTTTGGCAGCGCCTTGATGGACCACATTTAGCTTTACAGCTCTCTGCTAGACGCAAAACGTGTCGACAGAAAGTTTTCCAAAGCAAAGTGGGCGTTCTACTACCGTAGTCAAACTTCCGTCGAAAGATCAGCAGAGGAAACTCGCTATAGATACGACACGATACCCGGCTGATCTGCGGACGAGCATGCGAAAAGATGCACTAGGAACAGATTTATTTATATAAACCAACTTTGCCATACGGAGCTTCATACATGTTTTTAAAGATTGTTTTTGCCTAGCAACACTTGCATACAAGTGTCGTCTATAAATAACTATGTTGGCGCTAAAATATGCTATAAAAATTGTAAGCTAAATTGTATCAATGTATTAAGTATGTATAATTGTATCAAGAATGTTGCCAGGTTTCTCTTTTCTTCTCCGAAGAGCACTTGAGACGTAGAGATGTTGTTGGGACAATTTCCTTTATGTGATTAGCATAATGTGCAACAAATGTCTCCGGCCTGTAACGCTGTAACGCAAATAAGTGGGAGTACGAGGAAAACACCACCTAAACACACCTAAACAATGCCGGCAGCAAAAAGTAGATCAAGGTCGTTCAGGCCGACAAGAACAAGCTAACAGGTGATTGAGGAAACAAGGTTTAACTTAACAGTAATATAGGCTCGACGAAACGAATATCTCGTTTTGCGAAGACGATATTTAATACGAGCCGTCGAGCTAATAACCAATTACGAGTCGAGTTACATATTCTTGACCGCCCCGTCCCTGCGTTATGTCGCAAAACCGGAGCATGCAGGCAAAGTTCAGGTTTCAAGTTGCAGGCAGTTGCCGAAAGCATTTCACCGACTCGAAAGGACGAGTGCGTAGCGACTTACCTGGCGTGTGTACGAATATCGTAAGGAAACTTGATTTATTATCGCGCACTCTCGAACGGGAAGGGTTGGTTTACTCCCCTAAGTTGTTATTTTAGCGTTCGTCGTAGTAATAAAAGAGTAGTTTGTAATGCGTAGATGGTAGAAAACGCAAGCAACTTAACAAACTGTGGCTATTTTTGCCTACGGCCATCTTTGTCTCTACGTGGAAGGTTATCCGGCGTGAGTCGACAAAGCCTGACTGAAGTGCTCTAAAAAGATATTCATATATCATATCGTCTTAAATACACACTGTTACGGCAGATATCAACAAGATACGGAAAGGCTCGTAAAGTAGACATATCCATGATTTCCTTAGACTTCAGATGCTCCTGACGTTTGGACCAAGCAGTTAATTCGCAACGTCAACAACTTCTCGACCTCCCGTCTGAATACAGCAAATTGTCATATTTCCTTGAGGAACGCCTCGATCTCGACGAACGCAAAAATTCAGTCTCCGTTTGTGATCAGACGAAACAGACGCGTAAGACACAGCTATCATACTCGCCGCAACTGAATCGGTTCTCGCTCGGTTCAAATGCGATATGCAAAAAAACAAATAATTTAATGACGACTATTTCTAACGGATGTAACGCCCGTTTGCTTGAAAAACCACAGTAGTCGATACCTAAACCGCTTGCAGGCATCTTGTGAAACCTGTATATTTAGATATGCATACGCTTGGTGCATCAGGGCAGTGAACGAGTCTGTTAATGTGTATTGTTACATCGAGTTTCGTTAGACTTCTGCTCAACAACGCCTGACGCATAGTTATCCAGATTTTTAAATCTAAGTTCCTATGCGGGGCATGAGTCTCAGAGCATGTTTCTATACTCCGCCAGCGACATTTGTACTAAAGAGCTGACATGCGTAAATACGCCGCCCTGCCAAAACGCGTAGTGCAATTGGACATAGAGTTGATCCATGGCTTCACTACAGTTTGCAGGACATACAAATAAACCTCCTGTGTCACGTTTTCAAACTTCTTGTTGCCTTTTTTAAATCGCATGGTGCCATCACGCTGCCTTCACTAGACAGCACAGTCAAGACGTCCGGGAGCACCCGACGTCGAGTAAGTTCGCTTTATCAGTCGCAAAGAAACGATGTTTGACTTTTATGGCATATGACTGATACTTGAGGTTCTCTTGAACAGTTTGATTAATGGCTCGCAATGACAGCTCACATTTTGAGCTTAAGGCGCGCACTAATGCACGAGGATCGTCTACAATGCACTTTTGCAGCGACTCACTTAGTTATAGAGTTATCACACAGCGCAATCTATCGTAAATCTTCCGCTCTGTTGGGTTGGAATGCAGCTCTGCTTTCACTGCAGCCGAATGCTTAGCCGCAATGTTGCAAAATGTCGTTTTCAAAAACCAAAAACCTTTATAATCTCATTAGGATGTTTGTCCCACGGGCAGAACAGAAATAATAGCTGATATTTTCTAAAATGTCTTAGACACTGCCGCTTGGTCGGTTATAATTGGTGTTTGTTTACATTCCACTTGAAACGTGGTCTCGTTGGACATCTGATATAATGCAGAAACCAAACTGCATACGTTCAGGTAGTCCACAAGTGTTTGACCCGATTTAATCGCCGCTGTTCATGCCCTTACGACCCATTTGCGTTGCTAACCTACGTTATACAGGTAGTATATATTTATTTCAAATCAATCAAATGTAGGATAAAATGATAGCTCTTGTACGCACACATAGTGAGGATATTTAACCATGAAACGTTGCTGCATTGAAAGACTCAACATATGTGTTTTATTTGCACATTTATTTCCTTATATTTATATATATTTTACTGTTCTTTTCCGTTTAAAATGTTCAGCACTCCCTGTGCCTTCACCGCAAGCCATCGTCGCTTAAAATGATCTGCCTGTTCTTAGGAAGAATGTGACCTTTTTGAAGTATCGCCTACCAGACACGGCAGCGTTGTTTTCTCTACTCCTGTATTGTGACAGTCAAATTAGGCACTTCACCGTCTACCCAGGACAGCGTCAACAATACCACTCGACAGCGCACCGACTACATTTCCGTACGTGCACTGCATCGTCCACATCCACAGAATGGCCATCATTATCATCATCATTATTATCATCATCATCAGCAACAACACCAATGCCAACCACGTCGCAGCATGTACACTACAGCCTGCATGTCATTGGAGATTGTAGACCAGAACATCCCTATCCTCGTGATGCTGCTGCTGATGATGACGACCAGGCATACGCATCTTACAGCGGCTATAAACATAGGAAGCATGACGCCACTCACGCCATGACGATGCATTTCCGAACCGAACAACCAGCAATGAGACAGCAGTGAAACATTCGATACGGCCAATCGATTCCATCAATTAACTCGTATTCGAAGCTACATAAAAAAAAGCAAACGCAACCCGCTGTCACTCTGACCAATTCTTCGAGCGGCGTCTGGCATCTTTTGCGTGCCAGCACGCCGCGGTGGCTCTTGTTCAGATAAATGAACCGATAGAGGATCGGCTCGTTACGATTTGTTTTTCTTTTTTTTTACAGGGGCCCGGAACAAAAATGCATAATGACACCCTTTGGTCTAGACAGTGTGGGGTCGAAGTCGGAGGCGTGATGCATTTGCGTGCGCCTGGCCACCGAAGGACGTATAGACGAGAGAACATAGCTGTACGGATTTGATCCTTGTCGTTGCACATCTGTATTTATGGGGTCCGTCTTACGAAGCAATGCGAAAGCAATTCCATGAACGTTAAATGTTGGCTGACAGTCAGCCCAAAAAGTTGGGCAATGTGGGACTCTTAAACCTACTAAAAACCTTGCAATCCTTTTACCTACATGACAGGTACATTTGTGGTCTAATTCTAATCAGGCCGTCGTATCTACGTCATCAGTCTCGCCGGATTGCGCAAGACTCATGTGTCTACCTATCTGTGTTCCTGGGATCTGGGATCGTTGATCTCGTCTACGACTCTAGTACGTCTCGTTTCGCTCTAATCTGCTCAGCCTCCCAGCTCTCCAGCGTCTTCTTCATTGTATGACAACGCTTTTTCTCCAAGGGCCGCCTTGATCTTAGAACTAGTCTCGTAAGCTTGCTGTTCACTTAATGCGTTACATCCTGCTATTTACATCATGTGGCTGTCCACACGGATATCCAGTTTCCGGCAATGTTTTCTTTCAAAAAGAAAAAGCGCCTCGCTTTTTTCCGGTGCTAACATAAGATGGTGGGACATTACCCGTCAATTGACCGCCTCTAAGGCGTCGCTTATTTTATCCTCAAACAACACTGCGTCCCTTGCGGTGACTAGGATTGCCAGGCCATTGGCCTAGAAACCAAATTAAGCCCGCAAGGCCTGTTCATCTCAAGGGTACTGTCGTGCGCTAGGTTCTACAGTGTAGGGCCTAGCGCGGAATCGTGTGGCACACCTACAGTCATCGCGTACCCCCACCGTCGTAACTTCGCTTAGCTTTAGAGTCTGCCCGCGAGTATCGACTCCATAGCCTTGGCAACACTGTTAAGACGGCAGATAGGTTTATAGGCCGAAGTCGAGCATGGTTCCATTCCCGACTTTGAAGTAAGTGCCAAGCGGACCTTTGGCAAATCTTCTGGAAACTGCCCCTCTGTCGGTGGTGGGCCTACGACAGTTTAAGGGCCGCTGGGCGCTCCTTTATTAGGCATTTGATCGCTTCCCGGAGTATGCCGTCGGGTCCTGAGGTCGTGCCATCTCAGGCTGTGGCCCCCAGTGGTGAGCATCTTGTTCTTAAGTTCTCCTTCGTTTTTCAAGACTTGCCCCTTCAAATTGCTCACTTCCCCAAAGCACAGATGTCGCGTTGAAGTCATTAGTGATAATCTGTGTGATGTGATGGTCCCGTTGTTGGGGAGAAGTAGCGCCTTTTAGAATACCGTGCCTTTGTATCTGACCAGCTTGTATACTCCTGCCGCCAGGAGATCACGTGCGGCTCTGCACCTATTAAGATTAACCTGCTGACTATGTTCTTCTAAATGCTGCGTAGTTAACGTACATACTTGTGTTCATTATCTGCATCTCTTGTTTGGTTTATTGCACTGTAATCATTGTCGGACTGAGCTAGGACCATTTATATCAGCGTGGCGGTAGCTCCTTTGTAACAATATATATATATATATATATATATATATATATAACATATATTTAGTACAAAACGTGTCTTGACGCTAGCAATGGGCCTTAAAGCCTGTGGTACGGACGTCAAACGTATATATATATATATATATATATTATAAAACACTTCAACTGGCACGTGAGAGCATAATTAGGTGATACCTATATATATATATATATATATATATATATATATAGAGAGGTATCATCTAATTATGCTCTCACGTTCCAATTTAAGTGTTTTGCAATTGACTTGTCTGTTTTAATACATATTATATTAACGCACGATTCGATAACATGCTAGCGAAATGCTTCGATTGAGCGACCGAGTGTACCGGCCAACTTGTATCACTTAGAACATCCGTTCGCGTGTTGGTGGCTAGACATTCCGAATAGCTGTTTTGAACTATTTTATTATTTTTTTTAGATTTTCCGTAAGGCAATTGCCCGTGTACGGTTTTTTCATGTCATGGCTAACTTGAATCCACTCCGGCATTTACCTTGTCTAAATTGGAAACCATGCAAACCAATTTAAGAGTGGCCGGTCCGGGTCTCGAACCCAGTCCTCCCGAATGCAAGGCAAAGACTTTGCCACTAAGCCATCTTGCTCGGTCCTCTTTTGCGCGCGCGTCCTCTTCAGGCGGCTCTTGCCGCTCGTCTGCTTGTTGCTTGACTGACTGACTGACTGAGTGAATGTTATGCCTAATACGCGCTACAACACTACTGGCAAATAAAAACCGATGTCTACAAATTCCTACGAAGCCGCTGCTGCGCTGCACCCGATGACGGCGGCCTATGTAACCGCGGTGGCGAACCCGTCCGTTCAGCCACCAACAGGTCGCCGTTGACCGTTTGTAGCACGGGTCGTCTTGGCCAATCATTCTGCCACCTCGGCCCAGAAGCGGGAGTGGAAGAAGAAACAGACAGAAGCGTGCAAAAAGGCCCCCCGGGTCGGGACCTCACTCGTTGGCGTTAGATAGGCGGGGAGGCCGATTGATAGTAGTCGTCGACGTAGACGACGAGAACCCCGTCGTCGTCGTCGTCGGCGCCGCCGACGTTCGACAGGCCCCCCGACACGGGCCCACTCACCGACCCAGACGGACGAGCCAAGTGAAATGCGACTCCCACGTAGAATCCAACTTATGCTGTTGCCGAATTTGAAATTCAAACGAGTCAGAGCTAAGGATCGACAAATAGACGAGCAGTGAAGGTAGAAGAGAGTGGCAACTTCACACGGTTGCACGAGAACGTCGGCAAGCAGACAAACAGGCAGACAGACAAGCTGAAATGAGAGGAGAAAAAAACGAAGGTTGAAATGAAAAGAGCCACCAGACGTTCAGCCGCGCACCAGGTCGAGAGAGAGAGAGAAAGTTAGACAGAAAAAGAGACGGGGAGAAAGAGAAACATAACGTGTGGATGTGGAAAGCAACAGAAACTCTGAACGGAAGACAAATGGCGAATAAGCGATTCCAGCAGCACTCGGACTTTCAAGTGGCCTTAATGAGTGAACGCTGATTTGAACAAGCGGCATGACATGCATGAAGGACAGCCTTGACGCTTTACGCACATTTTGGGGACTAGTGTCTCTAAGGTCTAAAGGCGGCATGGGGCGGCGCCCTAATCATCATCATGGCCCATCGAAAGCGACACGATGACCTTGCTAAACACATTCATTCTTCGGAGTGTCAAGAACCACGTTTTTTTACTTTTTGCATCGAAACACGAGAACTGCTTAAAGGATGGCTTTTTTTCAATAAGAACCGCAAATAGAATATAATTACAAATGCTAACCTGGCAGTGAATCTCGTAGGGATAAAACAAAAATATACAAAAGCAAAGTGTACTGAATTTGCATCAATGCGTTGTCATATCGCTTGTGGTTGATTAAAGATACAGCTGTGGCAGATGGCAAGCTCCAAAATATTTTCTAAAATATAACTAGAATTATTGTCCAAGACACTGCTAACTGAAACTCATCAATCCTTCTATCACAAATTAACATACTGTCTAGGTGGTCCATTAAGAAAAGAGGTTACCCTGAGTATCGATTTGCGACATTACACTCAGTGAGAACGTTGGCGAGCTTATATCGTTATCCGCTGGTCAGTCAAATTCTACCTCTCTCTCTTTCCATTTATGAGTACTGTTTGTAAATGGCATACTTGTATTCATGCATCATTATTATACCTCGACGCACGTGTCGACTGCTGTACGGTATTGGGGGTAGTCAGCTGCCTACATGACATTTCTAGCTCCGTTTTCTACCGTTATACATTATTTTAGAGGTCTCTTTGATTCTGAACTATCCTCCGTCCCGTACGGGCTTGATGTTAGCTGGCGGCATATCGTCAATGTACCGAGAACCTAAAAATTGCGCTATCTAGAGTTTCTTCGCAGTTCGACAATCGACAGTTCTTGTGGTAGCAGCATTGTCGCTGACACTCAGCGGAATGGTATTTGCTATCTATTTTAATGAGCTTCTACCGGTGGCACCCTGTTAAAGATCAACAATTTCTTTACCACGTCACCCTGCTGTTCTTCTCTATCCTAGCTCTATCTCAGCTCGTTGTGTGCTGACCTATGTTTTTTGCAGGACGTCTTGCCCCTTTAACGGCCATTGGAGGTCTCTATGTGTGTCTGTGTGTAATTCGGCTCGAAAATTTGGTCAATGATTGTTTTTTGCTTGAGTAGCTATAGAATGACTATCAATATTCAGTAGATAATTGTAAACTTTACTAATACCTGTATCTTGCTAGTAAAGTGGCTGCTAGGACCGAGCACGGAACCTAATATTGGTACGTGATTATGTGCCTAGTCATTTAAAGTAATCACGGCACATTGTTTAACATGCATCGATTGTTTTTAAATACGCCTATTTTTAGGGGAGTTTTAGTCCGCTTTGCTCAGCAGCTTTTAGTGTCCAACGTTTCGGTTTTTGTGGTTTATTACATTTTATTGACACTGAGCGTATGTTAATCGATATGAAGACTCAACAAGTCATTAGATGTAAACTTTTAGTTTATTATTTAGCCTCTCTCTCTCTCTCGTTGTGGGCCGGTGTCGCGTTCTCTCTCTCTCTCCTAGCGAGATATTTGCACCGCCAACTAGTGCTAGCACAATTGCTGCTACTTAGTATCACGAGCGGGCCAAGGTAGCACGAATTCAATGGTGTTTTTTTGCACCGTCGGCGTATTTCCTCTAAAGCGTGTGAGAAGTGGAGAGGCGTCCCGCCTTGCCGCCTTGCCGCCTACCACATCGTCTTCTCTGGAAGCACAACTACACCTCTGGGGACAACTTACGCCTGCGAACAGTATGACTTCAGCAGTCTTTGTTGTAGCCACCGCCGCCACCGCAGCTGCCGCCGCCACCATAGCGACGACACGAAGTGGCTCCGAAAAGGAAGCTGATCCAAACCAATTTCCTTTACTCGACTAACAGTTCTGCGCGCTCGACCGATGCGCAGATCAGTCGATTCTTCAGAAGCTCGATGCTTGGCCCCACAATCCGAGCTCCTCCTTAGCCGTAGCCTTAGCCTTAACTGCCGAGCCGACCCCCCCCCCCCCCATCCTCTTTTGTGTTCCTCTGCACCGTTGGTTGGTCCATCCACGTCCCCCGCCCCCCGCTACAGTCCGTTCATTCGCCTGGCCATGGCGCTACGGTCGGTGCAACTAGTTGCAACCGGTGTCCTACTATAACTGCTGCTGAAGCGGCGCACATGACCAGACTAGACACTAGAGCACTTCGGCTTGTGGGGCGACTAGGGCCGCCGGCGACGAGGGTAGCCGGCGGTAACAGGCTGTGCTGCTGGAGCAGACCTGTGTGTGCCAATTCTTCCACTCGGCTGGGGCCGACGAAGAAAGAGGACGAAAGGGCTCGAGTTACCTGTAGCTGTATCTTGGCGGCTGCTGCTGCCTTTTACTACACCCTTTCGTCGTTTTTTTCTTCGTCTTCTGTTATCCCCTTCTTTTTCCGCCATTTTCTCGTCTCCCCTAGTCAATCAAGCATCAGGTCGGTCGTCGTGCTACAGCCGAACTGTGCGCCCGCACGTAGACCGTAGTCCGTAGGTATTCATCCGGCCATTGCAGATTGGCTCACTTTCAGGTCGCTCGTTTACGCATAACAGCAAACGAGCACGATCATGGTTCGGGCGAGATGCACAACGCTTGGCGAGGAACCAGCCAGCCAGCAGGTTGGCTGCCTTGCTCGAACTGACGCGTGATTTCGAGAAGACGCCATTGATTGAAATCGCTGATGTTAGCAGTTCCCTTTGTGCGCGCGGCTCTAAACGTCGGTCGGCGCCTCGGCTCAGGAAATCGACCACCCCTTTACGCAGTCGATACCGGTCAACGCCCTAGGACAAATAGGGCGGTAGCGTCAGGCCGAAAATATCCTGGCTTTTACCCATCTAGACCGAGGCGATATACGAGTAATGTTAGACAGCCAATACAACTGTGTGTTAGAAGAATAGGCAGGTCGACGTTTAAAGCTACGTAATAGTGAACTAAAATGCACAAGCAAGAGGAGAAGAATGCAGATCGGACGGCACTAATCGGCATAGTAAGCCAATAAACCTACCGGTTACATCTCTCTACATATAGACAGGGTCGAGCCCGGTGGCGTGGTGGCTTAAGTCTGCGCCTCGCAACCGGAGGAGGCACATAGGTGCGCGGGTTCAAGCCCCACCGTTGCACATTTATATTTATGGGGGTCCGTCTATGAAGCAATGTGAAAAACAGTTCCGTGGACGTTAAATCTTGGCTGAGGGTCAGCCCGAAAACTTTACATATAGACAGGATCCCCGCCGAAACAAACGGTATTAAGTTAACTAGGTTCTCTCTACAAGATAACTCAAGCAATTAAGCTTCTCGTGGTACTATATATATATATATATATATATATATATATATATATATATATATATATATATATATATATATATATATATATGCATTTTATTAAGAATACAAATGGAGCGACAATTGTCTCCCAAGAACGCATGCACTGGAAATATTACTCTATTTCGTACTGAGTGGGTTGAGACCACTTCAGCAGCGTGCCCCGGACGAACGCCGCGTTCTCGCGTTGGACGTCGAGGTCGGTATGTATCTATATATATATATATATATATAAATAGAGAGAGAGAGAGATGCCGCTTAGTAAGTACAGTCAAGCGAGACGCTGCCGGCTTGCCGCAATATACCTTTAAGGCGTATAGGCGCGCATCTGTTGACAAGATAATCAAACCATTAGAAAGCAGAGGACGCGGCTACATCTTCAACCGCAGCAGCAATAACAACAAAGGCAACACCATCTAAAAGACTAAACTTTGTGATGAAACTGTCAGCGGGCAGAATAGGCAGGCTAGCATTTCGAGGGGATTTGAGTCTTTGGTGAAGACGTGAAGAGACGCCCATCCTACTCTTCATCTAGAAGTAAATCCTAGATTAGGACAAAGTCAACCCACTCGGCACGGGATGGGTGTCTGCCCTGTGACTGGCGGTCGCGCCAGATGTGGAAGCCCTTTTCGGCTCTGTCGCCTTGATGCAACAGCATTGACAACCAAGCCGACAACAAAAATTGCAATAACAACGACAACAAGACAAATAGCAACAACAGCAAGAAAAATACGATTACAAGGCAGTGGACGATAAGCCAGTGTAATAGAAGTTAGGGACCAGATGCCGTGTTAAGATTGGGGTTAACTCGAATCTGTTATCAGCTGGTAGCAACATCAGGAATCATAAGCTGTAAGTCATAGACATCACTGCGATTCAACAAACAATTCGAACAACTATTTTTGTCTAAAACCAAAGTGTCTTAGTTACTAAAATACCTGTTGAAAATAGTGAAATGTACTGCGATAGTACTGCAACGGCGGAGGTAAAAAAATAAATCCCTGTTGCCAGGGTACTACAGATATAAAGGCGTATGCTTAGCCAAATTGAGCAAGTTTGGAATGTATATATACCGAATGCTTCAATTAAAATTATTAGTATTTAATGATATACCACCACAGCCAAGAAGAATTTACCACTAGATGCTGGATGTCTAAAGATCACTGTAGTAAACAGCGCTACAGCGCGTCACTTTTTGGCGTAAGTCCAACAAACAATTAAGCAGACAAATGTACTGCTTTAAGTTTTTTTTTTTGTTTTCAACCGAACGCCTGACAACGTACCTTATAATTTGCTACACTCAAATTGTTTGAGTACAATTCCCAGGTTGTACGTCTAAACGGGCGTACAACCTGGATACTGTTCTGCGCGTGATTTTCTCGGAAATAGAGACGTCGACACGGCGATACTTGAGTCTGTACGGCGTACTTTAGAACATTTGCTTTAACATCACTCGATTCTTCCTTATATGTGTGCACAGAATAATGCTGAAGACTTCTCTAAAGTATATATATATATATATATGGAAATTCGTAGAAATAGCATGTGTTTGTGACGTATTTCTGCTTCTGCCTCTACGATTTGTTCGCAGACTTTAAACCTAATTATTGCATGTGCCGAACACAACTTCGACAAAACCAGCCGCTTTTGCCCCGGAGAAAGCCATGCTCCAATAGTGTATTGTACGGCTACCTTGAGCCCTTATTTGCCTGGAGGAGTTAAGTGTAAAAAAATGGAAAAGAGACAACATTATTAATCAAACAACAATAATTACGTAAGATGGACGACACGGAGGTATAATATTATTTTTATTGCATACATATGCGTTATGTTTGGCTAATGTGTCATACGAAAACGGCGCGTTGCCATGAAAACTACATATTGGAGCCCAGCATGTTTGAACTTGAGCTTCGCTACACTTGTTTCCACTAAATTAAATATAAGATTGATAATTGATTAGCTGCTTTGTATATTTGCTGTACAAAAATTGCATAGGTCCAAGACGAGAAGGCAACTGCGGAGTGAGCACATTGATGCTATCATGCCACATGTTAATCGAAGCATACTACATGAATTTACAAAAGTTTCTGTCATTATGTAAATTCTGTTATTTCTCTAGTGGTGCTATCTGCAAATACTGCATATACTCCGGGCGACGTACATGCGTTTTAAAGGATGCGCCTCAGAGAGAGAACTCTTTTAACTTCTGTTCTTATCCTTTAGGGATTTGATTATTACAGAATGTTTCGCCAGTCAGAAGGAGATTAATTAAAATCATTTCCGTGAGAGAGAAGTCTCTTCATGCACACATATAGTTCGATTAGGCGCATTTCTGTAAAACACCGAGAAGTTAACAGTAGAATGTAAATAATATAATTTCTGTTATTTAGAATTTACACATATTAATATTATATATGTTGAGATTTTGCACATTGCCATCGCGTACGGGATATACATATATACATATATAGTGTGAGGGAGAGATAATTCGACATCTCAGCAGATGCAGGAATCTGTCTTCGCCCCACTACCTGATCAGAGCATAACCGGGTAAGTCTTGTCGCACAGTTTTCTAGTTATTGCATGAAGGGGCTCATGAAACACAGGAATCTAGCGACTAACTCACAGTCGGCTAGACACTACTACACGTTTAGGCTACCCCGGCAAAGGACGATGAAGGAATATCCTGCAATATTTTGATAAGTGTTTTCGACAAGTATCTAGCAGCGGCGCGGTTAGGCAGACGCTCTTGCTACGTACGCCGTCATCGTCGTCGTCGTCGTCTTCCAGCGTATGAGAGACAGACCCGTCGAGGAAATGACAGATTGCAGGAAAACGGTGGCAGGACACCGTGCCCCCGTCCGCCACCGCTGCCGACAAAGGGACGACGAACAGACAGCATCCATCGCTCCGACAAAGAAGAACGTTTCAGCCGCTGCTATCGATTTATTGATAAGATAAATACGGACGGACGCTCGCTCGCCCGTTCGCCGCTCACTCTCTGTCCCAACTGAGCGCGTCGTCCTCGTTTGCCCAGCCGTTGGCACGGCAGTTTTCCCTTTGGCTTATACAGCCCTCCCCCTTCCCAAGCGTATAGCTGTGTTCCCTGTTTCCCACACGTTTCTTCGGTGGCCGTCGTCATGCTCTTCTCTGCTTCATGTACTCTCTTCATCGGCATGGCCCGGAGGAAACGGGCCGTAATATTGTGAACATGTATGTATATATATATATATATATATATACACACAGACCAACATGCGCACCGGTAAGGTAGCACTGTGAATCTCGAGGTACGGCGTTCGTCGTTAGCAGACCACCCAGCCACGATGTCGTGCTTCCTCTACGACTAGTTTGTTGTCTCACTTTCCGCCTATCTCTTCCTCTCTTTTTATCTATCTCACTGGGCCGCCGCCACTCAACTTGGGGTCCTGAAAGCTTGGAGCACGGGATGGCCGATCGAGAATGCGAGAGTCTCCCGAATGGGCTTTGTTCGCCCTCGAGCGTCAGACCGAGCCAAGACCGGACGCCATTTTCATCGGTGCGAAGTCCTTGTATATAATAATCAGGGGGCAGGGTCGGGAACCGGCGAACGAGAGTCGGTCAAGACCTGTGGAGTTCAAGGAGGGTAAGTCACACATGTACGCGCTCTAGATATTCGGTAGAGCCAATACAATTAGAAGTTTGCCGGTATCTCTTCCAGAAGCTGCCACCGTCTGCCATAGTATAGTACTGATCAGTGGCTAACTAATGAACACCCTGACCGGAATCTAAGAACAGAATGCTGCCTTGGCCAATGGGCAGCGTGATTTATGGCTTATTGTTCCTATAGCAAGTCCCAAAAAACAGTCGGTTTCAAACTCGCAGGCCATATTAGATAAATATAATGCACGTACGACTAAAGAGAAATTTGAATGGATACGGCCGCAGCGTAGCTGTACAGCTCATTTGTAGCAGCAGTAACTTAGGCGACTAATTTTCCGCTTAAAACGTGACGTTGCCATTGCCATCATGAGGAAGCGACCAAATATCGCAAGTTCGAGACCGGCCTCCTTTGGGATTGTTTCTGTTAGGCCTGTTTGTTTATTGTCTTGCTGCTACATTTCTTTGCTGAAGAAAACCTGTATGAGGCCAGTAACGAGAACGCGATGACGATAGCTGCATTAAGACGCTGCCTAGCCGCAGACATCGTAGACTATTACGGCTGCCTGACATGTGATTGTCATAAAAAATAAAAATTAGTTCAGTATAAAAATTATTACTAGCCGGCTGGTGGGATAGTGGGCGTTTGCAGTCGCTCCAGGACACTGTAAACGCCCGTGTTCAATAGTGAGCTTTATTGAGCAACCTTTCAGTGCACTGTACGCAGGTGGGCTTACACTTAGAAATTAGTAGTTGTACTGCTTGTACTTGGCCGTGCTTGACAGCTTTAAAGCCCAAGTAAGCGCACAACATGGCCGTACGTGGTTGCCTGCAACTTGTCCGGCTTTCGGGGGGTTGTTTACGAACGAATGCGTTTGCCTTATTAGTGAACTGTACACTCCCGGCATTGTCAACAACTCTCAAAACCGGACCAACCGGATAAGCCATTTGTGGCTATGTGTAGTCGAGCACAGAAGCGTTCAACTTGCGTGGATTTCGAACTCAGGAACAAATCCGCCGACCGCACTCGTTATAAGCGACATACTACATACGACGACAACTACTGCTACTCATTGCCGTAGTTACGACACCACCACCACCACCAAGAACAACAACAGCGATTACTAGTATGCTGCCGGGTTTGTTCGTATCTCAAGGCGGCCGACGAAGGAGAAGGTACAAAGCTACGCAGGGGTCGATTTAGAGGAGGGGGTGAGTTGCGGGAAAGGGAGGTGGCGAAGAAGCATCCTTAAGCGAGACACGTCTTCAGGCCTCGAATGGTGCTTACACGTCGCTCGCTTAAGCGATGGCCGCAATGTCGACGAAAGCGTGGGTGAAAAACGAGCAAAGGCGAGCCTGGCGCCACTTACCTACCTACCTACGTACCTCTTCTAAGGGGCGGGACAAACGAACGGTGCCTGGCTGGATAAGGGGTGCGGAGGGGGAATGGGGCGTCGTTGGGGGGTTGCTTCAACGCCGGGCAAGCGCCCAGCAGGCAGGAACAAGGAGGCGTCGAGGAATAGCCACCGCTGCTAACGTACGTCTCTTCTCCCCAATCCCTATTCTTGCTCTGGTGCGGCCGCAGCGAAGCAAAGCGCTGTTGTTGGATTCCTGGGGGTTCTCCTGTGCTTCCTGGGGTTGGGATGGTGGCGGTGGTGGTAGCAGCGACGGTCCGACCACTGGCCCTGTTTTGGTTTGCCCGTTTATCGCAGCAGCCAGTTGGTAAGCGCGCTCTGCTCGCAGCCATGACCAACAACAGCAGCAGCAGCAGGAACGGTGTCGTCGTCGCCGCCATGACCAACAACAGCAGCAGCAGCAGCAGGAACGGTGTCGTTGTCGCCGCCGTCGTCGCCGTCGTCTTGTCTGGCAAACGCTGTGCCAGAGGACGCGATGGCTCGCTGGGATACGTGGGCTTGAACGTACGAACGTACGTCTGTCTGTCTGTCTGTGTATCTGTCCGTAGGTCCGTTTGTACGAACGCGGCATGAGGTGGTCCTTATGTCATTTGCGGTGCGACGTGACCCTACTTCCTTCGTCTTCGCCACAGGCAAGGCCGGCACCGGCCGGCATTCTGCTTCCCTGCCTGCCTATGGCCCACCTACACTATGCTGGCCGCTCGCTCGCTCGCTCGCTGCCGCTATGGGCTGGTAGCGACGGCCGTCGAGGCTGCAGCAGCAGCAGCAGCATTTGAAGCAGCCGAGTGAGCTCTTCCGGAGCGCGTCTCTGGCCGCCTCCCTTCTCTAGAACCAAGCACAATTTGCACGGCAAAGCACTTTTCTAACCGGGCTGACTCCTCGTTAAAGTTTTCCAAGTCGACTGACTGCTTTCACTCGCGTGGGGTGTCGTCGCAGCATGCTTGATGCTTCATGTGCCCCCCTCATACGTCTGTGTGTGTGTGTGTATACAGGACCACGATTGCTACTTCTAATGCAACTCGGATGAGGACTAGACGATGACGACGACGACAACGACGCCGCCGCCGATGTACTTCTGCTATAGCTGCTGTTCCTACCGCTGCTAAGTGCAACGATTGTTGCTACTACCCTCATGCGTCGACTGCCGTTGGTGGTGGTACACTGCGACGACGACTGTTGCCGCTCGCTGCAGGGCGTCCAGCTTGTTAGTCAGCTCTATGGCTGCGCTCATGCGCCATTGCAGTTGCGTCGAAGCTACGCATGCAAGCGCCGCCAGTGCTACTCACAATCGCTGCTGATCTCATTTAACTAGTCTGGCTGGCAGCAATCGACCTATTGTGATGGAAGTCGTTTGTGCCTGCTGGTTGGAAGGCCCAAAGGACTAAAAGGAGCGATCGAATTGTGTTGCGAACTGAACCGGGTTGAATTGTGTTGCCGACAAAAACAATCGTAGTCACGGCACCTCAGTTTGCCTCTGTTAGCCACCACTACTTCTATGGCACCGTTGTTGTATAGTTTAATTTTTGCCGTATAATTTTATTACAGCGTATTGTATAGTTTTGTTTTATAGACAATGTGTATTATATACCACTAACTGGTAATCTAATTACAAAGAGTTGTACCGGCCCAGTGCACTCACAGCTGCTGTAGTTAACGAGCGCGTATCCAGCTTAGAACAGTATATAATGGTGGTAACTGTAACAGGTCAACCTACAAAGCATTTGCCTTTTCTAGTGCATTTCCTTCTTCGATCTGTTCCTATTAAATGCCGGTCATTCATTAAACTTTGCCATCACAAAGTTAATATTCTTGTCCTGTCTGCAAAAGGCGAATGCTGTTAAGATTCGGTTGTTTCTGAATTGAACTAATGTCTATTTTATACAGTTTTTGTTAAAAATCCATTTTTAGCACAGTTCAAAAGCAAGAGTCAATAAGACGTTTGTTGGTAAACTAAGTGTTTTATTTAAAATATTGTTTCTCACCCTTAGGGCCATATCTATATCTGGTTCTTTAAAATTGTTTGTTGTGAGTTTTTTATTAAGCGTAGGCACTAGGCAACTATAGGTAAAACCTCTAATGTAAATAGGTTCATAACACTCTTCAGGTCTGTAACGCGAAGATCTTCAAGAATGTCAATGTGTGCGATATGATGTTTTTCATTTCTCTTTATTGTGTCGGGTAAACGCTAATCCAAACATGGGTGTTATGCCTGAATATGAAACGTGATTCACAAGTTCGACTCTGCGTCCATCGACTTGAATATTGTAGTCTGCCTGGGCATATAAACCACTATGACCAAATCGCATGACCTTTTTTATATTGATGTTAATGATCAGCCATTGGTCCTTGCACCGAGGAGGAGTTTAATTCAAATAGAATTACAACAGTTCTCCTAATATGGCCCCGATGATAATATCGTTAACATAAAACACATATAGTTGTAATTTCTCCTAAGGCTTGTCTAAATCCTGTGGCTCAGAGTGAATAAAACCGGGCTAGCGCTATCCTTCTGGGCAACACTGAGCGTTTAGTAAACTTCCGTTTTGTCAAAGTGGACCCCGCCCTCTATTCTAAAATAGTTGCCGGGTATTACACGCCTGATGAAGTTGCGCATATTCACCTTGATACATACATATAATCGCGAATACTATGAGAAGACGATCGCGTGGTCGTCGACAGTCGCAAGCGGTCTTAAAATTGAAAATGACGGCTGTTTTATTTAGGATTCCTGGAAACAAGCCACGTTGTATTGGACGACGTTGGTCAGAGCTCCTTCCGTTGATCGACTGGAAAGGAAGCCGTTCTGCTCTGCTGGTAGAGTCTTACGACATTTCTCGCACAGCCGGAAGACCACTGGTAATGTTTTATATACAACGTTTATAACCGCAATTCATATATAATTCGTTGGATCATTTGGAAGGCGCTTACCTTTAGATATCGGCTGGAGAAAACTTTTCCACCACTATTCTGGTATATCTCGTTGGAAACGACAACTGTTACAAAAAACTGTCATGATGGAGATAATAAGCGTTCTGAAGTATTCAGGTGCTCAGATACGATCAAGTCAAGCCTAACAAATTTCCTGTTTTGCTTGTTTTACCAGCTTTGTCACATATTTTCTTATGTAAAAGGACTACACTGCCCATCATCGCCAATCTTTTCATCTTAGGGAGGTAAAAAGCATTACTAATGCAGTAATACGGTGAAGTGTTCAGTCCACTCGGCATCGTTGATGAGGGGGTTTAGGGGTGTCTAGCAAAGATTTCTGACATTTGTGACGTCGATAATATAACACTCATGCTGCTAGTTCCATTCTAAATTATATTGGTAGACCTAGGTAATGGTACGATCAAGGAGGCTTATGCTCTAGTGACGGTTGTTATCTACTAAGATGTCGCCGGTTCGATTTCTGCTGTTAATCGATTTTTTTGAACGATGGTTATTGAGAATAGATAACAAAACCACACCCCTGAGAGTCAGCGGCCATGCCACTACAAGGACTATTGGGTAAGTCCTGCATATCTCAACACGTCTAGCCATTGGAAACTATATTTGTAGATCTACTTTTGTCACATTCTTTTTGTGGCCCTTTGTGCCGCCAGTTAACATTGCACTGCGTTGGTCATTCGCCATTAAGTGGCAATTCAGGTCATCTCGGACTTGTTTGGTTTTATCAGTGCACTGTAATAGGGGTACGCCAACATCTGACGCTACAGCGGCTTCACGTGTTGGTAGCACTACAACACCTCCGCTGGGGCTTATGCCAGCGTTGATTTGTTCGTTTAATCCCTGGATCTTAGCCGAACATGCGCACAGGGATATGGTGTTTAGTGTTGTGCCAACTATTTTTAATACTTTAGAACATGATTTGCAATATGGTTTAATTTCATCAGAGATTTGATAGCAGCAGTGTGAATTGGCTACTTTGTAACAATTTCTACAAATTGTTCTAAAGCTGGTTTGCTGAAACTCTTTGACGCAAGTTGCGCAGGAACGGGTTGGCCTCAGAAGGGGAATACCCAGTGCGAAAGCTTTTAGTGCATGCTTGTGCATCGATGAATCTACGGCGAGGCAATTAAAGAAGCACACTTGTCGCGACGAATTATTTGTTGAAGGTTTCCTGTGCACATTCGAAGTCTTGTTTGGTGTCGCTTTTCACCAGAAACTAGTAGACTAAAATTATAGCCAAAATAACACTTACACGCTTTGAGCAAGGTAAAATGCTAGTTTGAGATGCAACCGTCATCGACTTCCTGGCACCTTCTATGGTCGGCGGTGGCGCATTTTATGCTACGCAGCCCACCTTACGTAGGCCAACAAGCACGAAAAATACCCATCAATCGTGTATCCTCACGCCTTCTTGCGTTTAAAACCTTAGGTGCTTCAAGCTTTCAGACCAGGCAGCTATTCCTCAAGGTCGACATCTTATTGCACCTGCTATCAGGTTATCTTCTTTCCTTAGGCAACGTCTAGGTCTTGACATAAAATCTTGAAACGCCGCCTTCGGGGCATTATAAAGTGGTATTCGCCTCGCCTAGATGAAACGGACACATAATAGACACTGTACAGCCCGCTAAACATAGTGTAATGAATGCAATAAATGTATCGATTTTTATATAAAAAAATAATTTTTATTTTGGCCTCCGAACAGCAAAAACCTTCGTTGATGGAAAGCTTTCCGCTTTGCAATCACCATGCTTGGGCTATCTCATCTTATTTCAAATAATGATGCAGGCTGTAGCTTAACATGACTAAACAATGCTCACTCTAGTTTAAGCTCCCCCCCCCCCCCTAACCCCATCAAATACTAAAGTTGCCCTCTTTTTTTTATAAACACAATGTCCAGTTCCTCCGCTGCTTTTTAATATACAAAAAAAACCACCGATGGCAACTGACATACTTGCATAGCGACTATAAACTCTCTCGATTGTCCGGCTACTATTATTATTCAAACCGTGTTCTTCCTATAAATGCTGTATGATGCTTCCACAATCCGACTATATATATATATATATATATATATATATATATATATATATATATATATATATATATATATATATATATATATATATATATATGTATACATACATGTGTCGCTTATTGTCGATTAATAGATATGACATTAATCTACAATTGTAAATACTAGTGGTTAACAGCGAAAGCGTCTAGGTCGTTTAGCGGCTGGAAGGCTTGGAAGACTTGCTAAAGAGCACCTCATTATTTTTTGTACTGTGCACGAATAACGTTGATTAGGCGATTCCAGATATTCACAATGGCTTGGAAAGGCATTCTGATTTGGCGACATTCACCTGCGTCGACAGACGGCAGGTCGTTCCCGGTAGTAACTCCCAAGGGATGCTAGAAGGTAATTGTTAGCGGAAGTACTCCTCTCCACCTAGGCCAAATAGGGAAGAGCTGTGTGAATTGACTCTGCACTGGCATAAAATGGGCCAAAATGTGCATCCTATTTAGCTTGTGCATATATATATATATATATATATATATATATATATATATATATATATATGTGCTTAGGCAATACGTGCGCGAAAGTGCCGACACAGACGTATGTTGAGTACTCAGAGCTGGCAAGTGCCAACAGGGACCAAGGCCGTGATGTGATCGTGACGATGGAACGACAAGATGATCGTGCCGGCGACCCGAGCGGACTCAACAACGAGGAGCGGGCAAAGTTACGTCTACAAGACAACTTTGGCAAATTGCCATCCAGATGCATAAACTCCATGCGTGACATCACGTCCCGGTCTGCCGGTACCCGCAGCTGGCAGCGAGCTTTACCATCATGCGCATTTGGCTACCGCTTAGCGATGACCGCATTTCAGCTACAGCAGTTGTCCGATAAGACGCTGAATGCTTCTTCTAGTCGAACTCTTTCTCCGTCCGACCTCGCGATCCGTCAGAATAGCGCTGTGCACTAAGAGCGCGTGCTGCGACCAATATCAGCTGGGTTGACTGCTTAGTCTCGACGAAGGCAGGATATATATGAGAAAGGAAATTTGCGTTAAATTTGGCTATATAGCGACGCCAGGGGTCTATCTATCATTTGCGTATATAAATGGACCCGTAGCGCATCAAGAATTGGGCAAACTAGTTTATACGAGGTGTGTTCAAAAAGTATCGCGACTTTTGAATTTTCGCGGGTTACGTATATTCGAATTTCGATTTTTTGTGGCGTTATGTTGGTACTCATGTCTCTCACTTATGCCGACAAGCTCGGCCATTTTGAATGTTCACTTAATTGTTGACAGCTGCTTTGCTTGCACGTGTTTTGGATCGTCTTCGATTTTTACCTATTCAAAAAAATGGATCAAAGAACCTGTATCAAATTTTGTGTGAAAAACAAAATTAAGTGCGCGGATGCATTCCTAATGTTGACTGTGGCATACGGAGAAGCTACCTTGGACCGAAACAACGTTTATCGGTGGTACAAAATGTTCTCAGAAGGCCGAGAAGATGTGAACGACGAAGAGCGTGCCGGACGCCCGAGCACTTCAACAACAGACGAAAAAATTAATGAAGTGGAGAAAATGGTATTGGCCAATCGTCGAATCACCGTTAGAGAAGTTGCTGAGGACCTAAACATATCGATTGGCTCGTACCATTCGATTTTTATCAATGATTTGGGCATGAGACGGGTCGCCGCGAAATTCGTACCAAAATTGCTCAATTGCGACCAAAAATAGCATCGCATGAACATTGCTAATGAGATCTTGGACTCTGTCCGCGACGACCCAAATTTGCTCCAGAGGGTCATAACTGGTGACGAATCGTGGGTTTATGGTTATGACGTGGAAACCAAAGCTCAATCATCTCAATGGAAGCTGCCGCACGAACCAAGACCGAAAAAAGCGCGCCAAGTTCGGTCGAATGTGAAAGTTTTGCTGACAGTTTTCTTCGATTGCAGGGGCGTGGTGCATCATGAGTTCTTGCCACAGGGTAGAACGGTCAATAAGGAATATTACCTGCAAGTTATGCGCAATTTGCGCGAAGCAATCCGCCAGAAACGCCCGGATTTGTGGAAGAACAAAAATTGGCTTTTGCACCACGATAACGCCCGTGCTCACACATCGTTGCTTGTGCGCGAGTTTTTGGCCAAAAACAACACACTAATGATGCCGCAGCCACCGTATTCCCCAGATCTGGCCCCCTGTGACTTTTTCTTGTTCCCTAAACTGAAGAGGCCCATGAAAGGACGACGTTACGCTACGCTTGACGAGATAAAGACGGCATCGAAGGAGGAGCTGAACAAGAAAAAAAAAATGGTTTTTTCGTTAGAATTTCGTTAACAGTTGATGTAATTGAGATGCCTGAAATCTGGCTTGGGTTTACCAATAATGGTAAATCAAGTGAATCAATAACAACAAGTCTCTCTCTCTATATATATATATATATATATAAACAAGCAACGAGTCAAAGGGAAATACTCAATATCCAGCGCAGTTTCTGTTCAAGGTGCGAGCTGTGACGAACATGCCAAAGGAAGTAATCAGTCCGTGGTGCAACAGACGCGTCTGACTCATTTTGAGTCAACGAATCGAGCCGCATCATTTGGTCCCGTTGTCCGTCTATGCCGTGCAAGCTCTCCGTTTTCGCATGATTGACAAGGGCGCTAGGGGTTAGGCATGTTTGGTTGTCTTGATTGGGGTCTCACCGGAGTACGTTTTCTGAATGTCAAACAGAGGAGTGTAAGATCCGCACAAACAGATCGAGACAGGTTGGCAGATATTTGGCCGTCACCTACATACACCTGCTACTAGGCACTGCTAAACCTACCACCTCTAACATCAGCACCACCGGATCATCTACGAAGCTTCCTTTATGCTTGGCATCCTTTCGCTGTTCCCCGAAAAAGCACACAAATGTTCACTGTAGCACCGAAATGAAGAGGTATTTGACTCGTTTTACAGATAGCGCGGACCTGCAGAATCATGAGGGGCGGCGGGGCGACGCACGTATGGTCGCTTGCAAAGGCGACGAAGTGCTGGAGGAACAGGCCAAGACGAACGGGGGTAGGGGGTATTGGTGAAACGTGTAAGGTCGCCTCAAGGGAGTGGGCGCACGAGTTGCCGCAGTGTTAGAAAACCGAGGTCGAGCAAAGAAGAGAGAAACCCGTCCTGCACGACCTCACCTATTTGACTCGGAGTAGGAGCGTACGCTGCGTAGAAGATTCAAGAATTCCCGGTACAGATGGGTGGGAATTGGGTGCGAAACCGTGGGTGTGAAACCGACTCCTACTTGAAGGGAAAGGGCTCCACGAAATGCTAACGTGGAGGTTGTCAGACGGGCGGAGATGAGAGGAAAGCGAACAGGCTCGGTGAATATGGTAGTCTGTTTTCTTCCTATTTTTGCCTGTTCCTAGCCGGAGCCGAGCCTGCGACTGAAGAGTCGACCCACACGAATTGCCAATAGGATTCTAGCCATTGGAGCACAAACGCAGCGAACAGACGCGACCTGAGTATGCTACGGGTACAATCAACCCTTCTATTGTAACGTGGGTATTGCAAAAACATCACAGCTCTTGCTGAGACTGAGCTCCATACTATAGCCATTTTAGCGTATCCAATGCCTCTTCCTACCTTACGATAGTGGATTATATAGTCAAGACGCTTTGTGTCAAGCGTAACCGGAGGGAGCCTATGAAGCATCACTTGTAGATGTCCTTTGCAAATACTTTCGAGTAGAAAGCTCTACGAAGCTCTGAAACGAATTGGCACCGGTAGCCTATACAATAGGAAGTAAGCGAACCATGCAAAGAAAGACATGCATACAATTTGCTCAGGTTTGTGCAAAGGACATTAACTTCAACTAAGTGATCCCACAGTATATATATACATACATACATTTCCTAGTAAGTCCTTATGCATTTATACCTAAACTAGAACCTAGATAGCTAGGGGAGCCAAAGCTACACAGTCGAAAATGTCTTTTCTATGACAAACAGGCTATGGTTCGCGTAGGGCTTTTGCAAACGTCCTAGCTAACAGACAGCGAGCTCCGAGAAGCCAAAGGCCTAGTGAAAAGTAATAGGTTTTACATCTACTAGCAACGGCACAGCTCCCAGGCCTTGTCTGATTAAACGATAAGTAACATTTGAAAATGTAGGCATTCGGTTAGGTTGTTTAGTCAGTTGCATACTGTCAGCTTCTGTCGTCAACACGGCGACCACGAACATTTGGGTTTTAAAGTCATACGAAATCTATGTTGCCATTGGAACCGCACAATAACAACAGCTTGTTGTAGAGGTGGTTGGCAGGCTGTTAGTGTCGGGAACGTAATATATAAGTTTTGTCACTTGTTGCGGGTGACCCGTAGCTACGCGATAGCAGAATGCCGTGGAGCCTCGGGTTCCAAAGCTTGGTCGCGAGTTTGGCCGCCCTGAACCCGACACGATTGGGGGTTCACAGTGTCATTACAAACTTTGAACAAGCTTCCGCGCCGTCCCAAAGAGACGAAGTAATGAACTCACCCTTATCCCATTTTGCCCATGACCGTCCCGACCACTGACCACACTAGCGCAGCCAGCAGCGTTCAACGACTATTCGAGAATTAAGTGCCCGACCGTTCTCCATCGGAGGAGGAGGAGGGAATGTTAGCGCCATATGAGTCAACGGTACGACCCAGACATCCCTTTGTAACAGGGCCTGCGATATAATGTTTCGATAGAAACTTTCTTTTGAAAACTTTAGACCTCATCTACAGCAAAGGGTACACAGAATTTTCTATATTGAACGGAGTGCAAGCCTAGCCCGTCGAAGTAGACATTTTTCATTAGGCGTGTCTTACAAAGCACGATGTTATTTTGAACGCTGTATTGGCAATAACACTAATCTTACATACTTGCCATTATACTGCCTTCAATATTGTGTACTAACTACTGTTACACAGACACTTAGTTTACATGGCTGCTAAAGGTAAGAAATATAGTAAATAATATATATATATATATATATATATATATATATATATATATATATATATATATATATATATATATATATTTGTTTTTATATGTGCGTTTTATTAATAGCATGTGCGATAACCATGACTTCATTTATTTTTCCTAATGCCCGTGTACGGTTTTTTACTCAAACGTTATGTTAACTTAGTTAATCATGCACTGTTGTAAAGAATATTAATAGAGATGGGCTTGCTTAGCCCATTTTAATAAGTGGTTGGATTCTATTATATTAGCACATATACACATTAGTGTTTGTTAGTAACGCTAAAATCAGATTCGACGATATATAAAAAACGCGACTTAATTGTACCCGCACTGGTATTTGAAGCTTTGTTATTGGTAACATATATATATATATATATATATACTTCTAGAAAATAAGTGACGTATGTTGAAAACCAAATATTTTCTTAGAATATTTTGAAGGTCAATTAATGCACAAGGTTGACCGTCATTGAAAACTTGGATGATGCACTACACTTTAAAAACAGCCATTAAAAATACATGGTCTATTTTATTATCGGCAACGCCACAACTGTGTGTTGTATCAGACACCTAATCTTAACCGTTCGACAAAGAACGAAACGCTACCACAACGATGCACTAAACTGCACATATCGCACACGGAGCGCCTGTTGAGAAACCAATGAGGGGCCAAATTGCATAGGTTGAATAGTGCGTGCTAGTATAATAGAATCCAACCACTTATTAAAATGGGCAAAGCAAGCCCATCTCTATAAATATTCTTTACAACAGTGCATGATTAACTAAGTTAACATTACGTTTGAGTAATTGTTGATACCTTTTGTGACGATGATTCTTATTGCTGATATCATTTTGTACAGCTGGTCTACTAGTATTACTATTACGACGACTACTACTATTAACTACTACTATAACTAATATTCGTGCGGTAAATAGAGAGAGCGTTGAGAGCGTAGCGACCTGCACCTCTAATGTGTGGGCGTGACGAAGCGTGAGCGTACTGTCTACTCGGAGGAGAGCGCGGCGACTTGTACGACGGAACGAATGCTCGTTTCGAGAGACAACGTTCCCGACGATAAGAGACTGCGCCGGCGACTGACTGGTGGCGCTTACTGGAGTGCGTATATTTGCAAATTTGCATATCTCTTCTTCCCCTTCCTCTCTTTCCTGCAAGTGTTCCCGCCGCCCGACGCCTTGACGCCGCCTCACAAGCGTGCAAGCGTGCGAACCGGCGGGTGGGGGGGGGGGGGGTAAGTGGGGACCGTACGCGGGCGACAGTGGCCAAAGTAATGGCAATATTAACCCAAGCGAGGAGGTTCGCTGACTGTCTAGCTAGCTTGGTGGCTGGCTGGCTGGTCATGCCACTGCTATTCAATATCGACTTGATTCAATATAAAGTTGAAGATTTGGCACCTCGGATGCAGTCTTGAGAGAGGGAGAGAGAGGACGAGAGGTGTGAGAGAGAGAGAGAGGAACAACGAAATTCAGAAGCTGTCAGTCGAGCCCAACCGAAGAAACCAAAGTAAATGCTGCTGATGCTGTTTCTGTGCCACGACTTCAGCAAACGCTACGGCCGGCGCCGTGATCGCTGCCCGCCTGCCTTCCGGCCGCCGTTGTTGCTGTTGCGTTCTCCGGTGAATCGATTGAGTCTCTGCCGCTAGTGAGAGAAGTCTTTGTCGCCCTGTCTATGTGGATGGCTGACGCCCATGTCTGTCTGTCTGTCCCCCGTCCCCCCCCCCTGCCTTCAGGCGTTCGGTCGCTACAGTTCGACCTGGCGGCTAGGGCCGACGGATTGATGCTACTGCTGCTGATGATAATGATGATGACGATGGTTGTGATGGTGATGCTCACGCTGATGATGATGGCATTGGCGTGGATGGGGTAGCGCAGATCCTCCTCGTCGCATGGAGGTCACGTCGTTTCAAGGATTCGGTCATCACCAGCAGCAGCATCATGCCACCCCGTTGCGGGCGACCCGATCCGATCCGACCTGCCCCGGGCCGGGGAGCCCGGCGTCAGCTAACAACAACAACAGTAACAGCAACATCGCAGCACCCACTGCAGGCGGCACGGCCGCTGTCGCTTCAGCTGAAGTCAGAGGAAGCGTCTCTTACCTACCTAGATCCGGAAACGCCTTCCACCAGAAGCTTCCGAAAGGAATTTGAACCTGCGCGAACAACAATTGCTCGTACATTGCTCAGTGTTTTTTTCCGCCATTCTCTTTTTTGTTCCGTTCGTTGTTGCGTTGTTGCTTTATATTGAGCTCTTTCTTCTCAAGCCCATCAAGCATCCGTACTACCTATATGTTCTTAGAGTCTACCAAAATTGTACATATATGTACATGACGAATGTGAGAATGGCTGCCATACAAAGATAATATTTTGCATTACAAGCTTTTGAATATATCTTATATATATTTAAAAATATATATATATAATATCATTATTTTTCTCGCTAATTTTAAATCTGGGCCGCGTTGTTTTGCGGGAAATATATCTAGAGTTTTTAGTGCACGCACGCCCCGTATAAAAGAGACATCTTTGTTTCCTTAAAATTTTGAAGAAACAATCCACACAATATAATTGATTTTTATAACTGTAAGGCAACAGTGGTAAGTCATTTAAGGCAAACCGCCTTCCCCATGTTATCTATTTGCATTATTTCTGCACAGGTCGAATTGAAGGGCAGGTTTTTAATGCACAATAAATACAATAATTTAATAGAATCCAGTTTTCTCAACTTTAAAATCAAAGAGGACTACAGCTGGTGCAAGCCGACTAATTGTGCTCTCCGTAGTACTATTATAGATACTGTCTGGAGCTAGCTATGGAACGGCATTCACTGCATTTATGTGGCCTTCTTCCTCTTTAGATTCTAATTGGGTCGAATTTGTTCATATTGTTGTACAGGTAGATTTGTGAGACAATGACGATTATCGGGTCACTAGAAACAGAATCGCAATGCAAATAGTAATCCGTTGTGTTTACAGCTCGCCTCGGTCTAATTGGTCACTTAGCTCGCACTTGAGGTTTTGTTACTGAATCAAAATATGTATAAAAACCCAGGAATTGTATTTGTTTGTTACCATAGTCGCATAGACGGCTGAGGTCCTCATCGTCCGAAAAAAACGCGTGCATCTACAGCAATGATCGCGAAAGCTCACTACTATATTTTAGGGTGTCCTTGTTCTATGCTGCGTGGAACGTTAGTATACTCTCATATATATGCTATCCACGTAGTGAAAATCCGCGGCAGAGCTTAGAGAAAGACTGAAAGAGAAAATTCTGCTCTGTTCGAAATGCATTCGATGTTGGTAAGCGGAAGCCTAGAAGGTAGCTGTTTACCATGCCAGCCTAAATATTAACGGAGAAACGATCCTGGCGTGCATGAGAGCGGGTCACTTTCGGACGAGTTCCCGTTGGCCTACCAACGAGAATTGTGTGCATTAAATATGCCTTGTTAATTAAACGAAGCTAAATCGTTTTCCTTATTTTTTTTGCAGGAGAAGGAAACCTAGCTTGAGCTTTCTCACTTGTGCTCTAATAGATGAGGCTTTGACCTGCCCACATGCGTGCCAGGATCGCGTCTCCTTAAGTTTGGGCTAACATGGTGAATGGCGGCACGGACTTACCTGAACGCTAACATCGGGAATCGATAGATTGACCAATGCTAACGAGTGAGAACATACATGGTCCCCTAGTTCTGACTACTACCGTTCACACTATCGCACCACATCAAACAGCGCCAGACCGTGCAACTCTATAAGTGCCCATTATATGCACTGTGCGATAAATATAAAGTGTCTATAAAAATAGTATTATAGTTATTACAGAGATGCAAATAATATTCTAAATTGAATGAGGAGCTTACCTCATTTAAAGTGTCAAAACATTACATGAGTTTCATGAAAAACACTTTTGTCCTTCATTCTTGTGTCATTGTTTGTTGCAGATTTTTCATTTACGAAGTTTTTTTTTTAATACGTTGCCGGGCATGCACAAGCAGTCAATAATAAGCGATATCCTGGCATAATAACCCAGTTTTGTCTCTAAGTTGAATAGTATTAATCTCAAACCCACTTGATTTCAACAGGACGCTGCCACGTACCACGCATTATACGAAACCAAATTATTATTAATTTTTCTTTGCACAAAGTATTTTCTGGTTGTTTAATATCCCATTTGGACAACCAAAATTGACTGTATCGTGCGATGTAACGTATTTGGGTCGCGTTTTCTATTCTATCGGGTTTTGTATTCTATCGGGTTTATTGAATTCAAGCGTTTACGTTAACAAACCAACGACCACCCACGTATTTGAAGAACAAAGAGTAAATATGCCAACAAAGCGGAGTAAAGCATTTTTAGACATGTTATTCCTTGCATAGTTCCCACATGTCTACTTTTTAAACAAATCATAATTACGGTATTAAATTTTAAAATGTATTTTATTTGGAATATGGCATTTCGTATGCATATAAACATGTGGTGTGAATATATATGTACGTAATATATTCAGTGTGTCTGCCATTGATGAGGTGTGTCTGGTATCTTCACATTGCTGCTCCAATGCTGATGAGAGAGCATACACTTCAAACGAAGGAGCGTGCACATGGAGCAGGGATGGTCTAATCAATGAGTCTGGCGACTCAACGAGGATCGAACCTTTTTGACCCTTGATTGCAGTTGACAAGCGTATACTATTTTTCTAATTAGAGATCTGGGATCCTGTACGGTAAATGGATAAACTAATAAAGTGCTTGGCGATACCAGATGTATATATATATACATCTGGTATGCCGTATCGGGAATCTATCATGCACATCGATTGCGCACTTCAAGTCCAGTTAGTTCAATTGACAACTAATAGGTGTACTAAAATAATATAAAGCCAGATGTATTATATATATATATATATATATATATATATATATATGGTGCCCTCAGTCAAAAAGGCTTGGTTGGAACAAGCCTAAGGCTAGTGGAAAGTAGCGGCAACTCTCAACTCCTAACATGTTTGCCACATGTTGAGCAGTCTAAAGTATTATAATAATGAGAGTACATCTGGAGAAGGATAAGACTTATAATTTGAGCTTTATAATGTACACATTCTATCGGTAGGATGGTGCGCACGTGTAAGTACGCAAGCGCAGATTGTTTGAATAACGTTGACCAATGACGATGAGTGATGAAGCGTACGAGCTATCATCTCCAACTATCATCAGTGCTCTTGATTCGTCTCTTTCTCTTCCTTGTGCTCGCTTTGAGATCCCGGCCGTGTCCGAGATCTGGCAGGCGTCAGGGATACAGCAGAAACTGCGGTAGCAAGGCGCCAAAGGAAGCTCTTGCCGATCTTTTCGCTGTTCCCCGGGCACCGTTGCGTTGTTTTATATTGGAAATTCCTCTCCGAGCAATAAAATGTTAACGATAAGCCATCAAACGTAAAGCAGTAGCCGCAGCTGCGCTGCAGCAGTGCCAACAGCAGCGGTCGCTCTGGAAGCGGCGGAGAGCTTGTTTGGGCGGCGCGGGCGAACGATACGGACAGTACGGAGGTTGGCAGCCGAACAGCAGATGGGGAGGTGGCGAGGACACCTCCCTTACCCCTTCTCCCCCCCCCCCCCCCCGCGGGTCTCCGCTCTGTTGTGGTGCTGTCGTCGATGCCGTAGCAGTAGCACACCAGCGCAGCGATCCAAATGCCTTCAACATATCGTCGGGCCGACCGGGCTTAGGGCCCTCTTCCAGAAGAGTCGTAGCAGCGACCTTGCTGGCTGGGGGTGAGGGGGAGTGGTAGCAGTGTTGTCGTCGCCGTCGTGGTCGTGTTGTAGTAGTTGTTGTGGTGGTCGTCGTCGTTGTCGTTGTCGACGACGCGACATCACATTTAAACGAGGCACTTCAATAGCAATGCACCCCCAACTAGCCGAACCTCATCCTTCTGCTACGGTTTCTGCTGCTACTGCTGCTGACGCTGCTGTGGGCCGAGGCGAAGGCAAGCGAGCGAAGTCAGGGGGCGGATCGGCCTAGCTTTCAGAGTACAACGGGAACAACGAACATGGGCGGGTGTGCCCTCTCGATCTGTGTCTTTGCGCGCTCAAAGATGGTGGAGCAAGGGAGCGTAAAGCCGACGCAAGCAATGAGATCACAATCGATTGGCCAGGAACAACGCGATATACCACCATCACTACTACCTACAGCAGGCAGTAGAGGCGCTGTCGACGGGTTAACGTGGGCAACTGCTCCAGACCGTTGAGATTCCATTATTCTACGACTCATTGGCGGCTGCATTCGTAGCACCGCCCGTGGTCGATGGCAGACAAAGGCTCGAAGATCACCCTCCTATCCTTTCTGCTATGTCTTTCTCACGTTCACTGTATATCTGTCCTACTCCTCATCAGCCGAATCCAGTAGATTACATAGTTTATATAATTTCTTAGCCTTTGGTGTCTTATCTAAGTCTTGGCCGCATAGTTGCTTAATATAAACTTACTTTCCGATTTTTGGTCACCATTTTTCGATATGCAACAGACTTTGCGTTGTCTTCAACTGTACCCGTCAAATCATTTTAAAGTGGTGGTAATTTAAATGGAACTTGATAATATCTCGGAGCCCAGACTCGAGAGTCTGGGCACCTTGCACTCTAACACTTTGCAGTGTTACTCCCCGTAATACGTGGGAAATATGCGGGCTACGAGAACCTTTCTTGCAAACAGAAAGTTGCTCATATGTGTAAACCCTTTTATGTGAATATTGAAAGTGGGTTTTATTTAACTCTTTATAGTTACGTTTTACAGGCGTGTTGGCCATGGCATGCAAGGCATACGATATAGACTATGTGGCAAAGAATTTACATTGTCATATTGTCGGGGTTCACTGGTCGAGGACTATTAAGGCTTACTGCGTAACGGATAGAAGTCTGCTAACTAATTCCGGACTGGTTAACGCCTTGAACCTAACCTTGCTAGAAATGACAAAGGCTTTTTAGAAATTGAAAACAGTTGACTATGTAGCGTAGCATTAAAAACAAAGTAAATACTACTTGGTGCAACACACGATGAAGCCATACGACGTTATCTATAGAGACTCCGATTATTTACACAGTGACTTTTGTACCTGCGTTCAAACACTATATACACGTTCAAACAAAATAGCCATATTTTACAGAAAATACACAGGAATTTATTTGTGTTTAGAAACCCGCTTTAATGAGATAGGTTTATGACCTCCCGGGTTAAGCGGACGCTCAGTAATACGTTATAATGGCGGCATGAAATCGAATGCCTTAAATGAGAAAACCTAAATGTTCCCCTATAACCCACTCTCGCTACAAGCAGTCCAATCACGCGTAAGGTGTGCGCTGGGGGCCAGAGCTCATATATCTTTCTTGTCAGACAAGTAGAAGAACGTTTTCTAACCGGGGTAACTGCTGTTCACGTTGTCAAAATGAAATCCGGTGCGACATCGTCTGAAGATGTGCGCCTTCATATTATGCTGTGACCAACACCTCGAACTCGGTGTTGGCAAGTCGGGACATTGAACTAGCCCTAGGTGATTTTACTAGTATTAGACGTAGTAGTAACGGTACGGTACAACTCTAAGAGATATGAGATGTTCAGGTAGTTAAAACATAGGAAACGTTAGACTCCAATGTAGGCTCTGGCTATGGAACGAACGCTACCTAAATATAGGGCTAAAAGATCGTTTTGCGACGAAGCTGCGCGAAGCGGCCGTCGGACGGCCGTAGTTCGGCCAACACAGATCAGATTCATGAATGAAGTTACCGCCAGGGAAAGAGCAGCAAAATCGGCGGCGCCAACTGAATGATCAGATGTCGCCAAATATGAATTTCAGATTTTTCGTATTTCAAACCAAGCCGGCACTCGGAAGTCTCACGAAAGTCAAGTCGCTACTGTCAACGTACTCTTCCTCCTTCCGGGACAAAAATGCTCCTATCGTAGCTTTTCGAGCAGTGAATCAGAAGGCGAATATTCCTGCATACTCAAAACAGTCAGCCAGCCAGGCGAACCGGTAGTGGAAAGTCTTGCAAATTAGCAGCACGAGGCTGCTACAGTTCTCGCTGGGAGCGCGCGCACGTGAGAGGATCGCAGTGACGAACGCGACACCCGGCACCAGTCCGTATTCAAGCATGTCGCACCTTTAATGCTTGGGCCGAACGTTAGCCCTACGCTTACTATTATTGTTATTATTAGTTCTTACAATTGAGTCAAATAAACATTTTTATTGTTATCAGTTAACTTCGTGTTAACCATACCGCCTATAATAGAAGCCACGTTCCCTCTACAAACAGGCGATGACATCATCTGCCTAAGAAACGTTGCTTTGAGTCGATCGTCCTTAATATCCTTCGTACGTTTTGCGATATCTCTCAAGCCTTTGCATTGCGGTTACTTATAACACGCACTGTATTCACACATTCACATACAACAGAGTTGTGACGAAGGTACAATACCGTCCCCATGTATGAGACAATCGCATCCCAGAGAATGCTTTTAACGGGATGCGACTAATCTAGCCCCATTGGATAGATCCATATCCACGGGTGAATATGGATCTATCCAATGGGGCTAACCTAATAGCCGACAACATGTGGAAAGAATTATGGTCCAGCATGGTGCCAAGCTGACGGGAGAGCAAGGCTTCAAGTATTCCCTTTTAAGAAATGCTGAGCCGCCAAAAGGCCCGTTTTCCTGTTGATGTGAGGTCATCCATGATATCTTTTGCTGATTCATCACTTTTACAAGCATCGATAAAATGTTGGCATACGTGCCCTTTCAAACGGCCAGGGTCAAGTTGGCTCCTTGTCCTCGCATGGTTGTTTTCTTCAATGCAATGTTTGTATTTTCATTATCAAGCGACTCCAGCAGGGAACCAAACTGAATAATGCTGCATAGCAGGCTGTGGCGAGGTCCGTAGCGCTTCTAATACTAAGGATTCGAAGGTTTACTTTTTTCCATAAACTTAATTCTAAACTAATGTTTAACACCTCGGCTGTCATGATCTAAACAGAGAGGTTTTCGATACAACTGAAAGCCGGGAATGATCGTAACATGTACTTAAATCTTCAAACAATCATTTATTACTCAAGTTGAGTGTATGTTACATATGAATTTGTTGGAGTCTTGGAGGGTTTCGGCCATGCAATAGATGATAAATTGAGCAAGTTGTTCCACAGTGCCAACAAATTTACTGCTCGTATGCCTCATAGTACTTAAATCTTGGTAAACCATAGACAAAGGGGCGTCTGTGAGTCCATAATTATCAAACATGACGGATTTATACGAGGACTTTTTGTTTTAGAGCCCCTGTTTGCAAAGAGTCCGTGGGTTCCTTCCCAGAATAATGTCGTGTGAATTATTATGGGAAGTGCTTGCACTGATGTTTGGATGACTTCTACTTGCTCTTGTAAATTACCTTTAATGGCTAACTAATACTGCAATATTGCAATGTAATACTATTACATGCTCTTGATTTATAAATACTTCATGTAGTAAGTTTGTTTTGTTTAAATACTTTGACACGGTATTGGCTTGCCCGGATGTTAGTTTGGGATCATTTTAGCATCGTTTCAAGCTCGGCTGCAGAGGCACTGCCTCGTTGGATGTAAATCGAGAGGCGCTGTAAAAGAAAATAATTTTTATGCCGTCTATTAAGCTGAGCCGTAGTTTGTTCAGACACCTTTCGAAGCAGTTGTACAGTCAGTAAGCAGGGATTTCCTAGTATCTTTAACGCTTTAGGAACACATATATTTCGTATATAATAATTTCCATCAGAACTATATAATAAGGCTTACCCTGCCAGAAGTGCTGTAAAAATGTTGTAACGCACTTATAATCAAGGTTTGCAACCAATTATTCAATCAATCAAAAAATACAGTCAATCATATTTATTTCACTCAAATAGAGTATGTACAAAATAGTTCATGCTAATATTAAACATAAATACTTGTTCATCCTAATATTAAACATAAATACTTGTTCATGCTAATATTAAATATAAATACTTGCCGTTCCACCGAGAGAAGAAGTGTAAAGATCTTCGTTGCAGTGCCGGACAATCAACCGCGTGGTACCTAGCGCATTGCTGCGAGCAGAACCGACAAATACACTGAGTAATATAGTCTTCATGAAACTCCCTACGAGAGCATACGAGGGGATGGAGCCCGTGTACGATGTACCTGGTATATACGTATGTACATGTCTGTCATCGCAGGCCACCTCGGCCCACAACCATTTATTCGACGCTAGTTTATAAATGTCAGGCTTCCTCATCTGTTTAAATGTATATTAGGGTTATTTGGTTAGGAAAAGCAAGTTTGAAACCAGATTTCTTAGGTTCGCCGGATATACTAACAACGTGTGGATTTAGTGAATTTCCCAGCGCAACTAAGAACGAAACAAATGAACACCGCTATATGACATGCAGAATATTAACACACTGACAAGAGCGGGCAGACACGAGCGATTGTTTTTCTGTTCAAAACCCTCAATAGTTACAATTGTTGAAAAAAATTTAAGCTCAATGGCAAATTGTTGAATTCAAATAAATTGCTCTCCGAAAAAGATAGTTTTACAAAAAAATTACTTTTTACGTTGAGCATAAGACAAGCATAAAACGCTCCTTAAATTATTGCATAACAATGAGTTGGATTTGCATGGGTTTAAATATATATCAAGAATTGTCGTAAACATGTATGTGTATATTGTTTTGATTTTATTGACTCAGCTCCTATGCGTGCGTGTAAGAGCTGTTATTTGTTTTCCTATTTTCGCAATTTTCTTTATAATAAATATATATGCCTGCGTGTGTAACTTACATATATATCATGCGCATGGGTATGCGCATGATATAACCCAAACCTGTTGGAAGTGGCATCGTTACATATGCGTGCCTCTATATTGCACAAAAATAACGTTCATCGTCTAACACGTCCTTAAATATATTACAAAAAATACCTCGCAAAAGCCTATAACAGCGAATTCTACTATTTTATAATTATAAATAACCGTACTGTTTATAGGGAAGTAAGGAACGATCAATCTCAGTTGCCAAGCGGGTCCAGCTTGGATGGGAAGCAATGCGCTCTTTTAGTTGTGAGCTCTTCCTATTGAGAACAGTGCGTGTTCGTCACATGCATGTACAAAAACGCGCTTAATAGTCAAAGTGCGTTATAGCTTTTTGCTGTTTTCATTCAAAAAGCATGTAAGGCAAAAAAGCTGTAATTAACTTAAATTTGCGCATGCCTCGTTGCATTTGCTGCCGGCCCTGGCAGTTTACGCTTTTCGGCACGATAATGTTCTATCTAGTCACACTCTGTCATCATCAACTAAGTGGCATACGTAACGCACACGTGCATCACGCACGTAAAACACACAAGACGCAACAGCTACCGCCAAGGAGAGTCTCTCTCACATGCTATTAAGCGTTAGCCTGCACATCCACGTTACCTATAGTCTGTCGAAATACAAAACATTAATTATTATTGCTATAAACCTCTTGGTCGGAATCTCGTGGGTTCCTTGCTTCTCTTTATTTAAAGCAAATTACAACACGACATAATCATGTAGAGTTGCAAGTCACTGTTTCAGATCAACCCGAGTGCACAATAGTACAACGCAAGATCATACGTATACATAGGAGGTATTTGCGCCTTACGGGTCTTACGCCTTCGATCATGACTGTGAGATTGCTGACCATTACCAAAAAAAGGGTAGCGAGCTGCGATTATAGCCCTTCACGCCTATCGTACGTCTATAAGTAGGGTATTTTGTCACTCCGTTATCTTGGGGGGGGGGGACTTTTGCTCGCTTTTGGCTCGACTTCCTGTATAAGCCTCGGGATGTTTGTCAGAGCCTTACTAACTACTAATCTCTGGATCACTATTGTTTGCGTAGCAGTGCCAAAGGCTAGCTGGAACCATAAATAAAGGCTTCACTGCATGCAGCCCAAGAGAATAGACACTCTACCGTCGTCGAGCGTCTCCCGCTGAAGCCATGTTGATGTTGAGATAACATTTTTATCGTCCTTAAGGAAGAATTTTAAGCGGTATGCTACGACGTCCGACAAAAGCTAATATACAACGCCCTTCTTGGATGTAGCTTGGTATGCAGATGAGTCCAGAAGATCCCCGTCTTTTTTGGAACGACTTTTAAGTAGACTCGCCCTTTGCCTTACATGTAGAAAGCGCGTTTTTAGGAATTTGTTGAACTGGGCGATGAAACGGAACATTATGAAGGCTGCTTTTGGATGGCTGATTAGACGTGCTCGCAACCGATAGATTCGATTGCCGATTCTAAATTGACTAAGAGGCTGAGGACTCGTACTTTGGTAAACGTTTGAAGTGGTTAAGCAAAGGCCATCCATCGCGGCATTCGCTAGAAATGTTCCTTTACATCTCTTTAAAACATCAACATTTTCACTTGTTCCAAGTATTCTACCCAAGACCTGGTGAAGTCGCAGTCCAACATTTCACGTTTTTATAACTTTTAAATTTATATTTAACTTATTTTTTAGTTATCATCATTAATGGCCTAGTAAAAATGATAACTATACACACATATATATATATATATATATATATATATATATATATATATATATATTTATATATAAATATATATATATGGATCGCTTAAAGTACTTGCTTTATGTCGCGATCTTCAAGTTGACCTAGGTTGTCCGCCTAAGTCGTTAACGTTATTGAGTGCGATGCAGAATTGCCCCCATACATGTGACTCTGAGGTTGGGGTTTCGTCTCGCGGTATCCGGTGTAAACCTCGCCGATGTTCCTGATGGCCGGTCGGTTGGTTGGCTGCTGACCAGCCCACCCCAGTCACCCTGGCATCAAGCCGTATTGTCATGTCGTCTATTGGATTCTGCATGCTGCCGGCCTGTTCATACAGAGGAGTCAGTTTGCCGTCGGTCAATCGCATCGTTCGCTTAGGTAGTCTTTAAGGCAAGCCAGCAGCAGCAGCAGCAGTAACGGTAGTGATAGTAGTAATAGAAGTAGTAGTAGTAGTTGTAGTAAGAGTGGTCATCATCGTAGGAGCCGTCACAGCAGTAGAAGAGGTCGTAGCAGCAGAGGGCAGAGCTGAGTCCGTCAGATGGATGACAGCCACATAGCCACCCGTCTTGTCCGGTAGGCCTGTAGGAAGCTAGCCTAAACGAGGAAAACCTAAAGCTTTCGGAGAGAAGAAGACGGGGAAGACGAAAATAAAGACGACGAAGAAGAAGATGTAGGGGCGGATTTGCTGCTGCTGCCGCTGCTGCTGATATGGTATGATATGATAGCATTGATGCAGGCCGCAGGGGCCGCCTCCCCGGGAGCAACGAGGAAGGACGGCTGGCCGGGGGCGTCGGGCTGAGGCAGCAGTAGCATTTCGGGGCCGTGCCCGAGCTCCGGCAGCCGACACGAGAGACGACCGACTCCAGGAAATACATCGACCCCGTCGGGCCACATCAAGATAGCGCTGGTTGTTGGTCGCTAGGCTTCGAACGGCGCGGGACAACGAAAGGCATTTTGCGCCACTGACCTTTGCCCAATGCGGCTCCAACAGACATCTGATGAGGTCCGGAAATTACATCTATTTACGTATTAATATCTGTATGTACGGTACGAGAAGAACCACAGTTGAGAACTCATATTCAACATATGATATTTCTTGTATAACAGTCTTCTGCTCTCCTCATTAGCGATGACTTACTTAAGTGTATATATATATATATATAGTAAATGATCTTAATGTTATCAATGACATCCATGCTGTAGGGGCGTTTTTGTAGAGCCAAGGCTATAACATATATTAGCTTTACTGCGTCTACTAGGCGTTTATTTGAAATGAATGTTATGAGTCTAACAAGACAGTAACCAGACAGCCTGTCTGTTGATGCTCCTGACACGGACAATTCGACGGACAATTTTCGTTACACTGCAAGTGTTACAAGAAAGTGTCCATGAGTGACGCCCGTTTGCAGAAGCTAGCTAAGAGACATCAAACACGGGTCAATGCAACAGCCATCTATTAGAAAGGCCATATCTCTTCTGCTTGTCTGGTCCACAGTGATTATCTACCATCTGGCCGAATGCAGGTTTCGAGATCCAATATTGTTTAAACTAAGCTCATCATAAATCAAAATGCACCTAGCTCACTATTTTCAGAGAGTGCATACATATTATTACGTCCGTTATATATACTTATTCAAATACATACAGCAAAAAAGACAGAATCATGGGTACGATTAACACGGCTAAAATACCAGCGTTAGGACGAAAAGATCTCTGAGTTTAACAACAGATAACCAATTTCCGCAGTTGTTTAAATCGACAACACAAGCAAATGGCTCTATCATCTCAATGACTGCGAAGATACTAACGTTACTTTAAAACTTTAGGCAAGCTCCAATGCTCTAAACTACTAATACCCTTCTCACCTCAACGTACTTAACGAACATAGACCAGTGTTTTTTTTTCATTCTAATAGTAAGAAGCTTGGTCCTGCTAAATTCGTTTGCGATTATTTCCCTTTTTATTGCACAACCTAGAATGCGCATGGTGTGGAACTGTTGTGTTCCATAGTACCCTTTTATTGTGTTATTTGTGGGTTGCATTATATTTCATTTAAGTGGGGCTGTGTCCTATATGTACTTGAAATTAATCACCAAAAGTATCTGCTACGAGCGCTAAAACGTTTGCTTCATGATCGTAACGAGATGTTTTAACGAAGCATGGAGCTTTGTGCAGAGAGCCCGACGACCTCGAGCTGACACTGGAGAAGATGGCAGAAGATAGGCTGACAGAGGCTTGGAAGGACCAGTACAAGCGGCCAGAGATCAAGCGGCTCTAGACGGGCTATCTCAGCCGTTCCCCTTGATTGCTGCAGATATGCTAGCAGGGACCGTGGCTATCCTGTAAAGCAGTGGTGCTATTAAGCTGCTGGGATCGGCAACTAACTTCATTGTGACCCAGCGCTTTCTAGTATTGGGTGTGATGGGTTCTGACAACCTTCGAGACTCCGCACACGTGTTGAGAAGTCGAAGCAACTTTGCCGTAATAGGGAGCTACCTGCCCGTACGTGACGCCGACACACCTCATTTAGGCTTCCTAAGGCCCTGACAATGTGCTGTAGAACGGCAACAAAAGTGGCAGGACGACAAAAAATCCAGTTGGCAGTTGGACAATCTCGGTGAGAGCGCGGATACTTCAGGACTGGATGGCGGAGTTTGACCTGACGATCATCAAAGACGGGGATCGCCAGCATTTATGAGGGGCATGCATGCTAAATGAATTCTACTATAGCAAACAAAGCCGCCCAATGGTCAAAACCTGAAAGGTGGAGAGCGACAAAAAGACGATAATCACCATAATATCACTAAGACGTCACTCTCCAAGGCACCGGTGAAAATCAGACATCAAGGTGGCACCAAAGGTATGCGCACGAGCCACCTGCGCCCTGTCTTTGATGGCCCAGGGGGGCTCTGAGTAGGTGGGTTTAACGTGGTGGCGGTGAAAGGGTTCTTGAAGCTCTGCTAAAGGGGTATTAAAAAGCGGCTTAGGCTACTCACATTCAGGAGCAAAGCGAACGCATAGAGAGCTCATCTATTTAGTAGAGGCGGACCCATGGGGCCTGCATAACCGGTAGTACCGGGCTATGCGCGCTTTTAGGTCGCAGTACACAAGGCGGTCCTGGAGAGCAGGCGCGTATCCTTGACGGCCTTGAGCCGGGGGACATGACGCCCAGGGCCGCCGCTAAAGTGTCATGGGGCGCCATTATGGGCCTAGTTCTTTAGAACGTAGCGTATAACAGTATTCTAAACATCGAAAATTCACCCGAGATCATAGATACCCTGGCCTATATCGACGATCTAGATCCACATATATGTGGGCGTACCGCACCACCTCAACGGAGGTCCTCCTAGTTCTTGCTAAGCTGCTTCCTTGCGATCTAATGGCAAGCGAAAAGGAAAAGAACCTAGAACTGTATAAACCACTTGACAATTGAAGATAAACAAAGGTCATAAGGGAGCAAATGAAAATTGACAATGGGTTATAAATTGAGCTTGGTAAGTATATATGGAAAGAAATAACAAGAAAAGGGCGGAGTAGATTGAATATATGATAATTCAAGAATGAGTGGGGTATTGGCAGGTGCCAGGGGAAGGACGTTGGCTACAAGGATACAGTGAGCTTATAGGGAGGGGAAGTACAGGATGTCGAGCTTAGGCAATGAGCCAATTGAACGTATTGTAAAAGAATATACAGCCTTGGGGGGGGGCAGAGGTATACAATTGTCGGAGGCCTTAGTTTTAGGGTCATTTATAAAAAAATGACCAGGTCAATATTACAAAGAAAAGATTGTCCCAATAGAAAACAAATACAAAAAGGGATACATTGATGGTATGGTTGCGAGGGTGATATATATATATATATATATATGCTGCTCTAAGCGCCCCTGAGATAAAAGGTTGACGGCAAGAAACCGCTTCGTGTACCTGCTAGCGAGTTGCGGGCCGGCAGTGGAATCAGAGTCAGGCTTAGGTCGCCTATTTCAGGACCAATCTAGCAATTTTTGTTGGAGTGGCAGAGAAAAGTGACCGAGGCCTCGGCAGAGGTAGCGCAGTTAAATAAATACCTCGCCAGCGAAATTGGCAATCAATGTCGTTGCCGGTTCTGCTTGCAGATGCGCGCTAAATACGACGCAACGAGCTGCCAGACGCATCGACGGTCTTTGCACTTTTTTGCCCGGTAGGACGGTCGCAGAGGTGTTAAAAATTTTATAAAATTACGATTGTATTGCAATTATGTACCATCTTGAATTGCAAATTTATTGCAAAATTATACAAACATATTGTATAATATAAAAGGGTGACATGTGTAATTTGGAGAAACATGTTTGTTTAGTCAACAATAGTTGTACTCGGCAGGTGTGTGCCTCCTCCAACAAATGGCGAAATTAAGACCGTTTTTGTGTTATATTTCTATTCTGGATTTTTGTAATTAACAAAACGGTTTTTTTTCATGGTTCTCTCTGAGAATGCCCTGCTGGTTGCGGGCGCTCTAAAGATTCAAGAACACATGGTAGTCAAGCGGCGCATTTAGGTGGGTGCATTACCTTGAGAATAAGCCGGGTTGCTTCCGCCGTGCAGCTTCCATATTTTTCCAGTTCAGCAGAGTATACTTCCTCCGTCAGAAAAGAGTATACTCTGCCTCATTCATACAACTAGTACCTCATTCGGGCTCAGAGACTCATAATGGAATTGCTGCTGCAAAAATCAAGCATATGAGAAACGCTTTTTGGTCCGTTATGGGCATTAGATGAACCGGGGTAATCTGGCCCTGTGGCGTTCAGGCTGTAGTCTTGTTTCCTTGTCGCGTTGGACCCACTTCTCATCACAGGTGACAATACAAAAAAGCACCGGAAGCGGCGTTATAGCAGAAAACAGCAAACCGGCGAACACGGAGGTATTTGAGCATCGGTCAACGCAAGGAGCTCACTTCAATTTTGTAAATTCCGCCAATTGAGCGTTAATGCTTACGGTGTGGTCAAAAACATGTAAGTTTTGACCGCGCAGAGGGTATTTTTAACTGAAGGCCATCTTTAAGATTAAAGCCCTAACGGAAATGTTTTTAACTAATATTTCATTGTACGAACCGCCGCACTTAAGGTCCGAATGCAGCAAAAATATTGGTAGTCAGGCGAAGTTAATTTTAAATACGTACAGAATTATAGCCAAAGAAGTGAATCCAATGTGAAGCCAATGTGTTAAACGGCAAACAACTTTCGTTGAGCTCCAATATATATATATATATATATATATATATATATATAAACCGAGCAAGATGGCTTAGTGGCAAAGCCTTTGCCTTGCATTCGGGAGGACTGGGTTCGAGACCCAGACCGGCCACTCTTAAATTGGTTTGCATGGTTTCCAATTTAGACAAGGTAAATGCCGGAGTGGATTAAAATTAGCCATGACATGAAAAAAACGTACACAGGCAATAACCTTACGGAAAATCTTTTAAAAAAACACACATATATATATATATATATATATATATATATATATATATATGTAGTTCTACAAGTTCTTAAAATGAGCATTTCAGAATTCGATTTTTTTCGCGCTTTCACCGCTATTAGAAACGGAAACTTTTCGAATGCTAGCAGTCAAAATATTATGGTGATTGGTCGTTGCGATTTCGTTTGATCGCTTTTCCCGTGCAACGTATCGGCGTAATTTTGAAAAATTGATAAAAAAAAAAGAGTTTCGAGTGGTTATCAAGTGTTTTTATTTCAAAAGTTAGAATGCGACCCAAGTGAAAACTGAGTTAGACGAGGTGTACGGTGACTCTGCGCCATATTTTTGCCACTGTTTCCAACTGGATTAATGAGTTTAAAAAAAAGGTCGCAGGAGCACCGAGGATGAACTACGTTCAGGACGCCCAAAAACGGCAACTGATGAGGAAAACGTGGAAAAAGTGCGGAAAATCGTTGCCGCAGATAAACGAGTGAACATTAAGGAGATATCGGAGGCCTTGGGGATCAGTTTGGGTAGTGTGCATTTCATCCTGCACGAGAACTTGAAGATGAAAAAACTCAGAGCAAAATGAGTGCCGCATTTGCTCAACCAAGGCCAAACAGACGCGCGTGTTTCCGCTTCACAGCGAAATTTGGCCAAGCTGTCGAAAAATCCGTCGGATTTTTGGCGCAGATTCGTGACCGTCGATGAAAGCTGGGTCCATCACTACACTTCCGAGACCCAAGAAGCATCTCGCCAATCGTGTGCACCTGGTGAAGGACCTCCGAAGAGGGCGCGGACAACGGCATCGGCCGGAAAGATGATGGCTACGGTTTTTTGGGACAAACGTGGAACAATTCTGGTCGACTACCTTGAGAGCGGTAAAACGATCACGGGAGAATATTATGCAAGACTGTTGGACTGCCTGAAGCAAGAACTTATCGTGAAACGGCCCGCTTTGCAGAAGAAGGTTGTCCTGTTTCACCAGGACAATGCTCCCGCACACAAGTCGCGGCAAGCAACGGCAAAACTGGCCCAACTGAGGTTCGAACTTATTGAACAACCTTCCTATTCTCCAGACCTGGCCCCCTCTGATTATTTCCTCTTCAGACATTTAAAGAATCGTCTCGGTGGAAAGCGTTTTTCCAGCAATGAAGAGGTTACAACTGCTGTCAATACCTATTTTTAGTCTAAATGCTCTGAAATCTCGGTGGGAAAAGTGTATTGAGCTTCTCGAGGAGTATATCAAATAAGAAAAAATTAAAAACAAGATTTAGAAAATTCTTGGTTTTCATTTTAAAAACTTGTGGAACTACCTGTATATATATATATATATATATATATATATATATATATATATATATACAGATAGATATAGTCATTCAGCATATTGCCTATTCCTGTAATCAGCCCCACGCATTCGTTACTGCACGCCTCTAGACCATATGATGTTTGACCCAAAACAGTATCCGCTTTGAGGCATTTTTATTTTTAGGTTTCTGTCCTCCGCTCTCCTGCATCCGCAGTGTTATGATCTCCTTTTGTTAATCGCAATAAGAAGGTGGTCGTTGAGCTCGCCTGTCGAACAATGTTGTTAGTCGCGTCTTGGGTTGCTCCACTGCTAGGGGCATCTCGAGAAGGAAACGAGTGTAGTTTTCGTCGTAAAAATAGGTGTGCCGCTAGCCGAAGCGGCGTCGGTTGCCATTGTTGTTATCGGTGTTACTGACTGCAACTGTTTCAGCTGCCGCCGCTGCTGCTACTGCTACTGCTGTTGTTGTTGAAGGGGTGAAGACCGTCATCACCGAGTTGCTCGGGTCAAGGCTCAAGTTGCGTTGGTCCTAACCGCGACCTCTTCGCTACGCCTTCATAGTCTCTCTCTTTTTCATCCTGTATACCTCGGGTCTGCCGCCTGCGTCCTGGAAACGGCCCGCCCTTCCGGTCTGAGATCGGGTTGCCTGACATGGAGGCAAACTCAGGCCAACAAAAACTGTAAAGGATGTCGGCGGCCGTGCAGCTAGCTGAACTAAACACGCTATTGTCGCAGTCGCAACCCTATCATTGTGCTACACATTGATGTGAGGCAACCGAAAAATAGCAAATTAAGATAGCACCAGATAAGAGATAACTACGAACGACGTAAACCCTGCTTGACACATTCGTGTAGCTGGTTGCAAGTTTTAAATAATTTCTAGAAAACTAGTTAAAATAAGACTACTGGCCAAATCCCTAGGAAACGTTCTTACCTAGTCGGTCGCCGTTTGCGGTCCACAAATACCTAGTAAATACTATGCTATCGATGCTAAGATTCTAAAGTTAGCTTAAGGCAAACTTTGGACTTTCTTTAGCTGCAGTATATTCTCAGGCTATAGCTGTGTATAGATAAATTCAAGAAAAATCACCTGCCCGTAGTTAGTTGTCTACACAACCGTAGAGCTGAACAATGTCAAAACGGAGACGAAGAGTGTGTTTACTATTTTATTCTTACTATATATTTTCAATAGTATTCAGCTTCTGACCGAGCTCAAGAGAAACCAAAATAGTTTTTTTAACCCTCGACTGAAACCTCTCAGTGTTAGTCCTTATACAACTTTCCTTGGCAGGGCAACGCTTCTCATTACGTCAAGGTTTTTTAGGGTGAGTTCTATGTATAATCGAATCCACTTTTTCATAGGCCAGATTGGCTGGTTCAGAGGAAACCAGGGTAGTTGGCTTCTTTGAAAGTAGCAAGAGCTGTGCTAAGTCACATGTTCTAGAATACGTTGCAATTCAATTATCTAATGAGAAACTCTTATAATTAGCGTCTTCTACTAACTTGAATGTGTTCCTGTCCCCAGTAAAATCTACACTGGGATGTGTTGCAATGAAAATTATTGAAAGTTCTTGTTTGGACTAGCTAAAATTCCATATGTTCGTACCATTTCAAGGTTCTGATCAGATATGCTCTATATATGAAAATAGTTACCTGACCGTATATAACGGAATGTGGACCTGCGATAGGGGCAGAACATGAGATTGCCGACCGCAATAGTCACGGCGTACGTCGTTTGACACCTTTCTAGCTAGTTGTTTAGCTATTTAACAGATTGACGTAACAGACGACGTATCCTCTGACATACGTGTTTCGTGCTGCTTTGCATGCATGCAGGAAATATGCGCCTCACATATATACCGCTCACACGTATACGAACTTGATTATTGACCATAGGTTGCTGTTATCGCAACCACATTCACACTGCGACCATGAAACAACTTATTGTGAAAAAAACTGATGCCAATCCTCCATTACGCAACTGAGCAAGCTGCAACCGGCTGATGTAGGGACCGACAACAAACGAGAGCACTAAATGTACAGCAGCAACAACAATAGCAACAACAGCAACAGCAATGAGAGCAACAACAACAACAACACAACATTAAATAACAGAGCGCATTTATTCGGCCAGCATTAATCTAAATATATCGATAATACGAAGTTACGTTACAAACCGCCTGTTCAATGCAGCCTCTAACTTAAATAGTAGATTAGCTACGTTTTTTTCTGTGTGATCTTTAATTTGATTACAGCTTGTGCCATATCGTTAACCTATGTTGTTTGATTACAGCAGACATTAAGTGTATTTTCCAAGTCTCTCTGGTTTTAATGTTAAGCTTACTATTTACCCAAAACGTTTTGCACGTTGAGAGAGCACGGCGAGATCTATCTAATAAAAAAAAACGCTACGCAGTGACGGTATTTTATGCTGTTACCAATGTTGTAAAAGCCTTTTTATCGTGGCCTCACGTACAATGGACGAGAGCGCATATGCCGCTAGAGAGATAAGCCGAATTAAAATATTTAGCAACTCTTATCTCGTTGAATATACACGGACGACAGGCATTGTTATGCAGATCTAAAGAGACGATCGATCCTGGCCTGATCAGTAAACCACGTAGCCTGCTGCGACCCGTTTTGCCTGACGTATCTTGAACAAAACGCATCAACAACCGCTCTTCCATCTGCCCGCTGGCCGCTTGTTCATCGACGTCAATGGGCTCGACTCGAATGTACAAACCCGCCTAGTGGAGCGCTGGTCAGACGTACCACAATTCGAAAACCAACGCGCTGCCGTAGCAGGTTACGTAGACAGATTGGGTTGGGCTCGGTTAGCCGCTAATTAATGCATGGGCTGACACCGACCTGCCACGACACTCCAACATACGCGGCTAACTGATTTCTTGAAGTTCCTCCCACAGCTTTAAGCTCCGGACGCGCTGTTGGTGAAATCCGTCTGCCATGCATTTCGTCATACGAAGCGCATCCATGTGTAAAAACCCTTTTAACGACGAACTTAAGCCGGCATCTAGACGTCTTCATTACATCATCTTCGTCACTAACTGCGCAACGATAACTGAATGCAACGAACAAGACAAGAGGGACTTCACTTTGGCTGAAAATGCGCTATCGTAAGATCATTTAGAAATAGGCATAAAACAAGGCTGGACTTGATATTGTCCAAAACGTAGATTTAACTCAACCGATTAATCAAGAATTGTGCTTATAGACATATATACATAGTTCATCTACACAGACTTACAACTGGCAGACTAAAAATACCTTTACAGGAATGGTAAATCTCCTTAAGATATCATTTCTATAAGTTCAGACATTTACTTGCACTGTCGTATAGTCTAGCTTGGTAAAAGTTTCTTCATAAAATCGTCGCCGATACGCGCGTCACCTCTTGCTGAATATCTATAGCAGAGTCAAAATTTGAAAATACAAAAAAAAAATCGGCATATGCTAAGTGGGGCGAGTAAGGGGTTTATACTAAGACAATACCTTTTTGCTTAACACTTTATATTAGCCTTATAAGCGAGAGCTCATTTGAACCCATGACAACACAACATTTTACCTACATTTTACATAATATTGACAGACTAAATTAGTCCTAAAATTTAGAAGACGCACAGTTAGTGTACAGGCGGTGGTGAGCCTTCGCCAATGATGTCCGTGTAGAACGATCCCTATTGCGCTCTACGTAGGCGCAATAGAAATTACTCGGTTGGGAAGGCTTTGGAATGCGTTCCCAAAATAATTCTGGAGAGCTAGAGTGATATAGTTTTTATTTCGGTTTTGTTCTTCGCGTATGGCATTGTTCTCTTGCCATGAAAATAGAACAAACTGACGCTTCTGTTAGACATAAGCTATCAGTTTTGGGGACTAATTTACCTGGCCGGTGCTTTGGCATAAGGTTGTCAGATTTCAAAAATACGCACGGAGTCGTCTGGAAGCAAGGAGCTGACATAGCTTTTTTAGGCTTGAAGCAAGGTTTTCCGCCGTTTGCGGCACCAGCGTTAACATCTCCAATTCGCCTATATATAAACATAAATGCTTAATACAGCGCCATAACCGGTTGCATTCCGTGGTTATAATGCCGAGTCTCACTTAATATTAGTTTTTGTGTAGTAGCAGCTAGAGCCTTACAGCCTCTACTTAGCTATGTGACACTCCTCGGTCCAGATGCGGCAGCAAATATATCAATTGGTTCATCAGAATTTGAGGTTTAATCAGACTCACTTATCCTTATTTTTTAAGCTATGTCAGAGACTATATGCCATCATTATATGTCATTTATCGGCCAAATTCACGCTTATACTTAATGTATACAGGCTTTTCCAACAGAGGGCTATAACATATAGATTTAACAGAATTAGTGAAGCAGAACGAAGCTCCATCCAAGCTTTCAAAGTACACATGGCAATGGTCTGTCTTTTTAGAACTATGAGCGATTTACCTAAGCGATTAGCGCTACAAGCATACGGACTAGAAATCACAGGCTTCTGAACTAACAATAGAGTCTGCCAAAGCAAGTCGTAGGGTTCATCTGGACAACCACAAAGCACGTCGCCTTTGTAAGTGATAAGGGGTACTTCATTGAAGACTATGTTGTACAAGAGAAAACCCAGCATGCACGCTTTAATCGGGCCAGAAACCTTTGGAACCTGGGCGACAACTGTACGACTGGACATATCCGCTGAGGTATGCTCGTTTCTGACGTAATTACAGGATAAATAAATCAATATAAATAATACAAACCATTCATCCAGGCCGCCACGTCTGAAAAGGATTATGGTCGATTATGACTACTAATGTAAGTATTAGGTTGCTGTTTAAGGCCTATCTATTGTCGCTCACCTGCGGGGTGAATCGGTGGCACAATGCTGGCTTCACAGTAATGAGACTGATTTGGAACTGGCTCGGGCTAACAAGCCTGACAGACAACCCCGAATCGCATCGCTTATGCCCACTATACACTGTTCGCACGACGCATCGCGCATCCATTCGATTCGCAGCAGTGCGTCGTTCCTTGTAGTTAGCAGGCGTATGTAACCAGGGACAGGAGATGAAGCACCAGAATATTGGTAGATGGGAAGAGGGATGATGACGACGACGACGACGTCATCGTGACGCTGATGACGATGGTGACGCCGGTGGTGGTAGCAAAAGCGGTACGGTGTCCGAGCTGAAGAAAAGTAGACCATCCTTGACGGTGGTTGTCCATCCGTGACGAGCATGTTCCGGTCTCATCGTATATACATATATATATATATATATATATCTTTTGTGCACGCTGCTGTGCTGGATGGCCGAATGGCCAGCATGCAAATACGCCAAGTGATCAAGTCGGTCGATAAGTCCTTCGCCGCCACCGCCGCCCCCGCCGATCTTGTGTGCCGGCTGCCGCTGCCTCGTTCTTCTACGTGTGCTTCCCGCATGGCGCTTGCTTGCTTACTTGTCTGGACTGAGCGTCCGAAGACCCTCGACCACCCCCCCCCCCCAAACCCCCCGAAGTGTGGACGACGCTGTTTCGGTCGCCGCCCCATTCCTGTCCCTCGTCGTCGCTTCGGTCGACGCAGGTCGCAAATGAGCCGAACCCCGCGAGGGCGCGCTCGCGCCGAATCCTGCAATCCCAGGGGATGCTTCAATAGATACCCAGCGGCCGGAAATTACGCTTGGAAAAGCAAAGCATCAATATATGTTATCTCAACAAAAGCTTCGCCGATTCTTCGCTTCGCCTTATTCCGCTGCCAGTACGCGGCTCGAAATGCATATGTACAAAAAATATATATATAGTTGAGTACACACCCGAATACCAGCTCAACAAAGAAATGTAAAACTTTTTTGAGGCGTAAAATCTTGTCCACCTCTCAGATTTATCATAATTAACGTTTAAGCACGTAAGAGAAACATTATTACTTTCAAACGGGACCCCTGAAAATAAAAAAAATATTATTCTCAACTATTGGCTAGTTAAATTACTTCACGCCTGCAGCAGAGAAGTGTCTTACAAAATATGGTCGCGTATTTAAGGTCACCTTTTTATTTAGAAGGCCAATGCAGGGTGTGCACAATATCCCTCCAAGCGGTTTATCGTAAACATTAACGCGTGTAGCACATATTAGCGTCACTTTAATCAAGAATTTATACACAATATGTTTCTCTAACCTGCAATTAACACTTTATTAATTGAAATTTCTTCTTTCCAGAATTTTCGTTTTGCGGATGTGAAAAACAAGTCCATGTGATGTTTGATACGCCTAAAACTTTGGAAGTTTTGCCTCTCACAGCATTCTGAAATGAGTAAAACAGATGATAATTTTAAGGATCACGATCAGGACTGCTAGATGAGTGGAGTCAATCATTTTTAATACCAAATCCCGCAACTTGCGGCCGGTCACCCCCGATATGTGCCATTGTTCTGGTACAATACGACGCCTTTATATTTGCACAGTTCGGAGCACTTTTTGGCGACAGCTCGCTTTAAGTGGCCGAGCAACTGACAGTACTTCTCACTGCTAACTTTCTCATTGCTTCGCAGAAACTCATACGCAGCACGTCTATCCAGTTCCATCAGGTACACCCCATGACGGGTTGCGTAAGTAGCATGAGGGCTTGCGTTCGCAACAGCCTTGAGTCTGGCGCTTCATTTAAACCATGACCTTAAGCGAGGAACTGATATGGTATGATGAAACAAAAACCGTCTATGGCTGACACACCTCAAATCTCTATTAAACGAACACAGTGTTAGGCCTGCAGATAGCACAAACCTGCCATTTAATCCTTTATGCTGGTGGGAAAGCATTTCAAGCAGTTTCGTGGAAACGGTTCTTCATTGGTAGTATCTGGTTTTCTTGTGAGAAAACACAGCAGTGTAGCTTTGGGACTAGCGGCTATATAGACTACAAGAATGACAGCCGACCCTTGCCGAGGACACAAGCTCGCCTTCACTAGGATTCCCTGAATAGAGCGGAGCTTACTAACGGGCAGCATTTTTGGAACGTCCAATAGTAACGATAAGCTTACTAGTGTAAAACTAGATACGACCTTCTATTCATGTCAGAGATATCTCTGTTTCTATGATTATGGCGGCGCGTCGAACCTCGCTTTCAGCGAAGCTTATTTTGCATATATTGCTCGAAATATTTACATTTCTTCTTGCTAAGCTTGGCTTATTCTCATGCAGTCAACTCTTGACTTTTATGTAAACCTTAAAATAACACTGGCCCAATATTTAAGTTATAAAATGGACCTAACATTCTCACCTTCTCTTCCAGGTGTTTGCCTCAGAGCACAGTGCAAACACTCGTACCACTTAGTTACTTTATGTAACGCGGGCTTAACTACAGTACTGACTGCAATGTGCCGCATCACATCATCTGTGTGCATACTTAAGTGCCACTAAATGTTTGTGATAATAACACTATTTTCAATTATTTTGGAATAAACAGATGAACTAAACTAGCGCGAAACTTGGCCTAAGTTGTTTTGAGTGATCCATGCGTTCATACATAAGACCGATGAAAGTGATCACTAAACACAAAAAACGCACATCAATACGTATGCATATGCATTTGCGATTGGGCATTCCATTTTACCAGTGCATTTGTGACAAACAAGAGCCTATAAAAAAAAATATATATATAAAACCACAAAAATACTCGACATTGCAAACATATCGTCAATCGAGCGATGATGGTCGGATCAGGCTGTGTCGTCTATACGTCTGACACTGACAGCAATCCAACGAGTTCGCCTTGCTATTTATTGGCTGTGATATACGGCCTGCTAAACTCTGGAACCGCGAAGTACGTTTTTACTCTATGTCAGCTTCCCTAGCCCCTCTAGGCTAATGTATTGCTCTGGTGGTTTCAAACACGATAGAGGTAACTCATGAAGAGCTCAAATTGCTTGGAAAGTTAGATGCGCATGTATGCTAAGCACGCACGGGACGCCACTTAGGCACAGGATCTCAAGACTCGCACTGCTGGCGACGAAGGCACTGATGAGCGGCACTTACACAACGCCTCCGCTATGTAGCCTGGACGAAACCATATTATACAATACGACGTCTTTTTTCACTCCATGTTAGGTACAGTACAACGCAAACATTTTAAGACGTCCGCGCCCGGTTTGCCAGTAAGGTGACTCCGTACCACTCACCATCGTGCACACAACCTGACACAATATTTACAAATGCATGTGTATCATCTTCCTCTACCACCGGAGCACGATACCACTTTCAGCGCGGTAAAGAATTTGTCTAGCCTGGCTCTCCATTGCGTGTCCTCTTCTGAACTGCTTACAGCGGGTGTCGTCAAGAGGTGATTGCCATTGTGTCATGTCTTTTCAGGATAGTTCGGAAGTGAGCCTAGAGCTTACCCTCGCAGTCAACTGGACATGGCGACCTTACGTGGGAGACATTGCAGAGCCATGAGGTTTCGGCTGCGTCTTCTCTAACCGCTTGTTCTGCTGCTTAGCTTCTCGTAGCATTCACCGGTAGAGGTTTTTGATGGCTGGCTGTGTAGCCTCATCTTAGGTGTCAGGCGGGCCCGATAGCGGCCCCGTTGCCTGGTAGTGATAGGCCTTAGCCATTATCGCCGTTCTTCTTTGTCGCTCCACTTGCGGCGTACAGGAGTTTTTAGGTGCCTTGATCACTAGCTCATTGCAGCTCTCGACATTTTGTTCTTTTTGATCAGCGGCGAAACCTATGATAATTTGTTGCAAGCGGTCTCTTTTGTGAGATCTTGACATAGATGTTTGCCCCTGCTGACGTTTGTGGCATATGGGAACGGTGACATCTATTCATATTAGTGTGTGTGTGCTGCTAAATTAGCTCCTGCCCACAATTGGTGATCTCCTGCTACGAAATGCACGTACTTGACCTGCTGCCAACGGCTCTACGGGTTCCGGTTGTTGGTTGCAAACCCATCAATGGTGAATTGCAGTTTGGATCTTTGGTCCAAGATATTGTCTCGCAGAGTGCCGCGTATCCGATATTATCTTGTTTATTGCAGCGGGTCTTACGTATATAGCGGTCAGTTTAACTCTCTTACTCTTTACAACCGGAAAATTATCTTCCCTTCCCTACCTTCATGTCACCCAGTCCTCTGAACAATACTTGCAGTTGCAATAACAACCGCTGTCTATGCTGCCAGTTCGAGCTGCAAGACTGTGCGCCGCGTCAGACTCTTGCAACATAGGGAGTGTTAGGACATGTCTCCATGGTTTGGAATGCTGGAGTATCCACCCCATTTAGCGCTGATATGTGCAGAAGTTTTAGTAATCATTTGGGGCTCGTGCAGTTTCCATCTGTTTCTCATTTGGCGTCACTCGTCTAAAATTAGCAAAACCTTACTATTTCGTACAGGTTGAATGATGATAGCTTAATGATAAATAAACGTCGGTATTTAGAAAAAAATCGTTTTTTGCCGCAGACGTTACATTGCTTTTACTTTCTTGTGGGCAATAGCGGTTGTTTCTGCCCTTTAACGTAGTCCTGTGCCGTGAGCTTGAATCCTTGCGCGGGGGGCTGTCGGCAGGAGGCGGTGCTCTATTTGTCTGTATACTGTGTGTACTTGGCTTGGACATAGGTAGTGGTAGATAAGGCCGGGCGCTCGCTGTTGCCGTAGGATTTAGCAGCTCATTCTTGCTTCAGCCGGGCGACGTTCGAGGCTTTAATCCTGGAAAACTAGCGACTCGTTGAGTAATCGCTTTTGCAGCTGCCTTAGTTGCATTTGGGAGCGCTTTGGACGAGTGAGCATTTCTGTGAACCTTGCTTGGAACGATGTACGTGTTGCATTAAGTTGAAACATACGTTTAATTATTCGTTGAGCAGTTAGAGTGTCGTTCGCTTCCTTGTAGCTGGCGCAGAACGGCGAGGGACAGTGACGATGGTTAGTTGCGGCCCGTTGTTCTTTTTGCGTAACTTAACTAAGAACGCGGTCACCTTGTTGAAAAGTCTGCTCTTCTAAACCGAATGCAGTTGTCGTATCCATGGTGGAGAATAACAATGGTAGGGGCGACACGATCACCCACTTCTGTCCTCTTAGGGAGGTTAAACTTCGTTTGACCGCTTTAGGGGATAGGTCATTGACAACAGGTACGCACGTTAGAATTGTGGTCCGTGCTAGTGGAGCGTCTGTGTTGCTTGACATCCACGTTGCGCTACTTTAACGCCTGTATTGCGCCATTTATTTGCGCGATACGTACATACTATTTTTGTGCCGCACATTCACGTTATACGGGACGCACTTCATTAAATAGCTGCTACCACACAGTGTTACAAAACTCGGCGCCAGCATTAACATTCTCTGTTGCTATATTATGTTGGCCTAGCTTTAACAACGTGCACTCCCGACAGTGCCATGTTGCGCTAGGTTATCTAGTCGGGTGCTCTTCGTGAGCTACTCTGCACTGCGGATGGACTTCTTTGAAATCTTTGGACACCGTTTACACTCCAGAACAATTGCACGAGGTGGGCCGGTAGATCGACACCAAAGCCGATCTGACCGCTCGACTGCGCCGATAACATTGCGGCGCCGATCATCTGTGTGGCGGCCCCGATCATCTGTGTGGCGGCCCCGATCGGCTGGATGAGTGCTACCTGGGTGTTTCCTAGTTGCGCTGTCACTTCACTTTAAATGGCAGCTAATCTGCTGTTGCCGCTGGTCCTAGTTCTGCTTTGGTACAGGTTGGTAGCGGCAGCTCCGTAGTTTTGTTGGCATCTTCTGTGGTTTTCTTCCGCCCGTTAGCATCAGTGGAGCTTTTATTTTGCTTTGAGGTTTCGGGAATGCTTCATCACGAGCACGAATGAACATCACGAGCAGCTAGCGTGACTAGTGTGGAACTTACAAACCGGCTAAATCTGTACTCCCTCCTCCTGCCAGGCTCAGCATTGCGTTTGTATTAAAAAGAAGCCTCTCTTCGCTGACGGCGTAAAGGTTGCGCAAGTACCGCCGGTGCGAACTCGCGATGGCAGTTCGAGTTCGGATGCTTTCGCTTGGGCTTATCACTGGTTAATCGGGGTGCTCGCACTGCTTCTCGGGCTCACCGTTAGATTCGCTGTGCACTCGCATCGAGTTGTTCACTGCCCGCGACGATAATGAATAGGAGCTCGCGTTTCGTGCCACCGGTTTTGAACTACAGTAGCAGGTGACATGTGGCAATATAAAATAATTTAAATAAAAACAATTGCAGGTTGCGAGGAAAAGCAACAAAGCTTATTATTATAACTAGAGAATACGTCCACTAATGAAATCATAGGCGGAGTGCAGAATATACAAATGCACGGCGAAACACGGGAGAGGGCAAGCTTGCCTGTAGGGAAAGGTAAGAAGGACTATAAAGAGCAGCAGTCCTAGCGCCAGTCTACTGTGCAGCCTCTCTAATCTGTTACAGTTCTGTGCCGTGTCGGAATCACTGGTGAGCGATAACACGCAATCATTAAAACCGTGAAAACAAAGGAAGGGCTAAGTGCGGGCTTAGGTTTGACCCCGGTCCTTTACAAAAGATCTGCCTCAGCACACAGTTACCCGGATGCACAATATTAGCACTTTGACAATTTAGCGCCGAATCGTAAAAAAATGTTTTTTTGTACTGGTCGGGACACTTTCAGTAGAAGGTGACTGAAAGCCATACCATCTCCATAACTAGGCATCAACCACTTTCCGCATGGCTGCCGCTACAAGAATAGAAGCCCCAGCATAGGAACCCTTCGTAGCTTGTGGGGCATACAAAGATAAACTTGACACCGACGACGTGCATTCACATAGCGGCTCGAACAGCTCTGATAGATTTATACAGAGTAGCGCCCGTGAGATAGAACTGTTCTCTACGAGGCAAGTGTCTAACCCTGATGCTACAGTGTCCTGCACTGTGGCTCCTTCAGTCTAGGCCATACTTCTGTAATCACGGGACGGGTAGCGGTTGACTCAAAGATAAATAGATAGAAAAAGCGTAAATACGCAGATCTCGAGGAAAGCTATTATTTTGTGCCAATAGCTGTGGAGGCAATACGGTATACCTAAGTGTTGAAAACAAATTGTATCTGAGATGTTACGATTAGAGTGGAGTAAGTGACAGGAGACCAGCGCGGAGGAAATAATTGGAGACTACTGTTGTCTGTCTCAAGTACAAGCAGCGCCGCCTCCATAGTTGGCGCCATGGGCTGAGTAAGTAAGCCGCGGTCGCTAAAATCAATAAAGAACGTTCGAATCTCACAATTGTAATTGAAAAGTATTTATAAAAAAATTATAAGTTTATATTTTTATCATATAAATTATTTCACAAAATAGCTAGGTTGTTTTATAAGACATACAGCGCCATCCAAAAATGTTTGACGTCGCGTAGTGTGTGTTAGACATTAAAGTTGCCTGAAAAACACGTAGCAATATTAATTAATACAACATAAATTGGAATTACAATAATCATATAAGCATGAATAATAATAATAATAATAATAATAATAATAATAATAATAATAATAATTATTATTATTATTATTATTATTATTATTATTATTATTATTATTATTATTATTATTATTATTATTAATTATTATTATTATTATTATTATTATTATTATTATTATTATTATTATTATTATTATTATTATTATCGGAAATACAACTAATTTGCTTTTATAAGGAGTTTCCGCCAAATAATGTTAACTTACCTAGGCATCAGGCCTAAGGCTGTATAATCAAATGACATAAATTTCTCGAAACTCCTAAATGGCGTAGCGCGAGCTGTTATTCCATATGTCAAGAGACTCACGTCGAAAAACACGTCCATCGTTATGAGAACTTCTTTGGTCATGCTGACGAGCCATTCGTAAGAAAACCTTTTTTACTCGATTCTGTTTGTGTTGAAGGCTAATAAATCATAACTGGGCCTCAAACCTTGTACCTTGGAAACATATGTAAGCACTCCATAATACATACAAAAAAAAACCGTCGACATGAGTCGCCATGCTACTTCTAGTGTAAACCTAGGCTCAGATGTCCCCAATCCATTTGAGTTTAGTGAGCGTATTGCTTAGTTCAATGGTTGGTCGAAGTTCAACCAGCACACTGGTCGCGGACAGCTGTAACATCACGCGACAGCGCGTGAAAGCAAGCAGTTAGGTAAAAGCGTTCGCTGTAACAATCTCATCCGGATATTGTAGTCACATTGAGCGTCTTACAGTACACGGTTGTTCTGAATGGGGACTAGCCTTTGAACGTATAGACGCTTTAGCGCAAACGCTGCTTGTCTTTTAGGCTTTTTATTAAAGTACCTTTAGCTAGCCATTTAGATGCAAGCACCTTTATATGACGCGGTGATTTGGGGCCACCCCAGTAAAATATTTCATTTCGTAATTTTACTTGGTCAACATCCGACAAATCGCAATTAGATGGTGAACACAACGTCTCTAGTACTATATATTGAAGAACCTCAGCGCAGCGAACCTCGCTGATCTCGACAGACTTAAAGCTGCATTCCTCAAGCGTACCCTGGGTGTCCACAGAACAAGCCGCAACCGACTTGTCTACCTGGCGGCTGGAACACCTCTCTTCACAGAAACTTTGCAACGAAGCTTCAACCTGCCTCACACTGAAGCATTTAGGCAGCACATCCAGAATTGGGAGGCGAAACTAGCTGATGTCGATCCAGTCTTCTTTATGACGCCTGCCCTCACCTCGGACACGTAGAAGGATCCCAATATGGCAAATCGTCACCTTACCCTTCGATTCGCTGTGCATGGTTTTCACCATAAAATTTGTGTTCGACCTGGCCACCATGAAGCTGACGAATCATGCACTTGTCAACGTTGCGGCCATCAGTGCACAACATATCATTTACTTGAATGCTCCAATCCGGTTCCTGTACACCGTCTAATGTAACAAAATATAATACCTACTATTTGGTCAATAAACTTGAATATATATATATATATATATATATATATATATATATATATATATATATATATATATATATATATATATATATATATATATATATATATATATATATTGAAGAACAAGAACTGCGAACGTAATTGGAATTGTTGTGCTGTTGTCAGGAGCCCGCTGATAGGATTCGATTAAGGCCGAGCCTTCGCCGGCTGAGCCATGCGTAGCCACATTAGCATATGATATCAGCCAATACGATACGACACAGCGAGTGTTAGACATGCTTTCCACATGCTCTGTTTTCCTCGGCGGGTCCGAATGGCATCGACCAATCCATTGCTTGATCGAATATCCTCGCTGGACGTTTGAGTAATCGCTTCAGGCAATTCGTGAAGATTCTGTCACATGCAATCACTTTATGTTCCGTCTCTCTCGTATTTGCATAGAGCCTGTTTGCGTTCTCTTTTGATTTAATACGCGTAAACATTGAGCGATGCGGTTAACGAACGGACTAAACTCAAAGGTAACGTGTTTTTACTCAAATGCAATACAAATCGTAGCTATGAAGGCTGTCTGTTATGTCGACCTGGACACACGTGAACACGTGCAGCCTATTTTACAGTCGTTGCGTGCGAAGTTAAGCCTCGTAAACAGCTTGCAAGGCGAGCACACTTCAAATGAGATCGGGCGAAGTCACGCGCTCAGGGTGCTGATTGAGTCCAGCTGCTGCTGCTGCTCCTGCTACGACGAAGAAGAAGCAAATTTTACAGCAAACTGGAGGCCACGCGTCGGCATAGGGTCTGCGTCTCGCAAACGAGAAACCCGCCGGTTCTGGCAGTGTTTGCATCGCTGTCAAACTGCGCGTGCAAATTATGTACAAAGATGAAACATTTATCATGCCGCAGGAGCACACCCACGGCGGCGCTTATCCAGCCGAGTGCTAGAACACATACGCGCAAATACAGCTAGCAAGAATGCATGTCTTCCACCATGTGTTCGCCACGACCACACAGACCACAGCGCAAGCACACACACACACAGGCCACCGACGCACCACGAATACACGTCGTACACGGCGCGGGACATCGCTTCAACGCGCTCGTATGGCTCGGGAGAAGATCATGCAGCATTCAGTGATCCCAGCTGCGTCCACATCACCAGCTAAGGAAACAAGCACGCAAAAGTTTTCTTGTGGTTTAACTTTTAGATTTGCTACGATTCTAACTTTCGCGAGGTGAACAAGAGATCCTCCGTTGTTGTCGTTGATGCTGCCTAGCGCTGGTGCTGCTGCTGCTGCTGATGATGTCGTTGCTTTTGCCTTGCTACGGTTCCGGTTTCCGCCGCTGTCGTTGTGGTTGCTTTGAGGTTGCTACCGACGCCGTTGTTGTTGTTGCTGTTGTTGTGGGCAGTACAAACGGGAAAAGCCGGGAAAGAGGAGTGGGCTATCAAGTGCGCGGACAGCGGCAGTGGCCCGCCGTGAGATGTGGTTCAACTGTTAGGCTTCCGCTAGCTTGCTCGGAGACCTACATAGAATAGTCTTATCCTAAAAATAGAATACGAAACCATGGTAAAGGCTATGATTGATTAGGCGAAATGAAAAAAAAAACGAAAACAAGTGAGATCGAAACAGGATCAGATAATAATAACAGAACTGCTAGACGTTCGTTGTCTTATACGATTTGCCTCATGACATGCAAAATCAGAGCAGATTTACTCTGTCCAAGACTTTTCTAATTTAGTGACTAATTTCATACCAACATTTGTGCATCACGGAATAATTTCAGATATCATGAACTACGGCGCAATAGAAACTACTGCAATTTAGACATACCCTATTTGCACTAGACCGACAGACACAAACATCGAACGCAAGTAAAAAGTGAACAACAGGTGCCCGCACGCCAGACTACGTTTAGGCGTTTCTTTGTAGATTAGACGACAGAGCGGCGGACAGCTTACGCATGAAGGCAGTGGCAATACAAAATGTGATAACACCATCCATATCTCTGGCGTATGCCGCATTCACGGCAGCGTGCGCCCATACACGAAAGCTCGCCATGTCGATAACGAATATTTGCCTAATTGATCGGCTCTTGGCGGTTCATCATCTTTTTTGCTACGGCTGCCATATGTCCCCAAGCGCCCCTCCCCCCTAAGCGGTTGACTGGTCGCTGCTGAAATCAGCGTCCGTGCCGTGTACGAACGGTACGAAGCGGCTCCTAATTCGGGAGGATTCTACCCGGACGCGATCTGTTCCCCTCGGCTCCGTTTTGGCCCAAACCCTGTCGTAGACTCAAGATCACCAGCTAGCGAGCGGGCCGCACAGCTACTCACTCAAACAACGACCCGACTAACACAACAGCGACAGTGCAGGAATCCGTAGTGGAGAAGATCTCGAGGAGCAGGAGATCTTGGCTTTGCCCGGCTGGACGGCGACCCGTACGCTGAGCCAAAAAGAGGAATGGCCAACATTATCCAGCGAGGCAGAGAACCAGCAGCCTGGAGCGAACCAAAGAATCAACCAACCAACCAACCAGCGAACCACTACCACCGCTCGCCCACCACGATGGCCCGCCCAAGCCGGGCAGGCATGTAAGCAGGCCAGACCGGGCCGTGAAGGACTGAGGAAAACTGCGCGTCCTTTTCTCCTCGGCCCCCGCCGCCTAGCGTCACAGCAGTAGCAGCAGGACAGTCGGAGCTGCGGCATAGATCGAATGTGACGGGCGGTCGGCTCGCGATGGAACGAAGTTAGAGAGCGAATGCGAAGACGACGACGACAACGACTAGCAAGGAACGGACGGCCAAGAAGACGAAGTAGAAGTCAGCCACCAGCCCCATCGCAACGACCCAGAAGAAAGCCGGAGCAAAGGATCGAGAGAAAGAGAGAGCAAATGCGCGCGAGCGAGAGAGAAATGCCAAGAGGCTACGACGTCCTGCAATCCAATGGAAATCCCGGTGGTGCACCGCTTCTTCTACAACCTTCTTCGTAACCAGCCCTCTCCCCGAAGGGCCCGGGACCTCCGGAGGCTGCGGCAGCGGCGATGGCTCCGCTGCCGTCTTGCAGAGGACAGAGCGTAGACCACTGTTCCCCTTCTGTGCTCTCGTTGCTGCCGCCGCCGCGGCGACGACGACGACTGCTCCTTAACCATTTACCATTCACCCGTCATTGCGTCCCAAAGTGATTCCAATGTCCGACGGAAGGAAAGGTTCGAAGAAAGATGGGACGAGAGGCCAAGCTGAGAGGAGACGACGCCTCGCGACCCACCAGCGACAGTCAGCCATAGGCAAGCGAGAGAAGACCACAAACAGGAGAAGGACATAGCTGGCGAGCGACCAGCTAGCTCCCCCTCCGAGAGCGACGCTTTGAGCCTAGTCAATCTCGAGGACGAACACAACGACGCGCTGTCGCTACTGTCTCCCAATAGGGAGGGCGGCGGGGGAAGCAGAGAAAATGGCAAGGCCGAGCGACACCACAAGGCCCAACGAAAAGATATCAAATAAAAAGAAAAAAAAACAGAAATACTTGAAACCGAATTGACGCGGCTGCCAAACCAGCTATGAGCAACGCAATGAAAGAAACACTACTACGGGTTCATTGTCGTCACTGCATGTCGGCAGAAGCCGGCAGCCGACGAGCCAGCACACATGGATCAAGCAATCGCAGCTGCTCCAGCCGTATGAGCGCATATTTCAGGCGGCGATAGTTCTCTCGTAGGCGGTCTTTTTTTTGTCTTCGGCGGTTTTGTATGGCATTTCTCTCTCTCTCGCTCTCCCTCTCTCTTTATCTGCCCTTCTCGCCGACAGCTCGCTGGGCAACGCGACATGAAACCATAGACTATTGGGAACCGCGGCGACTGACTGAGTTTGCCACAAGACCGGTAGAAAACGTACCAAACGAAAAGCCAAGAGGAGAAAAACTGGTCAACCTTGAGGGGAAAAGCCGCGACGTCTCGTTCGTTCTAGTTTGACCGTTCAAAAAGTACATAAACTTGGAGTTGGAACGTTCGGCCTCCTCTAGAGATGCCGCCCGAGATGTGAGGAAAGCATAAAAGATAGTTTTGGCAATTTGTGGCAATGTTTCTTTCTTAGTGCGCCTGTACTTTTGTGTCGCCATCGGAACGGTGGCTTGCGACGACGCGTTGCTCTGCTCTTGTCTTACTCGAAGACCACGAGGATGGACAAGAAGCGGCAGCAGCAGCAGCCGTAGTGATAACCCGTAGCCGGCAGCCGATGAACAAACAGGCAGACAGGGGGTTTGGCTTGCTTGACTTGACAGTAGTAGTAGTAGTACGAAGGCAATAGCCGCGGTAGCAGCCGGAAGAGCAGGGGTTGGAACGGGAACCATGCGAAACATGGGGACGACCTAATGACAGCCGAAAGCCGGCAGGCGCAAAGAGAACGCAGAGAACTACAATAAAGTACGTACAGAGACAACAGACATGACAGAGCACAAAGGCGAGAGAGCGGGAGCGGGCGATGATATATTGAGCAGGCAGAACAAGCCAGAACAGCCCGACCGACCGACCTACAGAGTGCCCAAGCATACACCCCCAGCCAGACGGTGTCGTCTATCTGTACTCTGGCTCTGGCAGACAGCAGAGTTAGTGGCCGAGAAGACTGGCAAGGAACGGGTCGCGGGAAGAACAGCTGTCCCCAAAACCCTCATCGGAGCGCTGCCACGGCTCTCCGCTACGGCCACCACGACTACACCTCTACCGGTTTTGCTAGAGCAAAGAAAGAGAGAAGAAAACCTCTAAACCACCACCATAAGGTGCTTTGCTAGTCGGTTTTCTGCACTGATCGAGTGTATGTACGTGGGCATGTATGCACCCTGTAAGGCGTGTGCCTCTAGAGCTCTCTGTGTAAGTAGCAGATAGTCTAGTGTAGTTCACATTAATAACGAGAGGTAGTGAAGTAATTCTGCAAAATGCGCTATAGGGCAGTTATAGTAAAAAAAAGTAAAAAGCCTAGAAATGTATTGCTGCTGCAAGTCTCATCGTGCAAATACTTCTCGTCTACACTTTCAATCACGGCAACTACCAGATTAATGACATGCTCATCGTAATACTATAGTGGAGGTGACAGCCGTAAAACCTATAGATACTATTGGCACCTGCTAGTATGTATTATTAGGTAATGCCAGTCGGCGTAGGAGCTGAGACCATTTAACTTTGATACGCAGTTGTCTGGCCCTTCTCTCTCTCTCCAAAGAAATCTGAACTGGTTCTGCCACATGCTCCTTTACCGCGCAAACTGTAGCGACCAGTAAAGGCTATAAAATGGTATAGATTCCATTAAGAAGATACTGTTTTTAAAAAGCGGTTTCAATCAGTTAAACAAGATGTCGCGCCGATATTGAACTTGCCATATCTAGTGTCAAAATCGTCAGCTACCGCTTCCGATTTGTCCCGTCGATATGCGTATCCCATTGATCCCATCAGTACCGTTGATTTTTAATTACTTCTTAATCGCTTAAGCGGTAGTAGTGAAAGCGGCGACTAAACAAAGAGAGCTTCATAAAGATCTGACCATTAACCCCGTAATTGCGAAATACTTTGTTCGTTTCTTCAACAGCTGGAGAAGTCGATTCACCGACGGCATTTATGAGATCTCCGGGCTTCAACATGACCATAGCAGTCTACATGCTGTTTGCTTTGCGCTTGCTCCGCACTCTTATGCATACAATTAGAAAGGCGCGCATAAGGGTCAGAGACGAAGAAAACTGTGGGCCATAATTAAGTGGTTATTCCACTTCGGCCTAAATAGGGTGTTGTTTTAAATAATAAAGCATGTTGTATATATATATATATATATATATATATATATATATATATATATATATATATATAATTTGTTTAACACCGAGCTGGGTAAATGTGTTTATGCTACACCAAATTGTTTCGAGACAACCAACAATCTAGCGTTTTGCTAGTTCTGCTATGGACCGAACCGCCGGACATATCGCGACGTGATATCGATCGCACTTGCCCCAGCAGTGTCTGCATCAACATTCATCATGTGGTTCATGAAAGCCCTTCACGTTGCACAGAACGTGATGAAATTCGTGGGCTGCAAAGGTCGTAGTTAGATGTCGATCACTTACTTACGCTACCCCGCCACATAGTGTTCCTCATTGCTGCTGTTCCATAAATACCTATGTCCACATCACAAAATTTAGTTTGCCAGTTCCGCATATAAATGTCAGGGACGCACGTTTTCTTCGGATTTCATCGTTTTTGCAGATCTTTCATCAGCAGCGGGCCACTGTCCATCCAACACGTAAACAACCCTACTCCTGCATGTATTCGATAGCGCAAAACCCTCTTTAGACAGCAAAACCTCACCCCGTCAAATAAACGCAATTCGTCTACTACCACCTTATCCTTATTTTACCTTTATATATTATCTTATATAAAATGTTGTATATTATATGTGGTTTGTCTATGAAGTTGACGCGCTAGCACTAGAAGGTGCCGCCGGTGTGATCCTAATCGTTGATTGCATTTTCTTTAAGCGATGCTCATTAAGAATGGGTAATAAACCGTATCGCTGGTAGTCGCCATGCTGCCACAAAGACTGTTGGGGAAACCCCAGCCACTCTTAGCGCTCGTGATATAAAAGTGCGACATATATATATATATATATATATATATATATATATATATATATATATATATATATATATTTAAGTATACATGTCAAACAAACAATAAATCAATTAGTCATGATTTAAAAAAATCCAACGCCTGTGCGAATGACTTACTTTCTGATGTCGCGATAGAGAGCAACGTTGTGGTATTCAAAACACACGACCTGTATACACGTATAAAAATAATAAACTGTGAGCATATATTATAACTTAAATAGAGAGTACTCCCAAGACGCTACGTTAATAAGAACACCGGTGTTCTCTGGTGAACTCTAGTTTATTTCCATTGGAGGGGGGACGCTTTTTACCACACGACCATCATCGGATTATTTCACTTGCTTATTTTTATTTCATTATTATACGTTCGGTATTGTTACACATTTTAAGTTACACTGCACGTGTGCATTAAGTCTTTTACCTATTGTTCCAAATTTCTTTGGCGCTATGGTCTTGCCTTGAGGCTCTTTTTTTCCGGCCTTCTCTGAGGGAAAGTATGGTTCTCTACAGGTCCGTTAGCTACCGTCACACGCTGCCCTGAGCTGCGACAGAGGAGACTGACCCAGTTTGTTAGTCCCAGGCTCACTATGTTAAGAATATTTATCGGTAATTTTAACGAAGAATGTTAACGAAAACAGTCTTCGGCCACCTACCCCGTCCCGCGTTAAAACAGCGTTGTATATACACATTTGGTTTTTTCGTATACATTTGATAAGTTTTGCCGGTCTTTATAATTAATCAAAGCCTCCTCCAAAGTTTAATTGCTGTATTTACAACAAATCTCCTATGGCTCGCTGGAGGGTCTGCCAGAGCAGACAAGTCGGCAGCCTATTGGTGTTGGTAATTTTGCGCTAATTTGCAGGCTCTTAACAGTAGATCAGCTCCGTCGTGGTATATTGTAATAATCCATTTGCCTTCAAACAGGTTCCAGTAGCATGGCTTTATTTCTAAGACAGTTTAATTTTAAACTAACACAGTTAAGTTTCCATACATAAGCAATTCTATTTGAATATACACCTTACACACCCGGGATCTAATTTTCTTCATCCGCCACAAGTCTGTTTTAACTTTGTGGATCTGATAGACCGTCTTTTCCTTCGTACTGCACTTTTAAACGCGCAAGTAATCCCTACTTCAGTGTCCACTCTAGTTGAGCACTTGATCTCGTTTACAAGCCCTCTTTTTAGATCGCGGTCGACTACCCGATTCACTGGTGAACCAGCTGTGCACTCTTACTTGGCAGTCGTGCGCACCGCTACCTTGTACTGTCGCACAAAATGAGACTTTTAGTATTAGCGGCAGCCTGGCAGACAACAATATTGTTCTGAGGCTTGGAATTCGCACTTTTCTCGTTTTTATTCGCGGAGCACGGTATCGCTCTACGTTCGGCCACGGAGTGCCGCTTCTAGTGCCTAATACACGTTTCGTTCTAGTGTTCCGCTACGCGTCGAAACAACAGACCTGCGACTTGCTTTCGCTTATTTTTGGCGTTTGTTTTACAACAAGCTGCACACTTGAACTCTCTGTACGGTTCTATTCATGCCAAACTGCCATACGCGCAGAACGACGTTACGACGACGCATCGTGTGCCCTACCTTGACTTCGGGTATTTGAGTGCTACTCCACGTCCTTAATTTTCGCCTGATTCAAATATGCACGCCTTTGTTCATCTCAATGAAAAACATACATGTTTTCCAGTTAAACGTTTAGAGTAGACACTTCAGGACAAAATCCCTAAAACGTGATGGTTCCTATATTCACCAGTATGTTTACCAGGTGACTAACTTCCGGAAGAATGAATCTTACCAGTAAGATGAATTAGTGTTTTTATCTTGAAAGCGACAACGGCCATGCTATTAATAACCTCTTGGTGCATTTTACCAGTTTATTGACGTTATTGACAGTGAGGAATACATTTCAGTGCCCAGATTTGTTCCTTGAAGTTCGACGTGAACGATGCCTCTGGTATTCTATCTGCAAAGGAGTACAACTCTATTTAGTAACTCTGGGTTAAGATTGTCCGTAAAAGTAAAAACAATATATATATATATATATATATATATATATATATATATAGAAAAATACATGCCTCCTCGCAGGACATCAACATTCTAAAGCCAGATTTAGTGGTGGATGGTGAACCTCTTTACAGAACTTAGAAGTGACGTCAAACGCTCTGGATGCCTTGATGACATATGCTGATAAATCTCTTAGTACTTTCACGAGCTTTAGAAGAGTAACCGTAAAACAAGCTTTATTTTCAAAGAAAAGGAGTGTGTTCGTGTCTAGCGACGAAAACACTTCGGGCCAGGTCCATCATTCACGATAGAATTTCTTACAAATCATCTCGGTCCGTGCGTTTACATATGCAAATGTATAACCGCCTCGCTAGTAGAGTTGCCAGGTCAGTTTTGCCGGATGGATGCCAACGACCAATGTCAGCCGGCGTCATTGGCGAACGCGGCAGGTAGGCTAGGTTTCTGTCGCTGGTCTGAAGAAGCTGTGCTGTCCTGCGCCTTGAAGGAGGGCGCGCCGAGAGAAGAGTACCTTGACGGCATGTTGTGTACAGAACCCCGAGTCGAGTACGCAAAAAGGCAGACGGGCATTGGATAGTACAGGACAGACAAGCAGACAGACAGACAGACCGACGGAACGAACGGGAACTAAATGAGAGGTCGTCGTTGCCATCAGCATCAGCAATATGAGGGCCGTTGAAGGCGGCCACCAAAAGCACACTCTAAGCGGCGGTCGACAGCGACGGGAAACGCTGACTGTCCTGGGAGCGGGCGAATGAACCTACACATATGGCAGGCAAGTTCGCCGATGGATGGAGGTTGGCTGTTGTCGTCGTCGTCGGTAGTCGGTTGAGTTATAGGAAGCGAGGGGATACGGGAGGTTGGCTGGGAGGTTGGGAGGTTGGTCGGCCTGTGCGGGGCCTGGCTGGAGGAGGAAGAAAGGCAGAGGTGTGTAGACATCTGTGTGAATGGAGCGAACAAACAAAGCGACTGAATGACAGTGTTCCTTTGTGTGACTCGAGGCGCGAGGTGTAAGCAAAGACCCGTCCGGCTGTATGTCGTCGTCGTCGTCTCTCGCGTTGTCGTCCCCGTCGCCACTGTTGTCTGTCTGACGCGCCGCGCGGCCGTAACCAAACCTGGCCGAGCCCCCGAGCCCCCCCTCCCCCTCCGCTAACGTAACGTAACCAATCAACAGCCGCCGCCGCCGCCGACTGGACCGACCCCCCAGACTTACTCTCCGTGTTGCGTTGTTGTCACCACACTGGCCAGACACGGGCGTTCCCAAGCGCCCGTCTACACTCACTCCGTTGCGCACTTGGCCTTCTCGGCCGGCCAGCCAGCACAAACGACACCGGCACCGGCGGCGGCGGCGAGCTTTGCTCAGGGAGAAGAAGGGTCGTTGTGATCGTCGTCGTCGTCACACCCGGAGGACGACCTAGAGGAGCAACTCCCAACTGGTGCAACGTGGACGACGGCTGCTGCTGCTGCTGCTTGTGCCGCGACTTAGCACTTACATCGGCGTGGCAACAGCGGCTCTTCGACGTGCGCTCCTCTGCGTGGTGTGTTTCGCGAGTTGTTCCCAAAGGAGCCGTCAGTTCTCTCGTCGTCGTCGTCGTCGCCGCCGCAGCTGCTGCTGTTGCCTGGCTGGGACCCGACGGTGGGTGCTGGCGATAAGCCCATCGGGACAACCACGCTTGTCTAGGGATTACGACCGTTGCGAGTGTTGCGAAGCACCAACAAGACGACGACGACGACGACGATGAAGACCACCGACAGGCCGACGGACAGACGAACGGACCACCGTACCAACACCAACAACGAGTGAACAACGTACCAACCGAACAGGCCGGTAGCAGGCCGGGGTGGCGCAACGCAATAGCGGAGAGAAAGAGAACCAGACAATAAGAAGAAGAGGGAGACACAGAACGACGAGACAGGGAGAGAGAGAGAGATAGAGAGAGACAACTAGACAGCAAAAGAACTATGCGCTGAGCGACTGTTGGACTGTCGGAGTGAAAGCAGACGGCGGAAGGGCTCGCAACGCCAACCCTAGCTAGCGATAGAAGTGAACGCAATCGGGAACACGCTCTCTCTTCCCCTTTCTCCGTCTTGCTCTCTCTCTTTCTCACTTACGCTCTCTTTCCTCGCAGCGCTTTCCTCACAGCTGGCCAGCATGTGTCTGGCCAGCTCAACCCGGTCGCTGCCGGGTAGCTGTTGTAGCAGCAGACTACTGGAACTTTCACACAACGACGGGCATGGTTGATGGACGTGGATGTGTGGGGGGTTGGGGGCTGCTCGTTGCCTCCTCATCCTCCTTTACTTTTTTCCTCTTTTTGTTCTCCTTTTTTTTTGGTTTCTTTTCTTTTCTTTCGTTCATCTTTGTATGTGGGTTTTTTTTCGCTTGGGCTGCTGTGGCCGTTGCTGGCTGCATCCGCTACTGCTGCTGCTGTTGTTGTTGCTGCGGCCGTCAGCACTAACCGTCAGTCCACCACCGTCGGCTCTTATTTCTCCTTCATGGACTTGCTCAGCGTTGTTCCATGTTCAGTTGGGAGGTCGGTAGGTCGCTTGGTAGGTAGATAGGTAGGTGGGTACGCAGGCAAATAGACAGACAGACAGATAGATAGATATAGGCACAAGACGCGCAGTCTCTCCTCCAGCACACAAAAACCTGTCCGTCTCTTTGCTGTATCGCCAGTCGAAAGAAGGAACAACCTAGCAACGACCACACATTAACCCAGTCGGCCGGAGGTACTAGTTCGACAATTCGGTGGCGAAACATTATTACAACATACAAAACTGTGCCTGCTAAGGAGATGAAAGAAATCAGCTAAAGCTAGTCCACACGATAAAGGGCAATGCTACCATGGAGAACCCACCAAAGAACACAGGATATGTCCGTTGAGCCCTGCTTGTCTCTGAAGTGAAATTAGTGAAATTGTAATCTCACGGCAATAAAATGAACTTTCTAATGGTTCATTTTAGATGGCGGTTTTAATGGCTCTATATATCTGCATATATATATATATATATATATATATATATATATATATATATATATGCAGAATTGTCACTTTCTCGCGTATGATACCTATTGCTTTTACTGCCGCGGATTCGTTATAGATCTTTAGTTAAATTCATGGAATCAATTCTGCGTCAATAGACACTTTAAATAAATTTATTTTTCGGCCTGACTTCCCGCCAGCATGTAACGCCCACGGAATTGTTTTCGCATTGCTTCGTAAGACGGACAACATAACTACAAATATGCAACAACGGGGATTGAACCCGTGCGCACCCGAATGCACCACGCCACCGGATCGACGCGTTTACAAGGACCTGCGAAAAAATCGTGTTATAAATACGTTAATACCGCTAAAAACAGGCTGGCTCCACTCGGCAATGGCGATTCCTCCAAATACGATTGCCTGCCAAATAACCTAACTTTAACTTGGAAAGCGTCGTCCTCAGTTTAATGTCTGCTCGGCGATCGTATTGTGCGCCAATCGTCGTTATTGTGTAGACGCCCAACGTTTCTCCAACTTATGTGCTCAAGTGATATGTTATTTTGTAGGTATCTCAGGTAAGGCTGAAGACGATAGAACGAACGTAAGGCTGCAACTAAAACGCATAAATTAATCTTGAGTACTTGAGCATTCGTAATGCTACGTTAATAAAGACTATACATCTAGGATTTTTTTCAGGAAAGCTTCATCGGTGAACCCATAGTATCATCTCCTGTGCAAATTTAAATTTAAACAAACGCATTGAAAATGAATACTGCAAATATCCGTAGAGCACATTAAGTTTACATCTTGGTATAACTAGCTGACACTACCATTTTCACAATTGTAAACCCGTAAATAGCATGGCCAATGAACGTTTTGTTTAGCTACAATTTCTGAACAAAAAGAAGAGTATATTGCATTCAATTATTTAGCATGTCACACATAAAGCGTTTATTATCTCTTATTGTTTACACAGAGAACAAGGTAATACGTAACCCATAGTCGTCTCATTCCCAATCCCAGTGGAAGCTAGTGAAGCGCGCTAGTGAAAGCAGCTAAAATGTGTGGAAAATGCTAACTGAGTTCAACCAATATCAGCGAGGTGGCTTCTGCGTATTTTTTTATTCGAATTTTTTGCACCTTCGTCTCGAAGGATGCGCTATGCAGTTATTACTATTTAAGGCTACAAACAACGAATATGATGCGAACTTTTTCGCTAATCATTTCCAACGCTCGACAATAATTATAATACCGACTCTGCACCAAATCAGAAACTCATTGATTTCCAGATGACAAGATAAAATTAAGTTATTCTGAGTCGCATGTCTTTAAATATTTTCCAGGCTCAAAACCAGCAAATAAACCTTCAATTGTTAAATAATATTATTATGGTTGATTAACACCCAGGTTGGGTAAATTTTAAGTAAGTACATCAGTCTGAATCTGTGGTTTTTCTGCGTCACCGGAGATTCCCTCATTTTGTGAGTTCAGCTAATGATTGCACTGCTGGACATGCTGCGGCGTGGTATCTATAAATTTTTAAATAAGCTCTTCGATAGACTTGGCAAAATCTTACCTCAGGCAATGCCGTGCGGTGAGTAGGCAGTTGTGGTTGAGTAGCAGACAGACATGATTCGCGCATAAATGTATTTAGCTTAGATTTAGATATAAGGTTTTCTACCCAAAAGTGTAATAATAACAATATATGACAAATTGTAAGGTACAACCACTTGTTAGCACTGTTCTGCATTACCACCGATCCTATCTGAAATATTTATGTAATATTAGTTGCAAAGTGTCTAACTTTGCTCAATTATGGTGGGGATGCCCCATGCGAAAGACGGAATCTCAACAGACTGTGATTTTCATATGTGCTGTTTCGTCAATAATTTTTGGGAAATGTAAAAAGTCGCTTCTTGATTGCCAATGATATTATGCGTATGGAATAGACAAACAAAATTATGGCATCATCTGTACGCTATTGGCAGCATAATACAGCGTGTGTCGCTGACCCTCAATGTTTAGTCCGATCAAGTGAGCACGTATGTATGCTACAAAAAGCTGCAGCTATAAAAAACTGACCCGAGCCATGTACTAAATATTTGTGCATTCAGACATTATCCGGTGCATCAAGGTATTTCGTAAGTGTTAACCGTCTATGTGGCAATATGCTATTCATTATATTACAAAAAATGCATACCTTTCGCAGCAATTTTGGTTTTTAAAAGGGTAAACGCGAATTTGGCTAAGATTTGTTTGAGGACAGGCCTGACGCGTTATAGGTAAAAACTGCGGTTGTTAGAACAAACATATGTGTTATATCATTTATATTTACTATGTACTGCAGCACGCTTACAAAGTGGTTTTAGCACACTGTTTTGATCGTGTCAACTAAGAGAATCGTCTACAATTGTAACAATTCAATTTGAATTACCTACCGCTTGCAGATACTTCCCATGGGAACCTTGGGAAGGCTAGCAAGGTGCGCGATGTGGACGGCACCAATTCACACCTATGTTTATGTCAATGTTAACGCTTGCGGATATGTTTACTCACCCTAAGCTGCGAATTTATATCAACGCTTGAATATCTTCCCAGGCCAATTCGTGCGTACAGCAGTAGAGCTCTGCTAAAATATATTATAAGATGAACATGCTCTGCTATTTCGAAATGCAGAAATGCTGCAGTTCAGACAGAGTGTCTAGACACCTCGATACATAGGTAAGTATAAGCGTGTTCACACTTTGCCGCATAGTTGAGTTAATTTCCACGTGGATAGTGCCACACTTGTTGTTGTTTGCGTAAAAAAACTGAGTGGGTTCTTCTATGAACAACGGTGTGAGAAAAATGGTGAACACGAGTATGTCGGCAACGCCACAGCCGCAACCAATAGCTTCGATTGAGTATTGTCTATGAAGCCGATATATATATATATATATATATATATTCCTGAGACGTTTGCATGGATGCTACAAAACAGAATGAAAGACGTAGTTCTGCCGTCCACAAAGAATAACTGATGAGAAAATATGGCCCATGTAAGAGCTGAGATTGACGACAGCTTAAACATAATATATGCATAGCTAGAGAAGAATTTAATTCTGAATGTCGTGTCTTTTCAGGATGACCTAGAGGCGCAAGATTTTCAGGTTCGACCAAGTTGGCCCTCTTTGTTCTCGAAACTCGCCAACCTGTAATAAGGGTGCGGTACATTATTATGACCCTCTAATTAAAGGTCCCAGTGGTCACGCGTCGAAGCGCCTCCGCCCACGTGAGTGACGCGCCTAGCTTGGCGATGGCCGCCATCTTTGCCTAGATGAGTGAAATTGTGGCGCTTATCAAACTGAAAGGATCAGACACAGTGACGAGTAAACGGAATTATACAGAATTACAACAAAACATTTTCAATGCGCTCATCAGGAAAAGCTCCAAAGCGTCTCTTTTAAGCAATAGTTCCTAGAGCACGACAGCACACTGAGGCTTTTATCGCAGGCATCTGGAGTTAAGCTAGTGAAGCACGCAGCTTATTTGCCTTACTTGGCACTGTGCAATTTCTTCCTCTTTTCGAAAGTGAAAAATATTTGAGAAGATTTTGCTTGTGTCTGCGCCTATCTGCTCTACTTGTTTAGTGAACAGGTTCGGTCGCGGATGAAGTGGCGCCGTGGCGTGGGTAGCTAGACTTAGACCTGGACTGAGAAGAGTAACAGATTACGTAAAAAGTCGTAAATCTATTTTCTGGCCGTCTGAAGTAATTACTCAAGATACGACCTGGGGGATACAAGCATTTGTAGCCACCTAACCTGACCCAATTCTGCAATTTAGATGGTTTGAACAGTGCTTTGAAGCCATAGCCAATGTCAGTTACTTTCGTAGCGCATAATAATAATTATAATAATAACCCTTTGCAGGTCACACACTTTAAGATTAGTATTCCTCAATTTAGTAGTTTTCCCTTTAGCTCTTGAAGCATTTTTCCGTTGCAAAGTGCCTTCTTCTGTCCGGCGCTGCGTTAATTTCCTTTAGCAAGCTCTTCGGTCTTGCTTCCTTATAGGCCTGCTAGCTGACTTATTGTGAGCTTACGTTTATCAAATGGGGATGTAGAAATGATGAGAGCACGGAATACAGAGGACCCATTACTGTGACAGAGTAGCATAACGTCGTTTTTCTTTTTTCTTCTTGCTCTTTCGTTGCCTTGCCCTTCTTGCCTGGTTCCCTCTCAATCTCGATCACCCTGTCCGTTCGTTGCATTTCTTCATTTTTACGTGGAATCCAACTCGAGTACACGTTACGTCAATATTGTTGTTGTTGACGACGTTGTTTTTGTCATAGACCGTCATTACGAATGATAAGCTTCCAGACTATGCCGCCAATGCAATTGCATCGCTCTAGACTCTGTCTAGGGTTGCCCGTGGTGACAGCAACCGGTATTAATACCCTATGTCTATGCTGAAACTTCTAGCTAGCAGCGTGAGCCTACCAGCAATGAATTTGGCGGGGTCGATCTGTCTGTCTAGACACTTGTCTGTATATTTATATATATATATATATATATATATATACGTTTGTCTGCATCTGCCTACATGTGTCTGTATGTTCGTATGGCTGCGCGTATGCGTAACAGGGCAACGCGACTATACGCAGCGACCAGCAGCGGAAACAACAGCAGTAGCATGGGGCGAAGGTGGCAGCAGACGAGCAGGGCGGAGAGGCCGTCGTTGGCGCTCGGCGCGGTGACGGCGACGACCACGACAACAACAACGGTCTGCGCCCACTAGCTCCTGAAGCGTATCGCGTAGCATCAGCCTGTTCGTGTCGTCGTTGTCGTCGTCGTTGTTGCTCCGTTTAGCAGCGACTGCTGGCTGCTTCGGGCCCACTTAGCCGTATCTCCTTCCGCTGAGCCGTTGGACGACGACGACGTTGTAGTTGGCGAGGGAGGATGGGCGGCGGCGGCGACGAAATGAGAGGCGCCGCATGAAGGGGTTAGGGCTCCGGGGGTATAGTGGGCGCTCGGCAGGACTGGCAAAGCACGAGAGCGTGTCTGCTCATGAGGCACGCCCGCCGCTAGCTGTGTGTCTGTCGGCCGAGGTAGCTGTGGAAGGGGGTGGCGAGCTGTGGGGATAGCGAGAACGCCGCTCACGACCGCACACGATTCTCGGCTCGTCCTCACTAGTAAGTAAGCCGGCACGCTAGAGCGTGGCATCAGCACGGGGTGCCGTAGCGGGAGAAGGCTAACTAGGAGTAGGCAGAGGCGGCGGAGGCAACGCGGCGCAATGGTTGCCTGCTCGGGCTGGCCCAACGCACCGTCTCTACTTGCTCTACTTCAAGTGAGTTGGCGCGACAGAGTCTGGTTGGCTACTATTCGTACTAGGATTTCTTCCTCCTCTATAGCAGCTACTACTTATTGCTACTTTAATGCTGCTGCTACTGCTACTACTGCTATTACTACTACTACTACAACTACTACTACCATCACTACTACTGGCAACGATCGGTAGACGCGAGAGCAAAGCGACTCGGTTTCTCGGTTTAACGTTTATGACTTCCGGCCCCGGGTGGATAGACAGGCAGGCAGGCAGGCAGAGAGGCTGACATACAGACAGACCGCCGGGCGGCGCAAAGCGGGCTGTCGGATGGCCGCTAACGACGCGCATCTACAGGACGACAAGCAGGGATAGCGGAGAGGAAAAGCGAGAAGAGGAAAAGCGAGAAAAGGAAAGGCGAGACCAGAGAATGAGCAACACGAGCAGCAAGCAGGTAGAGAGCAGGATACGAACCGAGCGTTACGGTCAAACGGTTGCGGATGCTGCTTGTTGTGGCTGGCTGTTCCTCGGGCCATTTAATCTTGGAATACGACTCGGTCAACTAATACGAAGGCCGACGTCATCGCCGCCATCATCTTCACCACCACCACTACTATCACCAAGCATCAGCATCATCATTATCATCATCGCTATTTTCACGATCACCAGCATCATCGCCATCGCCGTCCATCACTCATTTCATCAATCAGTCATTCCACCAATCACTCACTCACTCAGAGGTTTACCATGCAGGCCAACAGCCAGTTGAATTTAAATTCAACTGGCTGTTGTGATTTCAGATTTGACACAACCAGTAATACGCGTACGCAGATTGCAACATAAACAAAGCCGGTGTTACCCGGGACACGTTAAGCACTCGTTTTTTTGCAGCAACAGTGACAGCGGAACTTCGAAAAATACGACGCATATTGTTGATAAGTCCTTACAAAAACCAGAGTATCTCTATCTTTGTGCGTAGGTTATAGGTGCATATAGGAGGACACTAAACGTAAGTGGCACAAAGTAATGGTACGCGTTCGGTTTCACTATCCGGGACGTGTGCACGAACCGATGAGGTACGTTGTTCATTACGCGGATTCTCGTTGGCTTATCAATGATAACTGTGTGCATTAAATACGCCCTCTTGCCTAAACGAAATTTGTGCTCATTCGCAAACATCAATGACAGTACTCAACACAAGCCTGCTAAATACGTGTAGGCCGCAAAGTCTGAACTCGCTAAAACCGGTATGGATGTAGTTTTTGTTGATTTTTTTTGCAAAAAATGGCTGAGTTTCCTACGTTTGTGTATTTTACAGATAAAGTTCTATTTACACAGGAGGGCGTATTTAAGTCACACAGTTCTCATTGGTAAAACCACCACAACACGTATATGATTCGCCTTTTTCCGAAACTTATATTTATGATAAGCTTATCGAAGAACTAAAGCTGGCCCTAACAAGGTTTCCAAAGAATTAAATGGAGACACGCTACGCAGTTCTAATCACGACCTTACTGAAACTGCTGGGGATGTTCCAGAATGTATCAGCTCAAGAATATGGCTCTAGCACTTTGAAGCAGCAGCAGACAACGAGACTGCGATTCGAGCTAAACGCCATCTTTGAGTATCGATGGATTGGCCGATGCTAAAATAAGTGAGAAAAGCTTTGCGATATATATATATATATATCTTTCAAATCCGCTCTGATACCGTGCATCCGAGAGCCCGCCGGCCTCCTGAGAAGCAATGGAAAGAGACCAGACGGTCTCACCCTGATCCCCTTTGAAAGGGAAAAGGCGCTTGTTTGGGATGCGACTATCACCGACACGCTGGCCCCGTCGAACCTGGAGGCCAGTGCATCTTCCGCTGGCTCCGCAGCACGCAAGGCTGAGCGTCTAAAGACCAACAAATATGCCCAGCTCGCCAACGAGTTCATTTTCGTGCCGCTAGTATTCGAGACACTCGAGGGGCCCGGCCCTGAGGCATGGTCGCTTTTACAGAAGATTGGCAAACAAATTGAACTGGCGACAGGAGAAAAAAGAGCACTTGAGTTTCTACTTCAGCGACTATCGCTGGCAGTTCAACGCGGCAATGCGGCAGCAATAATGGGCACAATGAGGGGCTGCCTCGAGGATAAGCTCGACTGGTAGCGCTCCCCACAAGCCCTAGTGTTGATAGTTAATTACATCTCGCTGTAACACTTAAATTTCATTTTTAATAAATATAGTTTATGGCTTTTATGTATATATATATATAAATATATTTTTTTTTATATACTTTTAACAGCAACATATGCGTAAACGCGCGCCATTGTTCACATACGAAACTTTTAAATAAATCTTACCACCGCTGTTGACCAAGACAACGATGGCATCACGTGACCTGGCAGATCCGGATTCATCACTATCTCTATGAGTGGTTCTGCGAGTACGCTCTTGGGGCTCGGCGTCACGAAGGGGAATCTTATGAATCTTACCGTCTTAACGTAGCAAGGAACCTTGAGGATATACCGCTCGCACCGGGTCAATAAGAGCGGGGGCTACCATCAAGCAAGGACACGGACAGCTGATTCTTAACCTCACGTGGCACCTTTTTACCACCATTTGTATTAAGGCGAGCACTGCCGAGTGCGCAAATGTATTGTAAATGATTAATAAATCATCACATTATTATATATATATATATATATATATATATATATATATATATATATATATATATATATATACAGCCCCCCCATAGCCGTATGTACTTCTTTTAAGGTTTGTCCTCGGCAAGAAAACTATTTTTCCCACGGGAAGGAGAAGGCGGCAACGTCTTTTTTAGTGGTAAGGATAACATTTATAAAATGCTGCCCGCTATTCTGCCTTTTTCCCTATATAATTTTGCAAAATCTACGTTTGCGGCAGAACCAGTGATGGCTTATGAAGAAACATATCATACCGGCGTGTTTGGCATAATCCGAATGACGCCCGAAGCAAGCTAACGAAAGGCAAATAAGAAAAAAAAACGAAAGGCAGGTATAAGAACAGTCATTGAGCACACACCAAGAAGCAGGAAATAGCAAATCTAATACCCATCATTTGCATACCAAAATGATGCTGCTGCGTTACGTAGTTGGCAAGTAACTAAGTTCTTTCGACAGCCATAGTTGTTATGTTTTACGTTGAAGCTTTTAGATTTAGAAATATGAAAACTAAAATTTTGCAAGACGTTTCCGCCCCCTCTTTCTGTTATGAAAACATATTTTCTTGCCGAGTTCTATACGTACCTAACGTTCTGAGACACCTTTGCTGAAGCAGGGCAACATTCTACCAAGTATACGTGCCTCCACTTTCGATATGGCGGCAACAACGCAACGCAGCACCATCACTTTAGTACGAAAATGGTAAGCATTAAATGTGCTATTGCCTGAGATGAGTCTTTTGGGCGTTCATTTTAGGTCGTTATGGCAAAATGTTATGGCTCTAAACGTGAAAGCTTCAACGCAAGGCATACCAACATATCGACCTTTTATGACTTTCCGTAATCCCGTTATTCGCCTTTCGCTAGCTTGCTCCGGGTATTATTCAGATTATGCAGAATTTTATGCCAAATACGCCGCAACGTAGATTTTGCACAACTATGTAAGAGAAAAAATGGAGAATAGCCACTTTTATAATTTCATTCTCACTCCTAAACAAGACATTTCCGCCCCCTCCGTCCATTGGGAAAAATGATTTCCTATCCAAGCTCTATCAAACATATATATATCAAAGGATGACAACCACCAATCAAACTTGCTATATTTGCTATAGGCCGAACCGCCGGACATACCGCAGCAAGGTGTCTATCACATTTGCTCCAGCATTCCCTTCATCGACATCCATTCTGTGGTTCATAAAAGCCCTCCACGTTGCACAGAACATGATGTAATCCATGGGCTGCAAGGGCCGTAGTTAGATATCGATCTCTCCCCGCTTGTCCGCCATTCAGTGCTCGTCATTGCTGCTGTTCCATAAAGCCTTATGTCCACCTCACTTATTTCCATCGCCAGTGACACGGAATTTCTATGGTCAACTAGTTTTGAACACAGCCATCCGCTATATCGAACACCGTCAGATACAGATCGGACACCAAGCACTAATGTCTCTTCTGTTAATATGGGATTATATGGAAATCCGATATCGGGGGTGGGAAAAAGGGCTTAGAGTACAGCGATCAAACAACCATCGATAGGTACCCACATTATTTATAACTAATGCGCATTTCCTAATTGTATGTGTTAATGAGGGTTCTGGCAAATGTTTAAGGCATTAAACGCAAAAGTTGATAAAAATATATAACTGAAGCTTCACTTTTTGCTAACTTTTTTAGTTCGACGATTTGCCGCCCGGTATTCAACGCTGGGTTCTTTCAGACGAAAAAGAAATTTTGTCCGAACACGCCCGTATGACAGTTTCTCTAGTGATGTTTGGACAGCGACATCAGTATAACAAAGAATTCGATTGGAACAAACCTTATTTTAACAAAATCTATAACTACCTAAGGCCCAACCAAGCTTGTTTGTACAGCATATATATATATATATATATATATATATATATATATATATATGCAATTTTCTAGGTATACATGTCCTCGGATATCAGACTGAGAAGGAGACAGAAGGAGGGAAAATCTATTCCTCGAGGAATTCCTTATGAAGCAATCCTCGTTCCTCTCGCTCTCTCAACTGGCCAAACTCTGTAGAGGATTTACATATTGTCGAATCCAATTGCTCTGGACTGCGGGTGACGCAAACGGGCCGCGCGTCGACAGCCTGAGGTCGTCGTGCATTCACGTAGGCACACGAAAAGAGACTTCTATAGCAGAGCAACGCCAAACTCGAAGTGCCAGTGGCTAAGGGCCAGAATAGGAAAACCCCCACGCCGAGCAGGTTGGGCACTAACATCTGCATATCTTCGGCGCGAAGACGATCGTCACCGTTCAGGACAATGTTGTCTCTGTGCCAAGGAAACGGCACGGCTGCCTCTAGGAGTGGAGCACTCTGACGGGACAGCTCCCAAACGTAGGGAACTCTCCAGCGGCCAAAGGAAGCTTCGACTGCTCTCCTTATCAAATAATTCGAACGTGTAGCCCAATTCGAGCAAAAAGTTTGGTAGGCCATTAAAGCAGATGCAAACTTAGTGGAACTATGAGATGCATTGATTCGTAATACAAATCGCATGTTCTATGAGGTAGGCCAGGACCTCATCAATAGGGCTCACCCGAAAACAGGGCGAATTACTGCAAGCTCTGCAAACGGGCCGGACTTGCAGTTCTTTGCATGCGTGCGTATAGAGTGATGTGTGCGGGTAGCGTTCGCAAAGACCAATCTCCTTGTTTAAAGATTTTTGCATTACGCCATTATCGTCAGGCGACAGTGTGTGCCGACTACTTCTGTAATGCTTATGTGTCTGTTTAGGCTGTATGCGGAGTCCTGTGTTGTTGAGGAAGAGGGACCCAGAAACGGTTAGATTTGACAAAAGTTTATATTCACAAGTCTAACAGATGTAGAAGGAACGATTTTCTTTGAAGCCGGCGCCGTCGTTGTGGTTGCTACTGGCGGCCTAGTCGTCGCGGCGCTCACGCGGAATATCGTGGATGCAGCTGCAGTTCAAGTGGACAGCGAATGGGCCATCAACGTTGGCCGGCCGATGAGCTATCGATGGAAGCGATCGATACCTTCTGAGCCACACTAATCCTAGTCTGCTTGGTGTTGAGAAGGCGCCAATCGGCCATAACGTCCTATTCAGCTTGATCGCTCTCTTTTCGTTCTGCTCGAGGCCAGCTGGTGGACCAATGAGATTCTATTAATATACATATATCTAACAATTGATCAAGCTCTGTGAGGAACGCATTTAAGCAGACCCACACCACTTCGAGAGCGCCGCAAAACACAAACGGCATTGGGTCTGGTCCCAACGGAAAATCCAAAATGTTTGAAAACGATACGTTTGCGACTGTATAATTTCTGTTTTTCGACATAACGTGTAAATCCAACAGATTTCATTCATGAATGAAATTATGAATCATTTTCATAATTGAAAAGCAGGTCAACCAAATGCACTTGCCTTTGCAAGACAATTGAATAGTATGCCTGTTTTGACTGGCCGTAAAAGTGTTATATCCAAATCCTACTGAATTGAAAAAGGCTAGAGTGAAACTTTACCAAAAATAAATATTTGCATCATTGTTACAGATGATCTACATACATTGAGATCAATGTCTACGCGTGCCAGTTGCTTTAGTATATTCCCAATGTCATTGTTTAATGATACGGATTACAACGCAGTTTCAAAAACGACTGCTTAAGCCAACCACAATAAAATTCTAATGTTCAGCAAATATTTACAAAGCAATATGATCTACTACGAGACCTGGGCAGAATCTTCAGATGTCGTTGCAGGTAAATTGGATATGCTGTTCAACCAGATAATCGACGAGGGGCGAATACCCCAGGCCTAGTGCCGCGCTAGATTATCTCTGCTGTTAAAGGGAAAGCGCAACGATAATGTGAATTTGAATGTCTATCGGGACATCGCATTGGAACGCTTAAGAGGTTATTGGTGAAGTCGATCATCGCAAGAGTGCTTCCTGTCGAGAAAGTCCTACCGCCGGAGTAATGTTCACGAAAGGCCAGACACAGGGTGCGATCCACGTACTCTAGTACGAAGTTCAACGGACGTTGGCAAGACCCAGGTGTATGTACGCAGTCTTCATGGACTGCGTCAAGGAGTTTAACAGGCCCCTGCCATTTTTTAGTTGATTCACTGGTGGTGACATCCTAAAGCTCAGACAAGACGTGGTAACACAGCAGCAAAATCTACTCAGCTGCCTGTCACTTGCTCGCCTAGTCGCTAATTTAGCTTCCCATGTGCGGGCTGAATTTAGAAATTCCGTTGTCGTTATGTACGCGGATGATTATAGTTATCCGTAGAACTGCTGGCATGGTGAAGACAACAAAGGCCTATAAATCAAATTCACGGAAAATAAAAGCGACACATTTTCGTGGGGTTTGACTGGCAGCCACATTTAAAATTGTCTGTAGAGGTCAACACATCCACAATTGTCTATAGAGGTTAAAGATTGGAGTTCGTAAATTCCTTCTCACAACTTGAGCTCAACTAGGGCTCAGAAGTCCATTATATGGGCACGGCCTTCACATAGCGCATCGGTGACAGGTACCCAGCTGCAATCTCCTCCATGTATTGGGAGGTGAGGGACGTTCGGCGACTGTCACTACGTGCAACTTTTTGAGCGACTGTCACTACTATGCAACTTTTTGAGCTGAAGATTGTGCCAACTAAGGTAGCCTCGGTAGAATGTGGACGCATCTCTCAGCGGACGGCAAGAAGTTGCTTGATATATTTGTTCGCCGACTGTGGACAGGCAGTGGAAACAATAAGACTCAGACGAGTGACCGAACCATTACAGTACTTTTTGCAGGACTGGCAGGGAAGGTTGCTGAAGCCTCGGCCGAGATCGGGCACCTTGACGTTTACAGTTCTCGGTACTCGACAGCCAGTACAAAGACGACCGCCGTGCCCACCGTTTTATAGGGCATTGTAATGCGTATAGCGGCGATGCGTTGGGTCTTGCGCAACTCTTGCGCCCTGTTACAGGCCGGAGTCAGAGCAAATTTATATATATATATAAACTCGGCAACCGACATGAGATGACGCCGCCTTGATTCTAGCCGTCCGAATTTACTTACCGGGCGATGTCGTGTGACTTGGTGACTTTCTCTGCAACCAAGCGAAGGATGTATCTCACAACCAGATAGCGGGCAGAATGAACCACCCAAATATCCTGCTTTGGTGATTCCTGACTAGCTTTGACGATGATGGGCCAAGCAGGGGGACCCCTTAACTTTTGGTCAGAGCCAGCATCAAGACCTCTCCCCTTGTCCAAACGGAAACTTCGGCCGGGGCGTCATTGACTCTAAGTTCCAATTGCCGGAGGAAGCCGCCCTGTACTACAACTGCGAAAATATTTGCACACGCTAGTAGCTCTGCCCCCTCTGAACCTAACCGTGATTTGGCGTAGCGCTTCAGCATAAGCTTCGACCCGCTGTATTGCAGAAAGAGACAAATCACCCTTACGAAACCTGAACTGCTTCGGTGAAAGGATGCCACATTATTCCGCGAAAGACTCGTTAGAGAGAACCTTTACGACGGAGGCTGGGTACCATCAGGGCCTGGTGCTTACCGGCCTTGAGTCTCTCTCTCGCTGCATGCACCTCCTCTAGGGTCACCTCTGGCAGGGAAAAGATGGTACCTCACCTGGTAGTATCTATAAGTCTGATCATTGCGTATGAGATCTTTAAAAACGCGGTAGTCAGCGCGACGCTGGTACTCCGCTACACTTGGGAGTACGACACCGTCACGCGTCAAGTTGCATCTTCTTGAGACTCTCTTTAAAAACTTGTACTTAATACGCTGCAGCAGACATTTATCCTTGTCGTAGAAAGGTGCCCACACGTGAGCACAGTATGACCATTCTGGCACTACGAGGGCTTCATAAAGGGGCAGGTATTTGGAGGCATCTTGTGTTGAAAATACCCCGAGTATAAAATTGCTCAATCGAGCGGCAGCTTTTGCTGAATCGGCAATGTGTGCCCGAAACTTCATTTGCCTACCGAACGTAACTCCTAGGTCCTTGTAGGATGTAACCTCAGGTATAGGAACATCTTATAGCTGATACTTGAAGTAATCGGCAGCTGTCGTTAGAACCGCGCACTTCGGAACTGTGATTACCATATCATTTAGCTCACACCAGGTGGCAATACTATTAATGGCTGCTTAAAAATTCAGGCAATCCTCGTTTCCTCTAATCTGGGCATATATTTTAGATCGTCTGCATACATTTTGTACGTTATGTTTAGGTTGCGCAGACGTACACCCAAGTCCTGAGCAAAGATTATATACATAAGTGAGCCTAAGCAAGAGCCTTAAGGAACCCCAGAAGGGTGCAGGGAGCGCTCCGAGATCGAGTCACTGACCTTTACGGCGAAGGTGCGATCTGTTAGAACCTGCTACGATGTCCCTATTAGGCATAATGTCACCGCCTGTAATTATTTTTTCTTTGGCACAGGGACGATGAAACTATTGATAATACTTCTGGACCGAAATAAGACTTAGCCTAAGAGACTCTCGTCTGTTCTTCCTGTCACGCCATTAGGCATCTCAAGGGATCGGACGCTTTACCAATTCTCAAGTTTAGATCCTTCCAAGTTCTACTGAGTCCAGCAAAGCTGATCTCCTGCCTAGACACTTCTCAATATCATACTTAATTTTTGACCTGAGCACATTACGTCAGGCGTCAAACGCATAACATGTCTAGACGGGCTCGTTGAGTATTCTGAAAAAGGCATTTTCAAGCGATGCCCTAATTCGGACAAAATATCGGATCATCCAGCACATTTGAACTTAGGCACACTTTCTGCACACAGTAATCGCGTCGTATCAATATTCAAAGACGATGCTAATTGAAATACAATTAATTAAATTAGCGTTATAACCCGAAAATAATGTTAGCGCGATACGACCCGTTCTTAACACTATGAAGCAGTGAACTTGAGAAGGCAAAAATATGCGATCGACTGTGTCACCTCCGTTTTGTTTGCAGATGTCTCAAATCAACCACATAGATAAGCCTCTAGTAAGATGTTTTACGGCAACGAGCCAGTGACATTGTACGAGGATACGGCCAAAAACGAGCTTTAAGAAATGAGTAGCACGCCGGAGACAGCAGGCCAGATATTTGCTTTGTTTGAGTTTGAGTGTGTTCAACGTTCTGTAGCTCGTAAATTGATTATGACTTGACCCCACACAGTTCACAGAGTTTACCAACGGTATCAGTTTACCAGCTCACCGGCAGCATTCATCGGAGGGCTGGTTCAGGCAGGGTACGAGCTACAATTCATAAGGACAACCGTTCTGTGTTATCGAATGTTTTCAAAACGAGATCACCGACTTACTGTTGTACAACAGCAGCTCCGCACTATGATCGAAGCCATTCTTCGTGCGCGCACTGGGAAGCAAAGACTGCACCGCATGGGAATTAGGCCCTACAAGGTCCTACAATACAGCCCGCTGTACGTCCACAGCTGACCACAGCTCACTGACAGGCACGATTCCGGTCTTTTGAAAGATCACAAACATTGGACTATTGACTAAGCGATTTATTCTAAGTTGAGACCCGGAGGTGGGCAGAAAACCTAACTCGTGAGGTCGTTCCTTAGATCAACAATTAAAACACCCCAATTGTACGTTAATGAGATTCTGACACCCCACGTTGTCCTTTATGCCAAAGAGATGGTAACTTCATCCTCATCCGCGGCAATGCTAGCTTGCACATCGCTGTACTTATTCGACGGTACATCACAGAGGCTTGAATTAGAATCATGAAGTGGCCAGCACATCCTCCCGACCTGAATCCCATTGAGCATTGTAAGATAAGCTGACACGACGAGTTAAAGCCAGAACTTCAGCTCCGCGGACATTTCCGAAGCTCATAAACACTATGCTCGAGTAGTGGAGTAACATTTCACAGCATGTTATTGATGAGTTGACTAGATCAATGCTAAATCTCATGACGGTCGTTCATATGCTATGCAATGGTAGTACTATTCCTGGACATATTTTATTTAAATATTTTAAAAACTAAAAAACTCAAATTCAAACGCAATATTACAGTGGTGTTTTTAAGTTAATTTAATTGTTGTTCGATTGGTGGTGATTTTCATATGGCGCCATTGAACAATCTATAAGAAAAAAAGTGCTGAGTGATTTATTATTTTGTGCTGGAAAAATAGCTATAAACGAGAAACATTTCCCCAATTTCGTCAAGTACTTTGTTTTTACATTTTAATATTGTTTACCTATTCTACGGCGCAAAATGTGTAAACCATCTCACCTGATGTGAGAAATGGCATTGTAATTAGGAAGCGCTAATGGCAAGACAATTTTCTATATTTTCAGGAATGTCCGAGTCTTGCTGAGCAAAATATTAAGTATCGTGCCCACAATATGAGTACATCATTGCGCAAATGAATTGAAACTAACAATGCATTTAGTATTTTAGTTTGAAATACTCCCATATATGTGTTTGCAAATCGCTTATATATATATGTATATATATATATATATATATATATATATATATATATATATATATATATATATATATATATATATATCGCACATTAGTCAGTGATTCTGAGTTAGCGAATTAGCTTCTTAACATAAAGGGGACGTTTGAATATAGCCCACAAATTCCCAATGGAATTTACGTCTGGAAAATCTCCTGGCCAATCAACTACCTGTGATTGCTGCTCGGTCATGAATTTCTTCACCACTTTCGATGATTGACAGCGGGCAAAGTCCGGCTGCGGTATTCCAGTACTGCCTACGAACTTCTTTTCCAGTGCTGGAGTAATTTGGCTTAGCTGCGTATGCATGCAGGGTGACGGTCGTCGTCCGTGTCACACCCATCTCGCACGCACGGAGGTCGAACTACATCTAGTCAGGTGTTTCTAAAACCACACTGCTGAAGGTTAGCAGTAATCCTGCCAAAATGCCTGTCGGGAAAATTCTAGATATCTTAGTATCTATGTTCGTCCTTCGGTACATTTAAGGTTTACCTTACGGCGATTGCAAACCCGTAGAGGACGAAGACTAGTCAAAATTCTATTCAAAGCTGCCGCAAAAAGTCTGCTGCGGTGCAGTGGCCGTTTACGCAATGATTGCATCAGCTAATGAACACTAAGGCGTTCGGACGGGATTCCAGCCAGCAAAACAAGTGATCTAATTTTTCGTGTTCTTTTAAGCACATGATTACGAGTCGTATAGAAGGCATGGTTTGTTTCAATGAATTTGCACAAGGATGCAGGGCCATCAAAAAGTTACGCCAGGCAGTTTTTGAAGCAACGACAACAAGGTCGCCTCCTAGGAGTTGGAGTCAGGCCAAAATGCGCTGACCAGTATATCTCCGTTAGTTAAAATCCTAGATGATGACGACAGAGCATTCGTCGTTATTGCAGCAAGCATAGTGGCACAGATATCCAGATATCATCAACGCGAGTCTCTCGTACGCTCGCAACGCTAGACGTCGATACATAGCAGCTGCCGAGGAAATGCGGCACAATTCCAAACTTTCGGATCCGGGAGGAGTGGGATGGGGAAGGAGTTAAATTGGTTTTTGAGCCCCATACTATTCACTGCTAGCTGCCAGTGACGCAAATTGTCAAAGATTCCTAAAAAAATACCCATGTCAATCTGCTCGCATAGCAGCACAGCCTGTTTGCATGTTCGATGATGTTAATTTAGCTCGTCAATAGTGATATATTCTCCACGACTATTCATGTTGATCTGAGCCAGCTTAAGTATGTGGTGCCGGCTCAGGTACATGACTTGAATGCCTGCACTGTCGCCCCGGTTTTTTTTTTAGGTTTAGGGTAGGTAGGGGGAAGGGAGGACGATGAGGCACAGTTGGTGTGGTCAATAAGCCTAGACTAAATCATTGCTTTCGCACTTCACGTCATCAAATAAACGGCAAATAGGACGGACGAATTGCCAAGCTCAAAGCGATGAGTTAAGTCTTGGTTTAACCGTACTAACAAGTAACGTCAGCTGTTCCAACAGTGACTTCAAGTTGCTCAAGTGTAGCTAATTCTTTGCCGGCAATTTTACATAGGTCCGACATGCACTTAATACTTTGTTACGTATAGTTGATGACTCATTGTGTTGATAAAGTACAGTGTTTATATATGGCCAGATGATTATCTATCTCATGATGCTATACAGCAGGTCATTGGAAGTCGGTGGGTGTTTTCTATTTAGAGTTTGAACACGCCAGAACCTCTTATTTTTATATTTTGTGAGAGGTTTCGGGAATGCATAGTCGCGCGTCGCTGACAGCTGTCAGCAACTATTTGGGACTCGCAAACCAACTAAATCCGTATTCCTCCCCACCCCCTCAGGCTCGGGATTGCGTGGCATTTATTTGATGCCAGATCCTGCAGTATGCTGATTGATCCCTGGCAGCAATCGCTCGCAAAACTACTTTCTTTTATCTTCTATATATGGGAGGTTTCGGGGATCCATGATGTGTCTACGCCGCCGGCAGCTAGCAGCGACCACTGCGAGACTTGTAAATCCACTAAACCAGGATTCCTCCCCACCCTCTGAGTCTCAGAAGTGCGTGACTTTTTCCCGGCAGGCTTTCTATCTAAAAAAAGCCGAGGGAACTCTATTTAAACTTTAATGCAATTCTTCGTAGACGTCTTGCAAGGCACATGGGTGCCGCCATGATGTACGAATAGTGAAAAAGAAATAGAGAATTATAAACAGCATGAAGGTAGGAGCTTTAACATCGCGAATTGAGATGTAATACGACTAAGTAAGGAATGAATAGGGTGAGACTAATTATCTGAACACAGATCACCAACTTTAGCAAAATCGAGCTTAAAACGGGTCAAAAATGGTTTATGAAGCGGAGTCGAACACTGGAAGCAACCATTGGATCTTGACGTAAAATGTAGAAACGCATCGGAGCACTCTAGCAGTGGTCTTCGCTTGGCCCGGACAAAGCAGACCGCACACGCCTGATAGGAATATAATAGGACATTTGCCATTACACATTGTGCAAAGTAAATATATCATAAACACACTTGAACGTAATCTATATATATATATATATATATATATATATATATACATTATGCTGCCGCTCTAAGCGCCCCTGATATAAAAGGGTGACATGTGTATTTGGGTATACATGCCAAGCGAACAATAAATCAATCAATTCTTATTATTGCCTTCTACTTATTAAGTGTTTGACCTTTACACACGTCTAAACATAAACCTGTCTATATAGTATCAACAAACACTTTTTTTCTGATTTATGAATCCAAAATCCCTACGTTTTTAAGCAAAGCATTGTAACTTCGATACATATGAAGGGACCCATGAAACGCGTCGAGTGTCGTGTCGCAGTTCTCCGTCGCCTTCACAGTGTTTGTGAGAGTTCTAGTCAGATACATCACCAATTATATGACTGTAATCAAATTATTCGATATAACGCAACATGTTTGTGCCCTGGCGATCTACGTGTACGCAACTGCTGTAGATGACGCACGGGCACTTCGAACTAAAGGGGCTTAACTATTTGCTGTATTTGTAGACTTTAAAGCGGCTTTTGATACGGCCGCACGAACGATTATACTTGACAAGCTGGCTTTTTGCGAGATCTCATTGATTATATTGGAGCTCATTAAAGGCATTTTACAGGAAGGACAAGTTATTATAGATGACGAAACCGCTAAACACATGGCGATCTTACAGACCACTGGTGTTGCCCAAGGTGATTCTTTTAGCCCCCTGCTGTTTTCGGTGCCGGTAAGAGACCGTCCTGAAGAGATACGGAGTCGGCACTCGCAGGTAGACGTCCTTATGTATGCAGACGACTTGGTGCTATATTCTCGCAGTCGATTCCATTTGCAACAATCCCTTGCGACCTTGCAGGATTACGTTTATCGAAACCAGTTGGAAATAAATATAAATAAAACAAAGGCAATGAACTTTAGACGTGGAGGGAAATTGGCTGGAATCGACGAACTACGGTTCAAAATCTATAGAGTTTGTCTCGAACTTCTCATACCTAGGGGTTATGTTCTCGTCTCGAGGTACGAACTTCTCGAGGCACATTGATGAACGAATTCGGAAAGGACTACAGTCCTTTCAAAGTATCCGAGACCCTCATAAACTATCAATGGACGTTGCCGTTCATCTCTTTAACCTAAAGATTGCGCCTACTGCTTCTTACGGTATACAGGTGATATAACCGCATCTATCGAAGTTAAACTTTAAGGCGCTTGACCAAATCAAGGCCGCTTTTCTAAAGAAGGCGGCGCTAAGAGTCCACCGCACTAGTCTCAACAGATTAGTCTATTTACTGGCGTCGACTCCGCTATTTGTTGAGAATTTACAAAAAAATACACGTGTTACCGAAAACGGCAGCTTTCAACGAGTACATGTCTAAATGGGAGAATAAGATGGCAGACATTGACCCGCTCTTTTATGAAACCCAGGCAATGACGTGTAGTTCGTGGAAGCGCTGCAACTATGAGAATAGTTGCAGCGCTGGTAGAGAACACCTACAATGCGATAGAGCAGTTCCGTTGACTCGACTTTTAGAACCGTGATGAATATATGTATATATGAATGTGTGCTTTCTCTGTACGCGCAATATTGTAAACCAACCATCGGTTAATAAAGCTATTATGTATGTATATGTATGTATACATGACGCACGAGTGGGCGTTATACATAAACGCCAACAGATATTTCTATTGTACTTATATTGATTACAAAAAGTGCGTTCGACAAAGTCGATTACAAGATTGCAGTTAATAAAATAATATATTCATTCATTCATGATTTATTCACCATAGAATTGGTAGTTACAGTCACAATACAACAGTGTGGTCTGACATTATATAATCAACTCTGGCTGTTAGGGAGGTTCCAACAATTTCCTTACATACAAGCATGTGGTACCGCCCAATATCGGACTGTCCACAAAAACTACATACGCATTCTTCAATGGTAAAACAATTTGGCTTCATGCACATAAAATGGTGGTATCCGTGCCATGTCGTTCGGCACACAATTGTGCGGTTCCGTTGGCGGCTTCCTTTCCATTTATCAGAACAAAATGCTGGGCCATCAGTGTAGTTTTCAATGGCAAACTGTATGTTTCTTGATTCTCTGAATGTTCGGTAGGAGTCCAATGCTTCTGTGTTGAACGGGACCTTGTTGAGAACCAAGTCTTCCGTGAGTGTTCTTTCTCCGCACAGTTCTAAGGCTAGTGTGTCAGATGCGTTTTCAGGCAGTCCCAATATGCGTTTGACAAAGCAAGACTTCACTCTATCTAGGACTTTTAAATCACTCATTGTCAAATGCGGTGCTATGGCGGGTAGACAATATGTTATGGTCGGGAGAAGTTTGATTTTGAAACAGTTCATTGCTGTTTTTAGGTCTACGTCGCGTAGATCTCCTAGTAAGGTGATTGTGGCCGCCGCCTTTGCCCGTACTCCGTCAACATGTGTACTAAATGAGAGCCTTGGGGTTAGGATAACCCCTAGGTAAGTGAAGCTGTTGACCACCTCAAGCACTCTCTCGTTTATTTTCAAGCTATTGATCTCTAGCAGCATATGATCCTCCTCTGCTGAAACGCATTACCTTTGTTTTATCTGTGTTGATCGAGAGTTTGTTCTGTTCACACCGTTGTGCAGTCTCGTTGAGATAAAACTGAAGATGATTTCGGGATTTTGCTAAAAGAAAGCGTGTGGGGCTTTGAGACCACGGAGCAGATCCGAGAGTCCAGTCACGTACAGAATGAAAAGGAAAGGGCTAGCTGAGTCTCCTTGGGCCACTCCGATTGTTTGTGTTACGGGTTCTTGTACGTAGTGATCGCCGTTTTTAATCGTTATGACGTTATATGCTAGAATGTCATGTAAAATGTTAAAAGTTGCTCGCTTTATGTCAAAACTTGATCGTAGAGTGTTCAGCAGACAGTCCCTCGGAAGACAATCGAATGCAGTTTTAAAATTAATAAAAGCAGCGTATGTCAGTTCGTTCACTGAGCGGCGATATGATACATGTTTCACTACAAATGAGACCGCATCTGACGTAGACCGTCCCCGTAGAAAGCCATATTGCTCCGGCGGGACCTTCTCCTCGGTGGCCGAGTACAGCCTGTTAACGATTAGCGATGTTAGGATCTTATAAAGCACGTTTGTGAGTGCGATGCCTCTATAGTTTCTCGGGTCAGTTGGATCTCCTTTACGCTTGAAGATAGGCTGCAGAAAGCTCTGCCGCCACTCGACGGGTATTTTCCCTTGTCTAAGACACATTGGACGAAGTACATTTACATTATTCTTGAGGTGTTCATATGCAATAAGATCTGGCCCTGTCGACTTCCCATCTTGTTTCTGCTTAATAGCGGCCTCGACTTCGTTTTCGGTAAAATCTGTAAAATTATCATCGTCACAGGCATCTCGGTCTGGTAATGCGCACTCTTGTGTCAGTAGTCTTCTGAAGTGATCTACCCAGTCATTATCGTTTATCACTGGATTTAGCGACGTTGGTCTCCTCGGGAGAAGCAGCCACGGCTTCTGCACGCTTGCTGTTATAAGCCGTACACGCTGATCTTCTTCGTAACGCATTTTTTTCTCTTTTTTCATGTGCGTGAATTCCTTTTTCATCTCTGCTATGCGGCGGAGTGTTGCTGGTGACCTATTTTGAATTGAACAGATTGCGTGCTTCATTTTCCGGCATTCCTCATCAAACCAAGGCTTGTGTCTCTGGATTTTTGCCTTTACGTTTGATTTCGCAGCGAGGTGAATGGACCATTTAATTGTTCTTTCAATTTCGTTCACGTCGTTGCTGTGTTCAGCTAGCTGTAATGCTTGTTCCAATAGGTGACTGTTTAGTGAGCGGTGGACCTGCTTAATTTGGGACGTGACCACACGTTGTTTGCGATGCAGTTTGAACTCGACCTGAGAATGTTTACGATGAGCCGATGGGCGGATAGTGATGCCAAATATAGTATTGTCTGTGATACTGATGAGAGAATAATATCAACCGTGCTGTATCCATTCCAACTAATATATGTAGGCTCTGAATAATTACTGTGGATGGCCAGTCCAAGCTCGTCAATTCCTGTTTTAAAACTAATTTTTCTAAAACTTTCTTTTGTCAAGTCACAATTAAAACCTCCACCTATTACTACATTTTTATTCGCAGCTGTGCAAAGTCCCATACAGTCGCCAATGTCCTGTATCACTTGATCTACCGCCTTTTCAGGCGGGCTAGAAATACAGATTAAGTAATAATCGGTGAGCTCTAGTACAATGTGTCTGGCAATGCTATGAAGAAGCTTGGCATTCTCCGTTGTTCTTACTCCTATAGATACGCCCCATTTTGGTCTTCCTCGTCCCCCCGGCTTAATTGCCAGTCCGTGAAATACTTTGTGGTGGGAGAAGGGGGTTTTTGTGGGGTTTGTTTCGAAGGTTTCCGTTAAGAGCAATATGTCGTATTTGCTGAATATGTTCTCTCCTGTTGTTCGATATAATTGGTTCAGAGATTCGACATTCCATAGCAGACATTTCGATGGAGCTGTTTTGTGTTCTTGGGGTGTTGGCTGGCTATTTTGTCATTGATTTGTCTCCATTTCTTTGTTTTCACTGTGATCTTCCTCCACGCTTGCCCTGTATCGTTTGGCGCCAATGCTCGCCCCCACTTCGTGTACTGCGCTGGACACTCTATATTGGTGTAACTGGCCGCGGTACGGGCGGAAGTAAATGCCGTCTGACCAGACGGACGGGTCTAGTAGTTCATTGAATCTATTTGCAGCTACCTGCACGTGATAGCTGTTGTAATACTCCTGGTTCATGCCAGCAAGTTTTGTCACTTTCACTTCTGTGTCTGCCCCTATTATTCGACATACATACTCTTTGATCGCGTCCGCAGAGTGTGACAGTTCTACGCGGCTAACAAAGAGTGCTTTAACACGCGGACGATCTGGTATGCTATGTGCTTCTACAGCTCTTAGCTGAGTCATTTTGTTCGTGCCGGTCGTAACGTGCATTTTACGTCCGCCTTTTCCGACTGTGTGCCAGGGAGGGTTGTGTGGAGTGTGCACTTCGTTTGGTGTGCCGACGACGTTGTAGTGTTGGCTGCTATTGAAACGGAGACGCCGTGGAGTAGGCACGTCGCGCTTCGAACGTAACTGCACGTTTTGTTGCTGTTGCTGCTGCTTCGGTTGGTATCTGTTGATAGTCGGTTGGTTGGATCGGTGGTCAGCTGTTTTTAGTGTTGTTAGTGCTGTGCTACTTTTGCCCAGGATCTTCCTTGTAAGGTCGTCGGTTTGTTTCCTGAGTGCCTGGAGTTCCGCTAGGCACTTGCACGGTGTGGTGCTGGCTGGAATAGTGTTTTTGGCAACGTGCAAGGAGACCTCTCGCCAGAAGCATGACTTGCAGTTTGTGCTGTTTTCCGGTATCTGGAAGGAACAGTGTGTGTGCAACGGTTTGTTGCAACCCTCACACACAGTACGTTCTCTAATCTGAAGGATTTGTCCACCGCAGGTAGTGCAGGGAGGTCCGGGGTTCGTTTCGATATCCCCACACAAAAGCAACAGTGCTAGTAGCGCGGTTGTTCTTAGAAGTCGGGACTTCACAGGCCAGTGCCGGGGTGGGTGAATGGACAGACTCACCATGCTCAGTAGTGAATCCTGTAGTTGGGGCCTCAGTGATGGTCTCTATAGTGTGTAGGGGTTGTCACCATCGCGTACTGACTCGTACTGTCTGTTAACGGTCCAATTTTGGGTACAAATGTAAAATACTATCAGAGCGCACAGAAAACGCGTCCGCACGGGCGCCGCCATCTTGAAGACTTGAGACTTAATAAAATAAGAGCGCTCGAGATCCATCCCCAAGCCTGCGAGCGGTTTGCAGAGTTTTTGCGCAACCAAACTTTGCGAATCAAGTCAGGAGTCGCCTTAAGCAGCCTGCACCCGGCATCGTTTGGTGTGCCGCAGGGGAGCTGCGTCTCTCCGCTTTTGTATATAATAATTGTTCTAGATATGAAACTCTTTATACCACCGACTGTTAAATATATTTAGTACGCATACGATCCTAAAATGTATAGTTACAGTTCAGTGCGTACAGCATTGCAGTCCGCGGTGGACGGTGTCAGCTGCTGGTGCGTTGACAATGGCATGCAGCTCTCCGTTCACAAATGTCTCGTTGTGAAACACGGTTCCTCCGAGCAAAACTACTTACTCAGCTGGTTAACACCAACGGCCAACGTGATGCGGGATCTTGAAGTCTTAATCTCGGGGGACCTTACCTTCTCCGCACACATCAAAGATCTAGTCAAAGGAGCATCCATACTTGTGAATATTTGTTTCGCTGTTATATTGTCAATGATCATACGGTGTATCTTCGTTTGTACAAATCGATCGTGTTATCCAAACTTTCATACTGTTCACCCTTATGGCATCCATATTTGTGTAAATACTTATGTATGATGGAGGGTGTACAGAGAAGATTTTATAGAGACTCCACAGAATATGTGATCTCAAAGCGAACGACATTTTATTACCGCCCTTAATGGACACACTCAGGAAATATGACAAAAGGATCTTAGCTCAATGGACGCAAGTCTTATTGATAATTTCTTTGAAGTGCGGCTAAACAATCACAGAAGCCAAACCATGTATGTGCCCAGCTGCGTTGCAACAACGGAGCTAGGAATATTCACAGCAGGGCGATTGCACCGGGCCCGCCAGCAACCATTTATTCCTTACCCTTTATTACATAAATAAAGGAGCTTTCTTTTCTCTAATATCTCTGTCTTTATTCGTTACACCTTGCTCTCAACCAATGGCGGCGGTAGCAGCGTCAGGAAAAAATAGCGCATAAAGTGCCAAGCAACGCCATCTAGATGAGCCACTGATACTTTCGATAATCGTCTGCACCAAAGCACAACAGGACGACAGAGGAAAAGGATAGAAGAACGTTCAAACCGTGAGATAGGTTTCTGCCTGGCTATTTCTACCGGTCCGCCGCCGCAGTCTAAATTCACCCCACGGCTGTGTCACAGTTGGGCTATGGGATGTGAGGCGTCTACGGTGTCTACGTTAGCTTATGTACGTATGCACGTATATGCGCATTAATCTAGAGCCATGGCAGTCGGCAGAATGCTTGCGCAGACCAAGCCAGCGCGTTCTCGAGGCTGATAATATGTGTATGGGGCAGGGATCTCTATGATCAGCCGTAGCGACGGCCGCTGCATCAGCAGCAGCAGCAGCAATGGCCAAGACTGGAGTGAGGCACTGACTGCAAGATGGCGGCCCCTGGAGTCTTCGCGTACTACTGCTGCTGCTGTTGCTGCTGCTGATACCTCTGCTACCTCTGTAGCTATCACCGCCGCTAGCGCTGCTGTCCAAGCTGAAGACGAAGGGGCGGAGAAAGACGAAGAAGAATAGGAAGGTTAGCTGCGTTATTAGCTAAGCCCTACCATTTGCCCCTAGCCGCCACACTAGCCGGACAACCGACCGGAAGGTATACCGACCTTCGGCGACTGGTTTCCATCGACAGATCCGCTCCAGATAATCCCACCGTCTGCCGCCGACACCAGCGTCCTCATCTTCGCCGCCACTTCCCGGCACTCAGCCCCCCACCCCTCCCTCGCGGATGGCTCGGTCCCATGTTAATTATCGCACTTTTGTTTCACCCTGGGGCTGGCTGGCTGGTCAGATGACGCACACACACAGACACAAAGAGACGGATGCTCACTCCGTCTTCTAACTCGCCTCGGTCCTACTCATCTCGCCCCTCCAGCCAGCCACCACCCCCTATATGTGCCTAAGCCAGCAGCAACAGTTGCCGCGCCATCAGCAGCATCTGCGGCTGCAGCAACGGTGGCGTGGTCATTGTCTCCACAAAACTTGTCAGCTTGCACCTAATGACGGTAAATACTATATTATTCGTATTGTTATTAACAAGCGTAACCGCCAGCCTACATAGGGTACCAGGCTTACTTAGGACATAGGCAGGTACGTAGGCTGTGAGGGGGGGGGGGTCGAAAAGACAGAAAAGCCGAGCCTACTTCCTCTACGAGTCAGCAAACGTCCTAACGTTCCTACCGCCTAGGAGCAAACTGCAACAGACTGAGATAAGGGCAGACTGCGGCTAATGCAGATGTTTATGATCGCGACATGTATGTATGCGCCTTCGCAGACGGCATAAGCGCGCGCTAACCAGTGCCGATGAACTAAATGTCGTCAAGTATCGAAGATTACCAGCGAGCAAGTGATTACGTCATCGTTCCACGAACAGTTGCACCTGTACATCTATCTAGACGTCATAAGGAAGCAACCGTCGCAGAAGCCAGATAAAATCATCACTGGGAATTTGTCACGTTCGTTCATGTCCAAGCGGCACCTTCGTCTCTGGCGAAAGGTCTGTTTCAAATCATTAGAGCTGGCGCGGTGGCAGTACGTGCGTTTGCATCTATCGAGCATTTGCCGTCGGCACGAAAAATGATGTGAGCGGGAGTCCCGACGATCGTAGTTGCGTTGCAGAGCTATTTCTGCTGTCATATACGTGTGCGTTACCACAAGCCGACTGAACGTATTTACTAGCCTTCAAAGTCGATTCTGCATACACTAGCTCGCTACAAAGGTTAAAACTAAGACGCATCGATGAGGAAGCCACACACTTAATCAAGAATAATTTGATTTGGCACACATTTATTTGGTAGACATGGCAGGCAACACCATCTCTACGCTATACTTCAACGTAATTTTGACGTAAGGTCCAAGCGTCGACGCAGACTGAAGCCGCACAATGCTAAGTCAAGTGACTAGAGTGAACTATGTGCACCACTTTGATTCCCGCGTCTTTGAGAACGTTTCGCGTTTGGTGAGCCGTGTGGGCGGAAAAATTGTCGTAATAGAGGGACCACCGCCTGAGACCCCTCTTGGGATACACCCTCGTGATCTCAGCAAATATGTTCGGTGAGCAAATCTTTGTGGCTCTTCGTTGTCTCTGCTCTGAGGCGAGCAACTAAATATATCTAGGTGTGCAACGCGTTTAAAAAATTGGCTAAGCTAACATTTGCGGTTGTTGGGCGATGGACGCCATGGACTGATCGGTATAGGCGAAAATGTGCAATACGTATGTTAACGAAACAGAAAAGTCGTATGCCCAAAGTCTTCCATATGTTCGTAGAGTATCCTTCGCACCAAAACAATCTCTGAAGTCGGCAATCATCCCCATTGCAGCTCAATATATGCGTATGAACCTATTCTGCCAGCTATGGCTATGGTTGTTGCTCGGATTTTTGCTTTCTATCTCAACAAACAGTCGCGTTCTCAACTCGAGCATGGAAATTTAGCAATGTGGTACAAGCGTATTTACGGCAATTTTAAACGAAACCTGTTAAGCAATCCAGAGAGTATGCGACCGCATTTCAAGCACATGTGTGAGCCTAAAAGGGATGTGCATTGAGAAGTAAACAATTGAATATGTAACTTTTTCTATCGTTTTTGAGCCATTGTTTAAACATAGTAGACTGACTCATCAGGTTAACCGGCGTCACCAAGTTAACGACGCAAACGGAGGAAATCCGGATAGCTGAACTGGACACCTCAAGTTCTTCATGAGGCGGATAGTGATTTTCTAACAAATAAAAAGTACAGTTAGTATTTTATATTGTTCCACGTCGTCATGTTTTGACTATAAACCGCACATTTAGAATCAGAATTTCAATTAATTTCGCTAACGTAGTCCAAACAGTTTTGAATCTCTGTCCTGTTGTTCCCCTTACGAGATTATGATGCATTACGTATAGCCAACGATAACCAGTACTGCACAGGGTGTGCGAAGAATAAATACTAAGTGGCAAACCTTAGTCAGATTAAAATAATGTGTTCTCCAGACTCGAAGGATTTTCGCCTAGAACAGTTGTTTCTAAACATTACGGTAACGTTTAGGTCAGCAAGGTATAAACGGCACCAGTTCAAAAGACCAATGGCATCACGTTACACGTCTCTGCGAATAAAGTAGTTTGATCAACCCGACTAAATGCACGTAAAAAAACTGAAGTGGATTACATGAAGGAGAATAGTTTTGGGTTGTGCCGGAATCCAATCATCAGAAACTTCGAGCAGCTATATAGCTATTCAATGCCCTTTCCGAATCCATGGTGCTGCGGCCTATGTAGGCCTTTGCCGTATAAAAACACATGTGTTAAGTCCACCGCAATATTCTCCAATATCCGGTTTGGCAAAAGACATTGCGTTCCTTTGTTGCACAGCGGTGTCTTGCGGCAATTGACTTGCGAAACAGCGATAGCATTCCGAAACTACGTGAAAACAGGAGTGCCCGCAGTTCAGATATAACATCCAGGAGTTAGGCGAAAAGTATTGGTTTATTATGCCCTGACTGTGCTCGGTAAAGCTGCGTTTAAACTCTATCGGGCATAGGCCGGGTAGCGAGAAGTTTAAAAGCTGCTGCCATCAAAGGCTGGCTTGGCGAAAATACAGACTCAGTTGTACTTTAGTTTGCCCAAATTTTCTAAAACAATTAAGTAGTAATTTATTAGAGGGAAGCCTCGAATCTACCAATCTTCCGATACCGAAAACACAATTATGCCTATTTATTCAGCAAGCAAATGTAGCATCACGTGCATCCTTCTTAGCAAGCGAAATTTTCAACAGCATTTAATTTTCTTAAGTAACTGAACTGAAGCGGTCTTACTGAACGGGAAGGGAAATCACGAGAGCGACTTTTATGACATACGTGATATCTGCGCAGATTCGTAGCCTCTTCGAGGCAAAATACAGAGCCATCTCTGTTTTGACTTTGAAATCTTTCATGTAGAAAGTTGTGACTGGTTCTCTTGACGGATGCCAAGCGTAGAATTACTAAAAGGGTTTCTTTCTGTTTATTTTTATAAAGTAGCGTCGTGAGAGCAAAGTATGTGCAAGGCGACGTACTCAACTAATAGATTGTCAAAACGTAAGAAGTCTAGAAAAAGCCCTCGGTGATTACTTGAACGTTCGTGGCATACGGACAATGAGTTTACCTTTATGCTGAGTTTACACAGTTGACTCGAACAGCTTATTCTTTTTGCGCCGTACGCGTACTTTATAATGAATAACATAAGCTAGCCTTACGTTTTAAGAGCGCACGTAATATTTTTTTAACGGCCGATGTTTTAGTAACGTAAAATTGCCAAACTATTTCAGCATTTTTGACAGGACTGGCAGAGAAAGGTTGCCGCAGCCACAGCCACGGCCGAGACTGAACATCTTAAAATCTATACCTTTCGGCACCTTTGGCGGGGGCCGCAAGTTCTAATCGTCACTTATATACGAGATATATCGTGCACGGCTACCACCACCCCCCGTTGTGTGCAATACTTCAGGTTGTCACTAGTGCCGTTGCCGGTTCGGCTCACCGGTTGGCGCTAAGTGCGACGACGAAAACAATATATATATATGTATATATATATATATATATATATATATATATATATATATATATATAATTTCGTTGAACTATCACCTATCAAGGCGTAGAGAGTTTTCCCATGTTGTAATAGGAACGCAGATGTCCGCCACATAAAGCGCGTCTGTCAAGTAATATCGTGGTGGTGTTCATGATGCGTAATGGCAGAATAGCAGAAGTGACGAGTTTTTAATTGACGATTATTTGATTTGTCTCGTGTGACAATATAGTCACCACCATAGACTCCAAATACAGATATATGTATATGTATATATATACGTATATATATGTACATGCAAAAACTCCCACATATAGAGATATTTCCGAGGAAACGCAAACAGGCTTAATGCAGAAATGAAATTCTCTTGTGTCCAACACCGACGTCCTTCTTCAATTCGGCCATTACCTTCACTGCTACAACGACACCTGCCTTTGATCCCGCCGTAGTTGTTGTACCTGTTTACCCTGCTCAAGTGTTTTGCAGACGGGGCTATGTTTGCGGCGTAGGAAGCCGTTGCTACAGCGCTGTACTGGCGTGCCAAGGATAAAAAAAGCGGGAACCCTTCCTAATGGATTTACTGCATTATTCAGCCAAATTCTTGGCGGAGGTTAGATCCATTCCGGGCCTTGGCAATACGCCAAAGTTTCCCCATCATGCAGACCTGGCGGCAATATGTATGGCCAAAATCTACATGAGATATTGTGTAGAAAACGCATGCATAGAAACATCTCAGTAAAAATTCGTTTCCCAAGAGATGCATATGTTCCTGCAGGTTCCGCTTCCAATACAAGGAAACTGGTAGATCCTCCTTTTCCCTAGCTGACTACACATGGAACGCATGCATACCCTTCATACCTAAAATCAAAATTGTATTAATACAACACGGTTCCATTCATTTCTTTAGAATCTTAATCGTTTATATTAGGATCCTTAGTTAGTCGCTCCCAGTGCCTCTCGTACAAATTTATATAGACCTATTAGGCACTAAAAGGTATCCCGTTAGACGCGTTTCCAATTTTCATGGCTATGAATTGCTTGCAGAGTGTCGCGCGTAGCGGTTTAATTTAACGAGTGTGCTACTTCGAAAAGCTCTATTGCCTGCCTGGCCTCTGTGTAATTGCGCGCTTATTACGTTCAAGTAGAGGAAAGTGCCAAAGGCCAAACGAGTATTGATTTCATTATCTTTACTTTTATTTCCTCTAGTTTAGTCACTATCAGTTAGTTCAGTTTTTGATCCGGGATCCAAGGCTCCAGAAGAGCATAGCCCAAGTGAGACGATGTTGCCTACTGTATGCGTCTATCTGTGTGCTTTATTGCTTGCTGCTCATGTGTTTGCTATTGCATGCAACGCAGCGCTCCTCTCTTTTCACCTCATTTAAAAATACTGTATTGTAGTTAACTACTTAATTGAACGTAACCGCGCCGAATTTAACTGTTGAGTTATAGTAGCAGTGGCCTTGTGAGGTTTTTGTAATGAAATGTCTCTTTTAGGCAGGCGTTTACAGACTTCGATCTCGAAGGTGCATTTAAATTCGTCTATGAAGCAATGCAAAAAGCAGTCTCGTGGACGTTAAATCTTAGCTTAGGGTCAGCCCGAAAATTATTAAAAATATATTATTGAATGGTGTTAGTGTAGATGGTGTAGTAATTGCTAGTCGTTCGTCACCTAACAGGGAAATGTCTGCTAACAAATAAATTTACAATTTGTTTTGACAGGCATTAGATCCATTTAGGACCAGGCTGAAAGCTGTAGAAAATAGCCACAGCCATTCTGTCTGTACTTAATCTCCACGTACGTCCTCAGAAAGGTTGACAGTTTAGCATACTTTGCCATCTACATTACGACTGATTAATAAGTGGACACTTGCAGATTTTTAGCCTCAGTCTAGCAATTCTGCTGGAGCTGCTGCCGTATTATTTACAGGAAATCGACGAATATAAATAGATTTATACACAAGCTATGAGTCACGAAAACCAGCGTAATTCTCCTACTCGCACCAAGAAGCATTGTGTAGTCCCTGCATGCATCAAAAAAGGGTAAAAACAGTAAACCTATAGTGATGACGCTACTCATCGTGAGCTCATTAGCTGTCGCCCTTAAAACAGCCAGTTTGTATGACACTCATGGACCACCATACCGCAGATCCTTATTAGCGAATTTAAGTCGCTAGATCTTTTCTTATAAAAAAAAAGAAGGCAGTGTGGGGGTGTTCAATTTCACAGCAGCTCCGAAACCGGAGGTCTCCAAAGTCCTGCACCACCACCACCACCACTTAATAGCGTCTCGCCATGAGACCACACAGCTCGTGCGGTACACACGCTATGCCTCTCTTGGGTAAGATTTCAGACTGCTCTGCTGTACGAGTGGCAACCAAAAGTCACTAATTAATTAATGTGACTAACCATTAAACTGAATGGCTAACAAAAATCAGGCACGACTAGAACACGCATAGTCTAACATTTAGATTGGCAAGTGGGTAATCGTGCCACTGAAGCGTCTTGCTGATAAGCTGTATAGATTTAGGGTTATGCAGAGCCTCTCCCTTTTCGCTGCGACGATTCTGCTTCTTGCACACTAAAGTGATACCGTACTATTTTATTACAATTAGTAGGATAAACTAGGGATAGCTACGGTATGTTGCCGTTATTTGACGACCGATATATTGCCAAATTTAGTCCATGTATGCGTCCTATAGAATACGCTGGAACGCGTACAGGTTTGCTGCCGCGGCAATGATCGTGATCTCAAATGGCCCAGTCCGCTTACAACGACTTTTCCGTAACTGAGTTTTTGGTAACATTCTGTTTCGAACTATATACGCCGTTTTTACGATGGTCATCTTTTATACCCTTTTTTTTACCAATAGCATAAAATGTTAAACAAATCCGACGGCGCGCTTTGGGAGTAACTAGGCACGCATATGCATGTAGAAAGCGCATAAATATGTGCTCTATGAAATCAAATTGTGTATATTCATCTCGGCAGCCGTTTTTTATTGAAACAAAACGTCCTTCAAGGTCAATTTAGAGGGGCATTATTTACATTTAGTTTTGGCTCTACACGATTGGGCAGACTCGTCGGACGTATTGGATTCATGATTAGCCACTTTGATACATGATACATTGTGAAGCGTATGTGCGATATAGTGCACAGTAGTAAAAGTCCCATGCAGCGTAACATATAGACTGGACTAGAGCCACACAGAATGGCAATGCGGTCATATCGCGACACGAAAAGCCACTGTAATCACGATGATATTTCGTGCCTACAACATTGGCGTAGAGTACTATATGATAGAAAGAAATTCTTGCCTAGCAGTTTAACGGTTTCAGTACAGTATAAAAAAGTACAAATATTTATATTCAACGATTCATTATTTGAATTTCAAACCCACGAGAGAGGACACTCAAAACAGGTACCTGTACTATGATTATGATTAGTTATTGAACCTGATGAATAATGATTAGTTATTTAACCTGAATGGTGGCTAAGCGGATTATTTTAGCTTTTTTCTTCCCAGGGCTCCAAGAGTATTTTGTTTCGTTTGATGTGTTGCAGATTCTTTTTTTCCCAAACGTAGGTCTGCTACCAGCTGATCTACTGTCAGGTAGCCATCGTTGCACTCATAGATTACATGTGTTTTTGTCTTCGGATTTACACCACACCACACGCAGATGGAGTTTTTAACAACGTTAGAAGCAACCTCTTTAAAGAAATACTTGATAGACCAGCCAATCTCGCGTTCGATAAAATTTTAGACAAGCTTCTTACTGCTTGTGTCTAGCGCCCATCTATACGCCGCATTTTAAGCTGTCGTGGGCTTACAAAGTTGTTAATATCACGGGAGCTTCAGTTGTCTAGGTAAGCGCTGGTACCTGCCACACCTTCCCAGAAGACCTTTAAATTTGTTTGTATATCGAAGTGTTATAAATAAAATGTAAGTATATTTAAACGTTGGTAAATAATTGTGTATTTAACGTTTCGGAATGATAACATTTAGCAAAAAATTGAATTTGTGGATGAAATCCTGCTTAGTATCTCTCGTGTCATCATCAAGAAAACCTCGTGGGAAATCATGTGCTTCATACATCAGCATGCCATCCCTTCGAATACTAGAAAGGCTCGTGCCAAAATCTTCCTCTGGGAGTAGTCGACTCACTTCCAATTTATCCTGTACGTTTCATAAGCATATCAAATATTCGTACACTTTTCAACATCTTTTTCAGCTAGGCAACGTTTAAAATATTCATATTGAAAATGGCGATGTTCCCTTTCCAACGCATGTGATGACAATTGAAGCTGAAGGGACGATTTTTCAGCATCATCGATAACCTTTCTATCAGTTTGCTCCGAAACGATGACGTATCTCAGTTTGGTGAGCAGCGAGTCCTTCTTCCAGAATTACAGGTTAATACAGCGTCCCACGCCCAGACGGCTCTGGGAATTAACGATGGTAGGACACGTTACGTTACGCTGTAAAGTCAAATGGCCGACGCGTTTACCTTTTCATACACTCTGAAACAATAAAATGCTCGCTAATTACGTAAAGTCAGGATACTTTAACAGCCTTCTAACCGTCAGCTCATGTTGTTGTATTTAAAGTGCGTTGAAATGATAACAATAATAATAATAATAATAGTAATAATAATATAAGTATTTATATTTTTTTGAAACAGGGTTTTATTATTATCATTATGTACATGTATCACAACACTAATATATAAATTATATAACATCATTGTTATTGCTCGAGTGTCGCTGACCACTCAACATCATCTTGGCGTTGCCTCTCTGGAGCTCTAATGACACCCTCTGTCGGAGGAACGCGGTCAATCTGGGCTCCGCTGTAGCCTCAAAAAGCTTCTTCCCAAGCTCTTTCGTCAGTTTGAGCGCATCCTTGCCCCAAACGCCAGATGACTCGAGACCAAACGTCATTACCACATGGTTCTCAAGAAGATGCGCGTATATGTGCAATTCCCATTGGTGAATGATGTATATATATATATATATATATATATATATATATATCACGATCACGCGTTTTAGGTGATTGCAAAAATCACCAATTCGTTATCAGTGGCTAAACAGCTTACCCTCACATAAGCATTGATGATGTTTCTATATTAATAATTTGGTTTTCTTCAACCGCTTTTCTTACCGCTAATATATATATATATATATATATATATAAATATATATATATATATATTTCTATATATATATATATATATATATATATTTATATATATTAGTAGCGGCGATGGCTTAAACGGCTAACGCACCGTTCGAACCGGGGCGTTGCCATGGCAACCATGGTTAGCAAAACATCGCTAGTTCGAGCCCTGGCCGTGCTGGTAGAATTTGTTGGACGTGGTTGTCATTGCCTTGCTGCTACATACCTCTGCTGGAGAAAGTCTATATAATTCCATTACGAGAACGCGATGACGATAGATGCATTTAGACGCCATCATGCCACAGGCAACTTAGCCCATTACGAGTCTAAAAATGTAGTTGTCAAAGCGTTAAAAAAATATATATAAATATATATATATATATATATATATAAGTAATTACTTTACAATCAATTTTGTTGGAGTTTGCTCTAGCCACACAATTTAGCGAGAACAATCGTTCTAGATAACCGCATAGAGAGTCTAAGCGTCCACATGGCAAGATCTGGGTTTTTGGTACAATGGTGGTCTGCTGGAGATAAAACCACCGACCTTGCGTCTGGCCTGTTCGACTTTAGCTTCCCACTCCAAAATAAAACATTCGCAAAGTACTGTACGCGGCATTTTCATCCTTAGTTATATCACTTCAGTAGCCGGTGGACAGCGGGACACGAGATGCACAAATCGGCTCCTTGCTCGGATGATGAATGCGATTGTTCTGGCTTCTTGCCTTGAAATCACGAAGACATCGTAGTTGCCTGAAGCACGAAAAGTCGGCCTCCTAAATGTGGCACCGAAGTGAAAAGGGGCGCCCTTGACACCTTCGTTGTAGAAAAGCGTTATTTCCAAACTAGAAGATTTTTTTGAAGGTACCGAGCGTTTCTCAAAACAGCAGCACGACTTTAGGCGAAGGAGATCGACGATAATGGCTTGCGCTGTTCTTCGCGATAGTATTAAAGTGGTCCTTCGAGTTAAACGTAACTTTCTCTTTGCTTGTTTCGAAGACTTTAAGGCGGCCTTCAAAACGGCGTCACGAAAAATAATCCTAGAGAATTTAGCGCTATGCTGTGTTCCAGCAGTATTACCAAAGTAATTACAAGCTATGCTTCAACAGGGGTCTGTCATCATTGACGACAGGGTAACTGAACACATCTTAATTACTTAGACAACAGGAGTTTCACAAGGCGGTAATCATAGCCCGCTATTATTCCCGATATTGATGAGTGATCTGCCGGACAAAATCCAGCGTCGGCACTCGCAAGTTAGTACACTTAAGTACGCTGATGATATTGTCCTCTATTCCTCCTACTTTCACCCGCAGCAATCACTTGCTTTACTGCAAACGTTTGTTGACCTGAACGCTCTAGCAATAAATGTATCAAGTACTAAAGCGACGAAGTTTCGCCGCGTAGGTAGGTTCGCCGAAAAATTAATTACGCTGGAGCTTAGCGCCAACAGATTTCGTTTAGCATTTTTTATATCTTGGAGTAGTCTTTTCTATGCAGGGATTACTTTATACTAAATATACTGAGGTAAGAGCTCGCAAGGACATTATATCGTTTCATAATATCCCAGAGCCTTATCGGTTGTCGCTGAATGACGCTATCAACCCTTTAAATTTAAAGATTGCACCGAGCGCTGTTTGCGGGATGCAGGTCATATAGTCCCACCTATCAAAAGCGAATATGGAAGTACTTGAAACATCAAAACCAGCTTTCGAAAGCTAAAAAAAGTGATAGTAGCCGCAACGAAAACAACGTTTGTTTTACCGCGAACGGAAGTCGTCGAGAATCATCTTTCTAAATGGACTATGAGCTCGCGGAAGTTAATTGGCGTTTTATGAGACTAGAGCGACGATAAGAGTACGATAAGGAAAATATTGTAGCACTTTTTTAATACTAATATTGTCGCTATTAGGTCACACGTGTTATAAATATAACCCCAAAAAGTGTATATAGTTAGCATTTAGTTTGCTTGTTTTAATTTGCAAATTAGTGCGCTTCCGGATCGTATCCCTCATTGTTTTTTACAGCGTAGCGTAACCTTAACCGGAACCATGTTTCAAGATTCTGTCAGTGCAAACCCATTAAATCCACAGACTACGAATGGAATACGCCGAATAAAATATAAGAGGGATGTAAAATCGCTTTATTTTTGATGGACGCAACGAGTTGACCTTAATATACCAATATAAATATGGGTACCTGTCTTAGTTAAGGAATAGGAACGCAAAATTTGCTTGTTTGTCTGTTCGTGCTTAAATCGCCCCGCACTCGTCGGTACTGAAGAAGGCTCGTTTCACCTAGAAAATGCAGAATCCAAAGCAATCAGCATACAGCACAAGGCATTCGCAGTGTACCACCATCGTCAAACCATACGCCTCTGTTCAAATGTGAACATTCACTTCCTCGAACCACCTCAGACAAGGTCTGTCCATAATGGCATCATGTGATCATCATTTGCCTTGAAAAATCCCACAACTTTGGTCGCTTGGTAACGACGACAGATTCTCTCCACAACGTCATTTGTCGTCGTCGTCGTCGTCATCCGACGAGTGGCGCAGTTGGTCGGCGATGCAGGCCTGGCCATCGACTGGACGGTGTATGGAATGGCCGCTTCGCGGTTCCAAGCCAGTCCGGTGGGGCACCGGGAGTAACGAGCGGTATGAGCCAACGAAACGGAAGGGGAGTGAAGGGCAGAAGGAGGCGGACGAGAATCACGTTGGGCCGTCGATTGGGGGTCGGGTCGTCGACTGACTCGCAGATCGCATCACGGCTGAAGTGATGGTCGGGCAGACATAGGATCTTCGTCGGAGCCCGTCGGCTCAGATCGCTGCTTGGCGTGGTGGCCTTCGCCCTCGTCGCTGCTCCCTTGGAGCGTAAACAAGCTCATCGCTTGTCCCGTTGCCCGCTTTTCCCATTATTTCCCGTGTTTCCTCTTGTCTCTCCCCACTTGGCTGGTTCCAACCGGTCGTATTCGGTCTCGGGGCACAGTGTCGCCGCCGTCGCCACCATCATCACGATCACTATGAGAAGGAGGAGTAGCAGCAGCAGCAGCACTACCGCCACTACCACTGCCACCGCGACACTCATCATCAGCTCCATCATTGTCATTGCGAGGCATCGTGTCGGTCTTCCACTTTTGTGGAGTGGATTCGTCCTTCTTCGACTCCTGCGTGAGCTGCGCTGGTCCTCCCCCCCCGTCGCACAGTGTAAAGGCCCACGGTTCTTGCTGCCGCAGCTTCCTTCTCTCCTCTCCGTATGCAGTCGAATATATATATATATATATGTGCGTGAATGTGATGCCTTTTTGCCCGCGGGCTCATTCCCATCCATCTACAAGGTCAATACCAGGTCCGAAACCTCATTGTAAACAGTGCGCTGCCAACTCAAACTACTATCGCCATCTGTACGCCCTTGAGGAGCAGTTGAATTTGGCTAGGGCATCACACGTTTTGCAGCAATCAAGGGTTGTTGCGCCCTTGTGACTATTTAATCTCCGCCTACTTATTTCACTAACAAGTCTCTGTTGCAGAGTGTTCCTGTGATATATTCTACGGATATAGTGCGTACTACGAGACGAACCTAAAAGAACCCTTGTTGTCAATCTAGACTTTCCTCTGTTTTCTGCAGGCTTAGAATCGCCGTGCGGCATGTCTTCAATAATACGGCGAAGCAAGATTCTTCGCGAGTACTTTTTGTATCTTGGCGCATAGCGAAATACATTAAGAAGCACCATGTACTGTAATATAACTCAGTCTAGACCTCAAAGAGGCTGTTTTGTCAATGCACTGGAGCCGAACATATTGAAATATCTAGGGTTGCCCCAAAAGTTCTTGTGGCAGCATTACCGCTAACTCAGCGGTATATGATTTATCAGCTGTTCTCAATGACCATCGTTCAAATAAAATTCGATCAGCATCGGATATCGAACCTGCAAACCTCGGCAAATAGCAACCATGACTAGCGCACTAGTCCCCTTGACTAAACCTTGACCTAAGTAACTCTAAATAATGTGAACTTGACTTAGTTTAAAAACGTGTTTCAGCGAAACACGAAACTAAAGTGGTTCTGTCTCCACTCGCGTCTAAGCGTCTGCTGCCAAACCTGTACTTTCGATGTCTAATGGACATAATTATCTTTGTGAGCCAAATTATTTTATTGCAATCAACATATTACAAAAACACGGCAAGCTCCGATTTGTTTGTCGATTTAACTTTACTATAATAAGGCGCTATGTTTTTTTCAATACGTCTTTAAGAGGACGCCTAGGCAGAATACGTACATGACGTTTTTAGTAAAGTGCTCTTAAGAAGCGCGGCAAAGCAAAATTCTTCGAAAGTAGTTTTTTTTTGTTGCGTGGTGCATAGCGAAAGGCAATATAAGACAGCGTGCACTGATATACAATCTAGCCTAGACCTCAAAGCGGCTGTTTTTCGTTGTGTTGTTTCTGTCGCTACAGCCGGGATGCTTAGTCCTTAGATGTTCTATCGGTGTGATAGTGAAAATATTTGTACTGATCTAGTTTTGGACAGGCTTATTTTCTAAAAAACTTGTTGGAATTGTTCTACCTAGATAAAACCCAACTTATAGATATATTCTTAAGTAAATCCCGTAATTAAAATAAAACAAACAACCTTCGCAACTATTCGGGCAAAACTATTGGCTAGTTGGCTATTTTAGACAATAAACTATTACATTAACCAATAGAAATAATAGAAATACAGGCATCAACCGTGTAGTAGCATTTTGTATAGGCTGCCACAGGGTAGTATCTATACCCGGCGTTGTTCACGATCTTAGTTGTTGATACAAACACAGAATTGCATCCAAGTGCCAGGCTTCTTGGACATGCGTATGGCCTGAAACTTTAAATTCGTGTTCCTTCAAACATTCCTACAGATGCGCTACAATCGGCAGTTGACGGACGGCGTCGCCCACTCGACTTTGACTGTAAAATTAAGGACAATTTGCTGCCAACGCGCACTCAAACCCGCAATCTAGAAAAACACGTGGCCTTGACTTCACCGCGTTGTTCATATCGTAGTCGATATATTACATACTGTCCATACTAATTACCATCTGTTTGATTCTAACCATGCATACATTTTACATTTCTCTGTATAAAGCACCTGTTTTTCCTAAACGAACTTATTGATTTCTCGTTTGGGGAGCTTAGCTAGCTAAATATATGAAACAGATGCCCAGGGTACAAAACGCGTTGCTTACGCGTCCAATGCTAAAGTGCCCCTAAGACATTGCCACTGATAATCTACCGAGTTCGAGACATACTGCGGAATCGAGCCGCGATTTTGGCAACTCTTAGAATACCAACTGCTTATATGGCCCTTCAACATTTGGCCCAATAACCAACGGAGTCAACAGGACATTAAACTAAATAGCACTGGCTACGTCTGATCAAATTAGCGAACTGTTTTCTTAGCGTATGGGTGATCCGCGGACCCACAGTCCAATGCACCTACGTTATCAACAGCACCACAGAAACAACAGCAACCACTAGAACAACCATGCTGTCGGGTCCGTTCGTATCTCACAACGACCGAGTGAAAGCAGACACGAAGTTGAGCGGAGAAGTTTGTATAATCATGTCGATGAACACAACCATTTCGTTGTTATGTAAATAAACCTGCGTTCTATTCTATTCTACTAATGTGTGCGCTGAATTCTCTTCGAGAGGGATGAAACGAGGGCGTAAGTATTCATTGCACTAAATTGTAAATCTGCAAATCATCAATGGAACAACTGCTTAGTTCGCAGCTTTGCCTTTATTTGTTGGCACCCGTGTAGCACTATTAGTAACAGCTGTCTCCGTATAGCAGGGATGATTGCTCGATTCGATAGGCAAACGAATCGCAGCTACAGATGGGCGTCACGGCATCAACAGCACGACAATAGCAACGGTAAACGGCAACACCTAGACAGTTGATGATGTCGCTTCGTCACACAATCAAACTAGATATGTAAACAGAAACTGACCAAATTGCTTAACAACAATTATTTTGTTGATGAAGCATCGCCGGTAGGGAGAAGTAGAAGACAACAGAGGGTCATCACGCTAGTGTTGCTAGTGTAAACCCGTCCAACTAAAAAAAGGACCAGCTCCGTGTTACGCCCTGCTCGTTCACAAGACAAGAAAGAAAGAGCGTTTAGCCCACACGAACGATCTATGGCGAAAATCGGTAAAAGTCAAACCTGAACGTTGAGGACACTTCAGGTGCACGAACATCCTCAGCTGCAAATGTTCACAATTAGACAATATACCCATACTAGTCAGCTAGTTCATGTGGCTACGTAAAAGCTGTTGGCGGTTTATGTCTGTTTATAGTCGATTCGGTTCGCCGCCGATGTTGACACACTGTATCGAATGCACGATTCCACAAAACTCGAAATTTTCGACGAATTGTTGGCAGCGGTGTGCTGGTGGGGTTGCACTGGGTCGACACCTTGCTGGCACGATGGTCTGTGCGCTCCCGGTCAATTTTGCCGATATTGTTAGCGAACAACACCGATTGACCGGGAGCGAGCGAAGATGCGACCGTCCGCTGTGGCGGCCGGAGGCAGACTGACGTAACGAACATTTGAGACGATACGCTTATGCAAACTGGGGGACATGAGCGGCACTGTAATGAGTGAAGCAAAGGGAAAATGTCTAAAGTAAAATAATACATACAATGGCTTTAGGTAGTGCTTTATAGCCCTTTTAGGCTTGACCACTGAGGATGCAGGTGTCGGATGCTGTTTTTACTTGCGTTCATTCGTACAAAAAATTAACAATGGTCGACATTTGGGTACGAAAAGCAGCTACTTAGTGAGTCTCCGTTTCCTTTCCGTTTTAGCTTATGTCTAAAACAGCTGAGAAGGAATAGTAGATATCTTTTTGCCCCAAAGACTAGGGATTGAAGTCGATAAAGATCTCTATAGTTGTTGGAGCGGCAAAATGCCTTCAGCTGCGTTTATGCAAATACTTGTCTATGTGGTACGACACATCCATACATGAGGCTTCCACTCATATGGGCTGGGTACAGACAAATCTATGGATGTATACCTATTAGATAAATTTATATGTGAACAATGCATACACATATATGCAGGTTGTCACACCCATTTGGAACCACGTACCTTTGAAAGCCATACCAGAACCAAGGGATAAACACTGGGTTATACTGCGTTCCCGACTGCGTTCTCAAAAAGCACGGCAGCAGAAATAGCGCCAAATTAAATATTGCCTTTGTTAAAAGACTATATAAATATACAAACGTACCTGCACATTTAAGTAACATTCAAACTTATGAACGACCCGAAAATCTACAATAAAGACGAGGTCATTTTTGGTGAGGTCGCAGCAAATGCTAAAGAGAGCGGCGAGGGCGAACGACGGCCGCCGTCGAAGAAGGACAAAACAATGACTCTAAAAGGCTATGAGAGAAAAATTATCACTGAAGAAGGTGGCGTTTATGCGGACGAGGAAGAAATGGCTGGAGTCCGAGAGCGGCTCTTCGAGGAGACCGATAAGTCGAAGCTGGCCTACGATGAGGAGCAACGAGCTCTTCGAGATAGCCTTAAAGCGGCTGCGTGGGGAGATAGCGATCGGGAAGGTGACGCCAGTTCGGATGACGAGTTTTCATCGCGCTCTGTGCGAGCATCGATGCAGACAGGCATCGATGCTCGCACAGAGCGCGACGTATGTGTTCTACTAACAATCACGTATATGGTTTGCCCAAATAAAACGTGACCACGTGTGTCAGTGTCATTCCGATTCACTTGTTCGTATGAGAGCATCTAAAGTGAATTTAAAGGGTAGTTGGTAGGAATAGATTCGTCTAAGGCAAAACAGCGCGTCGTAGCACTGTTTTTGTGGCAGAAGTGATCGTAATGCCAACTTTTATTATCGTTTGGGACGAAAGGCTGTGAAACATTGTGTGAGAATTGTCGTCCCCTTTTAAAAAGAATGTGCCTGGATTACTAGTGGGGTGAGGCTGTCCCAGGGCCATATTTTACGTTCATTGTTTATAAATATTTATATGGCGGCTAACGATGCCCTTGACCCTTTATCCGCGCGCTGTATTAATATATATATATATATTTTTTTTTTGTTTGGTATGTGGACAAGTTTTCAACACAAATGAATTCCTTCGTGTGAATTCTTAATCTGCGATTGAACGAGGCGTATCTAATTAGGCTTGGGTGTCTATTGCTTGTCAGCTTGCTGTTTCCATCAGCAACAGCAGCAGCGGCTGTATGGAAGCATCAATAGCGTTTGTATCAAACACCGTTCTAGAATGTAAACCGCCTATATATCGGTATGGCGCGTACTTTCATGTGTATGCACTCACGAACATATGTCCAGCGACCGTGAGAAGTCCACATGGAGCTCTGGCATATTTGCCCTTGCCTAACGAGGAAATGTTGCTTCCACAACGACGGCGACGGTTGGTAGTCGGGGCCCCTAGACCGAGCACGACGGTGGCCGGTCGTTATAGCTGGCTCAGCTCCCGACTCTCCATTTCTCTCTTTTTCTCTCTATCCTGCTTCGGTCTGCCTGTGGCCCACTCACCCCGCTCATTGTTCTCAGATTACGATAGCTAGCCACCACCATCACACGTTCCCAACCACTTGTCGTTTCCCCACCCATCCAGACGAATTTACAAGCGAACGAGTTAACGAAGGGCCGGCGAGGCAAGGCCCTTCGGACGACGGGTGGCAGACGATTGGCGGCAACATCAATGTAGCAGCCTGACCGACACTAGTGACCTAGTGACCTGCAAGGAGCGGCGTGGTTGCAACCGCCTTAAACGAAATGACGGACGAACGGACGGACGGACAAACGAAAGAAAAAAGAGCGTCCATGCGGCCGCCCTCTGCCCTGCCCGCCATCGGAGGCAGGGCATGGCCGTCTGCCGGGATTGCCAGGTCAATGTCAGCAAGCCGAAAGCAGCAAAGGAACCTCTGCTGCGAAAAGGAAGCGCTGTTCACCCGATAGGACTACAAAGGCGAAAAGCAGCAGCAGCATGCGCGGGGCAGCATATCGACGAAGGAAGAGGTAGCCGAGATCGTTGTTGTTGTCGTGAGCTAGCAGTTGTAGTAGATGTAGCTACCGGCATGCATCATCGGGCCGAGACCCGAGTCGAGAGAGAGAGGGAGAGGGGTAGAGAGCGAGGGCTTGGTCGGTTTGCGTTGCATCACGATCAGAACCGACCACGGCCTGCCACGCAGTCGACCGCTGCTCGTGGTGGTCGTTGTGTTAAAGGAAACGAAGCGCAAAGAAAACAAATGCGCGCAATTTCCTGTCTGTCTCGGGTTGAAGGTGCAGATAGGTAGGTAGGCGTGCAGGTGTGCGTGTCGACGAGATGGGCTCCCGGTGTTCGTCGTCGGTCAGTGAGTTGCTGACTTGCCTGGCCGCCGCAACGGCATGTGTGCAAACTCACTGGGGGGCGCCGTAATGCTCTCCTGTCTTTCTTCGAGGAGTCTTTGCCGCCGCCGCTGCTGCTGCTTCTGCCCTTGTCGTCGACGGCGGTAGAAAGCAAGCAGTGTTTTCTTTTCAGTTGATGCTCGCGCCTCCACCAAAGACCTCCATTTCTCTTTCCAATGCGTTGTGTGCAGCAACAGCAACAACAACAGCAACAACAATGGCAGAAACAAGAACAGCGGCAACAATGACAGAAACAACAACAAGGGTTGCCGTCTGGTCGTCTTATGACGCTCAATAGCGCTATCTCGCCTCCGCTCTCCCTTATCCCATGTTCCCAGGATGGCACAAAGATAAACTAGAGCAATGTAATGTTAAACGCCTTTTCCTATTGCCCTAAGCTATGGCTGTGTATAAACGGCCACCTAGCTGGTCAATCAACAGCAACACCATTACACAAACTGCTGGTCTCGATGCAAGTTAGACAAGAGACGGCTCTATCGAACTCCGTTTTCCCACACACGGCACTGTAAGCATAATTATAATGAAGTTTTAATAATTAAATATATATATAAAAAAAAAAAAAAATATATATATATATATATATATATTGTTTCAAACTTCACTCCGCCCCGTCTAGATATGCGTTTATCTTCAATGCGCGGCAGTACACATGCTCGTATTTTGTTTATTTTAAGTTTTGAGAGTAAACTGTGGTAATCAAATTGGCGTGTACCTCCTAAATAATAATTATTTGCCATTATAGCGGCGCGAAGCGTTGTATACATTAAGGTTAAATCAATCAGCGCTTAAACAAACGGTCTGTAGCGCCCGCCATAAGGGTGTGTTGCGCGCGATGCACTTCCATATACTTGAAATGAAGACACTCATGTGACCGACTACCACAAATACACTCGGCTTGCTTTGTGACGGAGCGGGAAAGCCTTCAAAAACTTTGAACTTTACAACCCCCTCCACCTCCTGCGAATTCTCTGAGGACCAACTGAGAATTGGAATAAAAGATGGCCCAGGAGACGGAAGGCGTACCCGAAGCCTAGGAATGTCGCGAACTTAGATGTTGAGGTGTTGTGCAAGTTTGGGCTCGGGCAGGACGGCACAGCTCAGACTGCCAAATGGAATAGGGTGCTAAAATCAAAAAACGACGAAGGTTGTGAGAACTGAGTAGGCAGCTCGAAGGCTTCGTGTTGAATTGGCAATGAGACTGCACTATGCCATAGACCGTTTGTTCTACTCACAGCTTGAAGTACGCGATAGGCCGTCGCCAACAATAATGATATGCCCAAATTGCAGTCCTTCTCAAACTAAAAGAATTTGAAACGTTACCTCACTGCCCACTACCCTTATTCGATTTACTCTAAAAGTCGATACGAATTGTCATTTGGACCGTTGGTTTGCAAAGAAAGTTAGTCAGTGATCTAAATAATTCAGTAACCTTATACTCAATTATATTGCAATTTCCACGATGTAATTTTCTTTTATCTGTCTAGTTCCAATCATAAACTTTCTTGAACATTCTTCTTGTCCTACCGTGGAGAGATCTCCACGAGCGTCACAGCGTTGGCTTCGAGAGCTCGAGAGGTTGCTCTTGTATAATGAAGCTTGTTAGGATATTTCAGCTACTCCATAGCATTGCATAATGGCCTGTCATTGCGCATTATAATTGTCTTCAGTAGGCTATAACGCTACCGCTTTTTGTCGAAAGTGTTTTACTTTTTTCGCTCGTTTGTGAAGCTTCCCTACCTTCTCCTACTTCACTTTAAGTTGCCTTTTCTAGTACAACAAAATAAGCCAGAATTATTCAGTTAGAACGTAGTGATTAGCTGATCGTAGGTGCTGTTGGTCGTGTCGAAGGCTAGAGCAATCAAGCTCCAGCTGGGCGGTGCGCTCAAAAGCTCAGACAGGTAGAATCTTTGTGGGGTTCCCGTGGAGTTCACCGATCTTGGCATCAAGATGACGCATCACTTTTGCTGCTTACCTCCTGCAGCAAGTCAACTCCAGTATAGTTACCATAGCTTTAATATTATCTCCGCAAAATCTCTCCATCAAGACCACTTTTGTCCTTTTCAAACTAAGAGTTGGCATCATTGCAACATGTGGGATTACTCTGATATTGGATAATGCTATTGAGCAGCAGCTAAGCATTCTTGATATAGTGAAGGCAAGGTTCCTCAAACGAGTTGTGGGTCATTCGCAGAGAAACCAGCACCGAATAACCTATTGAATGTGCATATCCTGACATGCGACTCCGCTCATGGATTTCATCGCAAGCTGTGTTGCCGTACTGTACTTAATGATCCTTGTAACGACAGAACATAAACCAAAAGTATATATATATATATATATATATATATATATCTTGTGGATCTTACCGCCTTAACGTTGCAAGAAACCTTGAGGATATACCGCTCGCACAGGGTTCATATCAGCGGGGGCTACCATCAAGCAAGGACACAAACAGCTGATTATTAACCTCACGTGACACCTTTTTACCACCATTTTTATTAAGGCGAGCACTGTCGAGTGAGCAAACGTATTGTAAATGATTAATAAATTCATCACTATATATATATATATATATATATATATATATATATATATATATATATATATATATATATATATATATATATATATATAACATGATGCATCTAATACTTTGATTTTAACATTATGTCATGTATTTCAAACTCAGGGCTCTTCATGACATAAGGATTGGATGTATGTGCACGGCACCAACCTGAGTAGGTGGCCGAAGTGAACCGAGTAAAACCAGCGTCCTTTAGTGAACTACGGTATAGCACCAGCCAGGAAACAGTAACTTCTTCTGATTAATATGTTTGCATTTAATGTGCGGAGCGGTGCATTTGATTTTTGCCTAGTCAACGTATGTACATATATATATATATATATATATACAGTCCCTGAAAAAAATATAGGGCCACCCACTTTTGCCACATTTCACGCATTTATTATAACCAAATGTGTAAAGATCACAGTGATACATGCTCACAGAGTAACAACGAGGACTTCTATCGACATTTGGGGTCTCGGATTACTTTGAACCACGAGATTTCCACATTTGGCACAGCTGCACCGCGAAAAAATGATAATGTCACTAGCAAGATGCATGTATTAACGAGTGAATTAAACGGAATAACGACATTTGGGCTCATTTAACGGCTCGACAGAAACAAAGGCAGACCTCCTACCAGAAGTTTTTTCTTTGTTCAAACGATAGGCTTAGGCTGGCGCCTCATGGGTGAAGAAAAGGCCCATATCAAGGCTTATAAGGATATCGGCCTCTCTAATCGCAAAATTTCCTGTCAATTGGGGCGTTGTGCCCAAGTAGTAAATAACTTTGTTCATTTAGGTAAAAAATACGCCGTAAAAAAAGGAGTTCCGGGCGTCCAAATTTTATTTCGGAACGAAACAAGCTGCAATTCTGAAGAAAGCGTCGAACTCTACGCCCGCGGCAAAGGCAATTGCGGCGGCGGCCGACGTGCAAACGAAAGTGCGAAATTGTGCAAAGCTTCCTCAGGAAGACAAATTGGCAAAAACACAAGAAAAAACAACGATTGACCGCTGACCGATGAAAGCTCGTCTTGACTTCGCCCACGATAAAATGTCATGGACCACTGAGTGCCCACGATACGATGTGATGGACCACTGAGTGACACAGAGCGCTCTTTTCGAATGAAAAAAGTTTAACTTTGATGAATCGGATCGATTTTACTATTATTCGCACGATGTCCGCAAGGAAGAACGAATTTTGTCAAAACGTCACTTAGGTGGCAGTTCAGTGGTGATCTGGGCTGCTGTCGGATATTATACAAAGTCGTCTATTGTTTTTTAGACGGTCGTGTTTATTTGACGCGATACGGGGATTTGCTAAAAGAGCAATCGAGGCATTTTAAGCTGAAGGGATGGCCAGACTTCGTTTTTACACGCGATAACGCCCCGATTCACACCGCCAGGCTGATTGGAAGCTGGATCGACCAACGTCACATTGAATTCCTTCGCTAGCCTGCACTCTCATCTGATCTTAATATGATCCAGAATGTGTGGAGCTGGCTCGAACAAAAAGTTTACACGGATAAAAAACAATTTTCGAGGCTTGGGACGAGCTCTTGCAAAACGGCATCCAAAATTCGTTTAACACTATACCAAACCGCACTTTTGAGGTTATCTGACTTAATGGGAAGTTTACTGAGTACTATGTATAGTCTAAATGCCGTGAAATTAGTTCAAATGCCGTTGATCTGCTTAATTAATTTGTTAAAACAGGTATCTTGCTAGTGGCCTTATAATTTTTTCGCGGTGTAGCTGTGCCAAATGTGAAAACCTCGTGGTTCAAAGTAATCCGAGACCCTAAATGTCGATAGAAGTCTTCGCTGTTACTCTGTGAGCATGTATCACTGTGATTTTAACACGATATGTTATAACAAATGCGTGAGATGTAACAAAAATGGGTGGCCCTATATTTTTTTCAGGGGCTGTATATATATGACTGTAGTTTGGTCAAAGAAGCTTAAGATACTGTACCTAATCTTGGGATTATTTTGTCGAAGTGCGGTGCCTATATATATATATATATATATATATATATATATATATATATACATACATACGTAAGCAATAACACCTCAATAAGACATAGACGCTATACTCAAAATATTGCAATACGTATTCACACACATATATATATGATCACGCACACTATAACTCCACCATGGTATGAACACACATATGTATTACACAGAACATATTGTGATGCGTGCATATATATATATATATATATATACACATATACATGCAGTGTGTGTGAGTTGAACATTATATCGCCAGAAGAAAGCTATACAAAGGCTGGTCGCAGCGAATAGATTGTCGGTTGTCTACGCCGTCCGCCTGCGTCAGCGAGCGGCGCGAATGCCGAGTCAGAGCTGACGAGGAACACATGCGACCGAACGAAAGAACCCAACCAGGATCCAGCGCAAGGGCGGATGTAGTAAGGGAGCGTTAGGTAGCGGGAGCTTATTATTTGGCTGTCTGGCTTCGTTTTCCCGTGCTTGGCGGGAATGGCGGGGCATCGGTAAGGCACATCAGGCTAGGCTTCGAACGAGTGCTGAGCACTGTAATTTATTCATCCCTACACGGCTACCCTACAACCAACCGTTGCTGCCGTTGCTCTCGTTGCATATGTAACGTATTGTTATCAGCACTTGATGCCTATCAGACGAGTGGCACATAGTGAGACACAGTGAGACATAGTGAGAACAGCGACATACGAGAGAGAACAGGTTGGCCCATGCACAGGTTAGTGTCTCCAACGAAGCCTCGGAGCGTCTCATCTCCACAAAATAATTGATAATTGTCCATAGCAGGCAACGGCGATATTAGTCTTTGCCGTTTTCGATTGGACGGAGGCGTGCTGCCAATTGGGCGCAATTGTGTCCGAACGATGTATGTAAGGGCGTATGTGATTGGTACGGCACGTGCCGTTTATAACTACAACGAATGTAAGTTGTGTATCAGTGCAGCAATGAAGCGTCTGAATCAACGTCTCAACTAGAGCTAAAGTGCGGCGGAATGAGATAACAGCTACTTTGCTTTCAGTATATGTCCAGCAACGTATGCGAAATAATTTCTAATCGGCTGGAATTAAAACGAACCGGACCAAACGGCTACCGGCGTACAAGAAGACAATCCGGGACAGCAATTGACCCAACACAAGTATTCTATCAAACATTGTCCTTCCTTGTGTTATTAAATATTCCAATCAATGTTTGAAGGACTTCCGCATATACGTTGGAGGCGAATGTTGTGAACAGAGAAACGGTTAAGCTGTAAGGTTTGTTGAAATATGTACAGCATGTTATGATATCATATACATGAATTCCCTGCATATAATTCTAGCAAATAAAGGCAAGAGCTTACCCCACTACCATAACTTGCTGAAACCTTGTAGGTTGGGTGAGCATCCATCGGGACAAACCACGGAAGCTTCACCGTGTTGACAAATGGAAAATAGGCCTGGAGAAGGTTACGTGGAGTCTCTACTAAGGCCGTTTGTCCCCACCCAGTTTAAACAAAGCAGTGGCTGTATATACATCACAATACTCCAGATTAAAGGAATTACCTAAAGATGATTTGATTTACATTTGTGCTTAGTAATGGCTAGGATGTAATACAGCAGATGCGCCAGTCACCATATTAGGCGATTAAGCGCTACTCACATATTCATTACTCGCTAACAACGGCCCTTGAAATGTAAGCCCTTCCCCCATCCAACAAACTCAGTCCTAAATTCTTCTAACGTTACACTGCGTTTGTAAATCCGATCAAGGTCCTAGTTGGGCATCCCATCTGCGCGCGCTAAAATTAGGCCTTTGTTTCATGCCCTTGTTCGCCCACCAACAACAACAACCGATCTCTGCTTAGCAGCAGCAGCAAACGACTGCTCCCAAATAGACACCAAACCCCCTAATTAAAACCCTAGTTGCGCAAACCTCGACACGTGGACCTTATAAAAATTGGCGCACGAGTGCATTGTGTGTTCAGACAGATCTGTTTTCATCCCCCTGTTCCGCCAATTATTCCTTTCTGCTCGCGCTTCCGACGCAGGCGGTTCTATTCCGATACGTTTCTTAAATCATTCCGATGCATCGGGTTGCTTAGTCTGTCTGTTCGAACGATTGCCAGTTTCGGATGATTCGTGGGCGCTCAGGTTTACGCTCACGACTAGAAAGAGAAGGCTGCCGTTGACCGGCGGGAGTCTGAATGGTGAAAGCATTATGGAACGATGATGACGACTAAGCATCTGTTTGTGTGCATGTGTGCACGCGCCTATCTATTTGACTTTGCGAAAAGCAGAGAAGCTAGAGCAACAAATGCTGGGTAGCGATGGTGTGGGTAGTGGCGCTGGTGGTGCTGGGCGGGGGGGGGGGGGGGGGGAGGTGTAGCTACGGGCTGGATGAGGTGCAATTGTGCCTGCCCGGTTCTGAGCATCAGGTGACCCGTTGAGCAAGCACCCCTCTCTCTGAGCAAGCAGTTCTCTGCGTGCGTGCTTGCGTGCGTCCGTTCGTCCGTGCGTGAGTCAGCCAACCAGCCGACCAGCCGAAGCCGGCAGTTACCTGATGAGCTGGTTCTAATTTCTCTCATCACGCCACCACCTCGTTCGTCCCGGAATAGCAACGGCAGCGGGGCGGCCAAGAGGCCCTCTTGTAGATTTGACGCTGACGCTTGTTGATGCTGAACTTGTGTATGGCGTGCCTCTCGCCAACGCCTGCGGGTTATGCGGCGAGTGTGGCCGCCGCTGCGTTGCTCGTGCACTCACTTAGGCAAGCGAGCCTTCTCAGCACAGGTCGGTCGCTTCCGCTGTCTCCTTCTTCTCCTCCTCCTTCTGCTCCACCGCGAAACGCGAGATGCTGAGCTATCTGAAGCGAGACACACAGAGGGCACCAGTGGACACGAAACGTGTCTACCTGTTTTGGGTAAGGTACAATTCAGTCGGTTGGTCGGCCGGTCGGTCATTCGCACTACACTCGAGGGCGGAAGGGTCACACGTCGAGGTGGTGCATTCGCAACGAACAACCGAAGCAGCCGTCTCCAATTATAGCAATACTTACGTAATAGAATTATAAATAATTATCATGTTTACATTTATTACTGTTATAAAGACTAATTCAAGGCGCCTTTTATGTTATGTATAATACCCTACTTGCGTACGCGCGTAAACGTTTGTTACAGTTTTATCGTGAGGGTTCGACATGTGTGTATACCGGCAACGGACATATGCCTCAAAAGCCCCGAAAAAAAAGCCAAAAAAATGGTATTAGCTATGTTTAGTACACGCAAATCACCTTTTTGGCTTGATAATACGCTGATGATATCTTTCACTGCACCTCTACTATTGGTTGGTTATTCAATCCAGCCTTTGTTAACATCCATTTGCACGGCGGCAACGTACTATTATTGCTCATAATAATAGATAGATACAAGTTTATTTCACCAGAAATTGGTAGATATAATAATAGTAACCATTTTTTCAATGCAAATTTTTGTTGCTGTTTTTTTGCGTCATACCACCACGCTTCTTGTATAACCGTGGAGCACTTTTTAAACGCTGTTCTCAGTAGAAGCGTCACCACGGACAATAGCTGTCACGAGATTGATCCTCTCCGTCTTTTTTTGACTATTTGCTAACGTGCACAAACAGTGTAGTTCTATGTGCCTCTGCGAGTGCTCTTGTTTTCGTTTCGTCAGTACTCTCTAGCTCACGACGTGTTTTCTGCTCGTCAGATACTTTTTGTTGTCATCCACGGCTAAAGACGTGGGTGGTCCATTGGCAGCATTTACGTCAGCTGAGAACATTGTTGACGTCCTTGCAGTGTTCGCAGGTGCCGCTTCCGCTGCTCGGACGGAGCAGCTGCTGACGGTGGACGATCAGCTCTCCGCACAATACAGACCTTCCATCAATGGCGCTGCGAAAATCGATTTCACACGTCAGACAAGAAGCTCTGTAGGTAGCGTTCTGCTTGTGGCCAAAACACTTTCATCATCCATGAGAGTAATCTGCGACACAGTTAGCCTCTAAGTGCCCTACTTCAAAGCAACGACGGCAGTGTATATGAATTGCTTTCTGTGCGTAATTGGTACCGACCAACCGCACACACTGATGACACTTTGATCGGTTTACCGAAATTGTACTCATTCAACCGTGGTCGCTTAGCAACGCCTCAAGTTTGCTGCCATATTTGTATTGTTTATTTGTTCACAACCACTGACAGGTAAGCGACGTTCAGCCTTTTATATTTAATTCCGAAGCATTTACATATTAAAATATTGCCGGAAATTCGAACTTCATGTTCTCGGTTTTTGTTGTTAACATTATAATACAGGTTTTGCTGCTGGTCGGCTGCATGGTTCCAACTTCTGCGGCCGCTCGACTACGGCGATGACGGCATCCACGACCGTGTTCACGTCTGTTGCCTGTTCGCAGACGAATTCTATATCTTTCATCCAGCAGACATGACGCCGTTTAGGCTTGGCCTACTCGGAAGCATCTGCCTGCACACTGTTACCTTCTTCATCGGAGATTTCGGCACAACCACCGGGGTCGGAAAACATTTCAGACGGAAATCGCGACTTCGCAGCATTTTAATGTAAAGTCCCTCTTCGATGCACTCTCTTCGTGTTCTGTTTCATTGTTGCATAAAATCTATTTTTGTCGAGCTTATCTGATTGACTGTACGTCGTTAGCGCAACGTAATGCTTTAAAGGGCTGCTACACTTACTCTACTTGTGCAAACTAATACGACGTAGATTGGCACGCCGCAATTTAATTAGCATTTCTGTTAATTGTGCGACATGTGACAGGACACGCCAAATTTGTTACATTCTGCTTTTTTTTTTTATTAGAGTTTATTGTAACAGTAATTACAATTGAGGGTTTCATCTCAGAAACCCAGAGCACGTCACATTTGACTGCCTGTCACCCCGACAGTTAATTCAGCATTTATAACAAATTGTAAGAGTTCCACAAGCGTTTTTTAGCATATTCGCCACTCGCTCGCCCTTTTCCTTGATGATGTCGAGTTCTCTGTTCCATTTGCAGTTTTCTTGAAATGTCACTCCCAGAAATCTCACCTGGCTCACTTGCTCAATCTGTCGATTGTCCAATCTCAGCAGAAGCTTCTGTCCTCTTTTCACATTGAATACCATGCTCTTGGTTTTACAAGGCTCAATGGAGAGTCCCAGAGCTCCTAAGGACGATACGATTTTTCTTAAGGTCAGTTGCTGTTCCATCACTGCGATTGGATTAATCGTGCGACCCTTGAGGCGAATCCAAAGTGCTCCATCGTCAGAGTATTGAGACAACTTAAAATGCTCCGGTAAGACATCAGCCAGCCCAGCTAGTGTCATGACAAACAGTACTGGAGAAAGTACTCCTCCCTGAGGAAGGCCGACATTACCCAGAGTCTTTACCTCCGTGTGTGTTCCCTTGCACCGGATTGACATGCTACGATCTTTCAAGAATGTCACAATCAATTTGAAGATAGCGCTACTGGGTTTCAATCCTGCTTTTATCAAGTTAGTGACAACGGCAGTGTGATTAAGGTTGTTATAGGCTCCTTCGACGTCAAGAACACGGCCATGACATGATCCCCTCTGGCGACTGCTTCTTCGATATCAGTAGCTAGATCCAGAATATTATCTTGGGCCGATCGTAGTGGCCTATAGGCAGACATATTATCCATTAATGTTCCTTTATTCTGTAATAATGTAAGCAAACGGCGGTGAATCATGCGTTCCAAAAGCTTTCCGACATGGGACGTTTTGACTATCACCCTATATGAGCCTAATTGTGATCGCGGTCTACCTTGTTTCAGAATTGGTACCCCTTCCCCAGTTTTCCACTCAGTTGGAAACTCTCCTCTTTTGAGGATAGCATTAAGATCACGAAGAAGAAGGTCTCTCCCGGTATTGTCCAGTGACCTCAGTTGCTTGTTGCTGATGCCATCGGGCCCCAGGGCACTTCTTGCGTTGGCAGTGGCCAATGCCAGATCTAGCTCCCACCTTGTGAAGTCGCAATCAGTATCAGTAGCGTTTTCATCGCATGCGCGCTGTGCAGGCGGTTCAGTGACGGTTCATGACCTGGAGTTTCTCCTGTGTCGAGCGTGGCCGCTGTTTTTATTGCCCCGTCAAGCATATCATTGAGTATAGTTTGCAATGACTTTCCCGTTGATCGACAGACTGCAAAAAGCGGACATTTTGGTTGGGTTTCGGCCGTTGACTTAATCCAACTCCATGCCTCTCCCAACCCTGTGTTGACGCCTAGCTGTTTGATCAACTTCTCTTCAAGTCTTTTCCGCAAGTCAGCAGAGTATGAATTTATCTCTTTCATCACTGATGCCAACATCGAGTAATCGGACAGCCAGCCATGTTTCTTGAATCTCCTCTTTAGACGCTTTACCTCCTGCAGTAGGCCAGCAAGTTTGATGTCCGGTGGGGGTAGATATGGAGGAACCCTGACTCGCTTGGTAGCCATCTTGTGGGATTCTCTGATGGCAGTACTAACTTTGTTTCCGGCAGATAGGCGTTCTCTAACATATTCTTTATATCTCCTCCAGTCAGTGATACAAGTCCATCTCCACTTTTTGCCATTATCTGCTTTTAAGTACAGGTAGCACCGAGCATGATCTGAGAAAGTGGCGCTGTCTTCAATTTCCATAGTGAAGTAATTTGTTAACTCATTGCTCACTGCGACGACATCAAGATGAGACTCCACAAAACCAGAGCTGTACTGTCGCATAAACGTTGGGCTGCCATCATTCATAATGGTGTAGTTTTTGGTTTCAAGGTTGTTAAACAGATCTTCCCCGCGTTTGGTTACATTCGCACTGCCCCATGCAGGGTGCTTTGCATTGAAGTCGCCTGCCAAGATGAGTGGCGCATGCTGGCACAACACATCCATTAATTGAGTCATATTGATGGCTTTGTTCGGTGAGAGGTAAACCGAAACTATGTTCATGGTGATGTCGTGCAGTTTGACAGATACCCCGCACATGCGAGCCCCGTCTACCGATTGGAGCGACAGTTCACACTGCTCTACATTCGCGTCAACGAGAATTGTAGCTAGTGAGGGTGTACCGGTTGATTGACAATCTGTGTCAACATACGTCACAAAACCATAGATTCCGAATTTTTTAGGAAAATTACCTTCGTTTAAACATATTACTTTAATGCCACTCGTGCACATTTCTTTTATAACTGGAACATTCTTCTTGTGGCTCCAGCCACAATTCCAGTGTTTTTGTTTGGCAAGGAACTGGAGGAGACTTTCAATTTTGTCTCCCCCTTCCAGTAATTCTACTAGACGAGCCACATCTGGATGTTCATCTAACCAGGGTTTTACGAAGAATTTTATGCCAGACCAGAAGGTCCGTAGTGTTGTCACACCGAGACTAATTTGTTCAGACGAGGGAGGTGTTTGTTTTGAAGTTGCGGTTGACACAATATTCTATTGTCAGTTGTCAGGCGGAGGACGTACCTCGATAATTTTTATTGGCATTGCCATCTGCCGCTCAATAGCTTGAGCGTGCCGTGTTTGCTCCACGCTTGAAAGACAGAACACTGGGAACTTCCTGATGGGTCCATGTGGCAGTTCACACAGCGAGGTTTATTATTTGTGCACTCTGCTATTAAATGACCTGTTTTACCACAGCGCTTGCATAGCTTTCCAGTTTTACTAGTGCATGCGGCCGCCTTATGATCTAATTTGAGACATATTAGGCATTGCATTGTCGACGATCTCAATGTTACCGGCATGATTTCCCCGCAGAATTTAATGCGGCTCTTGATTTCCCCACTGAACTTGATATCCAGTTTCCATGTGTTACGTTTGACTGTTTCCACAGTTCCATTCGGCTTTTTTTATTATGGCGTTGTATTGAACCCTTCACACCTCTGCCACTCCTTTATCATGAAGTACACAGTCTTTACCCATATTTCGACTCTTTTGCGTATGTTAATACGGGCAGTACCCGTGGGTGCGTGCTCCCTGACGTCTTGATATATTGGCAGAAATAGTTTGCCTTCAAAACCGCCTGCAAGTTCAGCGCCACAAGCGTCAACAGCCATAAACTCAACACAATGTTCACCGGCTCGCCTGATGACCGGCTTATTGGCATTTCGTTGATAATGTGTCTCAAGCATGCGTTGACTCTGCTTGACGGCCGCTTTCTCCGCACGCAGTTTGAAGATTTTCTCTTTGGTTGGCACACGTGTCATCCCGACGTCGTCAGTATCCACATCTTCACCTCTATCCGCGTCCATAAACGCGTCATCTTGCACGTTGTGCACGTTTGTGCATGCTGGATGCATTGTGGCGCCCTCACTCGCTCTGTTATGCATGTTACCACTCTCTTCCAATATGGCATCATCCTGTACGCCGCCTGCGCTTGTAGTACCCTTAGCTAGCGTCGCTGTTGTGGAAAAACTTACTCTGATTCCCTTGTTGAGGCCTACGGTCTTGGACTCTTGTGAATACCTGGTGCCAGATGTTGAGCCAGGCGGTGTTTCGTGGGGAGACTCTTGCTTATCCATCTTCTTGGATAGCGGCTGGTCAGTCGGCGATTGGAACTCGTCCGACGACAAAGTGGAGGAATGCCTCCTATTTCGTTTCTTTGGATATTTCCCGTTGGACTTGTTAACGCCACTGTGACGTAACTAGACGACCAAGGTAAGATAGAATTCTACTGGTTGCTCTCGTGATAGAATGTACTAGGTAAATTGACTCCCGAACGGGAGCGCTCTCTACTTATGACTGTACTCACCGATAGCAGACGACGAAAAAAGACGACATTCTGCTTACTAATGAGCTGACGCAGGCCATCACTTGGTGGCAAAACACGTAGCAGCAGAGTAGCACTGTGTTGGATTGACGCAGAGATATGCAAGATGCGGGAGCTGAAATCAAATGTGCACAACCTACAACTCATACGCCGATGTATAGACCGGCGTGTCTTAACGCGTGACATATGGTGGTTGCTCGCGTTCGCTGTTGCTGGCTCGCCGCACGCTAACGTAATACGTGATCTTATGTTCATCAGATATCTATCAGACATCAAACGCTCAAATGTCTTTTCTTGGACACTGATCCGCTGACTTCTGGCTAAACGTTCTCCGAGGTTCTAGCTTTGTTCGGTCCAGGGTTGATCGGGAGGGGGGCCGTATTTTAGCCGGCCCTTTGACTGGCAGACTGGCCTTGCCGCTTGTCGACCGTCTTTCTCCGTCGTCCATTCGGAATAATCTGGACAAAGACTAGAGCCCAGAGCCAGCGGTCTGTGTGCCCCGGCATATTCCCGGTCGACGTCTTTTTTCTGCAGCAAACCGTAGCCACCTTGTACTACTGCCCAGAGACGCTGTTAGGACGTTAGACGAGTCCAGCGGTTCAGACATGCTGAGACACCGTTCGACACCGTCGGGTTACACCGCCCTCCCCAGAAATGCTAGTACAACTACTATAACCACTGTGACTGCGACCGTCCATTCTCCTTATTCTCAACAGTCTACTGTGGAGAGAGGAAAATGAAAGAGACAGGTAGATACATAGAGAGAGAGAGTGAGAATGTGGCAAAAGAGAACGAGAGAAAGAAGGCCGCACAACTTCCGTATAAGAACGGGAGGTCCCTGTTCGAGGTCCTAGCCAGTCAGTCAGGCAGGCGGCAAATACGGGTTGACATAGCAATGCGAGAACGGCCAAAGTGTACCGCGCGTACGCGACAGAACGTAATGAACGCTCCTGCCACTTTTTCTTTTTTTTTCCCAACCCAGGTTGGTTGGCCAGTTGAAAGTACGCTTTTCACGGGTAGATCTCTAAGGCGGCTCTCTCGTCCGGCATGAGCAATATATAGTTGCGGACGGGGACCATGGGCAGGCAATGTCATAGGGATTATGATAATACTGTTTCTTTCATAACAAACCAAATACTCTTAGTACCTAGCCCTCGTTCCCATCGGTCACCCCATGCTGTCGCTGGCCGCGGCCCACGGCGGTTACACTGAGCTAGCTAATACAGTCAAAGTTGATCGCCGTGATGATTCCGGCTACTCCGAATCGGTCCTTACTTTGGTACAGTTTTTGCGCTGATGGACGTTTAGATGTGATACACACAGTGTAAGAAAAAATGTTAAAAGTATTACCAATTATATACAATTGAGCTGTCTGCGTTTTTAAAAATACACTCAACAGGATGATTCACGTGTGCAGTCTCAGAGACTGATACACGCGAATCATTCTGTTAGATACCACCTACCTTACGCGTCACGTTCGTTTGTATCGGGCTCTTCTAAGGACGCAATGATTCTGTAAGCTAGTGTAAGCAGGATATAACAGTGTGCAGTTGTCGGTCTACAGGACTTTTCGCCGGACCCTTTGAGAGATCGTGAATAAGAGCACACGCCAAGTAGACGTGCTAAAGTAGAAATGGCACGCATCCAATCAACGATAGCTTGTAAGAGCTAAGGCGTCACAAAGGCAGACAACGTTGCCTATGGGGCTAAAGACGGTCGTCTGTCCCTTGAGTGTGTCCGAGTTAGTTCTCATGATGAACTCCGTGTCCATGCCTGAGCTAGCCTGATGAAGTCCTTGTTCCTTATTTACACACCCCTGAGTTTCGCTTCAGCCGCGATGAGCGGCCTTCGCCGAACAGCAGGTCGTCCCCGAAGTGTCGCCGCTTCATTTTCTTACCTCACCGCTGTCCCGCCTTCCGTGTTCATGAAGCAGTGGAAATGAGCACTGCTGTAACGCCATCGCGCCGGAACAGCCCCTGGAACCTCAAGGTCCCCGAAGTTCGTTTCTGCCTTTTCCTAACTAACGGCTTTCATACGGAGCGACGGCCAGCGCGCTGAAGCAATTGTAAGGCGTAGAGCGGAAAAGGTGAAAAAGCTAGATGACGTCGTCGCTCTTGAGAGTACAACACGGAACGAGAAAGCCAAAATAAAGTGCCAATTTATTGATGTTAACACGTCCATGTTTTAATACAAGTAAGTGTGTCAAACTACTTCCATTGTAGTTATGAAACAAAAACAGCTATGGCATTTTAAGGTTCCTCGCAGTTTTTATAAGCTCTTGTTTTAGGTACTTTAATATTTCTGCTACGTTTGATTAGCTTTCACTATAAGACGTTGTTGACAAAGCGACGTAACTGGAAATGCGCCCTTCATGGGACGCTGACTCCACGCTCCAGTTGACTTGTTCCCAATAGATGCGTTATTACCCACGGTAAATCATGGTTAGGAACCCTAACAAAACAAACAAAACTGATGTTATAATGATAATAACATAACATCTATGTCTAAATATCTAATACCTACGTCCTTAATAGAATACACAAAAGCAGCACTAGCGCACTAGATTTTCTTGTTTACATGGGAATTCAAGAAAACCAACTTAGACAAAAGCTCGTCAAACATCTACTACGGTTACCCACCTATATTCCTAGCGGAAGGTTTTTTTCAGACCTTCTGCTTGCCGAGCATACATGAGAGCTTCGCCAACTATAACGACTAGTATGTGCTATATTTACTATTCTTAATAGCAGTTTGACTATTTGTACGGTGGTATGTATAAGCTACATTTACTGTTAAATAGTATTCATCTCTTATCTATAAAATCTCTTATCTCTGTCGAGATATCTCCAGAATGTAGGCGCTTTGTTCGTTATATTATTCTTTGTAAATTTTTACATTCTTAATTGCTACAAATTGGATAGACCGTTACCTGAAAAATGCGCGTGTAGCCCGGAGTAGCAAGTATGTCATTTTGCTACCTTTTTTCGGTAGAAGCCAGTCTCGGATTTATCAAGTTACAAAGACGAAAATATAGCCCCTTTCCCATAAACGTGTATCCGATTTTAGCTACACACGTTATAACAGAAAATGCAGGAAATGCTTGAATATGCAATAAGTCATTCTTGCTCATCCGTTGTGATGTAACCCGACTGAAAACCTAAAACGTTGTAAACACACTGACATCGTAATAATAATAATCGTTTGTAGCATAGTTCGTACGTTTGGTCGGTCAACGGTCACGTAGTAGCCCACATTGTTCAAAACAGCGTTGCGCGTCTATAGTAGATAAATAGTAGCTAGTTTTCCAAGATCATCGTACCTAAGTGGCTTGCAGCACCCACACGTGGATCAGCCGGCAAGTCAATGTGTACTCGAACGGCAATGCAATGAAAATTAGTGAAAAATCGGTTGCCTCAGGCAATGAGGGCTCTTTAGGCTCTACTGACACTGCTACGCCTGCAACGGCCGTCGCTTTTGCCGCTTCTACTGCTACGAGGCGACCATCTATTGCTGCCAGCCAAAGTCGCTGTGTTGGTGTAGCCCCTGGTTCCGGCCGGCTGACTGGGTGGCTGGCTGGAGGCAGTGTGTTCGCGGTCGGGCCGGTGGTGCCGGGCCGACAGTGTCATCCAATGCGGCGTGTGCCGGCCACACGTCCGACGAAGCGGGCTTCGGCATGGCTCGGCCGGTTGCCAGAGCCAGAAAATTTCCCTTGTCGGGGCGTGCCCGCACGGCGGCTCCAGGCGAAGGCCGAACGGACAGGCGACTCCGACGACTGTGTTCATTTTTCCCACTCCGCCGGGACTCGCGCAGCGCCGCCCCCGCCGCACTGAAGATGGCCACGTAAGCAACGAGCGAGGCTCGCGTACCGGAGCGAGCACAGCGAGTCGTCTGAACGAATAAAGGGAGGGAGGGAGGGAGGGAGAGTAACTGGGGAAACTGCAAACTGAACTGCGGCCACAGGGGAAATATGATGAGCCGAACGGGAGAACGCAGCGACAACGGAAAGCGACGCCGGTAGCGGCCGTGTGGCAGGCCGACTTGCCGATGGCTGGTGGTGGAGGAGCCTCACACCGTGTCTGTCTGGCCCTCTGGCCTGCCACCAGCCAGCAGCGGGCAGCGCAGCGAACGCTCAGCAGCGGCGCGGCTCTTGGTGCGAACACTGGTGCGAAATGAGGCAAATGTGAAAATGGCGGCAGATGAGGACGTCGAGGAGAAGGATGAATGCCGGGTCCATGCCTCGGCGCATCGGGAGTACACATCGTGTACGGGTTCAGGGGGCGTTCTGGAGTATAAGTTATGGTGTGGCAGGGGAAGGGGAGCGGTGAGAAGACGAAGAAAAGAAAGTCAAATTATACGCTCAACGATCCCACGGGACGAAGTCAGCACTGCATTCGTGGTAGTGGCGCGGCGGCGGCCGCGGCGGCGGCAGCGTCAACACGCTACCACCGGGGCCAGCAGCGTTATCCAGCGTTCATTTGAAGGGCAAGTCGTTGGGCAAGAGACATAGGGCCGCCTTCTATTTCGTTTCCTCGTTCTCCTCATCTTCGTCGGCCAAGTACCCGCTCAGCTCCGTCAAGTACAATCGCAGAATGAAAAGTACGAAGTGCTTGAGGGTCACGTGTCTCCCCTTCCTTCTCTCTTTCCCTGTACCCCCGCTAACGCGCGGTCGCACATCATTGGTAAGCGCACACGCACGCCCGAGATCCGACCCGGTGCGGTCGGTCCAGCAGTGGCTATTTTGGATCATTCGCATACATACACGGCAATGAGGGTATCCGAGCCCACCACAATGGCGTCCCTGGCTATGACTGGCTAAAGATGATCCCTCAGGCCCCAAACGAGTCTTGCTGGTAGTTTGCTGTCTAGTTACTGCTGCCCTGTGGTTCGCAGCTCATCAGTGAGATGGTCAATGTTTCCGTAATTAATTTTCTCATCAGACCCTATGGTCATTCATTTTCACTTCTCGAACACACAAAACGGTCGCTACATTACCAACCACGCCGATTACCCTCGAGACTCCGTTAGAGATCATCACGCGCTGCGTGATTATCGACTCGCGTGGTCACCCTCATCATCGAACCCAGGCAAGCCGCGCGTCTTTAACGGCATGTGATTTGTTTGTGTTTAATTGAAAAATCTCTCGCTGTTGTAACCTATGCCAGCGTTTGTAAATAAACAGTAACCAGCGTATATGTTTTCATTTTCAAACGGCAAACTCGCAGAGTAAACCGTTTTAAAGCTGTTCTAACAGTTCAAAGCAGTTCTACAAGGTCCATTATTTTGCAGCAAAATGCACAGGCAAACTGATACCGTTCGCAAGTTTTTCACATTCATATATACTACAAAACATTGTGTTCACCCGGCACAAGCTCTCTCGTGCGAGCTTCAAGCTTAAAAATAAGAAGTTAACAGAGCACGCAATTGCTTTCCGAATAGCTCAAGGTATTTATATCCAATCAATTTATTGACCACCCGCATGTGAGTCTGTACACACACACACACATATATATATATATATATATATATATATATATATATATATAAATTAACTTTGTAGGTTCAGCTATACGTGGCATAAACGATCTGCTCTGTCGTAAATAGAAGAGAAAAGAAAGCAGGGCTACGACCGATATTATTCAGGCGTCTATAAAGATAAAAATGTAGATTTGCACAACGACCGAGAGTATCTGCTAAAACTACCATGTAAAAAAACGGAACACTTCCATTTGCGACTTCACAACAGAATGCTTTTTAAGTTCCGTTATTTATTGCTATTCTACGATCTATGTTAAGCTGATGCTCCTCAACTAATTTAAATATTTTGTGCTATCATTCGGGGGATCAAACGTCTGTTGTTGTTCCGCGGCCGGCTGGGATACTTGAAGCGGGCTACAGGCTCGTGGAAAACAAGGTTCCCTAGAAGTACATTTTTCAATAAAGCAGGTTGAATGCTATTTTGAACGCAGCTATCGCATGTTAAACAAGGCAACACGAGGTAGCGTTGATCTCATTTAGCTTCCCTTCCACACGTCGCTCTGATGCGTGCCCTTCTTGGAGTAAGTTATTATTATATCTGAAACATGTGCGCAACGATGTCATCACGCTACCTGTTTAAGCAGTAGACAGCCAAAGTTGATGTTAAAGTGTTCATAGTTGATGTTATAGATTATTATAGAAACTAATATATGTTTTCACATCCAGGTATTCACGTGTGTACACCACAGTGGGTCATAGGCATTTTAAGCGATCAACACTCTCAAGTAAAGGTTGATGACAAAATGAGTAATAATACCTAGTAGTAAGACTAGTAGTAAAACTTTCCAACGAGATTGCCTCTTTCCGTTTCTAAACACGTCCAAGCACTTTGGCATGCACCTAATGGTAAAACTTGACTTTAGGCAGGACATAACGGAGTAGTTAAGGGTCAGTGTAGAAATAAATCTTAACTTTGTAGTGGCGACAACGTTGTAGTTAAAAACGTTTTCCGCTAGATAGTTCTGAGGCAGAAGCTGTATCAAATTCTACATTAAAACCAAATCATTAGTTCTCATGTAGTGAAAACGTTACGAGCTGCTTATTATAATCAGGCAGTGACGTCCTATAATTTATATATATATATATAAATAAAAAAAAAAAAAGAAAAAAAAAAAATATATATATATATATATATATATATATTTTTTTTTTTTTTTTTTCATGTGTCGTCGTCATTACCGACCTTGTATTTAAACCCAAATAAGAAAATAAACCAAACAATATAATGTGTATATTTATATTAAAAACGAATAGTTTACGTCCGTCGGGAAAGATTCGAATTGAACTTTCAGGCGGTCAATCCTCCTAGTAATACTTTGAAGCAGAGAGTCGTTCGAAAAAAATCAGGCAAAGCAGATCAAGCACTAGGACATTTTGGCTGTTATTCGACTATAAGGGTATCATCTTTCGCAATTTTCCCACCTGATTCTACGATCAGTAGGGAATACTATCGCGAATGCTTAAGATGATTACGGGAGAACATTCGACGCAAGAGACCCTGGGCGAACAACTCTTGGATACTTCATCGCGAGAACGCACCGGCGCACACATCGCGGATCATTTCGAACTACTTGATGAAAAATTTGAAAATGAAAATGTCTCTATTTTCACAACCACTGGACCACAAAAAAACCGTTTTAAGACTGTAGAGGATAAAGAGCCGGTCCGATACAACGAACTGAATCACCACCGCGTAGCCACACTGTGTTGTCTCTACGGCGCTATCTAAGTACATCATATGAGTACACATGTGTAGTAGTCACTAGGTTCACTAGCCAAGCTCTACGGAGACCGAGACAAAACAAAGCTAGGCGACGACCAAGGACGCCTGTACGTCTCGCACAGCGTGCGCAATGTACAGTTAAAAAAGTGTCCTCTGGCCGACACCTAGATCTAGAGCAATATATACGCTCTGTATATATATATATATATATACTATATTTTCAGATATACAAAGTGATATTAAGAGGAAGCTCTTCTCAGAGACGACTATAAAAGGCTCTGAAACAATGTGTGACGGTAGGGGGTCCATACGCATACCTCTTGCGCGAAAAAGTTATATACTCCCTACAGTTTTCTGCCTCGATTGACAGTGCCTCGATTATGTGCCACTCTTTTCACAGCCAGTATCTAAGTTCTCCAATGTCAACGTCGAAGCGTGGTGGCCGACTGGCTACAGTCATGAATAAATAAGGTTTAATATAAATAAACAATGTATCCAGCTCTGTATACGTATGCATATATGGCTTGTAATATAGCCTGTGAGCTGCTCTCGCCAAGCATATGCCTCTGCCAAAACCCACCTGTGTGTTGGGTGCTTGTTTTGGCTCTTAGCCTTGTAAATGAGTATCGTCCAGTGACCTTCTGCCAGTGACCTTCCATACCGTCATTCGCCTCGTGAGCGTCTGCCGAACAACCGGCAGAGCGTCGTATACCGAGCCGTGCCGTGCCATTTGCGGTTCGAACAACGAAGCCGACATCAGCAGCAGCAGCAGCAGCAGAAGCGCCAGCTAATCTTAGCTCTATCCACTGACCCCATAGAAACATGCAATCCCAATATGCTACTCGGCTTTGCCGCCGTTGTACTGCGATGTAAGCATAATGTCGGAGCGAGCGACCTACTACTACTACCACTAGTTGTTGTCGTCGTTGTTGTTGTAGCAATTGTAGTCGTCATAGTCGTAGTAGAAGTTGCACTGCTACAATACACACAGCACCACGTAGCACTCGTAGCAGCGTGTGCGCGCCGCGCCTAATCTAATAAGTAGCAGCTAGCAGTTTTATCAGCACGCCCGCCGCCGTCTAATAGAATCGGCGTAGCCGTCTTTCAAAAGCAATAACTTTTTCATTTCCGCAGCCCGTGCACCATTAAGCATTTAGCCATCTCAACGGCGGGAAAACGACGAGGATGAAGGCGAGGAGGAAGAGTCGGCCGCCGCCGCCACCACCGTCGTCATCGCGCTTCCTCGTCGTCGTCGTCGTCGTCAGCAGCGTCATCTTCTTAACGAAAAGACTCGGTGTGCCGTCGTTCGTCTCGGCGTCTCATCGCTGCTGTTCTCGTTTACGTTGTTGGCGTTGTCTGCCTGCCAGGACGACATCCAGGAGGAGTTAGAATCAAGCAGAAGCAGCCGCAGCAAGTCACTCCATCTGTCAGGACATCTAGCCGGCGCGAGGCGGACAGCGGCGGCAGTATGGGCGACTGGCTCACTGCGCGCCTCAGCGGCGAGCGGCGAGACCTCAGTCAGCCAACCGCGAAGCAAGCAGACAGCCAGGCGAAGCAGCGGCCAGCGGAAAGCAAGCGACGAGTGCTGATGCTGCTGCTGCTGCTCCAGCTGCATGGAAAGCCTGCGTGGAAGCAGCAACGACGGCATCAGAAGAAGCATCGCAGTGGTCGTGGCTGTTGTCGTAGTAGTAGTGGTAGCAGCAGCAGCAAGAAGCACGATGTGCCGCGAGGTCATCGGGGAACCGGACAGACAGACCGACCCTCCCGCCGGCAGGCCTTCAAAGATGGAGCTTGAGGACGTCGTCATCTTCTCCCCCCCCCCCCCCCTGCCGAACCCCTCCGTTCCTCTGCCAGCCACCACCCACCCTTAGCTACCCACCTCCCAGCCCCGCGTTCTACTTCTTGTTGTCGTCACCGTCCGCCCGTTCGTCCGAGCTTGCCCAACCGAGCGACCGAGCGACCGACGGACCGACCGACCGACCAACCAACCAACCGACCATACCTCCGCCAGAGGTCATGAGTGGCATTTGTCATTGAGAAGCAGCAGCAGCAGCCGAGGCACCAGGCCATCTTGGCGATCCGCGGGCTGCTGGCGAAGTGGAGGGGGCGTCAGTTACTCCCCGTGCGACTGCACGGCGTGATAACCTTCTCCTCCCTCGTTGCAGCCCGGCTAGGTTACTGGCTGGCTCGAGCCCAGAACGGGGACTGGTGGACGGTTTCGACTGCCATTGAGTAGGCCGACTGGCGACAACGATGGCCGAGCGGGGGGAGGCGGGGGAGGCTGAAGGCGAGGCGGGGGCAGGGCGGCGACTGCAGTAGCAGCAGCAGCAGCAGGACCCTACACTTTCAAGGCGGACCTCCTTCTCCTTACAGCCCCCGTACGGCCAGCCTACAGCGCCTAGCCTTAGACTACCCACCTATCAAGAGTTTCCATTACTCGTTCGGTGGTCGTCGTCGTTTCTATCAACTCGGATGGACCGACCGGCGAACGAAGAACCAACCGACTGACGATGAACGCGACCGGCGACGAATGAGTGAGTGTCTGAAGCGGAAGCCAACGTCGCTGCTACGAGGATCGTTTGTTCCTTTCGAGCCTTTTGAGAGTGCCACCAGCTACGTCTGAGGATCACTTTTCGTTAACCATTTATAGTTCTTTTTTTTTTTTGCTTTCAACGCTGCACAGTTAGCTGCTGTTCTTTATCATTATCATCTTACTCGTCATCATCGTCATCATCATCATCATCACAACCATCACCATCATATAGTTTTCGAAGCACCAAAGACACTCTACTTCAGTTAGTTTCATCCGAAGTCGGAAGAAGAAGCTCAATTTTCAACGTACAAATGTCTACCTTGCTAACGGGTAACAAATTATGATGCAATGATACTAACAATGACCGAATAGCTTACAGCCAGCATGTCTCGACTAAGCGCTGTCGAGTCAGCAACGCGTGTAAAATATAGAAGCTACCAAAAAATCACTCAGCGCACAAAGCTCGTCATGACTCTTGTCTGCTAAACGCGATAGTTAAATGCATATCACTTTTTTGAGAAAGAGCCAAGACATGGCAGCATTTGAAGTCCATATTGTATCTATACATACTATTATTTATTAAATTGTAAGGTACAGAGAAAGTAACTATTCCCGAAATGTCCGTATGTAAAGCATGTGTGAAAGTTTGAACATGTACAGGGTGTTACAAAATTTGTCCAGCAAAATTTGAAGCCTAAGGAACTCGGCGAAAAAAATCATTTTTTTTCAATAGAACGAGGAGCGACAATATCTTCAAAAATGAGTAATTGAGCGTAAAAGCCAAAATATTGGAATTGCAAAGAGTTTCATTTCTTGGGAATTATCTTTAATGCAACATTTGTGATGCTTTGAGCAAACGTAGAATGCACTTCAACTGATGCAAACATTTCTTTCAAGCACGCAGATTTGATTGGTTTGTCGGTACGATGACTGAGACTTTGGCAATCGCAGATTCAGTGAAGAAATGTCAGGATAAAAAGATCGATACAATCATTTTTGCTAATTTCGCTCTTACAAATTTTTTTTTTTACCTAATTGTACTGGACCTCAAAGTTTCTTGGATGAATTCTGAGACACCCTGTATATGATTAACTCACTACAGCACTTATGAGAAGTCGAGTCTATCCTCGAGACAGCCCCACACACATTGTGCACATGATTGCTGCAAATGATATGCATTTATAATTGATGCATGTTGGCCGGATTTGATTGCCTGAAACTCTGGGGTGTGGCCAACCCCGGTGAACAAACCCTTTCGCCAATGGAATGGGGGAGCGGAAATGCCTCGTATAGGAGTGAGATTATTTTTCATGAATTTTACTGATTTGTGATTTAAGGGGTGGTTGTTCCGATATACGCTTACAAAATGCACGACTGTAAGAGAACGCATTTCGCAATGGAAAAACCGAGCACACCGGCGCATTTGGGAACATTTTTCATTCTACAGTGTCTGAATTATACCTGGACGCAGGGACTATTGTGACATTAAGAAGAAGTTTGAGAAGTCATAATTTTGCTTCAGATGTGACTGCATACATGCAGCTACTATGTTCGCTTTCTTTGTCAATCAAGTCACTCGTCAAACCTGTAGAAGCTTAGAAAAATATTTATTTTAATTCCAATATTGCCCGTCATCGAATACGTGCATTCGGAGCATTAGCAAAGCTCTCGTTGCACGCGTCCAAAGACACCAGACATTTCCCGAATGATTCCAGCAGCAGGAACTATTCTACCGATCAGATCAATAGAAAACTCAACGGGAGTTGCATAGACTAGCTTACTTAGGTGGCTCCAAATGAAAAGTCAAGACTGGATAGATCGGGCGACCATAGCGGCCAAGCTTATGAACCACAGTGTTCAGTCCAGCGAAGGTCTCATCCACATACTTCCGTATCTGAAGAGCGTTGTGTGTTGGGGCACCATCGTGCTGGAACCACATCTCGACCGAACACTCTGGGGAGCGTTTGCCTAGAGTTCTGATAAGGTTGTACTCAGAAATATGTGGAATGTTGATGCATTTAACCTGTCGGGAAGTATATAAAGTCAAATAAGATAGTTGTACTTTATGCCAGTCCAGACAATCATGGAGAAGAGAAGAAAGTCTACATTGGCCGCTGCTTGTTGCAGAAACCAGCGACACTAATAAATGCGTGGCAGGTATACCGCATGCGTGGATGAGAATACCGCAAGGTTTGAACTCGCTTCAACCGGCATGGATGTAGCCCTGATCCATTTAGCACCCCGTGGACAGTGGTGCAACACCAATAGTTCTAGCCACCTGACGCCAACGACGACTAACTTGTTTATTCTTATGCCTTCTTTTATATCACAGATTGCCCGCGCATTTAGTGACTTACCGCGTCTTCGCTACTGGGCATCTTCTATTTGGCGCCACGTCTTTATCCTGCTTCGCCATTGCTATCTTATCTTCATTGCCGCCAACCAACAAATTATGATGCCCTCGCTACTTACCGTATATAGTCCTATAGATACAAAGCTCAATCACTGCTCCACTTTTTCTAATCACAGCCTCGCTAAATGCCGACCCATAAAACGACTAAAAGCTGAATCGTCTGCTCTTGCATCATGGAGGTTCCACTAACGGTCGTGCGATTTTCAAATTAAATTTTTTTTAGAGTGGCTGACGACCATTCGTTCGAGCAAGATTTGAATGAGAAGATATATATATATATATATATGTGAGCATGTCTCAACGTGCGCACGTTTTTCTTGTGCGGGTAATGCTGTGAAGATGTCGTTGAAACATCGAATACATCCTGACAGTTCAGGCAGACTACTAGAATACCAGTATTGCAGTGATGACTCTTCATCGTTTCACTGGCTTTCATGCTAGGCATTGCACGTGGCAATAGCGTAAACCACTATACCTGTACGGAGTAAGCGACCTATTTCAGGAGTGACGTCATACAGCAGCCGTTGTCATGGACGAGGTCACTTAGGTTTTCCAATGCAAATGAAATCTTCACTTAATTACATGTATAACTATTAATAAGTATAATATTAACAATATAATTCATAACTATAATTGTTTGACTCGTAATAATGTTCACTCACTTAGCTGTCATTTCAGCTGATGGGAAAGCAACGTACACGCTGGACTGCAATTATTTCTACATAAATGTGCAATGTGGCCATTAGGCTTTCCGACCCGCCTAGTGCTAGCAAAACTACATTATTAAGAAAGCTGACAATAGAGCTTATTTTTCAAAAGAAAGAAATTTGTTTTGCCAGATTTTTAGGAAGAATTAAGTAGGGCCAATTATTAAAAAGCCGCGGCAATTTAGTTAGTCTAACGAAACGGCACTAGATCTTGTTTTGCTGTTGTAAAGGTAGTAAGTAATTGATACGCACACCACAAAGCGAGAGTTTCCTGTGTGTGTCGATGGTTTTTCTATTCTTATAAATATCGAAAGCATACTATATGCTAAACATATAATTCATGACACGAATAACAAAATTTGCAATCTTTACACTTGCGACCGACTTAATTTAGTAAAAAAGAACATCTTACTTCTGGTCGAAATTGGTGAGAAATCTCTAAGAAATATTGGTGTCATTAAAAATTCATAGGCTCCTGACATTGTTTACCTAAATTTTCAGTTAAGTGGTAAGCTCAAATTGATTGGGATTATCAACTCAATATGTTTTTCTTGAGTTTTGCATGTAGGCTTTTCGCTTGTCATTGGCTGTTATCAAATCGTTACCAACCCTATGCTTCATATCAAATCGTATGTAACATAGCAATGCAACATCTTTCCTGTATAAGGTATGTAGCATAGTTTCTGCTACACGTATCGCTGTTACGACGTTTTATTCGTAGGAAACAATTTTTTGGCATTTCCCAATCGTGCGTTGATTGAAGTCAAAACACAGGTTTTATAACAAGCTATGTAATACACGCCGAGTGCGAAATGTCTGTGTCTCCTCTAAAAAGTGAATAAATAAATACTCTAATGGCGAGTGTTTATTATACGTATATTGTCATTCTGCTCTAAGGCTGAGCTAGAGAGCTGGCTGCAAAAAGTGTGCCAAGTTAGCATGGCAAAACACTTTTAAAGTAGTATTTTTTAATGAAATGATAAAACGACACATACTGTCCTTGGGAGAACATACTTCCTTGAGATATTACAGGACATCTTCAACAAAGTATAAAGTATATGCATCGACGTGTTTAAGCCGTTTGCCATTTTTAAATGAATAGAATAACTAAAGAACTATAAAAACATTTATGTATATGATTATGAAGGTCGAGTGGCATCATTAATGAAAACAAATCCAAATAAATACAACACAGCAGATGGAAGCGATTCAACGTTGTGGCTACCGCTGACGATAGCAGCAAAGTAAGCTGTCTGCGCGAGCCTATGCCGTATCTAGAAGCGAAATGAAAATGTTCTAATTTTGTATCTACGCCTAGTAAGCATGATAATGTTTTATCTAATTTGTCGCAAAACTCTAATCCTGTAGATTAGTTCTGTAACTTTAGAGTGAAACGATGCGTTGCCGTTAAGCACAGGATTATTTTACATTTTATAAAAACTCTGACAAACTAGTGAGTGAATAAGCGGCACAAATGTCCACTTTTGACGATTAAAACTCATCAGAAAGGTTCCAAGGCCAAAGTTGGTATGGCCAGATGCTGACAAGCTGGACAGGCCTAAGCAGACAGACACCAGGCCCTAACGACTTCAAATAGCTTCGAGCCTCCGGTTTGTTACCATTATATGTATCATACGGTCAGGGTTGCACTTAGTTAATTTTTCTTTGGAGAGGAAACAAAAATATGGAGATACAAAAGGGATGAATAATCAATGATCAACAGTCATCCCTCCGGTTCTACTACGTTTTATTGACAGTAGATCAGTTGTGTGATTTCCTACTCGTCGGTCTTCTGACGTTAATGCTGCATTGCGCCTTGTTGAGTCACCACTAAACACAACGTGAATTTCTTCCCGGATAAACACTTATTGAGCAATTATTAGAGTAAATATTGATCTGACGGTTTGTAAGCCTTGTGAATAAATAAGTTGCCCAACGAGCTCCCAGGGTAGGTTAGATCATACGTTTCCTAGTACTTAAGCTACATTTCGTGAGATTGGTATGAACATCAATCATATTTATTTCACTCAACTAGGGTATGTACAATATGGTTCATGTTATTATTGAACATAATTGTTTGTTGTCCTGCCGTTACACCGAGAGGAAAAGTGTAAAGATCTTCGTTGCAGTGCCGGACAATCGACCGCGTAGGCGCATTGCTGCGAGTAGAAACGACAAATACACTGAGTACTATAGTATTCATGAAACTCCCTACGGGAGCGTACGATGTGATGGAACCCGTGTACGATGCACCTGGTATATAAATGCCTGTCATTGCAAGCCACCCCGACCCACATCTACGTAGACTCAAAAGCGTCGAGTGTTCTTGCCTCCGCCGCTGCCTCCGTGACTTTGCGTCGCCACTCTCCCAAGAAGTGGTTAAGTGGCTCCGTCACCGGCATACGCAGCTTAAGCCGAAGCATCTCCACCATCGGCGGGCGCTCAGTACGACTTTACATACACGAAGCGGCTTCTCGCCTTGAAGATTTCGTGAGATTGCTGTCCTAGAAGAAGAAAGTCGCGTTCCTAATTGGAAGCTTTCGGCGCATTAAATATTTTTATTTGTTGGTGATGTTTAAGCATTTTGTTCGCTCGAATGTTTTAAAACGTTTTGATCTTGATACTTGCCCAGGTAGACCTAAAAAAGATTCCTTTCGGGGCTGACTCTCAGCCAAGATTTAACGCCCATGGGACTGCTTTTCGCGTTGCTTCATAGACACACCGCCATGAATACAAATGTGCAACGGTGCGACTCGAACCCGCGCACCTATGTGTTTCCTCCGGTCGCGAGGCGCAGACGCGTGGTATTGTGCCTATGGAGATCGCATTTCCACTAGCTCCTACCATAAGTTGAACATCAGCTAGGCGCGTAACAACTTTCGCAGTGCCCTCTGTATCATTGAAGTCTAGTCAACACTGCATTCCTAAACACATAAGATGCCTCACTACGAAACACCACTTTTCTCGCGAGTTAAAACAGTGGCTGTTAATTTCACAGTCGGAACCAGGCGTGTGATTTAGGTATATTTGGTATTATAACTGTTGTGCTTTGTATACGTGGACACATTCAGTTTGTAGTATAGTATTGTACTTATCCACATGTTTTTAGACATAGTTGTTGTAAATTGTGTTGATGCTGTGCTAGTGGACTACTTCGTTTGTGTGTTATATTTGCAAGTCTGTTACCTCATGTAGTGTTCGGCGTTCTAACAATCGCACCAGTTGCTGCGTTGAAGTTCCTGTGATAACGATTAACCACTGTAATACCAGTTGTGTAAAGTGCTTATACAAAGCACTCTTTGGATTTTGTCGAGAGTAATTATCTGCTTCGTTGTTTGAGTCGTCTTTTTTCAATCATTTGTATTTACCGATAACTTAAGCGTTGTGACTTGCAGTTCCGTGAATAAACCACGTTTGAAATTGAAAAAAAAACAATATATATATATATATATATATATATAGGGTGTTGCAGAAATTTTTTATAATAGAAATAGGGAATTGTAGAGCTCGTTAAAGCAAATATTTTTTCCAATGGAACATGGTCTCTGAGAAGTCTTGTTTCGGAGTGAGAGCGAAATGACTACATTTTGTGACACTAGTGTTTTTGCCCGACATAGGAGCATAAAATGTGCTGTTACGAGACAACCAGTCCCCCTAGACAGAAACTAAACACACTGCCGTGTTCCTGAGAAAATGTCGTGCTTCTTCCGAAGGGCATATAAGGCGGGTCAGAAGATGCGACACGGTCGTTTAAAAGAGAATTCGTCAAAAATGAAGTTCTTTATTAGCTTTTACGCCAAATACTTCAGAATCATAACCCTACGACCACTCACGTGTTCAAAGCAAACATATTCAGCAAATTCGCATTTCATGACAACCATTTTGGTTCCAAACTTATGGCAATGCGAGCTGTGGTTGAGGAGTTTTTACGATTTTTCGGAGAGCCAGATGTGCATGTAAAATGACTGTGGCGACGTTCACTACCGCCGACGTGTCGCGCGACAGCCGCAGCGCGTCATTTTTCATGCACTTAATCTGGACATGCCCTCCGAAAAATCGTAATTACTCCGCAACGACAGCTCGCATTGCCGTAAGTTTGGTACCAAAATGATCGTCATGAAATGCGCATTTGTTGATGCTTTGAAGACGTGGGTGGTCGTAGGGTTATGATTCTGAAGTATTTGGCGTAAAAGCTAATAAAGAACTTCATTTTTGACGAATTCTCTTGTAAACGACCGTGTCGCATCTTCTGACCTTCTTCTGGCCTTATATGCCCTTCAGAAGAAGCAGAATTTCCTCAGGAACACGACAGTGTGTGTTCTGTCTAGGGGAACTGGTTGTCTCGCAACAGCACATTTTATGCTCCTATGTCGGGCAAAAACACTAGTGTCACAAATTATAGTAAATTCGCTCTCACTCTGAAACAAGACCTCTCAGAGACCATGTTCCATTGGAAAAAATAGTTGCTTTAACGAGCTCTACAATTTGTATATTCTATTATAAAAAATGTCTGCAACACCCTGTATATATACAAATACATTCGTTGATTTGTAAACATTTTCCCTTTAGGCAGAGGTATTGGTGGTATCCGTGTCAGGTTATTTTGCAGACTACTGCTCTGTTTTGTTGTAGATCTTTCCATCGGTAGCTAATAAAAGCGGGTCTGTCTATAACATTTTGGATTACAAAGTTCCAGTTTTGCCATTTCCTGCGTTGCTTGTATGCCTCAAGCACTTCGTGATCAAATTGGTAATTACGGTGCTCTAGGTTTTCTATTAATCGTCGAGCCCAGTGGCATGGTGCATTCCGCCTGCGCCTCGCGACCGGAGAAGACACATAGGTTCGCGGGTTCGAGCCCCACCGTTGCACATTTGTCTTTATGGGGATCCGACTATGAAGCAATGTAAAATACAGTTCCGTGGACGTTAAATCTTGCCCCCAAAATCGTTACTAGCTCTTTTATTGGTGTGGGCTTACTGCGCATTTGCAGCACCAGCGTAGTAAGACAATTTTTGATAAATCAAGTGCTCTTTTAAAAAACACACATTTTAATCTAGTCGATATTCTTGGGGTTGTCTAATGTTAACTTGGAGAATACAGGTCTGAGGCTATAGGCTACTGTGGAAAGGATTTTGAGCTCAAATAAGGTGAGTACAGTTCTAAAGTCAACTTGCCGGAGATCCTTCAACATAGTGGTTAAGGAAACCGGCTGTACTCTCATTTCTTCAATATGTCTAGTAAAACACAGTTTGGGTGTCAGTGTTACTCCCAAGTATCTAAAGTTGTTGACCAACTCTAGTACATGCCCACTCATCTTTATGTTATAGTCACCTTAAGCATATGCCCCTCCTCTGCTAAAACGCATCACTTCTGCTTGTGACACGTTGATGTTCAGCTTATTTTCGCAACACCATCGTGCAGCCTCATTCAAGTAAATTTAGAGGTGCTGTCTCGATTTTCCCTTAATGACTAAGTCGTCTGTATAAAACACGTGGTGAGCTTTTACTTCTCGGAGGCACTTTCCAAGACCAGCTGCGTACAGTATAAATAAAAATGGGCTAGCTGAATCACCCTGTGGCACGCCAATTGTTTGAGAGACCTTCTTGGCAATCGCGTGAGCTCCGTTTAAATATGTGATACGCTGACCGGCAAAAATATCTCGGATAAAGTTATACATTCGGCCTTTAATATTAAAATCTTCACGAAGAGCGAGTAATAGCCGATCTCTCGGTACTGCATCAAAAGCTGTTTTAGCGAGCGCTGTTCGGGCAACAGTGGCGGCAGCAGGCTAATGCCGGGAATACATTTGGCCTTAAAGAACCCAAATGAACAGTATTTTCCGTCCCCGTTGAAAAGAAGACGAACGTGTTTTGTCAATTTCATTCCTTCTGCAGGTTATTGGATGGTAACTATTATAATCAATCATATTTAAACGTCAACCTTTGACACAGAAAAATGTCCGACTTTTCTGCCTGGAGCGTTTCGTCGCGAAGTTCTTTCTACGAATGGAGGGATGTTCAGATAAGCTAAATCAAATGACTTGCTGGATCAGTCGTGGCTTCTCTAATCGTAAATGATAAGGTCTCTCATCTGCTCAGCAGATCATGCATGCCTGTTAGAGGACGGAATGCGGAAATTAAAAGGACTCTTCAACTGGCTTACTGGGGGTGTGTCGAATGTAGCTGATTAACCTCTATAGCGTAGTTGTTTGATTTAACGTGTATCGCGTTAGCATAGTGCCACACTCGCATTGAACAATTGTGAGGGCACATTACATATTTGTTGCCGACAGATTTGCAGAACGTTAGCTTATTGCTATTGCAACTCTTTTTTTTATTTGGACCGTTCACACTACTGTGATACGGCAAGTTTATTTTAAGAGAACCACGGAAATGTTTTTCACTTTACTTCGTGGTGTGTGTAGTAGTCAGCGCTGAGCTGGTCGTCAGCTTCTCTCCCTCCGCTTTCTTTCATGCTCCAGTTCCTCTTTTTTCTGCATAATCTTCTCGATCGCTTTCACTCCCAGCAGCCACTTTTCCTCGCCTTCGGACATCCATGCTACCAGTTCTTTTACTGATCGTCCTTTATTCTGAAAGACGCTCAGCATCGTTCTTTCCTCTTCGAGCGCTGGGCAGAAGCAGACGGTGTGGGTGACGTCGTCCACCTCGCCCGTCTCGCACGTCACACCTCGGGTCCTGCACGACCTTGATCTTGTACAGGTACGACTGAAAGCAGCCATGACCCGTTAGAACCTGTGTAAGGTGATAAGTTGTCTCCCCGTGGCCTCTGTTAAACCATGTGACCAGGTCGGGGATTAGGTGTCTGGTCCACGCTCCGGGGGCGTCGTCTGGCGTACAGCTCCACTCGTGCTGCCATTTCCGGAGCGTCTCTTGACGGCTTTGGCGTCGTTGATGCTGCTGCTTCTGCTTTAAGTATAAGGATTCTAGCGATGGACATTTAGCAGCCATTCTCATATCAGTATCGCCGACTGTGGCATTCGGTATAGAAGAGCTAAACTGCTGCTGGTTGTGGTGTCGCACGCGGGGGCACAGGTTGCAGGCGATGGTGACTAGCGAGTGTATGTTGTAGTGAGGGGGAAGAAAGGTCAAGGCGTTGAGTCTCTACCGCTGCCCCCTCCGCCGCGCCTGAAGCTGTTGCTGCTTCCGCTGCCGCCTCTTGCTGCTAGTAAGATGCATACGATGCGTCGCCCAGTCGTTCGCGGCGGCGGCTGGCTCGATGAAATGAGCAGTGGTTGATCGGGCGCCCGGCCGACTCCCGACTATTGCTACCTACCGAATATTACTCCTAACCCAGCAGCCAACGGGGCGGTGGCTTAAACAAGATGTGCGCGCAATGCTGGGTTTGCCCGCCTGCCGTCTGCTCGCCGTCTAGCTCTTACTCTTAAGAACTGTTTTGGTGGCACATGATCGATTCTGGCTATCGTTGTTGTTGTTGTTGCTTCTGTTAATGTTGTTATTGCTGTTGTTTTAGTTGATGTTGTTGTTATCACCTTCAAATGTTATCGCCTTCCAATCGCAATGTCGTTGATTTACTCTCTGCAGTTGATAAACCTATGCAGTCTCCCGGCCAAGCAAGCCACAACCGCAAACACGCGGCTCGAGCACCTTCAGTTTTGTCGGCGTCAGCTTCCTCTGTCAAAAACGAGTTGCTTGGACGCGGTAGAACGTCGGCTCTGGTTGAAGTCCGCATTCGTAACGGCAGGCATGCGTAACAAACAAACTAACTAACTAGAGCTCCTTCTGTATGTCTTTGTCTAATCGAACCATGTTGAGCTGCAGCGGCGCACGATATCTATCGTACAATGCAAACCGTCTAAATGACGTCGAAGGGTCACGTACCGGCCGCAATAATGGGTCAAGCAACAACGAACAACAACGTTTAAATAACAAAGATTTGACACCTAATAAAACTCTTGAACGTGTTCTATCTGTGTCTTTTGTCTTGTGTTTAGTAATTGACTTTCAGGGTAACTAGACAAATTCGATAAACAGTGACAAAAATGCCACTGTATAGTTACAGTTCGGTCTATTGCAAAGTATACCTTTAGTTCGTCAGTGACGAATACATATGTTTGCGTATTAGAAGCCTAAAACAATGCCCTGTAGACAGAATGACAGGCGCTTATTATCCGGATAATGAGTTATCATTCATTGCTCACAGCGGCGAACGACTTGCATATCGCCCTTGCTCAGCTGGTCCATGATATTGCCGTGGCGACTATTATCCCGTAGCTCCATGCACCTATGGACAACTAATTTGTAGAATAATTCAAGTACGTATGGTACAAGCTATACTAAGCACGCCTGATGGCACCTAGGTCACGATGTGCGACCACGATATCACCTGCATACATTACGACCACGTTTTTTAGTACATCTATATACATTCTATATACAGTGTGACTCTCGGAGACACTGTTACTACATAATATATATGCTGTCTCACATCACCCAAATTTAGTATATTAGACGCTTCATACAAGGTTGTTCCCAGAATAATGTATCTACTTCACCCTTGTTGTAAAGGAGGTGGTGAAACAATTTAAGTGCTGCGCCTTATCCTGCATAGTACCTGGTACACTTCTGCAGGCAGATCCACCAGGTGCACAACTGATACTCCTCGTACCAGGTAATGCTAACCATGTACTAGGTACCTGGGCTGTACGTGGCGATTAATACATACAGCATCAGATCAAAGGTGCAAAGCATTGAAAACATGCTAGCTGGGTGGACTGCCTGACAGCAGGTACACAAAGCGGCTCATCGAGCATCAACAAAAAACACCTGCTTCATTATTACGATAAGCACCTTTTAAGTTGGTTGAAATTCGCTTCGTGATTTAGTGTCATATTCTGTTAAGACCATACATGAACCATTAGACTAATCTTAAGCATAGAAAGCTTCACGGCTTACAATACGGACAGTCTTCGCACATCACTTACTTTCTCGTAAATCGAAACGAAAGCTCTTGTGTTTTACTGCCGCCGTATTGAATTTGCGGCGCTGACGGCAAGCTGTTTGTAAACAACGTTGTTCTTTACTATTTCATCATGAATACAACTCAGAAGGAGAACCTCATTAAAGTGTACTATGAACAATTGTTTGGTTAAAATAATGTTTTGTGGGCACGTGATCTGCTAGAAAACAGAGCACAGTGTTTTTCAAGTAAGCCCGCTTCTATGTACGAAGTGTGTACGCGGCGACTGCAACACACAAAACCAAACCACGTCCAACCAGGAAGAGCTAGTTGACTCGTAGAGAGATTATCCACTCGTCAAACACGATCAGGTTGCTGGACCACCGGGACCTTTGCCGCGGCCGCCGAAGCAGCCAGGACGCTTCACAATGCTCGCCTGCCCTAGACACTGAGCAGGAATTACCAGGAGGTGTGCCACGCTAAGCATCCCCGCGGATTAAATCATCGAGGTCACACAAGTCCATTACGAGATGATTCGCAGGGGGTCTCAAGATATCGTCATACTGTCGAGTAGTGCACTCGCCCCTTTCCACCCCTTGCACACTGACTCTCGCCCCCTCGTGCTTGAAATAGTCGGCGCTGAACTTAGCTGGTACATTCTCTTTGGTTGGTTGTGAATAAGCAGGTTCTGTGCTGTTGGTCCGCTAGAATCAAGTTTGAGGAACTACGACGAACGTCCCAAGAAGCCCTTCGTAATTCTGTCATTCAGCGTACCGTGCCAGAAATATAATGCCTAAAGTCGAGGACGCGAAGCTTTTGGAAGGTGAGGAGCAACACCTGCCTCAAAGTCCCGAACCTTATACTCAGTCGGGACTTTGCGATTCTGTGTTGACAGTATCAGCTTCAAACGTTCCTGACGCGTCTTCAGCCTCAGACGTGCGTGAAGCGTCTTCACCTTCAGACGTGCCTGACGCGTTTTCACCTTCAAACATGCCAGACGCGTCTTCACCTTCAAGTGTGCCTGATGCGTCTTCTCCTTTAAACGTGCCTGATACGTCTGCTCCTTCAAACGTGTCTGGTGCGTCTTCTTCAGACGTGCGTGATGCGTCTTCACCTTCACCGTCAAGTACACTGACATCTCACTGTACTGCGCCGCCGCAGGCCAGCGTTTTTACGAGTGTGGAACGTCTTGCTAGCTCAAGCAGCCCCACCGTGACGGTTCCGCTCGCAACGAAGCTGCTCGCTCAAATTTATCCGAAGTCACGAGCCACCGTTCTCGGCTCCAGTATCCAGAAATGCCACTTCTGCAAGTTTGCGACGTTTCGGCCACATCACTTTAACCGTCACATTTTGACGCACACCGGCACGAAGCCGTTCCAATGCGACTTTTGCGATTTCAAGTGTGCCAGAGCTGATGCTCTTAAGCAGCACAAACGAACGCATGTAAAGAAGAACGAACTGCTGTGTAGACACTGCTTCTGTCTGACCGAAAATAAAGAGGACCTAAAAAACCACTTCCTCAGGGACCACACGTTCATCTGTCAGCAGTGTAACCGGGTGTTTCCGACTCTCAAGAAACTCCGCCATCACGAGGGAACCCATAGGGTGTACAAGTGTCGCTTTTGTGAGCTGACGTCAATCCACGCGAAGAAAGTTGAGCGTCACGAACGCTCAACGCACGGCGTCGTTGAGGCTCTGGGCGCTGTTGAGCTGGTCCTCCCAGTTGACCTGAGCATGCCAAGCGGCTCCAATCGAGCCAATAACCGCCAGGGCACCGGGGTAAGCACGACAAGCAACAATCCAGACAGTAGCCCAAGTGATAATCAGAGCAGCTCCGGCAGCGGTAACGAAGAACCTGCAGTGGATGGAGACAAGTCCATCTCTGCGCACTTGATTGGTGGTGAAGACGAATCTTCTTCTATGCAACTCGTCAGTGATGACGACGAAGCTTCCCCTACGCAAGTAATGGGCGGCACGTCACAAGCAGCTAATGACTATGCTGTGCCACAGGCATTTAATGGCCATTTAGCGTCACAGGCAGCTAACGTCTATTTAGCGTCACAGATAGCGTATAACTATTTAGCGTCACAGACAGCTAATGGCTATGATATTGACAAGGTTCAAAACGTATCCATGCACAGGAGAAACTCTGAACCACTAATCGACTCGTCGCAACCGAGTACAAGTGTAAGCGGCCCCTTTATAACTTCCCCAATCTTTCCTGCCGCCCTTCTCGAGGCGGCGATAAAACGTCCGGGTCAATTCGCCGTCGCAGCAAACAGAGGCTTTAGGTTCATGTAGTCATGCCATGTGTAGGTGAGCTAACTAAACATGTATTTATAGTACTGAAAATGTATTTATAGTACTAAACATGTATTTATGGTAAAAAAATTATTTATAGCACTAAAAATGTATTTATAGTACTAAAAACTACTAAAAATGGAATCAATAAAATGCCAATACGTATTTTTGGTAATTTACATGTCTTTTATTTAGAAGCAGTCGTTGATAGTAATGACTGTAGGAGACGCTATATAACTATTTTTTTTCAGCAAAAAATAGGCACAAACAAAAAACGTAGACGTTTCTTCCGTAATTTCGAGGCCCGTTTTGTGATGAAACCGTTGCAAACCTTCGTAATAGCGCATGAATTGCTAATGCATTACTTGAAAATCTACCCTCTGGGGACGATTTTCAGGCAGATATACTAGCCAAATATTATGAGCTGCACTTACGTTAACCAGGGACAGGTATAACTTATCACCCCAATGTATTGCGTATTATAATTGATCCAACTCCCCATCCACCGAAAAGTACTGCAGGCACGAGGCGCTTACAATTTGTTGGCCAGCTTTAGGCGCGTATCTTGCCATAAACCAGGAATCGCGTATTCTCTACGTTATTTAAGTGGGTTCCTGATGCCAGTTCTTTATTCCTTAGATCCCAGGAAATTTATCTAGACAAAACTTGCATGTCTGTTGTGGAAGCCGTACTCGTGCTGTGCTGCGTGCCATAGGTCCTTCGATCGCGCTGGGGAGAAGGCGTGTGGTTTCTCTGGTGGTTGCGCGTTCTCGTAAGTGTGCAGCATATTATAACATGATGCTGTCTATTACTAATGCTAAGGGACGGTTTTCGGGAAGATTTTTCCAAGCTCTGCTGGTCTTGGCAACTACTGGTTTTATTGTTGCATTGCGCGTATGAGGTGTTCCTGTGATAGACCCAGGGACTCGACCATGGCCTTGAGCCGTGTCTCTGTCGAGGATGCTCCAGACCATTTAGAAGAATTGCTTTCATGTTAGGTAAAGCTAATTTGAGACTTCGCGTGTGGAGATGTTGTTAGATATCCACCAGGGCTCCGTTGACTGTACCTTCGAGCCGATCCTCGTCACAGACGATAATGATTAGTGCCAGATTTTCTGGGTAGGCGACGCAATGATCTCCCAGGGCATGTGGGAAAACAAATACTTATAAGTTATATTTCGCAAGGTTGGTCCCAGCATGAACTATTGGGGGGCACGACTGTGATGTAGAGTCCACGCCTTCGTGTGTAGTTGCCTGGTCTTTTAGATACGACGCTTGGATACGTAGTAGGTAGTTGAACACGACTTTGTTTACAAGTACTTTGTTAATGGCGTCCCACAAAAAAGCGCATTAAGCTCTTATCGTTATATATATATATATATAAAGACATTTGTTGATTTGAAAATTTTTCCCTTTAGGCAGAGGTATTGGTGATATCCGTACCAGGTTATTTTGCAGATCACTGCTCTGTTTTGTTGCACATCTTTTTTCCATCTGCTGCTAAAAAATGCGAGCCCGTCTGTTAAATTTTGGATTACAAAGTTGCAGTTTTGCCGTTCTCTGTGTTGCTTGTATGCCTCAAGCGCTTCGTGATCAAATTGGTAATTGCGGTGCTCTAGGTTTTCTATAAATCGCCGGGCCCGGTGGCATCGTGCATTCCGCCTGCGCCTCGCGACCGGAGATGACACATAGGTGTGCAGGTTCGAGGCTCATTGCACATTTGCAGCACCAACGTAGATGAGGCAGTTTTTACTAAACCAAGTGCTCTTAAAAGAAACATAGTTTTAATCTCGTCGATATTCTCGGGGTTGTCTAATGTTAACTTGGATGATATAGGTCTGAGGCAATAAGTTACTGTGAAAAGGATTTTGAGCTTTATTTATAATTTGTTTTATGTTAGCACTTTAGAGTGAATAGTTAAGGCTTCTACCCGCGCGCTGAATCAACTTCAGTGTAAGCAGGCTTGGCTTTCCCATTGACTCTGTCTGGACCGCACCTGTACGTACCATCGAAGGGGCTAATGAGTCGGTTACAGCTGCGTCCAACGCAAGCATGCGACAACGCTAAAATGGGGTTAGAGAGAGAGCTCCAACCCCATGACTACTAACGGATCGAAGCCTGGCTTTATCAGCCACGGTAGGGGCTCTATCAATCAGGCTTGCTAATCGCTCTTCTTACAAGGGGGCTGTCCAACTGCTCTGCTTAGTTCTTTCAACGAGAGGGGAGTCGAATAAAGATGGCAATCTGTTGGTCAACCTTTGTAGTTCTACGCTAAAGCTTCCCACCCATCGTTATTTAATAATGCCCTAACTATTTCCGCAGCCTGAGTCAAAGATGACATGATCGCGGGTCCGGCCATCATGACCGCGTCTGGCATACCTTTTTTTTTTGGAGGACTAACTGGGAAATGCAGGACGCACACACGGTCACCACTGCAGGATTGCAACTGCAAGTGTGGGGCTCCAACCCACTAAAAACCAGTCATGTCCCCCTACCCCCCCCCCCAGCAGGGAAGTGCTGTTCGCATTACTACAAACTACTGGGGGGGGGGGGGGGGTGTAATAGCCCGGTTTACTGATCGCGCCGGCCCTCCGTAGCCAGAGAGGGCGTCGACATGCGGTTAACCCGCTCCTTCTCGGTTAAAACACACCTGATGGCTGTCGCAATTGTGCACCAATCACCCTGTGAAGTTGTCATTCTTGCGACCAGAGCAGGAAGACCAGATGAAGTCGACGAAGTGTAGTCGCGAAGATTCTGCAGAGGTCGGCGCTGGGCCTCCCAGGCGGGGCAAAACAGGACCGTGTGCTCGGGTGTGTCGTCCACCAATTGGTTGCAGTGGAGACATGTTGGGCTCACTGCCTTCCCAATTCGGTAAAGGTAGGAGCGAAACTCCCCGTGTCTCGTAAGCACTTGCGTGATGTAGTAGTCTACTTCCCCTCCAGGGCGGCCAATCCATGCCCTTACATCTGGGAGGAGAGCTTTTGTTCTTGCGCCAGGGCATTCGCTCTGAATGTTGTTCCACTGTTCTTGCCAGCTATCTAGCGTTGCCTGTCGCTTAGCGTCCTTGCTTCTTGACGGATCTTCCTAGAGTCGACGTCGTTCCTCGGCCTTGAGATCCCATGGCACGGTGCCAGCTAGCAACAGGGCCGCTGCCGTGCTCACCGTTCGGTATGCGCTCATAATGCGCAGAGCCGGGACCCGTTGCGCTTTTCGAAGCATGCGTCTTCGTGAGGCCGTTGCAAGCGTGGCCTTTGGCCAGACTGGGGCACCGTATAAGACAATTGACTCCGCCACCGACATAAGAAGACGGCGTGTAGATTGGCGCGGGCCGTAGGTGTTGGGCATTAGACGACCGAGGTTGTTGGCCGCCTTAAGTGCTTTCCCGCATGCATGCTGTTGGAGTGAATGCCCCTTAAGGCTTTTTTCTAAAACGACTCCGAGGCATCGGACGGAGTTAGACACGTTGATGCCATGCCCCTCAAGCACGATCTGCAAAGACCTGCAGCGCTTTTGTCCCAGAAGTATTGCTTCACTCTTAGTCGGCGCGAGGGTCAGTCTGGCATACCTAAGCTGCCTAGAAAGACCATAAGCATTACCTGATCCCTTGCCACAGCGGTAAGCTGAATATTTAGCATATCCTCTTAAGTGTCTAAGCTAAGCTAATTGAAGATTTGAGCTTAAATATAGTGAGTACAGTCCTAAGGTTAAGGAAACCGACTTTATTCTAATTTCTTCAATATGTCTGGTAAAACACAGTGTGGTGTCAGTGCTACTCCCAAGTATCTAAAGTTGTTGACCAACTCTAGTACATGCCCACTCATCTTTATGTTATAGTCACCTTAAGCATATGCCCCTCCTCTGCTAAAACGCATCACTTCTGCTTGTGACACGTTGATGTTCAGCTTGTTTTCGCAACACCATCGTGCAGTCTCATTCAAGTAAGTTTGGAGGTGCTGTCTCGATTTTCCCTTAATGACAAAGTCGTCTGCATAAAACACGTGGTGAGCTTTTACTTCTCGGAGGCATTTTCCAAGACCAGCTGCGTACAGTGCTGTGGCACGCCAATTGTTTGAGTGACCTCCTTGGCAATCGCGTGAGCTCCGTTTAAAATTGTGATACGCTGATCGGCAAAAATATCTCGGATAAAGTTATACATTCGGCCTTAAATATTAAAATCTTCACGAAGAGCGAGTAAAAGCAGATCTCTCGGTACTGCGTCAAAAGCTGTTTTAGCGAGCGCTGTTCGGGCAACAGTGGCGGCAGCAGGCTAATGCCGGGAATACATTTGGCCTTAAAGAACCCAAATGAACAGTATCTTCCGTCCCCGTTAAAAAGAAGACGAACGTGTTTTGTCAATTTTATTCCTTCTGCAGGTTATTGGATGGTAACTATTATAATCAATCATATTTAAACGTCAACCTTTGACACAGAAAAATGTCAGACTTTTCTGCCTAGAGCGTTTCGTCGCGAAGTTCTTTCTACGAATGGAGGGATGTTCAGATAAGCTAAAGCAAATGACTTGCTGGCTCTGTTCGTGGCTTCTCTAATCGTAAATGATAAGGTCTTTCATCTTGTTTAGCAGATCATGCATGCCTGTTAGAGGACGGAATGCGGAAATTAAAAGGACTCTTCAACTGGCTTACTGGGGGTGAGTCGAATGTAGCTGATTAACCTCTATAGCGTAGTTGTTTGATCCAACGTGTATCGCGTTAGCATAGTGCCACACTCGCATTGAACGATCGCACGCGGGGGCACAGGTTGCAGGCGATGGTGACTAGCGAGTGTATGTTGTAGTGAGGGGGAAGAAAGGTCAAGGCGTTGAGTCTCTACCGCTGCCCCCTCCGCCGCGCCTGAAGCTGTTGCTGCTTCCGCTGCCGCCTCTTGCTGCTAGTAAGATGCATACGATGCGTCGCCCAGTCGTTCGCGGCGGCGGCTGGCTCGATGAAATGAGCAGTGGTTGATCGGGCGCCCGGCCGACTCCCGACTATTGCTACCTACCGAATATTACTCCTAACCCAGCAGCCAACGGGGCGGTGGCTTAAACAAGATGTGCGCGCAATGCTGGGTTTGCCCGCCTGCCGTCTGCTCGCCGTCTAGCTCTTACTCTTAAGAACTGTTTTGGTGGCACATGATCGATTCTGGCTATCGTTGTTGTTGTTGTTGTTGTTGCTTCTGTTAATGTTGTTATTGCTGTTGTTTCGGTTGATGTTGTTGTTATCACCTTCAAATGTTATCGCCTTCCAATCGCAATGTCGTTGATTTACTCTCTGCAGTTGATAAACCTATGCAGTCTCCCGGCCAAGCAAGCCACAACCGCAAACACGCGGCTCGAGCACCTTCAGTTTTGTCGGCGTCAGCTTCCTCTGTCAAAAACGAGTTGCTTGGACGCGGTAGAACGTCGGCTCTGGTTGAAGTCCGCATTCGTAACGGCAGGCATGCGTAACAAACAAACTAACTAACTAGAGCTCCTTCTGTATGTCTTTGTCTAATCGAACCATGTTGAGCTGCAGCGGCGCACGATATCTATCGTACAATGCAAACCGTCTAAATGACGTCGAAGGGTCACGTACCGGCCGCAATAACGGGTCAAGCAACGACGAACAACAACGTTGAAATAACAAAGATTTGACACCTAATAAAACTCTTGAACGTGTTCTGTCTGTGTCTTTTGTCTTGTGTTTAGTAATTGACTTTCAGGGTAACTAGACAAATTCGATAAACAGTGACAAAAATGCCACTGTATAGTTACAGTTCGGTCTATTGCAAAGTATACCTTTAGTTCGTCAGTGACGAATACATATGTTTGCGTATTAGAAGCCTAAAACAATGCCCTGTAGACAGAATGACAGGCGCTTATTATCCGGATAATGAGTTATCATTCATTGCTCACAGCGGCGAACGACTTGCATATCGCCCTTGCTCAGCTGGTCCATGATATTGCCGTGGCGACTATTATCCCGTAGCTCCATGCACCTATGGACAACTAATTTGTAGATTAATTCAAGTACGTATGGTACAAGCTATACTAAGCACGCCTGATGGCACCTAGGTCACGATGTGCGACCACGATATCACCTGCATACATTACGACCACGTTTTTTAGTACATCTATATACATTCTATATACAGTGTGACTCTCGGAGACACTGTTACTACATAATATATATGCTGTCTCACATCACCCAAATTTAGTATATTAGACGCTTCATACAAGGTTGTTCCCAGAATAATGTATCTACTTCACCCTTGTTGTAAAGGAGGTGGTGAAACAATTTAAGTGCTGCGCCTTATCCTGCATAGTACCTGGTACACTTCTGCAAGCAGATCCACCAGGTGCACAACTGATACTCCTCGTACCAGGTAATGCTAACCATGTACTAGGTACCTGGGCTGTACGTGGCGATTAATACATACAGCATCAGATCAAGGGTGCAAAGCATTGAAAACATGCTAGCTGGTGGACTGCCTGACAGCAGGTACACAAAGCGGCTCATCGAGCATCAACAAAAAACACCTGCTTCATTATTACGACAAGCACCTTTTAAGTTGGTTGAAATTCGCTTCGTGATTTAGTGTCATATTCTGTTAAGACCATACATGAACCATTAGACTAATCTTAAGCATAGAAAGCTTCACGGCTTACAATACGGACAGTCTTCGCACATCACTTACTTTCTCGTAAATCGAAACGAAAGCTCTTGTGTTTTACTGCCGCCGTATTGAATTTGCGGCGCTGACGGCAAGCTGTTTGTAAACAACGTTGTTCTTTACTATTTCATCATGAATACAACTCAGAAGGAGAACCTCATTAAAGTGTACTATGAACAATTGTTTGGTTAAAATAATGTTTTGTGGGCACGTGATCTGCTAGAAAACAGAGCACAGTGTTTTTCAAGTAAGCCCGCTTCTATGTACGAAGTGTGTACGCGGCGACTGCAACACACAAAACCAAACCACGTCCAACCAGGAAGAGCTAGTTGACTCGTAGAGAGATTATCCACTCGTCAAACACGATCAGGTTGCTGGACCACCGGGACCTTTGCCGCGGCCGCCGAAGCAGCCAGGACGCTTCACAATGCTCGCCTGCCCTAGACACTGAGCAGGAATTACCAGGAAGTGTGCCACGCTAAGCATCGCGGATTAAATCATCGAGGTCACACAAGTCCATTACGAGATGATTCGCAGGGGGTCTCAAGATATCGTCATACTGTCGAGTAGTGCACTCGCCCCTTTCCACCCCTTGCACATTGACTCTCGCCCCCTCGTGCTTGAAATAGTCGGCGCTGAACTTAGCTGGTACATTCTCCTTGGTTGGTTGTGAATAAGCAGGTTCTGTGCTGTTGGTCCGCTAGAATCAAGTTTGAGGAACTACGACGAACGTCCCAAGAAGCCCTTCGTAATTCTGTCATTCAGTGTAGCGTGCCAGAAATATAATGCCTAAAGTCGAGGACGCGAAGCTTTTGGAAGGTGAGGAGCAACACCTGCCTCAAAGTCCCGAACCTTATACTCAATCGGGACTTTGCGATTCTGTGTTGACAGTATCAGCTTCAAACGTTCCTGACGCGTCTTCAGCCTCAGACGTGCGTGAAGCGTCTTCACCTTCAGACGTGCCTGACGCGTTTTCACCTTCAAACATGCCAGACGCATCTTCACCTTCAAGTGTGCCTGATGCGTCTTCTCCTTTAAACGTGCCTGATACGTCTGCTCCTTCAAACGTGTCTGGTGCGTCTTCTTCAGACGTGCGTGATGCGTCTTCACCTTCACCGTCAAGTACACTGACATCTCACTGTACTGCGCCGCCGCAGGCCAGCGTTTTTACGAGTGTGGAACGTCTTGCTAGCTCAAGCAGCCCCACCGTGACGGTTCCGCTCGCAACGAAGCTGCTCGCTCAAATTTTTCCGAAGTCACGAGCCACCGTTCTCGGCTCCAGTATCCAGAAATGCCACTTCTGCAAGTTTGCGACGTTTCGGCCACATCACTTTAATCGTCACATTTTGACGCACACCGGCACGAAGCCGTTCCAATGCGACTTTTGCGATTTCAAGTGTGCCAGAGCTGATGCTCTTAAGCAGCACAAACGAACGCATGTAAAGAAGAACGAACTGCTGTGTAGGCACTGCTTCTGTCTGACCGAAAATAAAGAGGACCTGAAAAACCACTTCCTCAGGGACCACACGTTCATCTGTCAGCAGTGTAACCAGGTGTTTCCGACTCTCAAGAAACTCCGCCATCACGAGGGAACCCATAAGGTGTACAAGTGTCGCTTTTGTGAGCTGACGTCAATCCACGCGAAGAAAGTTGAGCGTCACGAACGCTCAACGCACGGCGTCGTTGAGGCTCTGGGCGCTGTTGAGCTGGTCCTCCCAGTTGACCTAAGCATGCCCAGCGGCTCCAATCGAGCCAATAACCGCCAGGGCACCGGGGTAAGCACGACAAGCAACAATCCAGACAGTAGCCCAAGTGATACTCAGAGCAGCTCCGGCAGCGGTAACGAAGAACCTGCAGTGGACGGAGACGAGTCCACCTCTGCGCACTTGATTGGTGGTGAAGACGAATCTTCTTCTATGCAAGTCGTCAGTGATGACGACGAATCTTCCCCTACGCAAGTAATGGGCGGCACGTCACAAGCAGCTAATGACTATGCTGTGCCACAGGCATTTAATGGCCATTTAGCGTCACAGGCAGCTAACGTCTATTTAGCGTCACAGATAGCGTATAGCTATTTAGCGTCACAGACAGGTAATGGCTATGATATTGACAAGGTTCAAAACGTATCCATGCACAGGAGAAACTCTGAACCACTGATCGACTCGTCGCAACCGAGTACAAGTGTAAGCGGCCCCTTTATAACTTCCCCAATCTTTCCTGCCGCCCTTCTCGAGGCGGCGATAAAACGTCCGGGTCAATTCGCCGTCGCAGCAAACAGAGGTTTTAGGTTCATGTAGTCATGCCATCTGTAGGTGAGCTAACTAAACATGTATTTATAGTATTGAAAATGTATTTATGGTAAAAAACATTATTTATAATACTGAAAATGTATTTATAGTACTAAAAACTACTAAAAATGGAATCAATAAAATGCCAATACGTATTTTTGGTAATTTACATGTCTCTTATTTAGAAGCAGTCGTTGATAGTTATGACTGTAGGAGACGCTATATAACTATTTTTTTCAGCAAAAAATAGGCACAAACAAAAAACGTAGACGTTTCTTCCGTAATTTCGAGGCCCGTTTTGTGATGAAATCGTTGCAAACCTTCGTAATAGCGCATGAATTGCTAATGCATTACTTGAAAATCTACCCTCTGGGGACGATTTTCAGGCAGAGATACTAGCCAAATATTATGAGCTGCACTTACGTTAACCAGGAACAGGTATAACTTATCACCCCAAAGTATGCGTATTATATTGATCCAATCCCATCCACCGAAAAGTACTCAGGCACGAGGCGCTTACAATTTGTTGGCCAGCTTTAGGCGGTATCTTGCCATAAACCAGGAATCGCGTATTCTCTACGTTATTAAGTGGGTTCCTGATGCCAGTCTTATTTTAGACGACAAACTTGCATGTTTTTTGTGAAGCGTACTCCTGCGTGTGCGGCCAAGTCCTCGATCGCCTAGGGAAGGAGAGTTGGTTCTATGGTGGTGCGCGTTCTCGTGCAGCATATTAACATGTGCTGCTATACTATCTACGGGACGGGCAGCGATGTTTTCGGTTTCGGAAAGATTTTCCAGCTCCTTGCAAACTGTTTATTGTTGCATGCGGTAGGGTTTCCTGTATAGACCGTTGAGCCCAAACGCACCTCCCCCTTACTTACTTCTGATGCCAGATCTTCATAAAAAAAAGTACATGGACTACAGGAGAAAGTGGCGAGCGCCCCTTTCAGATCAATTGGCTGGGGTCGCCCAGAGGATCCAGCACTTGTCTAACACCGGCAAGCCCGTTTTCTTCGAGCTGCACTTCTCCATGGATGCTTTCAGGTTGAAGCCGCAGTTGTGCCTGTCTTTCTTTGCACTTTTCATGTTTCTCATGAAGGACTTCTTTTGCCGTCGCTGCTCCCAGTTTCCAGGCCTGCTCACTGGAGACAATGTATTCTGTGAACTTTATTAAGCTGGACCGAGGTGGGTCTCTGACCTCGTGGTGTGGATCTCCCTCCCTGGCCCATTTCACTCGGACGAGTCTGCTTGCTTTTAACCGCGCAGCCTCCCAGGCCGAGCACTGTAGCAGTGTGTGACCTGGAGTGTCCTCATGTGCCTCTTGGCAAAATACGCATATCGGCGACAAAGCCTTTCCAATTCGGGACAAATACGAGTTGAAGTTTCCGTGTCCTGTGAGGATTTGGGTGAGGTGATAGGTGAGGTCTCCCCCAGGCCTCTCTATCCATGCCTTGATATCTGGCAGCAGTACGCGTAGGGATCCTCCAGGACCCCCGGGGGGGATGGCGTCCCACTCCTCCTGCCATGTCTTAATTGTGTTGTTTCTCTTGCTGTCTTTTTCCGTTTGGGTAGGGGAACCTAATTCCCATAGTCGCTTCCTTTCGAGTGCCTTAAGATCCCAGGGGATCGACCCTGCAAGCACCAGAGCAGCATTTGTGCTGACTGTGCGGTACCCCTGGATTACCCTCAGGGCTGCCACCCTCTGGGTCCTCCGTAGAATCTGTTTCGCTTTCTTCGTCTTGAGAGTTGCTCTCACCCAAACTGGCGCTCCAAATAATGCAATTGATTCCGCGACCGTCATTAGCAGTGCCCTTGTGCGGGCCCGGGGGCCATGGATGTTCGGCAGAATCTTGGCTATAGCACACACTGCCTTGGCTGCTTTTGTCGTTGCCTTTTTTATGTGGCTGAGGCCTTTCATCGCAGTATCCAGTATGACCCCGAGATAGCGGACTTCCTTTACAATTTTAATATCCTCGCCGTCAAGCTGTAGAGTGAGCGGACGGATCTTCTTTCTCCCTGTGAGGAGTATTGCTTCGCTTTTTTCAGGGGCAAGTCTGAGTCCCGCTGCGCTCATCCACTCTGACGTTAGGTAAACAGCTTTATTCATATTTAGTTCAAGTTCGTCGGCAGTTTTAGCCTGCACGACTATCGCCAGGTCGTCGGCATAGGCTACTGTGTCCACTCCTTTGGGCAGGCCTGTCAGACGGAGGACGTCGTCGTAAACCAAATTCCAGAGAAGTGGGCCAAGTATAGACCCCTGCGGGACCCCGGCTGTCATTTGGAAGCTGACCTGGCCGTTGACAACTGTTCGTGCTTTAAGGTAGCTAGAAATTACATTTACCAGATACGAGGGGACTTTTTTCGTATCAGTGTGTCCAGAATTGTTTTCCATGGTAGACTGTTGAAGGCGTTCTTAACGTCTAGGAGAGCGACTAGGAGGAGCTGCCGTGTCTGTATAGTGGAACTTCGTAACGAATCCGCCCTACTTGCAACGCGTTGTATTGCAGTTAGGACTGACCGGTTCTTGCGGAAGCCGTACTGTGTGTCCGAAAGCAGGCCGTGTTCCTCTGCGAAGAGCCTCAGTCTTTCTTTAATTATGGCCTCGTATCCTTTTGCCAGCGCACTCAGCAGGCATATCGGTCGGTATCCCCCGTTTCCCTTGGGAATGAGGACGACTTCAGCACGCTTCCAGGATAGCGGAAAAGTGCCGCTTTTGAGTAGGACATTGAAAGAGTCCGCAACTATCTCAGGGTGCTCTGTAAAGAGAAGTTTCACTGCCTCAGGGGGAACCCCGTCTGGTCCGGGGGCTTTTCCGGTCTTTTGCCTGTGAGCTGCGCGTAGAACCTCGTGTGGTTCAATAGACGGAAACTCGGCCTCACCTTCCAGCCCGGGAATGTTCTCATAAATTGCCCTTTCGAAAGGTGCGTGGGTCGGGAACAGCTTAGTTAGTACCGTCTTGGTTTGCTGTTCGTCCAGGGAAACAGGGGTCTTTTTTTTATTACCCCTGACTATCTTGTAAGGTTTTCCCCAGGGATCGTCCTCGACCTCGTTGAGGAGCTTTCTATGGCCGCTAGTCTTACTGTCGGCTATGGCTTGCTTAAGTAAGGCCCGGCTTCTTCTATACTCTTGCAATTCTTGATTGCGTGCGTCTGCGTCTCGTTGTTTCAGTTTGAGAGCACGCCTTGCTTTGCAGCACTCTTTTCGTTTGTCTGCGATCTCCTGCGTCCACCAATATTTAGGCGGGACGTTCCCTCGCTTGGGGTGAGCGCTGTTGGTACACGTAGTCTTGCACACCTCTACAAGGAGTGCTTGTAGATCTTCTGCAGTTATGTGGGGGCTGGATAGGGCTTTTATTTTCCTCCCGAGTTCTTTCTTGAACCTTGACTCGTTTGTGAGTCTGAATCGCTTCTTAAGGGGAGGAACTGATCGAAAGTTTTGAATTCTCAGTCGAGTCTCAATGCAGAAATAGTCGCTCAGGTTTTCCTCGTCCACTAGAACCTTCCAGCTTATAACTTTTGGCGCGAGGATGTCGTTACATAACGTGATATCCACGTAAGACTCGCTGCCGTGGCGGTGGAAAGTAGCTTCTTTTCCGTCGTTTAATACTTGAAGATCGAGTGATGCTGCCCATTCTAGTAGAGTTCTGCCCCTTTTATCGGCTCGAGGTGATCCCCAGACTTCTGACGCTGAGTTAAAATCCCCGGTTATTAGCACTCCATTTCCGGTTTTCGTGTCGCGTATCGATTCTGCGAGGTCATCTAGGAAGCGCTCGAAATCTTCGTGCAAGCAGTTGGGGCTGATGTAGGCCGAATATATTCTGCCGACTTCTTTTACTTCGATCCAGCAAAACCCATTTCCGTGTCCTCTATCAAGCACTTGCACATTCTGTTTAATTATGATCGCTGTGTCTAGCATAGGGTCTTTGTCCCAAGTCTCTGATTCTTTGGTTTTCCTTCTGTTGGGTTCGCTAAGGGCCATCACATCAGTTTTTCTTCTCCATGCTATTTCTTCTATCATATCATGGGCCGGCCTGCTTCTGTTGCAGTTGGCCTGAATTATGCTAATTTCACTAATCATTTTTGTGCGGAGGAGTCGCGCTGGGCCGAAATTCTAGCCGCGCAATTGGGCCCCTGTGTCCTCCATTCGTTAGGTCCTTTTGAGCCAGTGGCAAGAGCCTGTTGTTCGGTCGTAGGCTCCTCGTTCTTCTTATTTGGCTCTGCGTGCCCTGTCTTGTCCCTGCTAGCTTGCCTTACAGTTTGGCGCTCCTGCATCTTAGTTTTAAGAAGTTGGAGATATTTGGGGCATGCTGTAGATCTAGCTCTGTGGCCCTCGTCGTTGCATACGTAGCATTTAGGAAGTACCGCTTTACAGTCACGGGCTAGATGGTCCTCCTGCCCACAGCGGTAGCATTTCTGCTTCTCTGCCTTCTTGTTTTTACATGCAAAGGCCGTGTGCCCGATTTCATGGCAGTTGTAGCACTTGGGCAGGGTTATCCATTCCTCGACTCTACAACTGTTTCCTCCGACGGTCACGATCTTCTTCAGTAGGATTCTGCGGGCTTCAGTCCTTGGTAAGGTGACCAAGCACTGCCAACTGCGTCTGTTCTTAGTAGCCCTGGGAGCTTCCGTGCGAATCTTGGTAGACTCTTGGAGCTTCAGTATCTTTTGAATGTCCTGTTCTATAGAAAGCGCCGTAAGTAACGGGCTGATTCCCCGAAGGACAACAGTTGCTGTAGGGCCGCTGTACTGCCTAGTGTCGACCTCTCCGCCCGTCTTTTGTCTGAGGATCTCTGCAAACGTTGTGCTGCTGCCTGGGCTTTTTTCTTCAACTCTTAGGATGATGTCTCCTCCCTTATTAGTAATGACCGTCCCTATTTTTACCCCGCTATTCGCCGTGTTGACTAGTGGGCGCATTTTTTCAATCATGTCTTCTGACGAAGAGCTTATAAGCATTACCTGATCCCTTGCCACAGCGGTAAGCTGAATATTTAGCATATCCTCTTAAGTGTCTAAGCTAAGCTCATTGAAGATTTGAGCTTAAATATAGTGAGTACAGTCCTAAAGTTAAGGAAACCTTGGTTAAGGAAACCGACTTTATTCTAATTTCTTCAATATGTCTGGTAAAACACAGTGTGGTGTCAGTGCTACTCCCAAGTATCTAAAGTTGTTGACCAACTCTAGTACATGCCCACTCATCTTTATGTTATAGTCACCTTAAGCATATGCCCCTCCTCTGCTAAAACGCATCACTTCTGCTTGTGACACGTTGATGTTCAGCTTGTTTTCGCAACACCATCGTGCAGTCTCATTCAAGTAAGTTTGGAGGTGCTGTCTCGATTTTCCCTTAATGACAAAGTCGTCTGCATAAAACACGTGGTGAGCTTTTACTTCTCGGAGGCATTTTCCAAGACCAGCTGCGTACAGTGCTGTGGCACGCCAATTGTTTGAGTGACCTCCTTGGCAATCGCGTGAGCTCCGTTTAAAATTGTGATACGCTGATCGGCAAAAATATCTCGGATAAAGTTATACATTCGGCCTTAAATATTAAAATCTTCACGAAGAGCGAGTAAAAGCAGATCTCTCGGTACTGCGTCAAAAGCTGTTTTAGCGAGCGCTGTTCGGGCAACAGTGGCGGCAGCAGGCTAATGCCGGGAATACATTTGGCCTTAAAGAACCCAAATGAACAGTATCTTCCGTCCCCGTTAAAAAGAAGACGAACGTGTTTTGTCAATTTTATTCCTTCTGCAGGTTATTGGATGGTAACTATTATAATCAATCATATTTAAACGTCAACCTTTGACACAGAAAAATGTCAGACTTTTCTGCCTAGAGCGTTTCGTCGCGAAGTTCTTTCTACGAATGGAGGGATGTTCAGATAAGCTAAAGCAAATGACTTGCTGGCTCTGTTCGTGGCTTCTCTTATCGTAAATGATAAGGTCTTTCATCTTGCTCAGCAGATCATGCATGCCTGTTAGAGGACGGAATGCGGAAATTAAAAGGACTCTTCAACTGGCTTACTGGGGGTGTGTCGAATGTAGCTGATTAACCTCTATAGCGTAGTTGTTTGATCCAACGTGTATCGCGTTAGCATAGTGCCACACTCGCATTGAACGATTGTGTTCATATCAGTAGGTGAGGGCACATTACATATTTGTTGCCGACAGATTTGCAGAGAGTTAGCTTTTTGCTATTGCAACACTTGCTGCTGCAGCTCGTTGATGCTGCTGCTTCTGCTTTAAGTATAAGGATTCTAGCGATGGACATTTAGCAGGAGCAGCAGCACCATTCTCATATCAGTATCGCCGACTGTGGCATTCGGTATAGAAGAGCTAAACTGCTGCTGGTTGTGGTGTCGCACGCGGGGGCACAGGTTGCAGGCGATGGTGACTAGCGAGTGTATGTTGTAGTGAGGGGGAAGAAAGGTCAAGGCGTTGAGTCTCTACCGCTGCCCCCTCCGCCGCGCCTGAAGCTGTTGCTGCTTCCGCTGCCGCCTCTTGCTGCTAGTAAGATGCATACGATGCGTCGTCCAGTCGTTCGCGGCGGCGGCTGGCTCGATGAAATGAGCAGTGGTTGATCGGGCGCCCGGCCGACTCCCGACTATTGCTACCTACCGAATATTACTCCTAACCCAGCAGCCAACGGGGCGGTGGCTTAAACAAGATGTGCGCGCAATGCTGGGTTTGCCCGCCTGCCGTCTGCTCGCCGTCTAGCTCTTACTCTTAAGAACTGTTTTGGTGGCACATGATCGATTCTGGCTATCGTTGTTGTTGTTGTTGTTGTTGCTTCTGTTAATGTTGTTATTGCTGTTGTTTCGGTTGATGTTGTTGTTATCACCTTCAAATGTTATCGCCTTCCAATCGCAATGTCGTTGATTTACTCTCTGCAGTTGATAAACCTATGCAGTCTCCCGGCCAAGCAAGCCACAACCGCAAACACGCGGCTCGAGCACCTTCAGTTTTGTCGGCGTCAGCTTCCTCTGTCAAAAACGAGTTGCTTGGACGCGGTAGAACGTCGGCTCTGGTTGAAGTCCGCATTCGTAACGGCAGGCATGCGTAACAAACAAACTAACTAACTAGAGCTCCTTCTGTATGTCTTTGTCTAATCGAACCATGTTGAGCTGCAGCGGCGCACGAGATCTATCGTACAATGCAAACCGTCTAAATGACGTCGAAGCGTCACGTACCGGCCGCAATAATGGGTCAAGCAACGACGAACAACAACGTTTAAATAACAAAGATTTGACACCTAAGAAAACACTTGAACGTGTTCTGTCTTGGTGTAATACAGTAGCGTTTTGATTCTGTTCTAATGCAATAGTATGCTTAAGTTAGCCCATGGAATACAAGCACAAAGTATTTAACAACGGAAGTTGAAATAATATGTCTGGCCCGATAGTCCTCTACGACATTGACTCGTAATATATATGTCAGTAGGGCAGCTCGATTTGCTAGAAGCCTCGACACCAACGTTTAAGGGTTAATCGCGTTACACCACGTGCCGATGTAAAGATATTTAAAGGCAGCAGAAAGCAGTTGTAGGCAGACTTTTGTCTTGTGTTTAGTAATTGACTTTCAGGGTAACTAGACAAATTCGATAAACAATGACAAAAATGCCACTGTATAGTTACAGTTCGGTTTGTTGCAAGGTATACCTTTAGTTCGTCAGTGACGAATACATATGTTTGCGTATTAGAAGCCTAAAACAATGCCCTGTAGACAGAATGACAGGCGCTTATTATCCGGATAATGAGTTATCATTCATTGCTCACAGCGGCGAACGACTTGCATATCGCCCTTGCTCAGCTGGTCCATGATATTGCCGTGGCGACTATTATCCCGTAGCTCCATGCACCTATGGACAACTAATTTGTAGATTAATTCAAGTACGTATGGTACAAGCTATACTAAGCACGCCTGATGGCACCTAGGTCACGATGTGCGACCACGATATCACCTGCATACATTACGACCACGTTTTTTAGTACATCTATATACATTCTATATACAGTGTGACTCTCGGAGACACTGTTACTACATAATATATATGCTGTCTCACATCACCCAAATTTAGTATATTAGACGCTCCATACAAGGTTGTTCCCAAAATAATGTATCTACTTCACCCTTGTTGTAAAGGAGGTGGTGCAACAATTTAAGTGCTGCGCCTTATCCTGCATAGTACCTGGTACACTTCTGCAGGCAGATCCACCAGGTGCACAACTGATACTCCTCGTACCAGGTAATGCTAACCATGTACTAGGTACCTGGGCTGTACGTGGCGATTAATACATACAGCATCAGATCAAAGGTGCAAAGCATTGAAAACATGCTAGCTGGTGGACTGCCTGACAGCAGGTACACAAAGCGGCTCATCGAGCATCAACAAAAAACACCTGCTTCATTATTACGACAAGCACCTTTTAAGTTGGTTGAAATTCGCTTCGTGATTTAGTGTCATATTCTGTTAAGACCATACATGAACCATTAGACTAATCTTAAGCATAGAAAGCTTCACGGCTTACAATACGGACAGTTTTCGCACATCACTTACTTTCTCGTAAATCGAAACGAAAGCTCTAGTGTTTTACTGCCGCCGTATTGCATTTGCGGCGCTGACGGCAAGCTGTTTGTAAACAACGTTGTTCTTTACTTTTTCATCATGAATACAACTCAGAAGGAGAACCTCATTAAAGTGTACTATGAACAATTGTTTGGTTAAAATAATGTTTTGTGGGCACGTGATCTGCTAGAAAACAGAGCACAGTGTTTTTCAAGTAAGCCCGCTTCTATGTACGAAGTGTGTACGCGGCGACTGCAACACACAGAACCAAACCACGTCCAACCAGGAAGAGCTAGTTGACTCGTAGAGAGATTATACATACATATTGTTTATTTCGCAATAATTTTGCATTTCAAGATGGTACATAAATACAATACAATCATCATTATATACAATTTTAACACTTTAGCGACCGTCCCACCGGGCAAGAAAGTGCAAAGACCGCCGATGCGACTGGCAGCTCGCTGCGTGGTATTTAGCGCATACCTGCGAGCAGAACCGGCAACGACATTGATCGCCAACTTGGTGAAATCCTTGAGTTGAACACACCAAGTGATGATAGCCATGTACAATGTACCTTGTGTACACGTGCCGGCTAGTGCATGCCATTCCCTCCCAAAGCTCCCTGGTGAGGTACACATCTAACTGCGCTACCTCAGCCGAGGCCTCGGTCACTTTTCCCTGCCACAATAACAAAAATTGTTGAAGTGGCATTGTAATAGGTGACTTAAGCCTGACTCTGATTATTTCCACTGCCGGTCCGCAACCCGCTAGCAGGTACACAAAGCGATTCCTTGCCGTGCGCGGCAAGCAAAGAACGCGCTTCATATATATTGTGAAGCATCTTTCTAGCTGCGCAAAATTTGCGGCGGAAAGATGGCCCCACACCCTGCCAAGGCTGTAGCTCAACATTGGCACAATCTTAAGCTCAAAAAGACGCAATGCAGCACTCAGAGACAGTCGTCGAAGATCTCTCACCTCTGTGTGAATAGAGGCAATAGCCGCCCGACACCTGTCGCCGATGTGCTTGGTAAAAGTCGTTCCCGTATAGTGCAGTCTCAGACCCAAATACGGGAAGGAGTTGACAAACTCCAGCGGTAGAGCGTAGAGAGATTATCCACTCGTCAAACACGATCAGGTTGCTGGACCACCGGGACCTTTGCCGCGGCCGCCGAAGCAGCCAGGACGCTTCACAATGCTCGCCTGCCCTAGACACTGAGCAGGAATTACCAGGAGGTGTGCCACGCTAAGCATCCCCGCGGATTAAATCATCGAGGTCACACAAGTCCATTACGAGATGATTCGCAGGGGGTCTCAAGATATCGTCATTCTGTCGAGTAGTGCACTCGCCCCTTTCCACCCCTTGCACATTGACTCTCGCCCCCTCGTGCTTGAAATAGTCGGCGCTGAACTTAGCTGGTACATTCTCCTTGGTTGGTTGTGAATAAGCAGGTTCTGTGCTGTTGGTCCGCTAGAATCAACTTTGAGGAACTACGACGAACGTCCCAAGAAGCCCTTCGTAATTCTGTCATTCAGTGTACCGTGGCAGAAATATAATGCCTAAAGTCGAGGACGCGAAGCTTTTGGAAGGTGAGGAGCAACACCTGCCTCAAAGTCCCGAACCTTATACTCAGTCGGGACTTTGCGATTCTGTGTTGACAGTATCAGCTTCAAACGTTCCTGACGCGTCTTCAGCCTCAGACGTGCGTGACGCGTCTTCACCTTCAGACGTGCGTGACGCGTTTTCACCTTCAAACATGCCAGACGCGTCTTCACCTTCAAGTGTGCCTGATGCGTCTTCTCCTTTAAACGTGCCTGATACGTCTGCTCCTTCAAACGTGTCTGGTGCGTCTTCCTCAGACGTGCGTGATGCGTCTTCACCTTCACCGTCAAGTACACTGACATCTCACTGTACTGCGCTGCCGCAGGCCAGCGTTTTTACGAGTGTGGAACGTCTTGCTAGCTCAAGCAGCCCCACCGTGACGGTTCCGCTCGCAACGAAGCTGCTCGCTCAAATTTATCCAAAGTCACGAGCCACCGTTCTCGGCTCCAGTGTCCAGAAATGTCACTTCTGCAAGTTTGTGACGTTTCGGCCACATCACTTTAACCGTCACATTTTGACGCACACCGGCACGAAGCCGTTCCAATGCGACTTTTGCGATTTCAAGTGTGCCAGAGCTGATGCTCTTAAACAGCACAAACAAACGCATGTAAAGGAGAACGAGCTGCTGTGTAGACACTGCTTCTGTCTGACCGAAAGTAAAGAGGACCTGAAAAACCACTTCCTCATTAAACACACGTTCATCTGTCAGCAGTGTAACCAGGTGTTTCCGACTCTCAAGAAACTCCGCCATCACGAGGGAACCCATAAGGTGTACAAGTGTCGCTTTTGTGAGCTGACGTCAATCCACGCGAAGAAAGTTGAGCGTCACGAACGCTCAACGCACGGCGTCGTTGAGGCTCGGGGCGCTGTTGAGCTGGTCTTCCCAGTTGACCTGAGCATGCCCAGCGGCTCCAATCGAGCCAATAACCGCCAGGGCACCGGGGGAAGCACGACAAGCAACAATCCAGACAGTAGCCCAAGTGATATTCAGAGCAGCTCCGGCAGCGGTAACGAAGAACCTGCAGTGGATGGAGACGAGTCCACCTTGCGCCTAATGGCTATGATATTGACAAGGTTCAAAACGTATCCATGCACAGGAGAAACTCTGAACTAATCGACTCGTCGCAACCGAGTACAAGTGTAAGCGGCCCCTTTATAACTTCCCCAATCTTTCCTGCCGCCCTTCTCGAGGCGGCGATAAAACGTCCGGGTCAATTCGCCGTCGCAGCAAACAGAGGCTTTAGGTTCATGTAGTCATGCCATGTGTAGGTGAGCTAACTAAACATGTATTTATAGTACTGAAAATGTATTTATAGTACTAAACATGTATTTATGGTAAAAAAATTATTTATAGCACTAAAAATGTATTTATAGTACTAAAAACTACTAAAAATGGAATCAATAAAATGCCAATACGTATTTTTGGTAATTTACATGTCTTTTATTTAGAAGCAGTCGTTGATAGTAATGACTGTAGGAGACGCTATATAACTATTTTTTTTCAGCAAAAACTAGGCACAAACAAAAAAACGTAGACGTTTCTTCCGTAATTCCCGTTTTGTGATGAAACCGTTGCAAACCTTCGTAATAGCGCATGAATTGCTAATGCATTACTTGAAAATCTACCCTCTGGGGACGATTTTCAGGCAGATATACTAGCCAAATATTATGAGCTGCACTTACGTTAACCAGGGACAGGTATAACTTATCACCCCAAAGTATTGCGTATTATAATTGATCCAACTCCCCATCCACCGAAAAGTACTGCAGGCACGAGGCGCTTACAATTTGTTGGCCAGCTTTAGGCGCGTATCTTGCCATAAACTAGGAATCGCGTATTCTCTACGTTATTTAAGTGGGTTCCTGATGCCAGTTCTTTATTTCTTAGATCCCAGGAAATTTATCTAGACAAAACTTGCATGTCTGTTGTGGAAGCCGTACTCGTGCTGTGCTGCGTGCCATAGGTCCTTCGATCGCGCTGAGGAGAAGGCGTGTGGTTTCTCTGGTCGCGCGCGTTCTCGTAAGTGTGCAGCATATTATAACATAATGCTGTCTATTACTAATGCTACGGGACGGCGCTCAGAGCCGATTGTTTTTTCGGGTTTTCGGGAAGATTTTTCCAAGCTCTGCTGGTCTTGGCAACTACTGGTTTTATTGTTGCATTGCGCGTATGAGGTGTTCCTGTGATAGACCCATAGACCCAGGGACTCGACCATGGCCTTGGGCCGTGTCTCTGTCGAGGATGCTCCAGACCATTTAGAAGAATTGCTTTCATGTTAGGTAAAGCTAATTTGAGACCTCGCGTGTGGAGATGTTGTTAGATATCCACCAGGGCTCCGTTGACTGTACCTTCGAGCCGATCCTCGTCACAGACGATAATGATTAGTGCCAGATTTTCTGGGTAGGCGACGCAATGATCTCCCAGGGCATGTGGGAAAACAAATACTTATAAGTTATATTTCGCAAGGTTGGTCCCAGCATGAACTTTTGGGGGGCACGACTGTGATGTAGAGTCCACGCCTTCGTGTGTAGTTGCTTGGTCTTTTAGATACGACGCTAGGATACGTAGTAGGTAGTTGAACACGACTTTGTTTACAAGTACTTTGTTAATGGCGTCCCACAAAAAAAGCGCATTAAGCTCTTATCGTTATATATATATATATATATATATATATATATATATATAAAGACATTTGTTGATTTGAAAATTTTTCCCTTTAGGCAGAGGTATTGGTGATATCCGTACCAGGTTATTTTGCAGATTACTGCTCTGTTTTGTTGCACATCTTTTTTCCATCTGCTGCTAAAAAATGCGAGCCCGTCTGTAAAAATTTGGATTACAAAGTTGCAGTTTTGCCGTTCTCTGTGTTGCTTGTATGCCTCAAGCGCTTCGTGATCAAATTGGTAATTGCGGTGCTCTAGGTTTTCTATAAATCGCCGGGCCCGGTGGCATCGTGCATTCCGCCTGCGCCTCGCGACCGGAGATGACACATAGGTGTGCAGGTTCGAGGCTCATTGCACATTTGCAGCACCAACGTAGATGAGGCAGTTTTTACTAAACCAAGTGCTCTTAAAAGAAACATAGTTTTAATCTCGTCGATATTCTCGGGGTTGTCTAATGTTAACTTGGATGATATAGGTCTGAGGCAATAAGTTACTGTGAAAAGGATTTTGAACTTTATTTATATAATTTGTTTTATGTTAGCACTTTAGAGTGAATAGTTAAGGCTTCTACCCGCGCGCTGAATCAACTTCAGTGTAAGCAGGCTTGGCCCTCCCATTGACTCTGTCTGGACCGCACCTGTACGTACCATCGAAGGGGCTAATGAGTCGGTTACAGCTGCGTCCAACGCAAGCATGCGACAACGCTAAAATGGGGTTAGAGAGAGAGCTCCAACCCCATGACTACTAACGGATCGAAGCCTGGCTTTATCAACCACGGTAGGGGCTCTGTCAATCAGGCTTGCTAATCGCTCTTCTTACAAGGGGGCTGTCCAACTGCTCTGCTTAGTTCTTTCAACGAGAGGGGAGCCGAATAAAGATGGCAATCTGTTGGTCAACCTTTGTAGTTATACGCTAAAGCTTCCCACCCATCGTTATTTAATAATGCCCTAACTATCTCCGCAGCCTGAGTCAAAGATGACATGATCGCGGGTCCGGCCATCATGACCGCGTCTCGCATACCTTTTTTTTTTTTTGGAGGACTAACTGGGAAATGCAGGACGCACACACGGTCACCACTGCAGGCTTGCAACTGCAAGTGTGGGGCTCCAACCCACTAAAAACCAGTCATGTCCCCCTACCCCCCCCCCAGCAGGGAAGTGCTGTTCGCATTACTACAAACTACTGGGGGGGGGGTGTAATAGCCCGGTTTACTGATCACTCCTGTTAAAACACTCCTGATGGCGGTCGCAATTGTGCACCAATCACCCTGTGAAGTTGTCATTCTTGCGACCAGAGCAGGAAGACCAGATGAAGTCGACGAAGTGTAGTCGCGAAGATTCTGCAGAGGTCGGCGCTGGGCCTCCCAGGCGGGGCAAAACAGGACCGTGTGCTCGGGTGTGTCGTCCACCAATTGGTTGCAGTGGAGACATGTTGGGCCCACTGCCTTCCCAATTCGGTAAAGGTAGGAGCGAAACTCCCCGTGTCCCGTAAGCACTTGCGTGATGTAGTAGTCTACTTCCCATCACGTGACTCAAGTGCTCACAGGGCATGGCAACTTCGAGAGTTACCTCTTTAGAATAGGAAAAGCAGATACGCCACTCTGCATGCACTGTGAAGGAACAACGGAGGACACGCCGGAACACACAATATTGCTGTGCCCGGCGTGGGCTCCATTACGCAAGGACATAACCACAGCAAGTGACGGCAGTCTTAAGAAGCTGGCACACCTTCTTATGTACTCACGTAATGACTGGAATCTTATAGCTCGAACAATCGAACGTATTATGCACGCCAAAGAAGAGAAGAATCGTTTTTACTTGACAAGGCCCCGTGAGGCACTCCAGGGCAGCTAAGATAAGGACGCTACTATTTACCCCCCCCCCTCAATTGTTTGAAGTATTGCTTGCGCAGTTCCCAGTTGAGTGTGGGGATGGGGACATGACTGGTTTTTAGTGGATTGGAGCCCCACACTACCGGCCCACATTTGCAGTGAGCTTTCCTGCCGTGGTGTCCGTGTGTGCAAACCGCATTTCCCAGTTAGTCCCTCAAAAAAAAAAAAAAAAATTCCCCTCCAGGGCGGCCAATCCATGCCCTTATATCTGGGAGGAGAGCTTTTGTTCTTGCGCCAGGGCATTCGCTCTGAATGTTGTTCCACTGTTATTGCCAGCTATCTAGCGTTGCCTGTCGCTCAGCGTCCTTGCTTCTTGACGGATCTTCCTAGAGTCGACGTCGTTCCTCGGCCTTGAGATCCCATGGCACGGTGCCAGCTAGCAACAGGGCCGCTGCCGTGCTCACCGTTCGGTATGCGCTGATAATGCGCAGAGCCGTGACCCGTTGCGCTTTTCGAAGCATGCGTCTTCGTGAGGCCGTTGCAAGCGTGGCCTTTGGCCAGACTGGGGCACCGTATAAGACAATTGACTCCGCCACCGACATAAGAAGACGGCGTGTAGATTGGCGCGGGCCGTAGGTGTTGGGCATTAGACGACCGAGGTTGTTGGCCGCCTTAAGCGCTTTCCCGCATGCATGCTGTTGGAGTGAATGCCCCTTAAGGCTTTTTTCTAAGACGACTCCGAGGTATCGGACGGAGTTAGACACGTTGATGCCATGCCCCTCAAGCACGATCTGCAAAGACCTGCAGCGCTTTTGTCCCAGAAGTATTGCTTCACTCTTAGTCGGCGCGAGGGTCAGTCTGGCATACCTAAGCTGCCTAGAAGGACCATAAGCATTACCTGATCCCTTGCCACAGCGGTAAGCTGAATATTTAGCATATCCTCTTAAGTGTCTAAGCTAAGCTCATTGAAGATTTGAGCTTAAATATAGTGAGTACAGTCCTAAGGTTAAGGAAACCTTGGTTAAGGAAACCGACTTTATTCTAATTTCTTCAATATGTCTGGTAAAACACAGTGTGGTGTCAGTGCTACTCCCAAGTATCTAAAGTTGTTGACCAACTCTAGTACATGCCCACTCATCTTTATGTTATAGTCACCTTAAGCATATGCCCCTCCTCTGCTAAAACGCATCACTTCTGCTTGTGACACGTTGATGTTCAGCTTGTTTTCGCAACACCATCGTGCAGTCTCATTCAAGTAAGTTTGGAGGTGCTGTCTCGATTTTCCCTTAATGACAAAGTCGTCTGCATAAAACACGTGGTGAGCTTTTACTTCTCGGAGGCATTTTCCAAGACCAGCTGCGTACAGTGCTGTGGCACGCCAATTGTTTGAGTGACCTCCTTGGCAATCGCGTGAGCTCCGTTTAAAATTGTGATACGCTGATCGGCAAAAATATCTCGGATAAAGTTATACATTCGGCCTTAAATATTAAAATCTTCACGAAGAGCGAGTAAAAGCAGATCTCTCGGTACTGCGTCAAAAGCTGTTTTAGCGAGCGCTGTTCGGGCAACAGTGGCGGCAGCAGGCTAATGCCGGGAATACATTTGGCCTTAAAGAACCCAAATGAACAGTATCTTCCGTCCCCGTTAAAAAGAAGACGAACGTGTTTTGTCAATTTTATTCCTTCTGCAGGTTATTGGATGGTAACTATTATAATCAATCATATTTAAACGTCAACCTTTGACACAGAAAAATGTCAGACTTTTCTGCCTAGAGCGTTTCGTCGCGAAGTTCTTTCTACAAATGGAGGGATGTTCAGATAAGCTAAAGCAAATGACTTGCTGGCTCTGTTCGTGGCTTCTCTAATCGTAAATGATAAGGTCTTTCATCTTGTTTAGCAGATCATGCATGCCTGTTAGAGGACGGAATGCGGAAATTAAAAGGACTCTTCAACTGGCTTACTGGGGGTGTGTCGAATGTAGCTGATTAACCTCTATAGCGTAGTTGTTTGATCCAACGTGTATCGCGTTAGCATAGTGCCACACTCGCATTGAACGATTGTGTTCATATCAGTAGGTGAGGGCACATTACATATTTGTTGCCGACAGATTTGCAGAGAGTTAGCTTTTTGCTATTGCAACTCTTGCTGCTGCAGCTCGTTGATGCTGCTGCTTCTGCTTTAAGTATAAGGATTCTAGCGATGGACATTTAGCAGGAGCAGCAGCACCATTCTCATATCAGTATCGCCGACTGTGGCATTCGGTATAGAAGAGCTAAACTGCTGCTGGTTGTGGTGTCGCACGCGGGGGCACAGGTTGCAGGCGATGGTGACTAGCGAGTGTATGTTGTAGTGAGGGGGAAGAAAGGTCAAGGCGTTGAGTCTCTACCGCTGCCCTCTCCGCCGCGCCTGAAGCTGTTGCTGCTTCCGCTGCCGCCTCTTGCTGCTAGTAAGATGCATACGATGCGTCGCCCAGTCGTTCGCGGCGGCGGCTGGCTCGATGAAATGAGCAGTGGTTGATCGGGCGCCCGGCCGACTCCCGACTATTGCTACCTACCGAATATTACTCCTAACCCAGCAGCCAACGGGGCGGTGGCTTAAACAAGATGTGCGCGCAATGCTGGGTTTGCCCGCCTGCCGTCTGCTCGCCGTCTAGCTCTTACTCTTAAGAACTGTTTTGGTGGCACATGATCGATTCTGGCTATCGTTGTTGTTGTTGTTGTTGTTGCTTCTGTTAATGTTGTTATTGCTGTTGTTTCGGTTGATGTTGTTGTTATCACCTTCAAATGTTATCGCCTTCCAATCGCAATGTCGTTGATTTACTCTCTGCAGTTGATAAACCTATGCAGTCTCCCGGCCAAGCAAGCCACAACCGCAAACACGCGGCTCGAGCACCTTCAGTTTTGTCGGCGTCAGCTTCCTCTGTCAAAAACGAGTTGCTTGGACGCGGTAGAACGTCGGCTCTGGTTGAAGTCCGCATTCGTAACGGCAGGCATGCGTAACAAACAAACTAACTAACTAGAGCTCCTTCTGTATGTCTTTGTCTAATCGAACGAAATGTTGAGCTGCAGCGGCGCACGATATCTATCGTACAATGCAAACCGTCTAAATGACGTCGAAGCGTCACGTACCGGCCGCAATAATGGGTCAAGCAACGACGAACAACAACGTTTAAATAACAAAGATTTGACACCTAAGAAAACACTTGAACGTGTTCTGTCTTGGTGTAATACAGTAGTGTTTTGATTCTGTTCTAATGCAATAGTATGCTTAAGTTAGCCCATGGAATACAATCACAAAGTATTTAACAACGGAAGTTGAAATAATATGTCTGGCCCGATAGTCCTCTATGACATTGACTCGTAATATATATGTCAGTAGGGCAGCTCGATTTGCTAGAAGCCTCGACACCAGCGTTTAAGGGTTAATCGCGTTACACCACGTGCCGATGTAAAGATATTTAAAGGCAGCAGAAGACAGTTGTAGGCAGACTTTTGTCTCGTGTTTAGTAATTGACTTTCAGGGTAACTAGACAAATTCGATAAACAATGACAAAAATGCCACTGTATAGTTACAGTTCGGTTTATTGCAAAGTATACCTTTAGTTCGTCAGTGACGAATACATATGTTTGCGTATTAGAAGCCTAAAACAATGCCCTGTAGACAGAATGACAGGCGCTTATTATCCGGATAATGAGTTATCATTCATTGCTCACAGCGGCGAACGACTTGCATATCGCCCTTGCTCAGCTGGTCCATGATATTGCAGTGGCGACTATTATCCCGTAGCTCCATGCACCTATGGACAACTAATTTGTAGATTAATTCAAGTACGTATGGTACAAGCTATACTAAGCACGCCTGATGGCACCTAGGTCACGATGTGCGACCACGATATCACCTGCATACATTACGACCACGTTTTTTAGTACATCTATATACATTCTATATACAGTGTGACTCTCGGAGACACTGTTACTACATAATATATATGCTGTCTCACATCACCCAAATTTAGTATATTAGACGCTTCATACAAGGTTGTTCCCAGAATAATATATCTCTTTCACCCTTGTTGTAAAGGAGGTGGTGAAACAATTTAAGTGCTGCGCCTTATCCTGCATAGTACCTGGTACACTTCTGCAGGCAGATCCACCAGGTGCACAACTGATACTCCTCGTACCAGGTAATGCTAACCATGTACTAGGTACCTGGGCTGTACGTGGCGACTAATACATACAGCATCAGATCATAGGTGCAAAGCATTGAAAACATGCTAGCTGGTGGACTGCCTGACAGCAAATACACAAAGCGGCTCATCGAGCATCAACAAAAAACAACTGCTTCATTATTACGACAAGCACCTCTTAAGTTGGTTGAAATTCGCTTCGTGATTTAGTGTCATATTCTGTTAAGACCATACATGAACCATTAGACTAATCTTAAGCATAGAAAGCTTCACGGCTTACAATACGGACAGTCTTCGCACATCACTTACTTTCTCGTAAATCGAAACGAAAGCTCTTGTGTTTTACTGCCGCCTTATTGAATTTGCGGCGGCAAGCTGTTTGCAAACAACGTTGTTCTTTATTATTTCATCATGAATACAACTCAGAAGGAGAACCTCATTAAAGTGTATTTTGAACAATTGTTTGGTTAAAATAATGTTTTGTGGGCACGTGATCTGCTAGAAAACAGAGCACAGTGTTTTTCAAGTAAGCCCGCTTCTATGTACGAAGTGTGTACGCGGCGACTGCAACACACAAAACCAAACTACGTCCAACCAGGAAGAGCTAGTTGAATCGTAGAGAGATTATTCACTCGTCAAACACGATCAGGTTGCTGGACCACCGGGACCTTTGCCGCGGCCGCCGAAGCAGCCAGGACGCTTCACAATGCTCGCCTGCCCTAGACACTGAGCAGGAATTACCAGGAGGTGTGCCACGCTAAGCATCCCCGCGGATTAAATCATCGAGGTCACACAAGTCCATTACGAGATGATTCGCAGGGGGTCTCAAGATATCGTCATACTGTCGAGTAGTGCACTCGCCCCTTTCCACCCCTTGCACATTGACTCTCGCCCCCTCGTGCTTGAAATAGTCGGCGCTGAACTTAGCTGGTACATTCTCCTTGGTTGGTTGTGAATAAGCAGGTTCTGTGCTGTTGGCCCGCTAGAATTAAGTTTGAGGAACTACGACGAACGTCCCAAGAAGCCTTCGTAATTCTGTCATTCAGTGTACCGTGCCAGAAATATAATGCCTAAAGTCGAGGACGCGAAGCTTTTGGAAGGTGAGGAGCAACACCTGCCTCAAAGTCCCGAACCTTATACTCAGTCGGGACTTTGCGATTATGTGTTGACAGTATCAGCTTCAAACGTTCCTGACGCGTCTTCAGCCTCAGACGTGCGTGAAACGTCTTCACCTTCAGACGTGCCTGACGCGTTTTCACCTTCAAACATGCCAGAAGCGTCTTCACCTTCAAGTGTGCCTGATGCGTCTTCTCCTTTAAACGTGCCTGATACGTCTGCTCCTTCAAACGTGTCTGGTGCGTCTTCTTCAGACGTGCGTGATGCGTCTTCACCTTCACCGTCAAGTACACTGACATCTCACTGTACTGCGCCGCCGCAGGCCAGCGTTTTTACGAGTGTGGAACGTCTTGCTAGCTCAAGCAGCCCCACCGTGACGGTTCCGCTCGCAACGAAGCTGCTCGCTCAAATTTTTCCGAAGTCACGAGCCACCGTTCTCGGCTCCAGTATCCAGAAATGCCATTTCTGCAAGTTTGCGACGTTTCGGCCACATCACTTTAACCGTCACATTTTGACGCACACCGGCACGAAGCCGTTCCAATGCGACTTTTGCGATTTCAAGTGTGCCAGAGCTGATGCTCTTAAGCAGCACAAACGAACGCATGTAAAGAAGAACGAACTGCTGTGTAGACACTGCTTCTGTCTGACCGAAAATAAAGAGGACCTGAAAAACCACTTCCTCAGGGACCACACGTTCATCTGTCAGCAGTGTAACCAGGTGTTTCCGACTCTCAAGAAACTCCGCCATCACGAGGGAACCCATAAGGTGTACAAGTGTCGCTTTTGTGAGCTGACGTCAATCCACGCGAAGAAAGTTGAGCGTCACGAACGCTCAACGCACGGCGTCGTTGAGGCTCTGGGCGCTGTTGAGCTGGTCCTCCCAGTTGACCTGAGCATGCCCAGCGGCTCCAATCGAGCCAATAACCGCCAGGGCACCGGGGTAAGCACGACAAGCAACAATCCAGACAGTAGCCCAAGTGATATTCAGAGCAGCTCCGGCAGCGGTAACGAAGAACCTGCAGTGGATGGAGACGAGTCCACCTCTGCGCACTTGAATGGTGGTGAAGACGAATCTTCTTCTATGCAAGTCGTCAGTGATGACGACGAATCTTCCCCTACGCAAGTAATGGGCGGCACGTCACAAGCAGCTAATGACTATGCTGTGCCACAGGCATTTAATGGCCATTTAGCGTCACAGGCAGCTAACGTCTATTTAGCGTCACAGATAGCGTATAGCTATTTAGCGTCACAGACAGCTAATGGCTATGATATTGACAAGGTTCAAAACGTATCCATGCACAGGAGAAACTCTGAACCACTAATCGACTCGTCGCAACCGAGTACAAGTGTAAGCGGCCCCTTTATAACTTCCCCAATCTTTCCTGCCGCCCTTCTCGAGGCGGCGATAAAACGTCCGGGTCAATTCGCCGTCGCAGCAAACAGAGGTTTTAGGTTCATGTAGTCATGCCATCTGTAGGTGAGCTAACTAAACATGTATTTATAATACTGAAAATGTATTTATAGTACTAAACATGTATTTATGGTAAAAAAATTATTTATAGTACTAAACATGTATTTATGGTAAAAAAATTATTTATAGTACTGAAAATGTATTTATAGTACTAAAAACTACAAAAAATGGAATCAATAAAATGCCAATACGTATTTTTGGTAATTTACATGTCTTTTATTTAGAAGCAGTCGTTGATAGTAATGACTGTAGAAGACGCTATATAACTATTTTTTTCAGCAAAAAATAGGCACAAACAAAAAACGTAGACGTTTCTTCCGTAATTTCGAGGCCCGTTTTGTGATGAATCCGTTGCAAACCTTCGTAATAGCGCATGAATTGCTAATGCATTACTTGAAAATCTACCCTCTGGGGACGATTTTCAGGCAGAGATACTAGCCAAATATTATGAGCTGCACCTACGTTAACTAGGGACAGGTATAACTTATCACCCCAAAGTATTGCGTATTATAATTGATCCAACTCCCCATCCACCGAAAAGTACTGCAGGCACGAGGCGCTTACAATTTGTTGGCCAGCTTTAGGCGCGTATCTTGCCATAAACCAGGAATCGCGTATTCTCTACGTTATTTAAGTGGGTTCCTGATGCCAGTTCTTTATTTCTTAGATCCCAGGAAATTTATCTAGACAAAACTTACCGTACTCGTGCTGTGCTGCGTGCCATAGGTCCTTCGATCGCGCTGAGGAGAAGGCGTGTGGTTTCTCTGGTGGTTGCGCGTTCTCGTAAGTGTGCAGCATATTATAACATGATGCTGTCTATTACTAATGCTAAGGGACGGCGCTCAGAGCCGATTGTTTTTTCGGGTTTGTGGGAAGATTTTTCCAAGCTCTGCTGGTCTTGGCAACTACTGGTTTTATTGTTGCATTGCGCGTATGAGGTGTTCCTGTGATAGACCCAGGGACTCGACCATGGTCTTGGGCCGTGTCTCTGTCGAGGATGCTCCAGACCATTTAGAAGAATTGCTTTCATGTTAGGTAAAGCTAATTTGAGACCTCGCGTGTGGAGATGTTGTTAGATATCCACCAGGGCTCCGTTGACTGTACCTTCGAGCCGATCCTCGTCACAGACGATAATGATTAGTGCCAGATTTTCTGGGTAGGCGACGCAATGATCTCCCAAGGCATGTGGGAAAACAAATACTTATAAGTTATATTTTGCAAGGTTGGTCCCAGCATGAACTTTTTGGGGGCACGACTGTGATGTAGAGTCCACGCCTTCGTGTGTAGTTGCTTGGTCTCTTAGATACGACGCTAGGATACGTAGTAGGTAGTTGAACACGACTTTGTTTACAAGTACTTTGTTAATGGCGTCCCACAAAAAAAGCGCATTAAGCTCTTATCGTTATATACATATATATATATATATATATATATATATATAAAGACATTTGTTGATTTGAAAATTTTTCCCTTTAGGCAGAGGTATTGGTGATATCCGTACCAGGTTATTTTGCAGATTACTGCTCTGTTTTGTTGCACATCTTTTTTCCATCTGCTGCTAAAAAATGCGAGCTCGTCTGTAAAATTTTGGATTACAAAGTTGCAGTTTTGCCGTTCTCTGTGTTGCTTGTATGCCTCAATCGCTTCGTGATCAAATTGGTAATGGCGGTGCTCTAGGTTTTCTATAAATCGCCGGGCCCGGTGGCATCGTGCATTCCGCCTGCGCCTCGCGACCGGAGATGACACATAGGTGTGCAGGTTCGAGGCTCATTGCACATTTGCAGCACCAACGTAGATGAGGCAGTTTTTACTAAACCAAGTGCTCTTAAAAGAAACATAGTTTTAATCTCGTCGATATTCTCGGGGTTGTCTAATGTTAACTTGGATGATATAGGTCTGAGGCAATAAGTTACTGTGAAAAGGATTTTGAGCTTTATTTATAATTTGTTTTATGTTAGCACTTTAGAGTGAATAGTTAAGGCTTCTACCCGCGCGCTGAATCAACTTCAGTGTAAGCAGGCTTGGCTTTCCCATTGACTCTGTCTGGACCGCACCTGTACGTACCATCGAAGGGGCTAATGAGTCGGTTACAGCTGCGTCCAACGCAAGCATGCGACAACGCTAAAATGGGGTTAGAGAGAGAGCTCCAACCCCATGACTACTAACGGATCGAAGCCTGGCTTTATCAGCCACGGTAGGGGCTCTATCGATCAGGCTTGCTAATCGCTCTTCTTACAAGGGGGCTGTCCAACTGCTCTGCTTAGTTCTTTCAACGAGAGAGGAGTCGAATAAAGATGGCAATCTGTTGGTCAACCTTTGTAGTTCTACGCTAAAGCTTCCCACCCATCGTTATTTAATAATGCCCTAACTATCTCCGCAGCCTGAGTCAAAGATGACATGATCGCGCGTCCGGCCATCATGACCGCGTCCGGCATACTTTTTTTTTTGGAGGACTAACTGGGAAATGCAGGACGCACACACGGTCACCACTGCAGGATTGCAACTGCAAGTGTGGGGCTCCAACCCACTAAAAACCAGTCATGTCCCCCTCCCCAGCAGGGAAGTGCTGTTCGCATTACTACAAACTACTGGAGGGGGGTGTAATAGCCCGGTTTACTGATCGCGCCGGCCCTCCGTAGCCAGAGAGGGCGTCGACATGCGGTTAACCCGCTCCTTCTCGGTTAAAACTCACCTGATGGCGGTCGCAATTGTGCACCAATCACCCTGTGAAGTTGTCATTCTTGCGACCAGAGCAGGAAGACCAGATGAAGTCGACGAAGTGTAGCCGCGAAGATTCTGCAGAGGTCGGCGCTGGGCCTCCCAGGCGGGGCAAAACAGGATCGTGTGCTCGGGTGTGTCGTCCACCAATTGGTTGCAGTGGAGACATGTTGGGTTCACTGCCTTCCCAATTCGGTAAAGGTAGGAGCGAAACTCCCCGTGTCCCGTAAGCACTTGCGTGATGTAGTAGTCTACTTCCCCTCCAGGGCGGCCAATCCATGCCCTTATATCTGGGAGGAGAGCTTTTGTTCTTGCGGCAGGGCATTCGCTCTGAATGTTGTTCCACTGTTCTTGCCAGCTATCTAGCGTTGCCTGTCGCTCAGCGTCCTTGCTTCTTGACGGATCTTCCTAGAGTCGACGTCGTTCCTCGGCCTTGAGATCCCATGGCACGGTGCCAGCTAGCAACAGGGCCGCTGCCGTGCTCACCGTTCGGTATGCGCTGATAATGCGCAGAGCCGGGACCCGTTGCGCTTTTCGAAGCATGCGTCTTCGTGAAGCCGTTGCAAGCGTGGCCTTTGGCCAGACTGGGGTATAAGACAATTGACTCCGCCACCGACATAAGAAGACGGCGTGTAGATTGGCGCGGGCCGTAGGTGTTGGGTATTAGACGACCGAGGTTGTTGGCCGCCTTAAGTGCTTTCCCGCATGCATGCTGTTGGAGTGAATGCCCCTTAAGGCTTTTTCTAAGACGACTCCGAGGTATCGGACGGAGTTAGACACGTTGATGCCATGCCCCTCAAGCACGATCTGCAAAGACCTGCAGTGCTTTTGTCTCAGAAGTATTGCTTCACTCCTAGTCGGCGCGAGGGTCAGTCTGGCATACCTAAGCTGTCTAGAAGGACCATAAGCATAATTTTTTTTTTTGTGGACGAGGTATTAAATGCAGTTGAGCACTATCGCTACGAGTCTCTATCTCTAGCAGTGTGGGACTCGACCCCAACGGTTGGATGTTACTCCGTTGATACCCATACCCACTAAACGCACCTCCCCCCTTAAGCTTCACTCTCTGATAGCCCAGATCTTCATAAAAACAGTACTATGGACTATCAGGAGAAGTGGCGAGCGCCCTGTCAGATCAATTGGCTGGGGTCGCCCAGAGGATCCAGCACTTGTCTAACACCGGCAAGCCCGTTTTCTTCGAGCTGCACTTCTCCATGGATGCTTTCAGGTTGAAGCCGCAGTTGTGCCTGTCTTTCTTTGCACTTTTCATGTTTCTCATGGAGGACTTCTTTTGCCGTCGCTGCTCCCAGTTTCCAGGCCTGCTCACTGGAGACAATGTATTCTGTGAACTTTATTAAGCTGGACCGAGGTGGGTCGCTGACCTCGTGGTGTGGGTCTCCCTCCCTGGCCCATTTCACTCGGACGAGTCTGCTTGCCCTTAACCGCGCAGCCTCCCAGGCCGAGCACTGTAGCAGTGTGTGACCTGGAGTGTCCTCATGTGCCTCTTGGCAAAATACGCATATCGGCGACAAAGCCTTTCCAATTCGGGACAAATACGAGTTGAAGTTTCCGTGTCCTGTGAGGATTTGGGTGAGGTGATAGGTGAGGTCTCCCCCAGGCCTCTCTATCCATGCCTTGATATCTGGCAGCAGTACGCGTAGGGATCCTCCAGGACCCCCGGGGGGGATGGCGTCCCACTCCTCCTGCCATGTCTTAATTGTGTTGTTTCTCTCGCTGTCTTTTTCCGTTTGGGTAGGGAAACCTAATTCCCATAGTCGCTTCCTTTCGAGTGCCTTAAGATCCCAGGGGATCGACCCTGCAAGCACCAGAGCAGCATTTGTGCTGACTGTGCGGTACCCCTGGGTTACCCTCAGGGCTGCCACCCTCTGGGTCCTCCGTAGAATCTGTTTCGCTTTCTTCGTCTTGAGAGTTGCTCTCACCCAAACTGGCGCTCCAAATAATGCAATTGATTCCGCAACCGTCATTAGCAGTGCCCTTGTGCGGGCCCGGGGGCCATGGATGTTCGGCAGAATCTTGGCTATAGCACACACTGCCTTAGCTGCTTTTGTCGTTGCCTTTTTTATGTGGCTGAGGCCTTTCATCGCAGTATCCAGTATGACCCCGAGATAGCGGACTTCCTTTACAATTTTAATATCCTCGCCGTCAAGCTGTAGAGTGAGCGGACGGATCTTCTTTCTCCCTGTGAGGAGTATTGCTTCGCTCTTTTCAGGGGCAAGTCTGAGTCCCGCTGCGCTCATCCACTCTGACGTTAGGTAAACAGCTTTATTCATATTTAGTTCAAGTTCGTCGGCAGTTTTAGCCTGCACGACTATCGCCAGGTCGTCGGCATAGGCTACTGTGTCCACTCCTTTGGGCAGGCCTGTCAGACGGAGGACGTCGTCGTAAGCCAAATTCCAGAGAAGTGGCCCAAGTATAGACCCCTGCGGGACCCCGGCTGTCATTTGGAAGCTGACCTGGCCGTTGTCAACTGTTCGTGCTTTAAGGTAGCTAGAAATTACATTTACCAGATACGAGGGGACTTTTTTCGTATCAGTGTGTCCAGAATTGTTTTCCATGGTAGACTGTTGAAGGCGTTCTTAACGTCTAGGAGAGCGACTAGGAGGAGCTGCCGTGTCTGTATAGTGGAACTTCGTAACGAATCCGCCCTACTTGCAACGCGTTGTATTGCAGTTAGGACTGACCGGTTCTTGCGGAAGCCGTACTGTGTGTCCGAAAGCAGGCCGTGTTCCTCTGCGAAGAGCCTCAGTCTTTCTTCAATTATGGCCTCGTATCCTTTTGCCAGCGCACTCAGCAGGCATATCGGTCGGTATCCCCCGTTTCCCTTGGGAATGAGGACGACTTCAGCACGCTTCCAGGATAGCGGAAAAGTGCCGCTTTTGAGTAGGACATTGAAAGAGTCCGCAACTATCTCAGGGTGCTCTGTAAAGAGAAGTTTCACTGCCTCAGGGGGAACCCCGTCTGGTCCGGGGGCTTTTCCGGTCTTTTGCCTGTGAGCTGCGCGTAGAACCTCGTGTGGTTCAATAGACGGAAACTCGGCCTCACCTTCCAGCCCGGGAATGTTCTCATAAATTGCCCTTTCGAAAGGTGCGTGGGTCGGGAACAGCTTAGTTAGTACCGTCTTGGTTTGCTGTTCGTCCAGATAAACAGGGGTCTTTTTTTTTATTACCCCTGACTATCTTGTAAGGTTTTCCCCAGGGGTCGTCCTCGACCTCGTTAAGGAGCTTTCTATGGCCGCTAGTCTTACTGTCGGCTATGGCTTGCTTAAGTAAGGCCCGGCTTCTTCTATACTCTTGCAATTCTTGATTGCGTGCGTCTGCGTTTCAGTTTGAGAGCACGCCTTGCTTTGCAGCACTCTTTTCGTTTGTCTGCGATCTCCTGCGTCCACCAATATTTAGGCGGGACGTTCCCTCGCTTGGAGTGAGCGCTGTTGGTACACGTAGTCTTGCACACCTCTACAAGGAGTGCTTGTAGATCTTCTGCAGTTATGTGGGGGCTGGATAGGGCTTTTATTTTCCTCCCGAGTTCTTTCTTGAACCTTGACTCGTTTGTGAGTCTGAATCGCTTCTTAAGGGGAGGAATTGATCGAAAGTTTTGAATTCTCAGTCGAGTCTCAATGCAGAAATGGTCGCTCAGGTTTTCCTCGTCCACTAGAACCTTCCAGCTTATAACTTTTGGCGCGAGGATGTCGTTACATAACGTGATATCCACGTAAGACTCGCTGCCGTGGCGGTGGAAAGTAGCTTCTTTTCCGTCGTTTAATACTTGAAGATCGAGTGATGCTGCCCATTCTAGTAGAGTTGTGCCCCTTTTATCGGCTCGAGGTGATCCCCAGACTTCTGACGCTGAGTTAAAATCCCCGGTTATTAGCACTCCATTTCCGGTTTTCGTGTCGCGTATCGATTCTGCGAGGTCATCTAGGAAGCGCTCGAAATCTTCGTGCAAGCAGTTGGGGCTGATGTAGGCCGAATATATTCTGCCGACTTCTTTTACTTCGATCCAGCAAAACCCATTTCCGTGTCCTCTATCAAGCACTTGCACATTCTGTTTAGTTATGATCGCTGTGTCTAGCATAGGGTCTTTGTCCCAAGTCTCTGATTCTTTGGTTTTCCTTCTGTTGGGTTCGCTAAGGGCCATCACATCAGTTTTTCTTCTCCATGCTATTTCTTCTATCATATCATGGGCCGGCCTGCTTCTGTTGCAGTTGGCCTGAATTATGCTAATTTCACTAATCATTTTTTTGCGGAGGAGTCGCGCTGGGCCGAAATTCTAGCCGCGCCCTTGGGCTCCTGTGTCCTCCATTCGTTAGGTCCTTTTGAGCCAGTGGCAAGAGCCTGTTGTTCGGTCGTAGGCTCCTCGTTCTTCTTATTTGGCTCTGCATGCCCTGTCTTGTCCCTGCTAGCTTGCCTCACAGTTTGGCGCTCCTGCATCTTAGTTTTAAGAAGTTGGAGATATTTGGGGCATGCTGTAGATCTAGCTCTGTGGCCCTCGTCGTTGCATACGTAGCATTTAGGAAGTACCGCTTTACAGTCACGGGCTAGATGGTCCTCCTGCCCACAGCGGTAGCATTTCTGTTTATCTGCCTTCTTGTTTTTACATGCAAAGGCCGTGTGCCCGATTTCATGGCAGTTGTAGCACTTGGGCAGGGTTATCCATTCCTCGACTCTACAACTGCTTCCTCCGACGGTCACGATCTTCTTCAGTAGGATTCTGCGGGCTTCAGTCCTTGGTAAGGTGACCAAGCACTGCCAACTGCGTCTGTTCTTAGTAGCCCTGGGAGCTTCCGTGCGAATCTTGGTAGACTCTTGGAGCTTCAGTATCTTTCTTATGTCCTGTTCTATAGAAAGCGCCGTAAGTAACGGGCTGATTCCCCGAAGGACAACAGTTGCTGTAGGGCCGCTGTACTGCCTAGTGTCGACCTCCCCGCCCGTCTTTTGTCTGAGGACCTCTGCAAACGTTGTGCTGCCTGGGCTTTTTTCTTCAACTCTTAGGATGATGTCTCCTCCCTTATTAGTAATGACCGTCCCTATTTTTACCCCGCTATTCGCCGTGTTGACTAGTGGGCGCATTTTTTCAATCATGTCTTCTGACGAAGAGCTTATAAGCATTACCTGATCCCTTGCCACAGCGGTAAGCTGAATATTTAGCATATCCTCTTAAATGTCTAAGCTAAGCTCATTGAAGATTTGAGCTTAAATATAGTGAGTACAGTCCTAAGGTTAAGGAAACCTTGGTTAAGGAAACCGACTTTATTCTAATTTCTTCAATATGTCTGGTAAAACACAGTGTGGTGTCAGTGCTAGTCCCAAGTATCTAGAGTTGTTGACCAACTCTAGTACATGCCCACTCATCTTTATGTTATAGTCACCTTAAGCATATGCCCCTCCTCTGCTAAAACGCATCACTTCTGCTTGTGACACGTTGATGTTCAGCTTGTTTTCGCAACACCATCGTGCAGTCTCATTCAAGTAAGTTGGAGGTGCTGTCTCGATTTTCCCTTAATGACAAAGTCGTCTGCATAAAACACGTGGTGAGCTTTTACTTCTCGGAGGCATTTTCCAAGACCAGCTGCGTACAGTATAAATAAAAAGGGGCTAGCTGAATCACCCTGTGGCACGCCAATTGTTTGAGTGACCTCCTTGGCAATCGCGTGAGCTCCGTTTAAAATTGTGATACGCTGATCGGCAAAAATATCTCGGATACAGTTATACATTCGGCCTTAAATATTAAAATCTTCACGAAGAGCGAGTAAAAGCAGATCTCTCGGTACTGCGTCAAAAGCTGTTTTAGCGAGCGCTGTTCGGGCAACAGTGGCGGCAGCAGGCTAATGCCGGGAATACATTTGGCCTTAAAGAACCCAAATGAACAGTATCTTCCGTCCCCGTTAAAAAGAAGACGAACGTGTTTTGTCAATTTCATTCCTTCTGCAGGTTATTGGATGGTAACTATTATAATCAATCATATTTAAACGTCAACCTTTGACACAGAAAAATGTCAGACTTTTCTGCCTAGAGCGTTTCGTCGCGAAGTTCTTTCTACGAATGGAAGGATGTTCAGATAAGCTAAAGCAAATGACTTGCTAGCTCTGTTCGTGGCTTCTCTAATCGTAAATGATAAGGTCTTTCATCTTGCTCAGCAGATCATGCATGCCTGTTAGAGGACGGAATGCGGAAATTAAAAGGACTCTTCAACTGGCTTACTGGGGGTGTGTCGAATGTAGCTGATTAACCTCTATAGCGTAGTTGTTTGATCCAACGTGTATCGCGTTAGCATAGTGCCACACACGCATTGAACGATTGTGTTCATATCAGTGGGTGAGGGCACATTACATATTTGTTGCCGACAGATTTGCAGAGAGTTAGCTTTTTGCTATTGCAACTCTTGCTGCAGCTCGTTGATGCTGCTGCTTCTGCTTTAAGTATAAGGATTCTAGCGATGGACATTTAGCAGGAGCAGCAGCACCATTCTCATATCAGTATCGCCGACTGTGGCATTCGGTATAGAAGAGCTAAACTGCTGCTGGTTGTGGTGTCGCACGCGGGGGCACAGGTTGCAGGCGATGGTGACTAGCGAGTGTATGTTGTAGTGAGGGGGAAGAAAGGTCAAGGCGTTGAGTCTCTACCGCTGCCCCCTCCGCCGCGCCTGAAGCTGTTGCTGCTTCCGCTGCCGCCTCTTGCTGCTAGTAAGATGCATACGATGCGTCGCCCAGTCGTTCGCGGCGGCGGCTGGCTCGATGAAATGAGCAGTGGTTGATCGGGCGCCCGGCCGACTCCCGACTATTGCTACCTACCGAATATTACTCCTAACCCAGCAGCCAACGGGGCGGTGGCTTAAACAAGATGTGCGCGCAATGTTTGGTTTGCCCGCCTGCCGTCTGCTCGCCGTCTAGCTCTTACTCTTAAGAACTGTTTTGGTCGCACGTGATCGATTCTGGCTATCGTTGTTGTTGTTGCTTCTGTTAATGTTGTTATTGCTGTTGTTTCTGTTGATGTTGTTGTTATCACCTTCAAATGTTATCGCCTTCCAATCGCAATGTCGTTGATTTACTCTCTGCAGTTGATAAACATATGCAGTCTCCCGGCCAAGCAAGCCACAACCGCAAACACGCGGCTCGAGCACCTTCAGTTTTGTCGGCGTCAGCTTCCTCTGTCAAAAACGAGTTGCTTGGACGCGGTAGAACGTCGGCTCTGGTTGAAGTCCGCATTCGTAACGGCAGGCATGCGTAACAAACAAACTAACTAACTAGAGCTCCTTCTGTATGTCTTTGTCTACTCGAACCATGTTGAGCTGCAGCGGCGCACGATATCTATCGTACAATGCAAACCGTCTAAATGACGTCGAAGCGTCACGTACCGGCCGCAATAATGGGTCAAGCAACGACGAACAACAACGTTGAAATAACAAAGATTTGACACCTAATAAAACACTTGAACGTGTTCTGTCTTGGTGTAATACAGTAGTGTTTTGATTCTGTTCTAATGCAATAGTATGCTTAAGTTAGCCCATGGAATACAATCACAAAGTATTTAACAACGGAAGTTGAAATAATATGTCTGGCCCGATAGCCCTCTATGACATTGACTCGTAATATATATGTCAGTAGGGCAGCTCGATTTGCTAGAAGCCTCGACACCAGCGTTTAAGGGTTAATCGCGTTACACCACGTGCCGATGTAAAGATATTTAAAGGCAGCAGAAGGCAGTTGTAGGCAGACTTTTGTCTCGTGTTTAGTAATTGACTTTCAGGGTAACTAGACAAATTCGATAAACAATGACAAAAATGCCACTGTATAGTTACAGTTCGGTTTATTGCAAAGTATACCTTTAGTTCGTCAGTGACGAATACATATGTTTGCGTATTAGAAGCCTAAAACAATGCCCTGTAGACAGAATGACAGGCGCTTATTATCCGGATAATGAGTTATCATTCATTGCTCACAGCGGCGAACGACTTGCATATCGCCCTTGCTCAGCTGGTCCATGATATTGCAGTGGCGACTATTATCCCGTAGCTCCATGCACCTATGGACAACTAATTTGTAGATTAATTCAAGTACGTATGGTACAAGCTATACTAAGCACGCCTGATGGCACCTAGGTCACGATGTGCGACCACGATATCACCTGCATACATTACGACCACGTTTTTTAGCACATCTATATACATTCTATATACAGTGTGACTCTCGGAGACACTGTTACTACATAATATATATGCTGTCTCACATCACCCAAATTTAGTATATTAGACGCTCCATACAAGGTTGTTCCCAAAATAATGTATCTACTTCACCCTTGTTGTAAAGGAGGTGGTGCAACAATTTAAGTGCTGCGCCTTATCCTGCATAGTACCTGGTACACTTCTGCAGGCAGATCCACCAGGTGCACAACTGATACTCCTCGTACCAGGTAATGCTAGCCCATGTACTAGGTACCTGGGCTGTACGTGGCGACTAATACATACAGCATCAGATCATAGGTGCAAAGCATTGAAAACATGCTAGCTGGTGGACTGCCTGACAGCAAATACACAAAGCGGCTCATCGAGCATCAACAAAAAACACCTGCTTCATTATTACGACAAGCACCTTTTAAGTTGGTCGAAATTCGCTTCGTGATTTAGTGTCATATTCTGTTAAGACCATACATGAACCATTAGACTAATCTTAAGCATAGAAAGCTTCACGGCTTACAATACGGACAGTTTTCGCACATCACTTACTTTCTCGTAAATCGAAACGAAAGCTCTAGTGTTTTACTGCCGCCGTATTGAATTTGCGGCGCTGACGGCAAGCTGTTTGTAAACAACGTTGTTCTTTACTATTTCATCATGAATACAACTCAGAAGGAGAACCTCATTAAAGTGTACTATGAACAATTGTTTGGTTAAAATAATGTTTTGTGGGCACGTGATCTGCTAGAAAACAGAGCACAGTGTTTTTCAAGTAAGCCCGCTTCTATGTACGAAGTGTGTACGCGGCGACTGCAACACACAGAACCAAACCACGTCCAACCAGGAAAAGCTAGTTGACTCGTAGAGAGATTATCCACTCGTCAAACACGATCAGGTTGCTGGACCACCGGGACCTTTGCCGCGGCCGCCGAAGCAGCCAGGACGCTTCACAATGCTCGCCTGCCCTAGACACTGAGCAGGAATTACCAGGAGGTGTGCCACGCTAAGCATCCCCGCGGATTAAATCATCGAGGTCACACAAGTCCATTACGAGATGATTCGCAGGGGGTCTCAAGATATCGTCATACTGTCGAGTAGTGCACTTGCCCCTTTCCACCCCTTGCACATTGACTCTCGCCCCCTCGTGCTTGAAATAGTTGGCGCTGAACTTAGCTGGTACATTCTCCTTGGTTGGTTGTGAATAAGCAGGTTCTGTGCTGTTGGTCCGCTAGAATCAAGTTTGAGGAACTACGACGAACGTCCCAAGAAGCCCTTCGTAATTCTGTCATTCAGTGTACCGTGCCAGAAATAGAATGCCTAAAGTCGAGGACGCGAAGCTTTTGGAAGGTGAGGAGCAACACCTGCCTCAAAGTCCCGAACCTTATACTCAGTGGGGACTTTGCGATTCTGTGTTGACAGTATCAGCTTCAAACGTTCCTGACGCGTCTTCAGCCTCAGACGTGCGTGACGCGTCTTCACCTTCAGACGTGCGTGACGCGTCTTCACCTTCAGACGTGCCTGACGCGTCTTCACCTTCAAGTGTGCCTGATGCGTCTTCTCCTTTAAACGTGCCTGATACGTCTGCTTCTTCAAACGTGTCTGGTGCGTCTTCCTCAGACGTGCGTGATGCGTCTTCACCTTCACCGTCAAGTACACTGACATCTCACTGTACTGCGCCGCCGCAGGCCAGCGTTTTTACGAGTGTGGAACGTCTTGCTAGCTCAAGCAGCCCCACCGTGACGGTTCCGCTCGCAACGAAGCTGCTCGCTCAAATTTATCCAAAGTCACGAGCCACCGTTCTCGGCTCCAGTGTCCAGAAATGTCACTTCTGCAAGTTTGTGACGTTTCGGCCACATCACTTTAACCGTCACATTTTGACGCACACCGGCACGAAGCCGTTCCAATGCGACTTTTGCGATTTCAAGTGTGCCAGAGCTGATGCTCTTAAGCAGCACAAACAAACGCATGTAAAGGAGAACGAGCTGCTGTGTAGACACTGCTTCTGTCTGACCGAAAGTAAAGAGGACCTGAAAAACCACTTCCTCACGAAACACACGTTCATCTGTCAGCAGTGTAACCAGGTGTTTCCGACTCTCAAGAAACTCCGCCATCACGAGGGAACCCATAAGGTGTACAAGTGTCGCTTTTGTGAGCTGACGTCAATCCACGCGAAGAAAGTTGAGCGTCACGAACGCTCAACGCACGGCGTCGTTGAGGCTCGGGGCGCTGTTGAGCTGGTCTTCCCAGTTGACCTGAGCAAGCCCAGCGGCTCCAATCGAGCCAATAACCGCCAGAGCACCGGGGGAAGCACGACAAGCAACAATCCAGACAGTAGCCCAAGTGATATTCAGAGCAGCTCCGGCAGCGGTAACGAAGAACCTGCAGTGGATGGAGACGAGTCCACCTCTGTGCACTTGATTGGTGGTGAAGACGAATCTTCTATGCAAGTCGTCAGTGATGAAGACAAATCTTCCCCTACGCAAGTAATGGGCGGCACGTCACAAGCAGCTAATGACTATGCTGTGCCACAGGCATTTAATGGCCATTTAGCGTCACAGGCAGCTAACGTCTATTTAGCGTCACAGATAGCGTATAGCTATTTAGCGTCACAGACAGCTAATGGCTATGATATTGACAAGGTTCAAAACTTATCCATGCACAGGAGAAACTCTGAACCACTAATCGACTCGTCGCAACCGAGCACAAGTGTAAGCGGCCCCTTTATAACTTCCCCAATCTTTCCTGCCGCCCTTCTCGAGGCGGCGATAAAACGTCCGGGTCAATTCGCCGTCGCAGCAAACAGAGGCTTTAGGTTCATGTAGTCATGCCATCTGTAGGTGAGCTAACTAAACATGTATTTATAGTACTGAAAATGTATTTATAGTACTAAACATGTATTTATAGTACTGAAAATGTATTTATAGTACAAAAATGTATTTATGGTAAAACAATTTATTTATAGTACTGAAACTGTATTTATAGTACTAAAAATGGAATCAATAAAATGCTAATACGTATTTTTGGTAATTTACATGTCTTTTATTTAGAAGCAGTCGTTAAAAGTAATGACTGTAGGAGACGCTATATAACTATTTTTTTCAGCAAAAAATAGGCACAAACAAAAAACGTAGACGTTTCTTCCCTAATTTCGAGGCCCGTTTTGTGATGAAACCGTTGCAAACCTTCGTAATAGCGCATGAATTGCTAATGCATTACTTGAAAATCTACCCTCTGGGGATGATTTTCAGGCAGAGATACTAGCCAAATATTATGAGCTGCACTTGCGTTAACCAGGGACAGGTTTAACTTATCACCCCAAAGTATTGCGTATTATAATTGATCCAACTCCCCATCCACCGAAAAGGACTGCAGGCACGAGGCGCTTACAATTTGTTGGCCAGCTTTAGGCGCGTATCTTGCCATAAACCAGGAATCGCGTATTCTCTACGTTATTTAAATGGGTTCCTGATGCCAGTTCTTTATTTCTTAGATTCCAGAAAATTTATCTAGACAAAACTTGCATGTCTGTTGTGGAAGCCGTACTCGTGCTGTGCTGCGTGCCATAGGTCCTTCGATCGTGCTGTGCTGCGTGCCATAGGTCCTTCGATCGCGCTGAGGAGAAGGCGTGTGGTTTCTCTGGTGGTTGCGCGTTCTCGTAAGTGTGCAGCATATTATAACATGATGCTGTCTATTACTTATGCTAAGGGACGGCGCTCAGAGCCGATTGTTTTTTCGGGTTTTCTGGAAGATTTTTCCAGGCTCTGCTGGTCTTGGCAACTACTGGTTTTATTGTTGCATTGCGCGTATGAGGTGTTCCTGTGATAGACCCATAGACCCAGGGACTCGACCATGGCCTTGGGCCGTGTCTCTGTCGAGGATGCTCCAGACCATTTAGAAGAATTGTTTTCATGTTAGGTGAAGCTAATTTGAGACCTCGCGTGTGGAGATGTTGTTAGATATCCACCAGGGCTCCGTTGACTGTACCTTCGAGCCGATCCTCGTCACAGACGGTAATGATTAGTGCCAGATTTTCTGGGTAGGCGACGCAATGATCTCCCAGGGCATGTGGGAAAACAAATACTTATAAGTTATATTTCGCAAGGTTGGTCCCAGCATGAACTTCTGGGGGGCACGACTGTGATGTAGAGTCCACGCCTTCGTGTGTAGTTGCTTGGTCTTTTAGATACGACGCTAGGATACGTAGTAGGTAGTTGAACACGACTTTGTTTACAAGAACTTTGTTAATGGCGTCCCACAAAAAAGCGCATCAAGCTCTTATCGTTATATATATATATATATATATATATAAAGACATTTGTTGATTTGAAAATTTTTCCCTTTAGGCAGAGGTATTGGTGATATCCGTACCAGGTTATTTTGCAGATCACTGCTCTGTTTTGTTGCACATCTTTTTTCCATCTGCTGCTAAAAAATGCGAGCCCGTCTGTAAAATTTTGGATTACAAAGTTGCAGTTTTGCCGTTCTCTGTGTTGCTTGTATGCCTCAAGCGCTTCGTGATCAAATTGGTAATTGCGGTGCTCTAGGTTTTCTATAAATCGCCGGGCCCGGTGGCATCGTGCATTCCGCCTGCGCCTCGCGACCGGAGATGACACATAGGTGTGCAGGTTCGAGGCTCATTGCACATTTGCAGCACCAACGTAAATGAGGCAGTTTTTACTAAACCAAGTGCTCTTAAACGAAACATAATTTTAATCTCGTCGATATTCTCGGGGTTGTCTAATGTTAACTTGGATGATATAGGTCTGAGGCAATAAGTTACTGTGAAAAGGATTTTGAGCTTTATTTATATAATTTGTTTTATGTTAGCACTTTAGAGTGAATAGTTAAGGCTTCTACCCGCGCGCTGAATCAACTTCAGTGTAAGCAGGCTTGGCCCTCCCATTGACTCTGTACCATCGAAGGGGCTAATGAGTCGGTTACAGCTGCGTCCAACGCAAGCATGCGACAACGCTAAAATGGGGTTAGAGAGAGAGCTCCAACCCCATGACTACTAACGGATCGAAGCCTGGCTTTATCAGCCACGGTAGGGGCTCTATCAATCAGGCTTGCTAATCGCTCTTCTTACAAGGGGGCTGTCCAACTGCTCTGCTTAGTTCTTTCAACGAGAGGGGAGTCGAATAAAGATGGCAATCTGTTGGTCAACCTTTGTAGTTCTACGCTAAAGCTTCCCACCCATCGTTATTTAATAATGCCCTTACTATCTCCGCAGCCTGAGTCAAAGATGACATGATCGCGGGTCCGGCCATCATGACCGCGTCTGGCATACTTTTTTTTTTTTGGAGGACTAACTGGGAAATGCAGGACGCACACACGGTCACCACTGCAGGATTGCAACTGCAAGTGTGGGGCTCCTACCCACTAAAAACCAGTCATGTCCCCCTACCCCCCCCCCCCCCCCCAGCAGGGAAGTGCTGTTCGCATTACTACAAACTACTGGGGGGGGGGGGGGTGTAATAGCCCGGTTTACTGATCGCGCCGGCCCTCCGTAGCCAGAAAGGGCGTCGACATGCGGTTAACCCGCTCCTTTTCGGTTAAAACACACCTGCTGGCGGTCGCAATTGTGCACCAATCACCCTGTGAAGTTGTCATTCTTGCGACCAGAGCAGGAAGACCAGATGAAGTCGACGAAGTGTAGTCGCGAAGATTCTGCAGAGGTCGGCGCTGGGCCTCCCAGGCGGGGCAAAACAGGACCGTGTGCTCGGGTGTGTCGTCCACCAATTGGTTGCAGTGGAGACATGTTGGGCTCACTGCCTTCCCAATTCGGTAAAGGTAGGAGCGAAACTCCCCGTGTCCCGTAAGCACTTGCGTGATGTAGTAGTCTACTTCCCCTCCAGGGCGGCCAATCCATGCCCTTATATCTGGGAGGAGAGCTTTTGTTCTTGCGCCAGGGCATTCGCTCTGAATGTTGTTCCACTGTTCTTGCCAGCTATCTAGCGTTGCCTGTCGCTCAGCGTCCTTGCTTCTTGACGGATCTTCCTAGAGTCGACGTCGTTCCTCGGCCTTGAGATCCCATGGCACGGTGCCAGCTAGCAACAGGGCCGCTGCCGTGCTCACCGTTCGGTATGCGCTGATAATGCGCAGAGCCGGGACCCGTTGCGCTTTTCGAAGCATGCGTCTTCGTGAAGCCGTTGCAAGCGTGGCCTTTGGCCAGACTGGGGTATAAGACAATTGACTCCGCCACCGACATAAGAAGACGGCGTGTAGATTGGCGCGGGCCGTAGGTGTTGGGCATTAGACGACCGAGGTTGTTGGCCGCCCTAAGCGCTTTCCCGCATGCATGCTGTTGGAGTGAATGCCCCTTAAGGCTTTTTTCTAAGACGACTCCGAGGTATCGGACGGAGTTAGACACGTTGATGCCATGCCCTTCAAGCACGATCTGCAAAGACCTGCAGCGCTTTTGTCCCAGAAGTATTGCTTCACTCTTAGTCGGCGCGAGGGTCAGTCTGGCATACCTAAGCTGCCTAGAAGGACCATAAGCATTACCTGATCCCTTGCCACAGCGGTAAGCTGAATATTTAGCATATCCTCTTAAGTGTCTAAGCTAAGCTCATTGAAGATTTGAGCTTAAATATAGTGAGTACAGTCCTAAGGTTAAGGAAACCTTGGTTAAGGAAACCGACTTTATTCTAATTTCTTCAATATGTCTGGTAAAACACAGTGTGGTGTCAGTGCTAGTCCCAAGTATCTAGAGTTGTTGACCAACTCTAGTACATGCCCACTCATCTTTATGTTATAGTCACCTTAAGCATATGCCCCTCCTCTGCTAAAACGCATCACTTCTGCTTGTGACACGTTGATGTTCAGCTTGTTTTCGCAACACCATCGTGCAGTCTTATTCAAGTAAGTTTGGAGGTGCTGTCTCGATTTTCCCTTAATGACAAAGTCGTCTGCATAAAACACGTGGTGAGCTTTTACTTCTCGGAGGCATTTTCCAAGACCAGCTGCGTACAGTATAAATAAAAAGGGGCTAGCTGAATCACCCTGTGGCACGCCAATTGTTTGAGTAACCTCCTTGGCAATCGCGTGGGCTCCGTTTAAAATTGTGATACGCTGATCGGCAGAAATATCTCGGATAAAGTTATACATTCGGCCTTAAATATTAAAATCTTCACGAAGAGCGAGTAAAAGCAGATCTCTCGGTACTGCGTCAAAAGCTGTTTTAGCGAGCGCTGTTCGGGCAACAGTGGCGGCAGCAGGCTAATGCCGGGAATACATTTGGCCTTAAAGAACCCAAATGAACAGTATCTTCCGTCCCCGTTAAAAAGAAGACGAACGTGTTTTGTCAATTTCATTCCTTCTGCAGGTTATTGGATGGTAACTATTATAATCAATCATATTTAAACGTCAACCTTTGACACAGAAAAATGTCCGACTTTTCTGCCTAGAGCGTTTCGTCGCGAAGTTCTTTCTACGAATGGAAGGATGTTCAGATAAGCTAAAGCAAATGACTTGCTGGCTCTGTTCGTGGCTTCTCTAATCGTAAATGATAAGGTCTTTCATCTTGCTCAGCAGATCATGCATGCCTGTTAGAGGACGGAATGCGGAAATTAAAAGGACTCTTCAACTGGCCTACTGGGGGTGTGTCGAATGTAGCTGATTAACCTCTATAGCGTAGTTGTTTGATCCAACGTGTATCGCGTTAGCATAGTGCCACACTCGCATTGAACGATTGTGTTCATATCAGTGGGTGAGGGCACATTACATATTTGTTGCCGACAGATTTGCAGAGAGTTAGCTTTTTGCTATTGCAACTCTTGCTGCTGCAGCTCGTTGATGCTGCTGCTTCTGCTTTAAGTATAAGGATTCTAGCGATGGACATTTAGCAGGAGCAGCAGCACCATTCTCATATCAGTATCGCCGACTGTGGCATTCGGTATAGAAGAGCTAAACTGCTGCTGGTTGTGGTGTCGCACGCGGGGGCACAGGTTGCAGGCGATGGTGACTAGCGAGTGTATGTTGTAGTGAGGGGGAAGAAAGGTCAAGGCGTTGAGTCTCTACCGCTGCCCCCTCCGCCGCGCCTGAAGCTGTTGCTGCTTCCGCTGCCGCCTCTTGCTGCTAGTAAGATGCATACGATGCGTCGCCCAGTCGTTCGCGGCGGCGGCTGGCTCGATGAAATGAGCAGTGGTTGATCGGGCGCCCGGCCGACTCCCGACTATTGCTACCTACCGAATATTACTCCTAACCCAGCAGCCAACGGGGCGGTGGCTTAAACAAGATGTGCGCGCAATGCTGGGTTTGCCCGCCTGCCGTCTGCTCGCCGTCTAGCTCTTACTCTTAAGAACTGTTTTGGTGGCACATGATCGATTCTGGCTATCGTTGTTGTTGTTGTTGCTTCTGTTAATGTTGTTATTGCTGTTGTTTCTGTTGATGTTGTTGTTATCACCTTCAATTGTTATCGCCTTCCAATCGCAATGTCGTTGATTTACTCTCTGCAGTTGATAAACCTATGCAGTCTCCCGGCCAAGCAAGCCACAACCGCAAACACGCGGCTCGAGCACCTTCAGTTTTGTCGGCGTCAGCTTCCTCTGTCAAAAACGAGTTGCTTGGACGCGGTAGAACGTCGGCTCTGGTTGAAGTCCGCATTCGTAACGGCAGGCATGCGTAACAAACAAACTAACTAACTAACTAGAGCTCCTTCTGTATGTCTTTGTCTAATCGAACGAATTGTTGAGCTGCAGCGGCGCACGATATCTATCGTACAATGCAAACCGTCTAAATGACGTCGAAGCGTCACGTACCGGCCGCAATAATGGGTCAAGCAACGACGAACAACAAAGATTTGAACCCTAATAAAACACTTAAACGTGTTCTGTCTTGGTGTAATACAGTAGTGTTTTGATTCTGTTCTAACGCAATAGTATGCTTAAGTTAGCCCATGAAATACAGGCACAAAGTATTTAACAACGGAAGTTGAGATAATATGTCTGGCCCGATAGTCCTCTATGACAATGACTCGTAATATATATGTCAGTAGGGCAGCTCGATTTGCTAGAAGCTTCGACACCAACGTTTAAGGGTTAATCGCGTTACACCACGTGCCGATGTAAAGATATTTAAAGGCAGCAGAAAGCAGTTGTAGGCAGACATCGTGACCACGGAAAGCTTCAAATAATTTTGTCTTGTGTTTACTAATTGACTTTCAGGGTAACTAGACAAATTCGATAAACAATGATAAAAATGCCACTGTGTAGTTACAGTTCGGTTTATTGCAAAGTATATGTTTAGTTCGTCAGTTACGAACACGTACGTTTGCGTATTAGAAGCCTAAAACAATGCCCTGTAGACAGAATGACAGGCGCTTATTATCCGGATATTGAGTTATCATTCATTGCTCACAGCGGCGAACGACCTGCATATCGCCCTTGCTCAGCTGGTCCATGAGATTGCAGCGGCGACAATTATCCCGTAGCTCCATGTTCCCATGAACAACTAATTTGTAGATTAATTCAAATACGTATGGTACAAGCGATAGTAAGCACGCCTGATGGCACCTAGGTCACGATGTGCGAACACGATATCACCTGCATACATCACGACCACGTTTTTTAGTGCATCTATATTCACTCTCAGTGTGACTCTCGGAGACACTGTTACTACATAATATATATGCTGTTTCACATCACCCAAATTTAGTATATTAGACGCTTCATACAAGGCTGTCCCCAGAATAATGTATCTACTTCATCCTTGTTGTAAAAGAGGTGGTGCAACAATTTAAGTGCTGCGCCTTATCCTGCATAGTACCTGGTACACTTCTGCAGGCAGATCCACCAGGCGCACAACTGGTACTCCTTGTACCAGGTAATGCTAACCATATACTAGGTACCTGGGCTATACGTGGCGACTAATACATACAGCATCAGATTAGAGGTGCAAAGCATTGAAAACATGCTAGCTGGTGGACTGCCTGACAGCAGATACACAAAGCGGCTCATCGAGCATCAACAAAAAACACCTGCTTCATTATTACGACAAGCACCTCTTAAGTTGGTTGAAATTCGCTTCGTGATTTGGTGTCATATTCTGTTAAGACCTTCTAAACAAGTCAAGACCGCTTTTCGCCGCCCTTCCAAGCGTAATCAACGATTGGCTCCGAGTGAACCGGTTCCGCGCGGCCGCGCCGTCACCCGTGTTCGGGCGCGCCCACCTAAGTCGACCGACACCCTTAATTTCGGTTCTTTGTCCAAGGCCGTGTCCATGCTCGCTCGCATCAACCCGAAACTAGGCGACACTCTTCGAGGCATTGTGAAGGCACTGCGTCCCCTGCTCGCCCTAGCCCTATTGCTGCATGTCTTGGTGTCTCCCGCACCAGCTGCCAAATGATGGACCCTGAGCCTGCTCAGTCCCCCGGCGCAGCCCCCTATCCCCCTCGCCTGTCCGTTTCAGTAGCAAGCAACCCTCCCGTAAGGGCCACTTGCCCCAGATGCGGCCGGGACTTTACTCGCCGCGGTCCCCCTATTCACCAAGCTAGATGTCGTCCCACGTCTACAACTCCCGATTCGTCTTTGACTGCTTCCTCCACGCCAGCACTCCCGTCACAGCCTAGAGAGTCTCTGGTCGACACGCTTATACTTGCGTCGCAACAATCTAGGGTAATGCGTGTCGTATCCCGGGCTTCGAGGCCTTTGGTTGCCGAGTCACTATGCGACGTCCTCGACCTTGTGGCGGCCAACAATGACGTCCCCTCTTGGGAGTCGCTCTTGTCATTTGCTTACGTGGTCCTTCAACTGCCACCTCGCACTTCGTCGTCCATCTCTTTGGCAGCGACTGTTCGGTCGAACCTCCGTGCGTTCCGCGATGGCTGGCGGTTCGAATTTCGCGTAGGTAGTGTTAGAAGAGTCACATCAGATGCGTGCGACTCCCCTGAGGACTCGGCACGCCGCGTTTCGTCTAAACTGTCCGAGGGAGACGTTTCCGGGGCGGCCCGCTTACTATGCTCTACGGACTCGTTTGTTTCGGGAGACGAAGTCCTGGCCTCGCTTGCCGCCAAGCACCCACCTGCTCCATCGGACTCGGTTTTTTCGGACCCTCCTGACTCTATGACGCAGCGTCACTTTTCAGTCGATGATGTCTTGGGAGCTGTTGCCAGCTTTCCGGCCAGTTCGTCCTTCTTGCACCCGTGCTTGGACCGGTGGCAAGGTGACTGGCCGCAGCACTTGCCAGAGTGGTGAACGTCTTGAAATGGGGTACACTGCCGACTGAGGCCAAGGAGATTATATTCGGCGCCAAGCTATTCGCACTCGGCAAAAAAGACTCATCGATTCGCCCGATCGCCTGTTCTCTCTCGATACGGTGGATTGCTGCAAAAATAGCCTGTAGTGAGGTCAAAGATCTTATCATGGAGCAGCTTGGCCCGCACCAGTTGGGTTTTGGCTTAGCAGGCGGGGCGGAGGCAGCTGTACATGCAGCAAGAGCCTTCGTCTAATCAAGCGCGCCCCGAACGGCACTCTTGAAGTTGGATTTTCGCAATGCATTTAATACTATTCGAAAGGATTATATACTGCGTGCAGTTCGTGGTGCAGTACCGAAAATCTTCAACTTAGTGAATCACGCATACAGAGAGCCATCCGTCCTGTTGTTTGGGGCCCACACGTTGTCCTCGGCATCGGGTATACAGCAGGGAGACCCCTTGGGGCCGGCTCTATTCAGCCTGGGTATACGTGAGCTTTTCAACGCCTGGTACCTCGACGATGGCACACTCGGTGAACCAATGGAGGGCTTACTCCTTGAGGAAGTGCGCGGAGTTCTTGCCTTTGAGACAGTCAGTGGCCTGGGCCGAGAAGGTTCACGAATCTTCGCTTACGAAGTTGCTTGAAGAATGCGGTGACGACCAGGATAGAGCGCGCCCCCTTGCCGTCGCTCGCCCAGGAGCGAGCGACTGGCTACACGCACTCCCCGCTGACTCCCCGCTGGTACCCGCCTTGACGACCAATCCACCCGGATCTGCGTTGGCTTGAGACTGGGAGCCGATTTGGTAGAGCCACACAGATGCACTTGTGGCGAGCCTGTCGGACGCCTGGCCAGACACGGCCTGTCCTGCGCTCACTCGGCGGGCCGGCGACCACGTCACACCGCTCTGAATGACATTCTTGCAAGGTCGTTGCGAAAGGGCGGAATCCATTGCGTTCTGGAACCGCCTGCTCTTTCTAGAGACGATGGCAAGCGGCCCGACGGCCTGACTTTGATACCTTTCTACAAGGGTCGTTTCCTGGTGTGGGATGCGACGGTGACCGACTCTCTGACCCCCTCCCTTGTCGGTCCCGGCGCTTCTCGCCCAGGAACTGCCGCTTTCCGCGCCGAGACATCAAAGATAAGAAAGTATGCGAACTAAGGCCGGGCGTACCACTTTTCACCCTTCGCATTCGAGACGCTGGGTGGCCCTGGGCCCTCACACAGACGCTAATTTCCCAGGTTGGCGACGCTTTATAGCAGACTACGATGGACAAGAAGGCGGGCACTTTCTTCTGCCAACGGCTTTCCCTAGAGATTCAGAGAGGCAACGCGATTTCGGTGCTCGGAACTATGAAAGGCTGGATGGACCCGCGTCTTCGCGTCAGGGGTCGGGCAAGACTCCCACTCGGACACGAGTGATAGATGAGGAGTGAGCCATCGGCACCGTGGATTCAAACATTCACATGTATATATGAAAGAATAAAGGAAAATAAATATATATAAATATATTCTGTTAAGACCATACATGAAATATAGACTAATCTTAAGCATAGAAAGCTTCACGGCTTACAATACGGACAGTCTTCGCACATCACTTACTTTCTCGTAAATCGAAACAAAAGCTCTAGTGTTTTACTGCCGCCGTATTGAATTTGCGTTGCTGACGGCAAGCTGCTTGTAAACAACGCTGTTCTTTACTATTTCACCATGAATAGAACTCAGAAGGGGAACCTCATTAAAATGTACTATGATTAATTGTTTGGTTAAAATAATGTTTTGTAAGCGCGTGATCTGCTAGAAAACAGAGCACAGTGTTTTCCAAGTAAGCCCGCTACTATGCACGAAGTGTGTACACGGCGACTGTAACACACAGAACCAAACCACGTCCAACCAGGAAGAGCTAGTTGACTCGTAGAGAGATTATTCACTCGTCAAACACGATCAGGTTGCTGGACCACCTGGACCTTTGCCACGGCCGCCGAAGCAGACACGACGCTTCACAATGCTCGCCTGCCCTAGATACTGAGCAGGAACCAAGTGCCACGCTAAGCATCCCTGCGGATTCAATCATCGATTTCACACAAGTCCATTACGAGATGATTCGCAGAGGGTCTCAAAATATCGTCATACTGTCGAGTAGTGCACTCGCCCCTTTCCACCCCTTGCACATTGACTTTCGCCCCCTCGTGCTTGAAATAGTCGGCGCTGAACTTAGCTGGTACATTCTCCTTGGTTGGTTGTGAATTAGCAGGTTCTGTTCTGTTGGTCCGCTAGAATCAAGTTTGAGGAACAACGACGAACGTCCCAAGAAGCCCTTCGTAATACTGTCATTCAGTGTACCGTGCCAGAAATATAATGCCTAAAGTCGAGGACGCGAAGCTTTTGGAAGGTGAGGAGCAACACCTGCCTCAAAGTCCCAAACCTCATACTCAGTCGGGACTTTGCGATTCTATGTTGACAGTATCAGCTTTAAACGTTCCTGACGCGTCTTCAGCCCAGACGTGCCTGACGCGTCTTCACCTTCAGACGTGCCTGACGCGTTTTCACCTTCAAACATGCCAGACGCATCTTCACCTTCAAGTGTGCCTGATACGTCTTCTCCTTTAAACGTGTTTGATACGTCTGCTCCTTCAGACGTGTCTGGTGCGTCTTCTTTAGACGTGCGTGATGCGTCTTTACCTTCACCGTCAAGTACACTGACATCTCACTGTACTGCGCCGCCGCAGGCCAGCGTTTTTACGAGTGTGGAACGTCTTGCTAGCTCAAGCAGCCCCACCGCTCGCAACGAAGCTGCTCGCTCAAATTTATCCGAAGTCACGAGCCACCGTTCTCGGCTCCAGTATCCAGAAATGCCACTTCTGCAAGTTTCGGCGACGTTTCGGCCACATCACGGTAACCGTCACATTTTGACGCACACCGGCACGAAGCAGTTCCGATGCGACTTTTGCGATTTCAAGTGTGCCAGAGCTGATGCTCTTAAGCAGCACAAACAAACGCATGTAAAGGAGAACGAGCTGCTGTGTAGACACTGCTTCTGTCTGACCGAAAGTAAAGAGGACCTGAAAAACCACTTGCTCAGGGACCACACGTTCATCTGTCAGCAGTGTAACTAGGTGTTTCCGACTCTCAAGAAACTCCGCCATCACGAGGAAACCCATAAGGTGTACAAGTGTCACTTTTGTGAGCTGACGTCAATCCACGCGAAGAAAGTTGAGCGTCACGAACTTTCAACGCACGGCGTCGTTGAGGCTCGGGGCGCTGTTGAGCTGGTCTTCCCAGTTGACCTGAGCATGCCCACCGGCTCCAATCGAGCCAATAACCGCCAGGGCACCGGGGGAAGTACGACAAGCAACAATTCAGACAGTAGCCCAAGTGATATTCAGAGCAGCTCCGGCAGCGGTAACGAAGAACCTGCAGTGAATGGAGACGAGTCCACCTCTGCGCACTTGATTGGTGGTGAAGACGAATCTTCTTCTATGCAAGTCGTCAGTGATGAAGACGAATCTTCCCCTACACAAGTTATGGGCGGCACGTCATAAGCAGCTAATGACTTTTCTGTGCCACAGGCATTTAATGGCTATTTAGCGTCACAGGCAGTTAATGTCTATTTAGCGTCATAGATAGCTTATAGCTATTTAGCGTCACAGACAGCTAATGGCTATGATATTGACAAGGTTCAAGACCTCTGAACCACTAATCGACTCGTCGCAACCGAGTACAAGTGCGAGCGGCCTTTTTATAACTTCCCCAATCTTTCCTGCCGCCCTTCTCGAGGCGGCGATAAAAGGTCCGGGTCAATTCGCCGTCGCAGCTAACAGAGGCTTTATGTTCATGTAGTCATGCCATCTGTAGGTGAGCCTCAGTTGCTATGTTTAGTGGCAACATTGCTCTACGGCGACGTTTTTTCAAAATCTGCCAAACGCCTTTCATTGTGCGACGACACGAGAGCGACGACATTGTGTCACAGAGTCACAAGCCTTTATATACAAAGTTTCTGTCTGATACAGTGTGGTATAATAATTTGATCAAACGTATCTAAGCTTTCCAGACAGATTGGTCAGTCAAATTATACTAGTAAGCGCACATCTAGTGATATTTTGAAACTAATTTACATGTTTTAACGTATTTGAAACTAGCAACAAACCCTACTTCCTAGTCACCAGTCGGTCGAGCTTGTAAAAGTCACAGCACGCCATACCGTTCTGGCAACAATGTATTTATAGTACTAAAAATGTAATTATAGTACTGAAAATGTATTTATAGTACTAAAAACTACTAAAAATGGAATCAATAAAATGCCAATACGTATTTTTGGTAACTTACATGTCTTTTATTTAGAAGCAGTCGTTTCTAGTAGTGACTGTAGGAGATGCTATATAACTATTTTTTTTCAGCAAAAAATAGGCATAAACGAAAAGCGTAGACGTTTCTTCCGTAATTTCGAGGCCCGTTTTGTGATGAAACCGTTGCAGACCTTCTTAATAGCGCATGAATTGCTAATGCATTCCTTGAAAATCTACCATCTGGGGACGATCTTCAGGCATAGATACTAGCCAAATATTATGAGCTACACTTGCGTTAACCAGGGGCAGGTATAACTTATCACCCCAAATTAGTGCATATTATAATTGATCCAACTCGCCATCCACCGAAAAGTACTGCAGGCACGAGGCGCTTACAATTTGTTGGCCAGTTTTAGGCGCTTATCTTGCGCTTGCCATAACCCAGAAATCGCGTATTCTCTACGTTATTTAAGTGGGTTCCTGATGCTATTTCTTTAGCTCTTAGATCCCAGGAAATTTATCTAGACAAATCTTGCATGTCTGTTGTGGAAGCCGTACTCGTGCTGTGCTGCGTGCCATAGGTCCTTCGATCGCGCTGCGGAGAAGGCGTGTGGTTTCTCTGGTGGTTGTGCGCTCCCATAAGTGTGCAGCATATTATAACATGATGTTGTCTATTACTATTGCTAAGGGACGGCGCTCGGAGCCGGTTGTTTTTCCGGTCTTCGGGAGGATTTTTCCAAGCTCTGTTGGTCTTGGCAACTACTGCTTTTATTGTTGCATTGCGCGTATGAGGTGCTCCTGTGAGAGCCCAATAGAGCCAGAAACTCGACCATGGCCTTGGGCCATCTATCTGTCGAGGACGCTCCAGACCGTTTAGAAGAATTGCTTCCGTGTTACGTAAAGCTAATTTGAGACCTCGCGTATGGAGATGTTTTTAGATATCCGCCAGGGCTCCGTTGACTGTACGTTCGAGCCGATCCTCGTCACGGACGATAACGATTAGTGCCTGATTTTCTAGGTAGAGTCCACGCATTCGTGTGTAGTTGCTTGGTCTTTTAGATACGACGCTAGGATACGTAGTAGGTAGGGGGACACGACTTTGTTTACAAGTACTTTGTTAATGGCGTCCCACAAAAAACGCATTAAGCTCTTATCGTTATATTCATATAACGGTGCAATACGGTGCAATATATATAACGATGCAAATGCGGTGACGAGGTCGACTCTCTAGGCCACCATGGGCTTTCCTGTGCGCAGAGTTTAGGCAGAATTGCACGCTACTCGGCCTTGAACGAAACGTTTAGCAGAGCGCTGCGATCGGCAGGGTACCCATGCATCTTGGAGCTCCCTGGTTTAGTCCGAGACGATGGAAAGAGACCTGACGGCATGACCCTGACTCCCTTTGAGCAGGGCCAAATGCTGCTGTGGGATGCAACCGTAACCGACTCTTTAGCCCCTTCAATGGTCGGTGCGGGCGCAGTTCGCCCTGGACACGCGGTAGCCCTAGCGGAAGCAGCCAAGTGCAGAAAGTATTCAGGCGTCTCTTACCCACACTTGTTCTTACCCCTTGCGTTTGAGACCTTGGGGGGGGGGGTGCTGGGCTGCTCACGAAGAAACTGTTTAATGACGTCGGAAAAAGATTGGTACTCGCTACAGGAGACAAGAGGGCGAGCGAATACTTACTGCAACGTCTGTCATTAGATGTTCAAAGAGGGAATGCCGCCTCGATTAGAGGTACCCTGGCTAGGTGGACCAGCCCTAGCCTGGACCTAATGCTTTGAGTTATGCCCCAAGCGGGCTGTGCACATGTTCTTACATCACAATTGTATATCTTATACATATATATATATATATACAAAGACATTCGTTGATTTGAAATTTTTTCCCTTTAGGCAGAGGTATTGGTGGTATCCGTGCCAGGTTATTTTGCAGATCACTGCTCTGTTTTGTTGCAGATCTTCTTTCCATCTGCTGCTAACAACTGCGAGTCCGTCTGTAAAATTTTAAATTACAAAGTTGCAGTTTTGCCGTTCTCTGTGTTGCTTGTATGCCTCAAGCGCTTCATGATCAAATTGGTAATTGCGGTGCTCTAGGTTTTCTATAAATCGCTGGACCCGGTGGCATGGTGCATTCCGCCTGCGCCTCGCGACCGGAGAAGACACATAGGTGCGCAGGTTCGAGGCCCATTGCACATTTGCAGCACCAACCTAGATGAGGCAGTTTTTGATAAACCAAGTGCTCTTTGGCGAGATTAAAACATAGTTTTAATCTCGTCGATATTCCTGGGGTTGTCTAATGTTAACTTGGAGGATATATGTTTGAGGCAATATGTTACTGTAAAAAGGATGGTATGTTAGCACTTTAGAGTAAACACTTGTCACCGCGTGAGCGTGTAGTCAAGGGTCTCTAACCCAGGATTAGCCCAGTTCGACAATGTGCCCCGAACAGATGCTGCGTTTCCTCGTTGAATGTCGAGAGACAGTCTCTGACGCAACAATTCCGATGCTCTCAAGTCTCCCGTGGAAAGGTTAAGGCTTCTGGCCACGCGCTAAATCAACTTCAGTGTAAGCGGTCCTGGGCCTCCCATTGTTTCAAAAGCCAACGGACAAAATTAGTGCGAATGACCAACGCCAGAGTATTTTCTACATTTTTAGCCTCTGCTAACCTGGACGCATGACCTGCCTGGTCCGCTCCTGCACCGACCATCAAAGGGGCTAATAAGTCGGTTACAATTGCGTTCCAAACAAGCATGCAGCCACGCTCAAAGGGGGTTAAGGTAAGACCGTTAGGTCTCTTTCCATTGTCTCTGGATAGGTCTGGAGGTTCTAGTATACACGGAAAGCCAGCAGACCTCAGTGCTCGACTGAAAGTGTCGTTTAGAGCCGAGTGGCGTGCTCTTCGGCCTGCGCTTAAGGCGCATGACAAGCCATGATGAGCTAACGCGTCCACAAGGTAACCACAACGACATCGGTGAGGAACGACTAGGTCAACACCAAGCCGCAGTCCTATGCTAATGCGTATCGTCTCGTCATTCAAAAGAGTCTCTATTCGTGGGCAGGGTAGGGCATGCAACCAAGCTCTAGCCCCTTGACTACTTACGGCTCGAAGCCTGACTTTATCAGCCAAATCGGGGGGCTCTATCAATCAGGCCAGCCAACGCTTTTCTTTTCAAAGGGCTGTCTAAGTGCTCTGCTTAGTCCTTTTATCGGGATAGGAGTTGAATAACAACGACAATATATCGGTCAACTTTTGTAGTTCTACGTAATAAGCTTCCCAACCATCTTTAGTCAATAATGCCCTAACCATGCTCGCAGCCTGGGTCAATGACGACACGATTGCGGGTCCTGCCATCATGACCGCTTTCGGCATACTTAAGCCGCGTAGAGTAACCAGAAGCATTAACTGAATTCTTGCCACATCGGCAAGTTGTAGATTTAGTATCTTCTCTTAAGTGTCTATGCTAAGATAATTAAACGGCTGTAGAAGTTCAGGCGGTTAGGCTATGTTGCAACTTCTAACTAACCTCTAGCCTCTAGATGTGTTAACCTCATGGCTAAAAAGCAAAATCTAAGGCCGCAGTGATTTTGCAATCCCATTCGGCAACAAGGGCACCCCTAGTAGCTTCAGGTCAATTGTGTCAACAACGCAACAGCCAGAAAGTAAGCCAAAGAGGTCTGTGAAATCTAATGGCTCAATTCCGTTGTGGGCTGTAACATATACTTCACAATTGTCCGGCTTCAACGTCCGGCCACTAATCACACCAAAGTCAGAGACCTTTCGAATATCGTCCAGTAATGTCGGGAGGTCACCGCTCAGAACGCCGTCCAGGCTTTAAGGGGGATCGCAGTGGATCCACCATTTCCTTGATACACAGAGGGGAAGTGGAAGGCCTGTTTGCGGTAGCATAATTTTATGACAAATGAAAAGTAGCATAATTTTTATCAATGACACTTTGTACCGGATTAACACTGGAGGCGCGCCGAGTGCTTTACATTTATATACATAAACACCATACAACCACTAGAAGTTGCTTCTGACATTAGTTATGTGTTCCTTCTTTAATCATGCGTTTTTGATGGAGCCTTTACGTTAAGCATACGACTGTCACCACTAGTGCCTAGTATGAACTTAGGTCAAATGCAACATAGCGAAAACGATGTCTTTTTAGCAAAGTTGTCAATGCTACACGAGGCATCGGCTTGCCATATAATACACTATTCGTGCCATCAAAACTAATTCTACTGATGACGTTTTTCATTCCTGCGCACTTTAGTCACTATATATAGCTGCCTTTATTTACCGACATAGTAAACATGCTACATATTATAAGCCGTGTCCGCTGGCAAACCGGACCCGACTCTCTGCCGCTGTTTTCGTGGGGCTTTTCCAAAAGCCAGCCATCTGGGATCTATGCCCTTCACAGTCTGCATTCGATCTCTACGTATTCGACCATATTTGGTAGCAACTCCAAGTATTGGTAGCGTCAGCGGAGTCCAAAATGGAATTTATGCTTGCTTTCCCACTAGGAGTTTTTGTCTTTGTGCCGCGTTCGACGGACAGAATAGACCGGGGTTAGATTTGAAGAAGACGAGAACAAATAGGAAGGGGTGCCTGATAGCCCCAGCGGGTTTTCCACGCCAAAGCACGCGTATGAGAGCAGTGGGCCATTTTTTGACAGCCCTTGGTCTCTACAGTCCGCACTGTTCCATTCTATTCGGCTAGATCTCAATTCTTCTGCACAGCCTTTGCTTTCGTCTCTCGGCGTTCCGTTTTCGTTCTTGCAAAAGGGCAAATAAGAGCCATGCCTTGTGTAGCATTGTTCCTATCGTATGTAAGGATATAGCAAGCAATATATATATATATATATATATAGGTTGCAGTTGCCGAGAAATAGCACGTGCATGTATATATATATATATATATATATTCACGTGCTATTTCTCAGCTGCTGCAGCCTCCCGGATGATGACAGGTGTTGTCAGTTTAAACCGTGTGTTATGGCCTTTTAAAATAAACGTAAAATCATTACGTTGACGCTCCGAATCGTTGAGGCTGTTCTTTTCACTATCTTATATTTGGTTGCTCTCTTAAGAAATAACGAGAATTTTTCTTGAATTGAGTAGAACCGTAAAAACTCTTACTTTTTAAACTAGATTTATTAGATTCGTTTAAGATAAGGTTGAATATAAGTTTAAGATAAGGTTGAACAATAAGTTGAAATAAATTGTCAGACGGCCGTATTGCCCGCCTTGCTGGGTATATATATATATTATATATATATAACAAAAGCACCTTGAATTTGAAAATGTGCGGTTTAGCATGACTGGCAAGACCTATATGTACCCGTATAACTCCAGAATATTTAAATTTATATCAGGTTTTCCAGAACTATGGGACTTATTTGTAACTTTTTAGTTCTTCTAAAGTTAGTAATCTCTCTGAAAGCGCAAAGGCTAACATAAACATATATGATAGCTCTGCATAATTCCTCTGCATTTCCTCGAAAGTTTTACGTGCACCTGAAACTATGTTTATTAAAAAGATGACACCTCATATAATTTTTTTTAGATATATATGGTGACATACAGAAAAGTACTCGTTATACGGTCTAGAAATATATTTGCAGTTTGTTGCAAGCCCTGAGTGGTAGCGCTGTGCAGAAACAATACAAGCAAGCAAATTATTCGGGAGACGCAAATAATCTTTTAGTCGTTGACAACGGAATTGATACTTCAAAGGGTGCATCAATGTGTGACTAGGGTCTGTGATAACGCCTCTGAGGGTGGACAACATTTTTAAGCAGAAACGTGTAGAAGGACGTCAATTTTACGTGGTGGCATGTTCGCGTAAGTTCGCCCGCTTTGCTCAGCACAATCGAAATTTTCATGCAAATGAGAGCCATTTTTCAATGAATGCGTCCCTTGCTAACGACGCGGAGTGACGAAGCGAAGACAGGAAGATGCTGACGACGAACACGAGCATGACGGCAGCAGATTTAGCAGCCGTACGTAGCAACAGCTACGACACCGAGCATACTAAGCACAGTGACAACGACCCTAGCATGAAGCAACAGCACCACTAGGGCAACCATAATACGAACAACGGTAGCCTTGACAATTATAACAAGTATAACACGACACTCAATAGTGCCGAAGCGCGCAGCAGCCCTCTATTCTATAGCACTAACATGCAAGAAGCAACAGTAAATGCACACACAGCACAACAAAACGGATGACACTCCGGATAACAACAACAGCAACAGCAACGACAACAACAACGTTCATATAAAACATATACAACATAATCAATAAACAGCAACGGCTGGTAACACTACAACAACAACAACAGCAACTGCAGCTGCTGCTACAACAACAACAACAATAGCGACAGTGTCGACAGCATCAACACTGTTGAATAGTAGTCATAGCGTTGCTAACAAACGTGGAGAAGGAAACGTGGAACGAGGTTAGGCGTCCCTGTGGGAGATACGAAAAAGCGTCCAGCCGTGGCCGAAATCTACGCGCGTGGTGACGGGCGGCCGAACGGACGGACAGGCAGGCGAACGGAAGGGGCGCGCAAGACATGGGTCGTTCGGTATACGGCACGTCGCTCCTTCTTGGCTTGCCGCCCCACTGATGGTCTCTTTGCGTCCTTCCTCGTCCCAGGCGCGTCGGGGGGGGGGGGAAGAGCCGAGTGCTCCACCGGTGGCCATAATTTATGAGATATCAAAAATTTACACACGACACTCATTAGGCGATTGAATGAATTCGCTGTTTGAGCGGGCCGAAAATCGGTGCCAAACGAGTAGCATGACGCCGGCAGCAAAGGCGGAGCTGCTGCTGCTGTTGCTGGTCGGGCACGACGATACGACTAGCACTCACTCGACCGTTCGGGCTAGTTTGGGGAGCACACTACAGACTGCTGGCTTCTCGTCGACGTCCTTTTTGGGACACGTGAACGCGACTTGGCGGTGACGGGGGCGGTGACGGGTGCGACGACGACAACGACGACGACGGCGACTAAAGAGATTTCTGCCAACAGAGTGAAAAAGAATAGCGAGATAGGTTAACGCGCGTTAAGGGCGGACAAACCCCCCGTCGCATAAGATCGAGGACGTGTTCGCTCGCTCGCTCGCTCGCTGGCTCGTTTCAGCCCACCCTGCACTGCGGAAGAGCAGGCAGACAGGCGCAAGCAAAGCTTGCCACTTGCCGCTCCCCGGCCGCCGCAGGAGGGGGTGGTCCCGGCCACCCGGGTGGGGGGTGGAGGGGCAACTGTGACAGTAGCAGTAGTCGAAGCGAAAAACGTAGTAGTACCACTGACTGTAGCGACGACCAGCGCAATAGCGTGTGAATGCGAGAAAGATCGCCGTGTTATTATTGGATCGAGATACATAGAAATAAACTAGCTTTAGTGGCTGCAATCGTTGCTGCGTTGGCAACAATGGCGACAGCAGCGCAACAGTCGGCGACAGTCTTGCTGCTGGGCTGACGTTTTGGTCGGTTTGGCGCCGACATATAGCCTACAGAGAAGCAGGGGTCGGCCAGTACCAGAAGTCAAGAGAAAGCACTCCCACCGCAGACCCCAGACGTAAGGGACGTCGGCAAACGAACCGAGGAAAACGGAGAGAGAGAGAGAGAGAGAGGGAGAGAGATCAGAGCGAGCGAAAGAGAAAGAGAGACGAAAAGATCAGATAAGGGTCAGAGAATGAGAGGATGGGAAACGAACGAGGGGACACGTAAAGGGAAACACGCGACGGTAGAGAGCGATCGGGGGAAGCCCTGAAAAAGAGTCTAGGGTTGGTTGGGGGGCGAGGTGCCGGCTATGCGCGAAAGAAAAAACCATGAATAAGAAGTGCCAACCAACGTACAAGATCGGTGTATCACAGCTCCATAGTCGTCGTTTGCCTGCCTGCCTGCTTCTTCTCGTTCCTAGCGCCCTTCATCTGTGCCTCGAGAAAGGCGCCGCCCGGCGCCGGCCGAAAGCTGCAGTCTCGCTCGGCCGCTGGCCGGACGCCGGGGCGATGGCTACGCTACTCGTATGCGTTGGTGTGTACAATGCATGAAAAATCGGCTCCATACATTAACCAGCTTCGTGTTTGCTGCTCATCGTGCGATGTATGATGTTGGGACGACGCATTGCCTGTCCGTCCGTGCTTGCAAGCGTGACAGGCGCGGCGACGGTCAGTCCGAGCGCTGAAATCGTCGGTCTATCGCGCGCGCGGCGTTCCTCTCACAGCATTCGCACTCCTCTGCACACCAAGCACCACGAGTCGTGATCAAAGCGGCTAGGGTCTCAACGTCAAGACATAGGACAAAGACCAAGAGTCCAGGCCAAGAAGATGAAGAAACCACAAACAGACACAGGCCGATGCCGAGATCGGACGAGATGAAAGGAGAAAGAGCCAAAACACACCAGCAGACAGGAAACCAAATCGTGAGCTCAGAGCAAACAAAGAAAGAAAGATAGAGATAGATGGGAGGGGAAAATAGAGAGAAGAAGAGCTGATGGCACCGAGGACGAGGATTACAAACGCGAGATGGTGATCATTTCTTCTAAGGTTGAAAAGGAGTTGCAATAAAACTTAGACCTGCGTTTGGGCAGACGAACCAAAAGGGGATGGGGGGGGGAGAGAGGAGTCAGGGAGCCAGACCCGTAGGGGACGGTGCTTGCAGTCATGTCTGTTCTGAGAAAACCTTTGCACAACCGCAACAAGGGAGAATAATATTAGAAGTATAACGTCGCTGGCCAGTGAACAACAAAATGGGCGGTCGCGGAGCTCTTCGTATGCGCGAGTCGTCCTTGATAAGCGGTCCGGCCTGCGCGTTAAGATATCCTGTCGACAACACGTGCAATGCGTCACACGTAACAAAGGACAGGCGTTTTATAGACGCAAACCTAGCATATTTTGAGCTGTTTTTTTACAGAGGGGCCGAACACTATAAAGTTCATTGTAGAAGCAGTAGCAACAGTTAAATAAAGTGCGCCGCCTTCTAGTCACGATAGCAAACATTGTCATCTGTCATGATCTCTAGAAACGCTAGTCTCTTCACTAACTAAAAGTATGTTTCTCGCCCATGTCAAACAGATCAACGGAATTTTTTTCTTCGTCTCCCTCTTACGGTCATGAGCTATGAATAAAACAAGTAACAAAACTTTCTAATTCTTTTTCATTGGTGCGACTATGCAAGGAAACGCTGTTCAGTATGCCTAGATCACTGAGCAATATATGGGCGCATTTGTCATAATTCGTAGCGAATAATGAAAGTTAACTAACAAATAAACCTTGAGAGACAGCTTTAGGGACCTAAACCACATCTAGCGATGAAAGCGCTGGTCGAAAATCCTAAACGATACATTCACCCTCATTTGCAACTGGATGAAGAAGCAAAGAACAAGCTTCGCTCTACACTGCAGTAAGCAGCACATGCCAACTAAAAGGAGCACATAGCCCGCCTCATCTTGTACGTCAAAAGATGGTTTGCAAACGCGTCAACCTTTGACCACTAGCGAATACCACTCCGGCACCGGTCATAAGGTCTATAAGGAAGAGGAGGTCAAGAGGAATGGTAACGGCGAAAACAACAACAACATCGATAATAATTTAGTGTTTAAATTCAACCTGTCTAGTGTCCGGCGTGGCTGCCAAGCCCCGTTTATAGTAGCCCCGTATATAGTAGCGACGTATAGCCCCGTATATAGTAGCGCGTATATAGTATAGCCCCGTATATAGTAGCGCGTATATAGTATAGCCCCGTATATAGTAGCGACGCGTCCCGATATTTAACGGAGTATCGCGCTCGATGAGTCCAAGCTTCAGCGCTGCAGTGCGACTAACGGCGGGGCGGCACGATCAAAGAATTTAGCTGCCAAAAAAAATGAACGATGACGTTGCTCATCGTTCATTTTTTTTATATGCGGCTGTGTGTTTGTGTGGCTGTATATACAGGTGGGCGGTGGATAGAGCGTAAGCGTGCACAGAACGTACGTGACGCCGCTATGGCTTTCTGTACGTGTTCACCAAACTCCGATGTTCCAGTCAGGTGGTTAGTGGCGGCCTCGGCCCGGCCGCCTTCCCCGTCTGGCCACCTACGCGCCGGTCCATGCAGGAACCGGGAAGGATATTGAAATGAGAATGAATACGCCAGAAAGTGCTTTTTTTGTTCATCCAACTAGTCCCTACGCCGCGCTTGGCAATTGTGCGATTGGAAAGAAACGATGAAGCAAGAAGAAAGCAATACGTTGTGCGTGCGAGAGTAAGCGAAACAATTGAGAAGTTTTCGCCTTGGCTTTCGACGATGTTGAGGTCTCTCACGTGTCAGTCATTCGTGACCTGGAACCCATCATGGGTCTGTCTACGAGCGGAGGAGCGGCCGCCAATGAACGCAACCTTTCGTTAAAATGTGAAACAGTCAACTTACGTGTAGACATCTGGAGCGTTCAGCGCTGAAGATTACTCGATTACTAGCCCAACACTGCGCTGCTGCTACTGCCAGAAACAATGTCATAGAATCTTCGAACAGTTTGCTTATGTGCATGCTTACATCTTTACCATTTATCTTGTTCTTCAATAATCAAATCATTGGGAGGGCCTTATAAAGTGACGCCATACGTCGAACGTCTGCCATTTTATTTTTCTGTTCAAACTGTTTTCGAAGAAAGCTAAGGCTTTTGTTTTACTCTTGGTTAAATCTGCTTGTAAATATTTCAATCAATTAATTACGTTTTTGTCTAGAAGGCCATTTGATATTGACAATTTGCAGGCGAATATACAGTCTTCAAATTCTATAAAACAATTCCGTTTTAACTCATCAGTTAACAAGTTAACCGTGGTGTTTCGTAAATCGAAAGAATAAGCTTACCTCAATAGTTCAGTAGCCATATGTAACGACGCAGCACGCAAGGCTAACCGTTGCTACTGACTGTCTATCCGGGTATGATCACAACAATTTTGCTACTGACATTGGCTGCCCTCAAACATGAATATATAAACGGATACTTAATGAATATTTTACTTGGCTTGTTCTCACAATTCAAAGAGCTCTCGTAGGCGCCACCGGCTGTCAGTGCAATAACTGCTGGCAAGGTTTGCAGCGTTTATAATTCCCCCTCCCCGCGTTCATTGAGTGAATGAGCGATGAACATTTTCGAAGATGCTTTCATCAGCAGACCCAACGACTCGGCCTGCCGGAACCTGCAGGTTGTTGACGTCAGCTTGTCAAGGCTGCGTTGTCACCAGCTAATGCTGCTTCCGCCTGGTGCGGCGACACAGGCCACGTTCCACAGCTGGCGTTCAGCATTAAGCCTTTCGACCTACAGCGGCCGTCGGCCTGAGAATGACTGAGTGAGTTAGCAGTTAGTTAGCCAATGCCCCCTAGCGTCGTGATCGTGGGGTCGTTCCGCCCTCCGTCCCGCCCGAGGTCGTTTGTCCCGAGACGAGAGAGAGAGAGACCGCTGAGGAAGGGACTTGTCCTGCCTGCAGCCCGCTAGTTGGGGAACGCATGCACGCACCAAACTAAATAGGTAGATAGATAGATAGATACACTCGGTGCAACCGTACAGGTTTCCGGCGTTCGGAAGCCTCTGAACGTGCTGAAATCAGACGGTGACTTACGCGCCCATAGCCACACGTATATCCACACAACGTTGTCGGCTTATTTGTTCTTAGCAAGCTTGGTGAGGAGGGAATGAGCGGGTCGTCTGGGTAGTGTCACAACATGAAGCTGGGCATGAAGCCTGCCTGGGCAGGTGGTGATGACGCGTGCCTCGGCACCGTCCGGTTGAAGTCCGAGGTCGGTCGAAACGGACGACGGATCGACGGCACGGGGACAGGCTAGGCATAGGAGATGTGACGACAATTAACATGACGTCTTCCGGTGTTCAGCCGGTCACGTATCGCGTGCTGGAAAGCTCCATCCGGTGAGGTTATTGGTCTGAACGAATATGGCCGAAACCGCCGCTCTAATGGGGCGGCCGATTGTGCGGATCGAGCGGATCCATTGGATCCAGGACTACTCCCCAATAGGGGCACTATGGGGCGGGGGGGGTCGTGGGGCCACTGCCACGGTTTCTATACAAGGCTGATATTGGGGCTATCAGACTCCAATTGCCGCATATGCCGCAGACGGAACGTTCTGCAGAAGAGCCTGGTAAACTGCAAACTGCTGCAAAAACGTTACGCTCGTGATTATCGTATTATAGTGCAAGTTGTCAGCATCATACAACCGAAAGTTTAGCTTATTTGAGTATGAGTAATCTAGCTCTATTTGTCTTGTACGACGGTTTCTTGATGCAGAACATAAAATAGAAACAAATACATTTATATTAATAAATACTCCTGTTTAGCTTTACGGTGCATAGCGGCCTTCATTCACGGTAGCGGTTGAAAATTATTCGACGCTTTAAGAAATCATCGACTTTTATGACGTATGACGTCAAGACCGTCATTACGTGCGATTTGTTAACTAGCCGTTTGAGCAAACAAACCCTAGTAGGAGCAAAAGCAGGTATTGTGAAGTTTCTATATGTGTACTCTAACGTTTTTATCAGCGCCCAGTTGTCCTAATGCCAGCCAACCTAATGGCACGGGTGTGATGAATAAAAGGCACTGAACATATTTTAAATGGAAACTTATACGACAATGGATTTAGTAGACTGGATGAACATAGCATTATCTACATCAAGTATGTTTGTTCCTAAAACAACTATTCTTCGAAAACAGCACAGGTAATCAGTTTCCCCGTTGTTTACCATGGACCCGTTAATTACCATGGACCCGTTAACTACCATGGACATACCACAAAAGGTGCCTTTGGTTTCTCACTACAAATATTGAACTTATTGCATCAGCTAAGAGAAGATTAACATGCGTGCGTGCCTCCGCCTGAAAACTTAGCTGCAATCAAACAGAGCGTGCAAATCCAGGCCGACGGCCGAACCACCTAGAGCCTGTTTCAGAATGGGCTTAACTTGATTTAGATGCCTGACTACAATGGATACCAGACTAGTGTTTGTGATAGAAATGCCTCTTATTTATCTATAGTACATCTTATGGGCCGTACGCAACCTGGTAACTCCATTTAGAACGAAAACGTGCGGTGTAGGTGTGCAACGTTAAGGCTTACATGGGGAGTGCATATTGTGCAGATTATTTCACTATCAGACCACACACTAATAATACTTGATGTATGATGATTACTTTATAGATGTCAAGAAAAGCTGTGAAGAGGGAAGGAAGGACACACTAAAAATCACACAAGCCCCGCAAAGCAGCAGTGTACGTAGGAGTAGTCGCAAACGGAACTTTACCAACATAATGGAAAAAACGGTTCTCCATTTAATATATTTATATATAGTCCACATCAAAATGCAGAATATTAACAAACATTAGGAAGCAACGCATTACATATAGAAACCGCTTTTGCCTTCAAGTAAATACCGTCAACACCTTTGCAATAAACACGTAAGAGAATAATAATTTCGGCGGTCGGAATTTGGCCATTGAATAGACATCTTTATAATACACAACAGCTATAGGTAAACCACGTAGATTACATTTAACTATACAATCTGAGTTTCCTTATACAAGACACAAAATACCAATTTAGTTTATACATTGATCACAGGCCTGATTCTGACTAAAAATAAAAAACATTGTTTTCGTAGCAAGGCATCTAACATTTTCGGAATGTAGATCCAGGTCTTAGGCAAGTGTACGTTGACTAGACTTTAAGAATGCTCAGGGCACTGCGAAAGTTGTGGCACGAGTACCTGATGTTCGACTAGAACGACAAACTTGTAGAAACACAATCTCCGCAGTTACAATGCCTCTTGTTTTATATGCAAACAGAAAAGCCTGCAGAGTATATATTTTTTCATAATGAGTAGGTTAAATTGACTGAACAAGTCACGGACCGAAGCCCTTTAGTCTCTTTGAAAAAATTACTGAAGGCGCACCATTCTGTATCGCTTTGGCTCTCCGGAGAGTTCCGTGATACTCGCCATCTCTGAGAAAGATACCATATCATAGCACTGGTAAAACCGATTGTGTAGACCTAAGTTAAACAGTCTGTGGGACCCTACTCAAATTATATTCTAGCAACGCAGATATTACAGCATAGCACTTGGATGCAATATGGGGCTTCCACCTCATGCCTCCTGAAGACGAGCCGCAAGCAGCTAGTGGTCTGCGAGATCTCAATAACCGTGTTTTAAGTAGTAAGTTTTCAGGTAAGACCAGTAGCCTCGGCAATAAGCAAAAACCTATGAAATTCGTTTTATTAATTTTCTAAAATATATGGAGCGAATCATCGGAATATTGATACGGATTTGCAATAGTGGATCCTAAGTGATGACAATTTAATAATTGTCATTATTGGGAAGTCACTGGTACAAATACGACTCGTAAATGATGAAAATATAATTACTTTTATAAGACCCTAGTGCCAATCAAAGTTTTGATAATTCACTTCGAGCAGTAGCGTCGTGTCATAAGCAAAGGCTATAGAGAAGCCGAGGTTAAGCACCTGTACTCTTTATAGAAAAACATTCGGATAAATAAGAAACATCCAAGAACCAAGCCTTGAGAAGTACCGGTATCGACTTGCTGCTATGAAGACTTCACTTGACCAGCTCGTCAGTGTATTAAGCAAAAGGGGTGTGTTTCTCGCCAGGATCGAATCAGCGACTAGCGATGCCATTAGAGTAGGCGGTCACTTCTCCTTCACTTCGATTCATCGAGTGTTTTTTCAATAAATCAAATAATGAAGGGTCTACCCTTTGGCAAAAATTCACCAGCGCGTAGGTCCCCCGTGGCCGAACTGAGACACTTGCATACCTTAGCAATAACTCCCTCAGTAGTTTTACCTACTGAAGGAGTTATTGCTAATGCTATTCCTCGCTTATACCGGACCTCCGACGCTGGTATGATGGTCCTGGTCGGGGGCCACCTATGTAATTTTCGATTTAGGTCTTCACGGGCCATTGCCAACTCCAAACCCATATGATGCGGATAGGGAAGTCGGACACGTGCACACTCAGCACGTCGGGGCAGCCGGACGATGTTGACCATACGGTCATGTCCTGCTCTGCCCTAGCCCAGGTCCGCAGTAGCTCGACGTATTGCCATGCAGGAAGATCGACACAATATATTGTCGGTCACCATTAAGTGGTGTAGATGAGGGCGCCCCCCAAAGGGCTATAGCAACCCAGCCATCCGTAAAACGGCTTGACGCATTCCCTCGGGTTCGTGAGCTGAAGACACGACGAGATCCATGAGAGCCGGTGTAGCACGAGGCCTCCTTCCGACGGTATCGAAGTAGTGCCACATAATTCCGAACTCTGAGTGGTGGGGAAGATTAAAGTTTTTAGTGGGTAAAAGTTCCTGTAAGTGCTGTTGGTTGCTAGTACCGAGACTGCAATAGCGCTTCCAAACCCCCATATCAAAACATAAAAAAGTTTGACCTGGGCCCCCTAAGGTGTCAAAGGCAAAAGGACGAAAATCCATAGAATCTTCGATAGATGCATACTTTCGGCACTTGTTTCTTTCCGCCTGCGAAACAGCATACCCAGCCTGGGCAGCGCCGTAAAGTCAACCTTGTAGTTTTTCCGCCCTGGCTATTTTTGGCGCAATACGTAACACACAGAACAACGTAAGGGGTTTTACCACATTTCGAGTTGATACTTACGTGCTTATTATGAAGTACAATCGCAGTGATCTATATATATATATATATATATATATATATATATGTACAGAGAGAAATACGGATTAATTTAATATTCGTTTGACACGTATACATAAAGACACGTTACCCTTTTATATCAGAGGCCGCAGATATTTTACCTAAGCGTCCAAATCACCACTGTGTCCTCCTCCAATATCTATGAGCAAGTGCCTTCCATTAAGACAACCTCTTCTTTGTAATATCGACCTAGCCGTTTCTTTCATCTGGTATGTCTATACCTCGGATGTCCTGTGTATTCTTTTACAATATGTTTAATTGACTCATTACCTAACTCATAAACTCGGCGTTCTATACCTTGCCTTAATATATTTACCATTCTGTGCCCTTGTGTCTAAAATCCCTGCCCTAGCAGCTGCTAATAGCCTATTTTTCTAATTATTGTATAACATTCTACGCCGCTCGTTTCTCGCTTTTCCTATCTGTCAAACTGGATCTGCGGGCCCACCAACATTTTCTATTTGCCTGTGTATACCTGTTCTACCCTCGATTTTACTATTCCTTTTGTAACCTTTTCTCTTGCCCATTGCTGACAATTAAACTCAGTTTCTTTAGCTTCGAATTGTACGCTGCGATTCTACGCTGCAATTCCACCATCTCAACACTAAAGCTGAACTTGCCTTGTACTTCTATTTGTACAAATTTTGACATTAGTCTACCTCCTTAAGAAACTCTCTATCGCTAATGAAATGTCAACCCAATGTAAATGTTATCATTCTTCGGCATTATCTCATTGCACTCCTTTTAAAAAGCAACGCTGTGGACCAGAGCGACCTTTGCAAATGTCAGTCCTAGTACATATATAGCCCTCCATATATTCTATATTACGATATACTTACTAAACCCTCAGATACCCTTAGACCTTATTCATGTATTCCTCTATAATATATTTTCTTAGTCTAAATAATCTTTCCCTGTAAATTTTTAATCCCAAGATGTATTGTCCTAGGTACTCCTTTTCCCTACCCGACGGTTTATTTGCCCTATAACCTAAAAACCACCGATGACAACGTACACCCATAGCTAAATCCCTTAGCGACTAGGAACTCTAGATTGTCTTGGTGTTATTTTTGTAGCGCGTTATCCCTGTATATTTCTTTCCATAACTCCACCCAAATTCTCTCATAATTTCCTCTAACATAATTTGGTTTAATTTTGTTCTGTCCACCATATCATACGTTGTATTTAATGTAGATCTAAACACTCTGCCACACACCAGTCTCCACAATATCGATGCTTCCACAAACTGATTTAGTAAGAAATTCATCTAACCTCTACTCTTTCCTAAATCCACATAAATATTCGATTTGTCGTGGCTGTCATTATGATTGGTCACCTAGTTTGTATCTATTCCTTCCTTAGCAAGAAGAGAAACATTTTTTGCGTCAAATTTTTGGGACTCTGCCCCCTCTAAATATTTTATTAGATTGCTTCGTTAAATCACAGGCAAACTCGTTTCCCAATACATGGATAATTACTGAAATTATGTCAAGACCACACGCCGCTTTTGTTTTCACGTTCTTCACCGCGTGCTCGATTTCATCTGCAGTGGTTGTCATATCGGTGCAAATTCTTGCCCCTTCTACACTGGCTTTGCCAATCTGAAACTATAAAAGCAAAATATTAAAAGCAGAAAAGTAACAGCATGATATATATATATATATATATATATATATATATATATATTGGGTAAACATGAATAATAAACGATAATAAGGAATATTTATAGTTAGGTAATGTATATATATATGCATATATATACATTACTTAACTATAAATATTCCTTATTATCGTTTATTAATCATGTTTACCCAACAAATATATAAATATATATATATATATATATATATATATATATATATATATATATATATTGGGTAAACATGAATAATAAACGATAATACGGAATATTTATAGTTAAGTAATGTATATATATATATATATATATATATATATATATATTGGGTATACATGAATAATAAACGACAATAAGGAATATTTATAGTTAAGTAATGTATATATATATATATGAAAACAGAACTTCCATAATAGAGTTACGCATGTTGTTTAAGCGCGCGTAGTTTAATAGTGCATATTGGTGGCGGCGAATTCTAGCGCTTCTGCGTAATTCTTCCCCCAAGTAGATATGCTGCGAGTCCGCTAACTATGGGGCGCATTTCATACGGGATCTCTGGCATATACGAACCTAGTAGTCGAGTAATTTTAAAAGCAGTCATTTTGGTTCTCTAAGACTTCTCTAATGTGGCGGTCGAGTGTTACCAAGTCGCTTGCAAAAGTAGGCCAGCCTGAATGGTTTGAAGGCAGTCTAAATCAGAAAGTATGGAATTTTTCTGCCCACCGCTGCTGCTACCGATTTGAGGTCCTGTTTATGAGGATTCCCTCTTTCGTCTGTGTATGCGGTACGTATACGAACTGATATCGCTCGGTCGCTCGCTCACTTACTAGTAGGAGCCATGCTGGCGCGTTCCTCGGTCGCTCTGTCGAGAAGACCCTCTGCGGCAGACCGGCTGCTGCTGCGTCTGAAGATCTTTGTTGGCAATTTTGTTCAGCCGGTCGGTTGGAGCCTGAGCCGGGGAGGGGGGGGGGGTGCGGGGGGTGGCCGTCAGCCTACATTCCGAGCAGATGGCGACCGAGGCAAAGGAAGGGCAGGGGACTAGGCGTACGCGCAGTAGAAGAGCGCGATGGTAGGCGCTACGAAAGGAGCACCAGCAAGGTTCCGTGAGAGCCGAATTCTTTTGGTTGACGAGAGAAATTAACTTGATTTGCAAAGATCAGCGTAAGCGCCGCCTTGCGCGGTGCGGTGGCCGCTGGAACGAGATGGACATACACGAAGGAGGGTGGAGAAAAAGTCCGTCCATAGCTAATTATTCGTTGCGAGCTAATTTGGACATGAGCGCGCGAAAGGCAGTGGCGACGCAAAGCAACTTGGCCAAAGTGGGTAGTCAGTCGGGGGGTCGGCCAGCCTGGCGAACGTGCCAGCGAGCGATCACGACCAGCCCACCAGAAGACGACGAAAATTGTAAATGGCAACTTGATAGATCGAATAAATTAATGAAAAGAAAAGGAAGCCGTGTGATTGCCGATCAGAAGACGATAACATTCGATCGAGCTGGCTGCACTACTCCCTGCTCTGATCCCTTTCATGTTCTAACGCAATTAGCTAGAGTAGACCTGCAATTGATAGCGTTCTAGTTGTGGCATCGGGGGGGGGGGATGGACGCTAGGGGGGATGTGTGGTCATCAAACGCAGCCAAGCATCACTTTCGAGAGCAACAGCACACACACCATTTTTTGCTCTGTTTAATGACCCGGGACCACTCCCGGCATATATATATATATATATATATATATATATATATATATATATATATATATATATATATGTGTGTGTGTGCGCCGGGAGAGGCCCTAATTATATATTACAATTGTAATATATGAAGCAACATGTGAACTTCAAAGCCCTTATCTCAATAACTCACGGGTATGTGAACCGAGCAAGATGGCTTAGAGGCGAAGCCTTTGCCTTGCATTCGAAAGGCCTGGGTTCGAGACCCAGGCCGGCCACTCTTGAATTGGTTTTCGTGGTTTACAATTTAGACAAGGTAAATGCCGGAGTGGATTAAAAATCGGCCATGACATGAAAAAACCGTACACGGGTATTTGCCTTACGGAAAACCCCCAAAAAAAGTGCCTTGGCTATTAATCCCTATCAGAATAGTTTTTCTACTTTTAGGAATGGCCATGCGATCACATAAATTTACAGAACGTAAAAGAAACATTTAAAAGCGTTTCGTAGTAAAAAAAACTTCATAAATTAGTTTATGGAATAAACATGTTATTGCAACTTTGATACGGACATGGTCTTAATTTAAACATTTAGCAAGTCCTTAATTCCACTAAATGTATGGTCGAGAGATCGCGTGGCGAAAACGGATGCCACTTTCCGTTTCGTGAACAATCGCGCTGAAAAATGCAGCTGTTTGATCCAACCCCTCCATAAACGAGTTTTTGCCAACACCGTCTTCCACTGCTTGTTTTGAACACTCAATTTAACGCAGAAATTGTATTTCATCCCTTGTGCCTTAGGAATTGCTTTGTGGTTTCGAGCTCCTCCTAATCATTGTTGAGAATATGCTACCCAGCTACGAGCGCGCAAACGTGCGCTCGGCCTACTGCAACCGCCGCTAAGGCGTTGCTTACGGCAGCTGCTACGGCATCTACTACGGAGAGCGCGCAGTTGCCTTGGCTACACGCTGGAGGCGGGGGTGGCGCTTTCCCTAGAGGTGGAAAGCCTCCCGTCTCGCACTCGCCTCTAAGACCTCATCGACGGGGTTCGAACGATTGCATACACTGACGATCTGGATGCCGGTGACCACGTTTCATGGCATGTGACATGTATGACTTTTAAGTGTGTGGGTTCATAACTATCAGGCCAACAGATGCGTATTGGCCTGCCTTGTGGAAAGTGAAGTCCTTGCGCTTGTTCTGCATGTACATGTCATGATTAGCTGCCCAATCCAATAAGGTTATTTCTCTTTTATCCGTTTATTTTGATTGAAATCTTCCTGTAAGCAATTGGGATGTATCACGAATATCGCCTTCACTCGTTAGCTAGGCCCACTCATACACACCCTGTTCCTTTTTCTTGTTTTTGATTCGCAGGGAGTCCGTGTTAATGATGGTAGCGCTAAGCGTTAGATCCGTGTAACATCCTACTTGAGTACTTGTTTTACCCATATTTGGGGTTAATTGGCATCGATTGAGCTTGTTTTGCAGCTAGCTACTGTTTCCTATGAAATGGGAGCATAATGTGTAGATTTTACGACTATTTGTATGACTTTCGTATAGTATTTTTATATGCATGCCTGCTGTTTATGTTCTACATGCACGTATCACCACCAAATATACAGCACACTTCGCGTGGGTATGATAGAAATTGCTTTGCTTAGCAATCGTTTTGTGAACCAGCTGCGGTGGCGGTCTATTTAATCACGCGAACATTATCGAACGTTTCAGGACCCCAAAACATTTGCCACCTTATCAAACAAGATCTTTACAAATTTACAAGCTGTCCATTTCTATTTGAATATCTCCTGGAATACTTTCAAGCAACCTTTATCTATGCAGATACGGTATCTAACGAGCCTCCTGCCCACGCAAGCGTAGTGGCTCAATTAACCGTTTGGTTTGGATGAAGTCAATATTGCTCTAGGTCGCCTACAAAACAACAAGGCATTCGTGCCAGATATTGTGAGAAATGGACATTTTTGCAAGAACATTTTATCGTACCCCATATGGCAGTCTCTTCTCAACAGATGCCTCTCTCAAGGCAGTCTGCCAGCCAAGTGGACGAAATGCCTTCTCAAGGTAACACCAACAAAAAATGGAGGCTCAATGGATCCTTCCGCGTGGCGGCCGATATTAAAATGAGATACTCCTGAGACGCCTCACGGATTTCCTCACAGTACTGGCATCTCATTAAGCCGCAAAAACTTTCTATAATCCTGGCTTTTATTGATTTAAAATATGCTTTCGACATCGCACTTGCAGCTTGAGTAGAATTTGTACCGACCTGCACGCTGCGCTTTGTCTATTTAATGAATATTTTGCGCGGAATAGCCTCATTGTTAATATGTCAAAGACAAAAGCTGTAAAGTTCCGGCGTGGGGGCAACAAACTCACACAAATAAACTGCAATTTCACGGCGAGCAAGTGCAGTTGATAGAAACCCTTTGCTATCTCGAGGTAATTTTCTATCTCTAGATACAAACTTTTCACTACCACACACAACTGAGCGTTGTAGAAGTGCGCTTATTACGACAGCGGAATCAGAAGCCCAACACAGCTCTCCGTTCAGACGGCAATAACAATATTCACGCTCACAGTGGGCGCGAAATAGAGCAAAATCAGCTTTCCTACAGCGAGTACTTGGCCTTCTGTCGAATCCGCGCAACAGATTAGTATACATGCTCGCGAGCTCAGTAAAAATTCTAAAAAATGCTCTAATCTTCAGAAAACGTTATTTATTTCTAGCAATGACAAATTCGGCCTGGAAGGAAGCTCTCCGTCCATGTTAGAATGTCGCCACTCGCTGCAGTGTTCACGGACTTCATCATCTCTTATGTCGGTCTGCTGGGTTTCGTGAACCTAGAGAGGACTGAAAATGCGATCGTTATGGCGGTCCAGGCCCCCTATATCACTTCACCATTTGTAGAGAATCCGTGTCTTTCTCCAGCAACAGTTTTTCCCATCTTTTCATTTTCAAAAAATGTCATATTTACATTCAGACATTACACCCATGTAGGGTGCATTTTAATAAATAAATCCGTGCCACATTAGATAATGCTCGTTACTCCAGGGTACTTACACACCTCTACATATAAATGGACGGAATTATAGCCCAGCGGAATGTGCTCAGATTCGAAGCATCTCGCTGCACCCGCATCGGCTACAACCAACTCAGGGGACTGATGAGTTTGTTGCAAGCTGTTAATTGGTGGCGATAACATACCGCACTACGTAAGCCATTGTGTCTCGTACTTAACGATCCTTTTTGTCCAGCGGTACGCAGAAAGGCCCCCTAGGATTTTCCACCGACCCCAAGGGCGTGCTCGTTGGTGGCAGAGGAGAACAGCAAGAAAGAAGTGGGGCATTCGGGTGTGTAACAGAGGCCGTTCACTTGCTCACTTGCAGCTATGCCAGTCTATCTTTGATGAGTGCCCCGTCTATTGTCCTTGCTGGCCCTGATAGGGTTCTTTCTTTGCTCTACTGTGATGTTCGGAGGCAAGCAATTGCGTGATTATGATCGAGCGGCGGGTGGTGCAGGCCGGCTATTATAACAGCCAGTAGCGGGAGCAACGCGCAGGAGAAGACCCTTTTGTTAGATCTTTAGGTTCTTAAATACGCGAGATAGAGATTTGGCGGTACGACAAAGTTCACCGCGAGCACCTCACGAGGAAAGGGTCATACAGTGTTAGTTGGCTGCTGACCGCAGCGGCAGATTTATTATTTTAAATTCGCTTTACTTACATTTGTAGATTCCCTATTTTGTTTGAAATTTAATTTTATACAGTCATATCCCAGCATGATTGACTATAAATCCACGTATTTAACCAACTCCAAAGAAGTCTATGGAGCCCGCCAAACCCCTAGCAATTATGTAAACTTGTGATCACGTAGGATCGTGTTGTTTTCTGAAACCACGTGCGCTACCGTTTCCATTTCAATCCTGCACTTCACACAGTGGGTCTATTTCCTTGGAACATATATTTGTCTATTGTCTGGTGGGTAATAAACTTGGTCTAGGTCAAAACACACGTAGAAGAAAATTACATTTCCGCGATATAATAAGCTTACCGCACAACAAACCGTAGCGCCTCTATAGCACGCATCCAAGTGTCTGATACTTTTAAAACGCATCTGATTGTTAGTGACAAAGCACGGAAAGCCTCAGAAACCTCATAAGACTGCTTTAAAGAAGATAACACTCGTAGATTTTGTCAACAGCATCGTTCTAATAGATTAAGTAAATAAAATAGATAAAGGCTGTAAAAAACAGTATTGATGTCATCGGCATACCGCTTCTTTGAATTGTTAGATACGGATAGAGACCTCGAACTGCCATTCATTTTTGCCGCCGTCCGACTGTTCCAAAAAGCATCTAACTGCAGAGGGACGACAGGCGTTGACCAGAGGGCCTTACCAGCCGGAACTAGGACCATTATCGGCCGCTGGCGTGGCACGTCACTGTCTCCGACACGTACGCCTGTGGTGACCGTGCACTAGCCAGCGCGGGTGTCCGTCACATTATTATCTAACGGGAGATGCACAAACGGCGCCTATACGCGCATCTTCTTGAGGACCACGTTGTAATGGCGTTCCTGTCTCGAGTCATCTGACGTTTGGGGCAAGGATGCACTTAAACTGACAAAATAGCTTGGGAAGAAGCTCTTTGAAGTCACGGCGGAGCCAAGATCCACCGCGTTCCTCCGACAGAGGGTGTCATTGGAACCACAGAGAGGCATTCTTCGCTATTATTTCAAACGAATAGGGAGAACTCCTAACTTTCAGTCAAACGCATGTACCGCTCTGCGGTGTGGGAGCCCTATATGCTTAGTGCGAGTGCAAAACAGATTCTTACGCGCCTGCGCTTGAAGCACTCTCGTGACATAACGGCGGATACTCTCTTCACTGTTGATTCAGTAATTGAAGATACAACAAAATAGTATTACGCTTGTAAACAACATAAAACCATTGTGTAGTACACCTGTTTATGTGATATAACTGTGCTTTTTGTGATGTTATATTACACATAGTAACAGCAAAGGCGAGCGCCAATACGAGCTATTAGCGCTGAATAAGCTGAACAAAGAGGCGGTCGGCTATGCTTGAATGTTTCGATTGTAGACTAGATTCTCAGCTGCTGGGCTAGTGCAAGTAAAATGGCTTCCCATCATAGCCAAATTTTGAGCAGCTAGAAGGATGCTTTATACTATATGTAAAGCGTATTCTTTCCGCTTGCCGCGGACGACAAAGAACCGCTTTGTGTATCCGCTAGTGGGTTGCAGACCAGCAGTGGCAATAATTAGCGTAAGGCTTATTTCATCTTTCACAGGACCACGACAGCAATTTTTGTCGGAGTGGTAGGAAAAGTGACCGAGGCCTCGGCAGAAGGCTGTAAGGCAACAGACCTTACAGTTAGAAATGTAACTCGCCAGGCAGCTTTGGGATAAAATGGCCTGCACGAGTCGGCATGAATACACAACGTGCATTGTGCATGGCTACCATCAATTGGTGTGTTAGACCCAAGGACCCAGGAGCCGTCAATGCGTCTGGCAGCTCGCTGCGTAGTACTTTACGTACGTCTGCGAGCAGAACCGAGCAGAACATTGATCACTGAGGCGTTTAGGTAGGAAATAATGATGATTATATTTATAATTGTGTGTCATTTTGAAATGCAAACTCATTGCGAAATAAACAATATTCAACCAAAATGGCTTCCCAGCCCGACTGCAACAGTTACATTCAGGAAACGTTCAACGCATACATCAATTGTGTAGACGCGTAGAACACGCAACGTTAGCAAACAACTGCTGTGATGCAACGCACAAAATAAGAGAAAATTGGCGTTTCTATGGCCGCTTTATGAAGCTCCGGAGCTTAAGAAATACATATAATTGATTTTCAATAGAGAAGTCAAATTTATCTTCAAAGGCGATTATTAAGTAGATATCTAGCTCATTCTTTTATCCGAGGAAGTGGTAAATATATATGCGTAGACAAAATGTCACTGAAAAATATCGACACAAGCGTATCAAAGCGTAATGATGAAAAAGTGCAACGCGACTGTGCACTAGCTTTCCTTTATAAACACGCAGACGAATTATTTGTGCTGATTGTATATGAAAAATCCTATTTGGAGGTGCATTTAAAGCAAAAGATTGCTTGTGCTCTTTGAAGCGCTATCCAATGGTTGTGCGCCATCACAAAGGCACAAGAAAACAAAAGGCAAGGAACCTGCCAATACTTCTAAAAGAGAAGCCATTCTAAACACACTAACTTGATTAAATGCAGTGTAAAACCATGCCATTTAAGCTCGAGCGGTGGAACATCGAGAACATCAGATCAGACCGATAGTTTTTATTTTGCAAAAATATCACGCTGTGCGGCATTCGTGAGAGCTCGAGCTACCAAGCCAACAATAATCATTAATTGTTATTTGAGAAAAGTGTTTGATCACGATTAAATCATTCAGAGCGCTGTTTAACGTCGTCTTAGAGGGCACCTTAGAAGAGATCTCTACTGTTTGCTACGACTCGGTTGAGAACGCTGCCCCACTGGCATATAGACCCATAGGAGTTGTATAAAGTGTGGCGTGAAAGCGGTCACGGAAGAGCGCGTATTTGGGAGTGCAACACAGCTCTACTGGGGGATCACTAGCTTGGGCGACATGTGGGCCTTACTGAGGACTACTATCAGGACACTACAGGGGCCTGAAAAACAACACCTGAAATAGCAGCCTTAATGCTAGGTCGATTGGATGGGGATTCCCCAAAAAGCGGGGGTTACGATATGCTCTTGGCAGATAACCTTTGACGTGGAAGGTTAAAGCATGGCCCTCATAAATACACACTAGCTGCTAATATCACTAGTCCAAGGCCTACATTTCCACCATTTTGCGTAAAACTAGTTTTTATTGTTTGAACACTATGACATATACTGCGAGCATTGATCCGTGTGAATACCATATATACTCAGTGCAAAACTGTACGAAAAACAAATGAAGTTATGATCATCACACATGCTATTAATAAACGCACTTTATATATATATATATAATGTTAACTAACCAAAATAATAACTTTACCAAATATACACTTTAAACCATAATTTCGTAGAACAGGGGAACAACTCATAATAATAACCGACGCTGCACAAACAAAAAACTAAAACGACGATGAAAACTGATGCTAGAAAATTACGTTTAAGTTGATTCTAATATGTTCAAAAAATCACATTTGAGCCAATTTAAGCATGCACGTACAAAATCGTTTATTTTTGCGACATATAGCATGAAGCGGCCTGTATATGCAATTTACGCGACGCAGTTCCCGTTCGTTGCATTTACAGTGGTTACTTTTCCTCAACAGAGATCTAGCCTATCTAATCCCACGAAATATGTACATGCATGGGCTCGAAAGAGCATTGAGAAAAGCGTCGTTACTAGCTAAACGAGACAAGAAGAAGGCAAATCGAGGAGATGTGTCTACATCGGAGCAACAGCTGTTGTTGCTCCCGATACTACCACTGCTGCCGCTGCATTGGGCCATGGTAGTGAGGTCGGGCCCGAGACAGCCTGTCTACGGCGGAACGCTGCTTCCTTTATATATGTGTACTAACACACCCAGGCACATAGACACACACACACACACCCACATATATATATATATATATATATATATATATGAGTGTGCGTCTGAGTGGAGCCTCAGATAGGGTCGGTTGGTCGTCGTACGTATCGGTTCTTCAGCAGCGTAGATGAGTTGACGCGATCCTCGCGCTGCTAGAGGGAAATCGCCCATTCTAAAGATACTGGCGCACAAGTCAGAGAGACAGGACGACCCTCCTTCTAGAATCTTCACCATTGGCAGAGAGGATGGCCTTGTAGGCAGGCAGAGGCAGGCTATCCTCTCGATCGAGGCTGGCTGGCTGGCCGATCGAGGCTGCTACGAGAACTACTTTATGACGACTACTACTACTACTACAACTACAGCTGGAAGACTAGAAGACGAAAAGCTCGAAGGCGTTGTTGGCGTTGCATCGATGATCGTGTCACCACCGATTGGCCGGCGTTGGTGACGGCAACCCGTTTGTCGCATGGCGAAACGCGAGATAGAGGGTGTGGTCCTCTGTCAAAGATGATATCCGACTGAACTTGAAACTTCCTAGCAAGCAAGCAGACTCAACTTTTCGCCGAACACCGAACGACTGAAATGGAAAAAAACAGAGATGCTCAAACATGAAAAAGGCGTCGAAACAGCACTCATATAACGCCGCACGCACCGGTAATGGAACAAGTTCCTCTGACTGACGTGCCTCAATGTATCAGCGAGGAGCATTGCACAAACATTACCGGCCGATTGCTTCCTGTATTGAATTTTGCGACGCAACTTACACTAGACACGCTCTGTGGTTGACGCTTTCTTTGCCAAATATTTACCGTATTTTTAAACTTCAAAAGCAAACTCATCAGCTAACTCGCCGAATCTTAATAGAGAGCGAGCTTCCGACTGCCGGTGGGTGATAAACAAAGGCATGGCGGCTTGTTTCTTTACTGACGAATAGGTTCCCAAACACAGTTGTATGATGGAGTTGCACTTTCTCGATTATAAGAAATTGGAAACAGAAGCTTAGACAGTATAGCCTCGATCCTACGCAACGTGGGTTATAGTACTAGCGGTTTGCATGCACGCAGTAAGCGATGCATTCAAACCTATGAAACTCTTTTCAATAGGTATGTTACATAGAGCTAGTATATTACAACTTATTTGCCTTAAATATATATCTCATTTATGTGTTAGGTATAGAGCACTGCTTGCCTCAGAGTGCTTCGCAATTATGTGTACTCCCATACTTTGGGAGCCCAAGTCACAGCTGATAACAACTTCCGTTGCCATATTCGACAAGTTGTGGATTTGTTTGTTATGTAATTTAACAATACTTTAAATGTCTAGTCATGCAAAATAAACACGTTTGACTTAAATCGTGCATGAGCTCCCGTCATTTAAATGTGCCTTGAGAAATGAATACTCTTAGCCTAACATAATAGTTTGTTTATGTCCAGTTTCTCCAATGTGCATTTACTTTTCCCATCCCCTCCCTGGTTGGTAAAATATAATTTAAATTATGTTATAAAATATTTTTACCGTACTTACTCATTGTATTGGGTTACAACAGAGTCGCTGCGTCTCTAAAAAAAACTCTAAAAATGTCACTTTAAATGATCTTGCTTTGACAATGTTGTTTTTTCAATTTTTCAACAAAAGTCAACTTTTCAACCTTGTATTACGTAGCACAAAAGGGAAACAGGCAGTATTTGGTAAATCGCGAGTAATTCTTTGAGGATCTCAAAATTTGCGAGCCATTTTGAAGTGTCAAGCACCAATTAACCTAAACATTCAATAATGGATGCAACAATGGCACTAATTCTCCACCTAAACATTGAACATTTAAAATATTTTGACAGCATTTTCCACATTCCCAGGCATTGCTTAAACATTTGTTTGCAGCAAAAATATTTCCATTAAACTTTATATCATCTGTAAAGCAATATAAAAATAGTGAATGAAATCAACATGTGAGGCGTTCCTAGGGTATTTCACATTAAACAATTCTACACGATTAACATTCCTTCTTCGGTTGGAAAGGTAGAAGCTAGAGTAACCAAAGAAGGCAGTTTCGTTTGCAACTGATATCTCCTTATTATTTAAAGTCCCTAAATCGTCTTCAGATGCGGAAGATCAACATAGTACTAGAGCAATCTGCTTAAGCATTCATATCGATGCACTTGCAGTTAAGTGTCGCAACAATTAAGGTTGTAATCATCATTATGTCGGCAAACCGTAGTACCGATGCAACTTGTCTATATATATATATATATATATATATATATATATATATATATATTTTCTATATATAGTCACTAACTATATATTGTGAGACTCTCAAACCAATCCTTAAGCATTCGCAGTGGTCAAGGGTAGTTGTATTATGTCTTTCTCGACTATGAAAGTCTAGGATTCCGCAGTCCGTCGTGCTAAATACGCAACGTGCGGATTAATGCTGGCCTACTTTATAGCAGTCTGGGGTGATACGGAGGGTTAGTGGTTTTATCCAGGAGGCACCAATGACTCCAAATTATGCGCTTCCATCAGCTTCGCCACTGCTCGTCTAAAATTTAGGATTTTGAGTGTATCGGATTTTCATGTCGTTTGCAGTTTCTGCAAGTGGTCATCTGACGAACTACTAGCACTAGTAATGCTAAATGGGTCCTATTATCGTCCCATACTAGAAGACGCGATAAAGTTGCATCAACAAACAAACTGTTTGTTGGTGGCCAAACAAACGGCCCTAGGAACGCTGCAGTATCCGTATGAAATAATCTGTTAGAAATCAGAAGTGCTGAGAGTTTTCTTAAGTTCCACCCTAGGTTAAAGCTTTATTATCTACTGGGTGGTGATTAAGTCACCACCAGGTAGGGAAGATGCCGACTGTGTGCCTCTTAAGTAACCCTGTGATAAATGCAAAGAAGATGTTCGATTAGATAACCGAACCTTATAAGGATTTGCAGAAGGCGAGCATGTCGTTTACAACGGATGCAACACCACATTCTTAACCTATTAGTCTCGATTGGGCTTGCGACCTTTCACTGCAGGTATGCAATTTAATAAAGGGGCTCTATGAAATAAAAACTATTACAAACAAAATAGTTCAGACTTAATGAGCTGTTCCAGTCTGACCACAACCTTTTTGAAAACCTTAACTATGTGGTTTGCTAACAAATCGGTCAAAACAGTTAGACGCGACATACGGTATAATTTGTGGGTATTTCGGGATAGGCATGTCTGCAAGGACAGTTTCATAGTTTTAACAAATGTCAGGCAAGACTTGAAAATGATGACCTTATCAGTCTCCGGGCGCGAAATTGTATACGAAAATAGATACCATCCAACAGGTTCTTAAATAAATAATACCGTTCAAACCGCGATTTGTCAGTCTCATCTGCAAACACTTGTGAAATTTCACAGTGGTCTTAAACTGGATATCAAAATCGTATAAGTTCTTCTTATTTCGTCCACTTGGTAAATTGACCATTTTCCTCAAGTAAGAGCTGTTCTCCGGTAGATGCTTAAGCGTCAAACCGTTTTATAGGGTGCCGCTCCTAATTACCGTCATCAATTTGTTTTATGTGGTCTGTCTAACGAAGGTATGAAAAATCATTCCGGTGGTTGTTAAATGCTGGCTGAGAGTCAGCCCGGAAAAAAATAAAAGATATTGCTGACATGGGTGGTTTAAGAGCGTCCAGCGCCTTGCAACCTTTGTGCATTACGTGGACATAAGGGCGTTAGAAATTCGAATCAATGGCTCTAGATTATTGCTACAGATCGATAGCCATCAGGCATGTCAATAAAAATAGACCACATCACTACAGAGTAAGATATTTTAGATGATTTGGTCGAAACTGCTAGATCATCGGCTACTTCACTCAACCCGTAGTTTTTAGAGAAGTAAGCTTTCCATATAGGCAGTGCGTTTGTGGTCACGCATTGCCTTAAGAACGCGCAAGGGCCGATCTTTTTAACTTTTATGACGGGGTTAAGTGAATAACGTTGTTTAACATACACACACCTACCTAACGAAGTCTCTATAACTAGAGCGCGTATTGCAACTTGTGATGAGTGCTTGAAAATGATTAGCCATGCACGTTGGGTTACCTGGCCCACACACTCGGGGTGACATCTTCCGTGTCATTCATTACGCTTACATGACTCCTATGGGTAGATGTGGATTGTCCTTCGAAATTTCGCACGGAGACTAGCTTCACTTTCATTAAGTGCATTTTCTACCATTATGGGCTAAATGTCGTATTAAACCAAGTCAAAGATTTGTGCGGGGCGAACGAACATTACCCTGATCAAAAGTTTAATATCCTTCGGTCCGATAATTAGTGCAGGGAAAGCTGTTGAGCAAAAACACGCTACAATTGAGCATAACTTGATCATGAGAAAAGTGAAATTATTGCGTGAATTATCAATTCACCTATTTATCTACATGTTCGAAGCCACGAGAGATTAGTTTAGCATTCGAGTGTCAGTGGTAATATACTTTAATATAGAACTCATCATTACTAAAATTATATATATATATATATATATATATATACCACGATTTACTGAAGTTAAATACATTTGACAGTGTAATGTTTAAATCAACCATTGGGCTAAACTTCTTAATTTGGAGTTGCAAATTCAAGTATCACAGAAGCGCAACACCTGCATGCGTTGACTGTAATAGTGGGGTTGCAGGCTTGGCTTCGGTTTTATAGCACTAGGTTAGACGGTCTCGGTGTAGTGCCACACAATCCCGAATCTGAGGGGTAAGGAAATAGGGGTTTAGTGCGTTTGGGAGCTCGTTGTTGCTAAGAGCCAGCGCGGTAAACACATCAGCTATCCTGACCTTTTCCTCAACAATGTACGAAGTTACATCAACGTGCAAAAAAAACGTCGGGAAAAAAGAGTCGGGACAACTGCGCAGGAAGATAGTGCTTATATTGTCAAACGATGTCAGTTGATTACGGCACATTTCGCGATTCTAGTTGTGCATACGCAGTACGAATGTGTTTGTAACGTAAGACTCTTTTCAGTTACCAAACTGTTGTTCGATTGTTACTGTTCCTAATCTTCAACTTCCCTGTGCATCTTCCCGCTGCTACTGGTATTCTTGTGGCGGCGTTCGCCGCTGTCGTCAGCGTCATCGCGGCCGCAACGTATGCTGCTGCTTTGAACTCTATCTTCGCTGACGACTTGATTAGTCTAGTTGGCATCGAATTCGGCGCTGGCTGGCCTGGGGCAGCGCCAGTCCGGCGAAAAGCTCGAAACGCACTTGAGGCTACAAACTTAAGCCGCCTACAAATTTCGCTGCGGCGCATGCTTGTCCCGGGAAGTTCTCAGCAACAACGTGGTTCGCTGGAACAGGCGTTTCCCATGTCTGCGGCCATCCATACTCGGAACAGCTCAGCTTCTGTGTGCACACGTTTGTAAGTGTAGCACGCCCCTGGCAACCGCTTTGAGAGTGCAAAGACCCAATTAGCAATAATCGAATTTGACTTAGGCACACACTGGCTTCCTCTTACATGCTGTTCCATGCAATCCTGGAGGCGGGCAGATGGAATGGAGGCATGTGGCTTCTGTAGCCTTCTCTATTGCTTTAGCAGTGTTCTAGTGAAACTACTCCCGCACAATATGTAACTGTATAGCCGGGCTTCTCTCAGCTCTCAACCCGTTGTACTAGAAAAATGTGACCACAACCTTGACTAAGCCTGCTGCAGTTGGAGTCAAGCAGAATCTGCACTACATTGGAGCCAAGCGAAGTTTTTCGTTCGATGGGTGCATTAATAGGCCCATTAAAACAACACGACATAAATGATTGATTATTTGCTTATAAACTCTGTGTACTTGTATGCCGCATTTGACGCGTAGTTTGTGCAAGTACCCATGGTTAGAATAAATTAATCATTCTTTAGAGAGCAAAGTGTTGTCCACCAAATTTCTCTATCACGCTGACTTCTCCTTTTTGAAGTCATTCATCGCTTGGCACTAACATTTATCTAATAGTGCGGCCTCCTAAACTAAGTTCGGACATGTCCAGCGAACTGTAGGTAGATGAAGTTTGGCTACTTGCCGGCTAGCCCGAGGCGTGATTTAAAAAAGTAGTGAAAAAGAGAACTCAATTCCAGCTGGACATGTATCGCAAGTCGTAGGTGCACTTATATAAGGGCGCAAGTGATCCACGTTCTTCCCAAACAAGGTCTTCCCTGTTTGGTCGTAGCGTTCGCGACAGTGCTCCCAGATATATGTGTCGGAACACACCTAAAAGTTATACGAACGACGTGTGATCAAATGTAGTCGATTTCGACCGCTGTCATGGACGATCTACATCCCGATATTGCAGCCACACAAGAATACCATGAGTGGAAGACTAGTAAGCAGTGGGACGATGCACTTCGCCATATCTCGCTTCTCAAATCTAGGAATAACGGCACAGAACATTATTCGTGTGTAGTGGCTCGAAGCCTTGGGGGCACAGAGAGGTGTCATAGTGATGGAAACTAGCCGAATTCGGGCGTACGGCGTATCCGAGGAATATGGTCAAACCATGCCGCTCTCTCGGTTTGCACGCCTGACGGCAGCCGACTCTCAACTAGGACTCATCCGACTTGATCCTAGTTTGAGTCAGAAGTGGGCTGGTACATCAGAATCAAAGCAGAAAGGAGCAGCCGAAGGGCGGAGGGGAAAAGGGAATCTGTCTTGGATCCAAATTGCGTTGGCGGCCGACGCAGTCGCCGCTTCCTTGACGCTTGCTTCGTCTGACTTCGCTATTTTGCAGCTCTTTGCGCTCCTACTAGCTTTCTCTCTCTCTCCCTCCTTTTCTCTGTCATATACGCTCACTCTCCCTTCGTTCGAAGTGAAAGTTGCGCGCTTTAGACGGATGCACCCTCGGGGCGCTACTGCCCTGCCACGGAGACGGCCACTAGCAGCAGAGCAGCAGCATCAAGGAATCCCATCGCAGAAAAGACGCACAACGGAGCTCCTCGCAGCTGAGGCGGTGCGAGGTCTCGTTGGTTGAACCAAGCGGGTCGCCGTATCCTTCGTAACCTTGCCGCTCGCCGAGTAGCTGCCACCTTCGTTCGGCTCAACTCCTACCCAGCCAACCAACCAACAACCGCTTTCACGACAGCTTTGATGTGCTTCCTCTCCGTATAGCCTCCTGTCGCTCTCCCTGGGCCGCCCCGGGCCACCGTTCGCTGATGCTTCTCATGAGTCTGCGGCCGCCGGTGATCCCGCTAACGTAACAGCAGACCGCAGCAGAACCGCTAGTAACAGAGCCGACGCAAGCAAGCATCCCGCTCGGGCATCGATCCTAAACGCGCCTAGCAAACGCGTTCCCTTGCTTCTTCCATATTCTATTTGGCCTTGGTGGCAATGGTTGGTCGAACGTGGCCTATTATATGAACACTCTCTATCACGCGATGTCATGGGAACAGGCCACACCGCCTGCGGCTACTCGGAACAGTTCATCACCAAGAAAAAGCGTCCTGAGCGCAAAGCGTACAACAGCACAACTCCCTAGTCTAGTTTCGTCGCCACAAACGAATATAACGTTTTGTCAACAACGCTCAATACTGTGGCATATATATATATATATATATATATATATATATGTATATATATATATATATATATATATATATATATATATATATATATATATATATATATTTATATATATATATATATATATATATATATATATATATATACTTTATTTTGGGTTGAGGAAGTTTGCGTAGACGTGTTATATATATATATATATATTTATATATATATATATATATATATATATATATATATATGCAGGAGCTCCCAGAATTCGTCCAGCAAACCCTAGAGTCTATTACAACAACCTCGGCAAAAAAATTCTTTTTTTGAATGAAGCAAGGGGACGGAAATATATTTTTCCTTTGAGTGAGACCAAAATGACCAAAAGTGGTTGTGTCAAGTATTTTATCCTGACATATCTTCATTAAATCCACGACTGGGAGAGCTCGAGTCATTCTATCGGCAAATCAATCATTCCTCCATGTTTGGGGAAAGATTTTTGCATCGTTCGTGGAATTGCATCATACGTTAATGCAAATAAGAACAAACGTTGTACTGCAGATAGTTCTTATGAAATAAATTTCTTTGCTATTCTCAGATTCTAGCTTTCACGCTAAGTTACCAATCTTTTAGAAGACTTTTCCGCCCCTTGCTTCATTGGACAAAAATGATTTTTTTCGCCGAGTTGTACTAGATTACCAAATTTGTTGGACGAATTCCGGGAGACTCTGTATAGGTACATTTTTCTATTTAATGCACACATGCCAGGGCGGATCGAAAAGTGCTGATATATTTGTATTTAAAGAATTATATTTATCATTCTAAAATGTTTTGTTTCAAAATAGCAACCCGCCGCAATGCACTGCGCCTCCTCCTCCCACTCTTTGGAACATTTTTTAAACGTATTTTTCGGAATCGTGTTGAGTTGATCCTGCGATTTATATCTTTATAATCTTTATTGGACGTTCCCTTACCATCTCTTGAACATTTTGCGGCAGTATTCCTTATTGACGGTAAAACCAGGCGACAAACATTAGTGGAAAGTGATTCCCTTGTACTCGAAAAACAAGTCAAAAGAGCCTTGCTCTTGGATTTGCTCTGCCTGAGTTCCATCGATCGATTCTAACTTTGGAAGCACCACTGGGTGGATTATGCGTGAGCATTTATAAACTAGGAATGTTATCTTGCTGGAAATTCAACATTTTGGAATACACTTAGCTGTCACACTTCTGACGCATAAAATATTGGTCAAGACTGCAGGTTCTAAGAACGAAACCTGCATGTTTTTAGAACCGACTCCTTTTTAAAGCCCGCTTGTTGTTAGCCACCTTGTCCTAAAACCCGGGTTGTCCACAGAACCGGTTCGTTCTTAGAACCGGCTCGTTCTTACAACCAGGTTGTTCTTAAGAACAAGCAGCTTCTAAGAACAAGGAAGATCTAAGAACGAACTGGTTTTAGAAACGAGCCGGCTTTTTGCTCCTCCATTTTTGAGACCTTAAAAATCGCCAATGAATAAACCAAAATCTTGTGTTATTTATTTCTTTGATCTTAACGCAGCAGCAAACACAAACAATAAAAACACAATAAAAAATATATATATAAACAAAGGGCAAATCGGTACTCCGAATTTTACCGCTAGACCGACCCAACCAAGGTCTTCCGGTTTGTTTTGCTTAGAAGCGCCACTCATCAGCTATACTCAGGAGGCCTAAAAGATATTGCAGAGTACACCGTTTCCAGTAAGTAAACCTGTAACTTAAAATCAACTGTGATAAAAGAGAGATAAAAGAGTCTTACTGCTCTGCGGGACCGTCATAACACAGCTTTCTCAAGCTAAACCCTATGCAAGCCACAACCTTTTTCGATCAAGGTGTTCTCTACAGGGTCAACCCCCACCTCAGTCGAAGAACTTTCCTTTTATTAATACTATTTATTACAAACTATATTTCGTTACCACTTTCAACCTTGCGACCTACTCAGCGTATACTTCTCCGAACTTCATTTCACAGAAACACGAGGATTTCCTCGAAGAACTGGACTTCAACATGAGCGCCCGCGGTCACCGAAAGACGCTTGTGGGAGGGGATTTCAATGCAATGGACAATCCGGACCGATCTTCAGTTCATAGATACCCCTATATAGATCCTCGCTAACGGCAGACACAAATCAACGCTAGATCTGAGGCTTGCAACAGAACGAATAACTTATCGAATAACCGGCAGAAAGATTCAGGGGGAGCAAAAAACTCTATCCGACGATTTCTACGAAGCCTTTTGCGTTACGTTAACTTACCTCCAGAACACAGCAGGCGTTAAAATAAAAGTACCTAATCTCATTGAATGCTTGCCAGTGGACATCTCTATCACTAGGGAAAGCCTGCCGAGAATCCAGCTCCCGTATACGTCGTAAGCTAGTCATTTGCTTTCTGCTACTGGTATAATAGCCAGATTGCCGAAAAGCAAAGGACTTGTTACCACTTGCGACGAGCGTGCATGTGCCGCAGAGCAAGGCACCGACCACAATTTTTCTATCTGGCTAGAAACACGAAGTGCATTACACTGAGGAATTCAAAATAGCATTGTAAACCACTGACATTATTTATGCGAGAAGATCAAACAAACCCTTTGGGGTAAAGGGTACCGGATCGCGCGTAACAAAAGCCGTGACTACCAATATAATTAGACCGATCCACTATAATTGCGCTCTTTACAAAAAGACTTGACCGCAACTGCTGCTCTGTCAGGAAATACCAGATCTCACCTTTGAGCCAATCTCAATACAAGAAATTTGAATCATGGTCGAGCGTATATGACCAAGAAAAGCACAAGGTCCACATGTGGTTACTTCGTAAGTAGTGCGCATACTTTTACAGAATGACCTAGAGATATTTAAACGTATGATTAATAAAATACGCATCAGCGGAGACTATCCTAAGCCTTTAAAAAGTGCACGGTTCACCCTCATCGACCCCCGGTGAATCGCAAGAAGAATCCTCGGCATACCGACCTATAAGTATTTTTTCGTGCTTTTGCAAAGCGTCTTGGCACTTTTTTTAGCACATTATAAGCGGATGCCTATGCTCACTAATGGAGCTAGAACACCCAGAGATGAGAGACTTTTATTGTAGACATCGTCGCTGGTACCGACAGCTAATAGAATTCAAGAAAATCTTGTTCGCCAAGGAAAGTGAAAATCGTATGATTCGAAGAGCCAGGTTTGAGCCTCACTGCGCCCTTAAAGGGAACTTTACGCTCTCTAGTTGTCCAGTTGCCTCCGACCGTCTGCGCCAACACTTCAGCGACGCATGCACGACAACAGATAGCACACCAGGGATCATCCCGTTATCGTGTGAATTATCGGATGAATACGAGAGTCTACTATCCCAGCAGATAGATGCTCCGTTCTCTCTTATGGAAGTTCAAAGTGCGATCGAAAAGTTGAAGAATAACAAGGCCTTCGGACCCGACCTCGTCCGGAATGAACATATAAGGGCGGCGGTCCTCTTAACGCCGCTTTGGACGGCACTCTTTGACAAGTGCTTGGAAACAGGTGAAATTCCAGCAACCTGGTCGGAATGCTTGCTAAAGGTCATCCCCAAAGGCAAAGGTGACCCGCTTTGTCCATCCTCTTGGCGAGGCATTGCAAAGAAAAGCTGTATCTACAAAATATTGTCATGCCTCCTGGCACGCCGGCTTAGCTTCTATCTCGAAGCAAGGGGAATCATCCCTCCGGAACAGCATGGATTTCGCGCGAGACATTCGACAATGACCGCATCCCAGGAGCTTTTAGACGAGGTGAAGCGCTCGGTCACCGTCAAGCACCAAGCACTGTACGCTGTATTTGTAGACTACAAAGCGGCGTTTGACACTGCCCCCAGGGATATTGTCATGGAGAAGCTAGCCGCCGCGGGTGTGGGCCCACGAGTTTTGGGGATACTGGCAGCTATCCAGAAGGCAAACCCAGTCATTCTAGATGACGGCATTCAGGAATACCAGCCTTTCCTACAAACCACCGGCTATCCCCAGGGTGATAATCTCAGCCCGCTCTTATTCTCAGTCTTACTCAGTGATCTTCCGGGCCTTATCAATGACCACTACCCCTGTGTCCGCATAATTCTCTATGCCGATGACCTGGTGGTATACGATATCGTATAGTAGAGTGTTCATGGATCTAAAAAGGTCCCTGGGGCTGCTGGAGACATACAGCAAGCAAAATGGTTTAACAATTAACGTATCGAAGACAAAAGCTATGAAATTCAGATCCGGGGGACCCCTGAGGAAAAGTGATAGGCTCAGCTTGGGCGGTGTCTCTGTAGAATTTGTCTCGGAGTTTACTTACCTGGGTGTTAAACTAACGCCAAGCGGCACCTCTTTCGCAGCTCACATATCTCAGCGAATTAATAGCAGCATTGTCGCCATGACCTCAATCTCGGCTCCACAGAAGCTCTCAGTAAAAACAGCTTTAATACTGTTTAATCTGAAGGTGGCCTCGGTGGCATCTTCTGGTATCACATTAATTTGGGAACACCTATCCGCTCAGCAGCTTAGCGCTCTCGACACGGTGAAGACAACGTTTCTTAAGAGAGTTCTGGGCCTCCCTAGAAATGCTCAAAACAGGCTAACTTATAGTCTGTCGAGGACCACGCCGTTCATCGAGGACATGGTAAACCGCTTTCAACTTCCGTCCACCGCCTCACTGCGAGAGTTCCGTAGGCACTTCGAGCAGAAAATGAGGGAAGTACCAGAAGCCTTCTACAAAACACCGGCAATGTTGGACAATACATGGATGGAACCGCTCTTCGAGCAACGACACGTTCTCACCCGCTACTCCGTCCATGGGTTCCACCACAAACTGTGCCACCGCAGTGGGTTCCATAACCCTTCTGATGAGTGTTGTTGCAAATTTTGCGGCCTTGTATGCACCAAATATCATCATGAAACATGTCGGTCTGCGCCAGCTATCTGGGCGTTAGGTCGCTGACATCTTCTTGAGATGCTTGATTAATGAATACGTGTAATGTAATATAATCAACAATACCGAAAGGTGATGTAATAATAAATAAATAAAAACTAATGGAGCTAGAAGATTTGGAGGCGCTGTCGGAAGAACAGCAATTTCCGAGCCTGAAATTCCACACGTTTAGCCATAATAAAAATGGCAAACATAACTGAGTCACAGAGAACAAAACCTGCCGCATTGGCTGGCTGTCCTCTTGGATGTCAGAAACGTTTTTAACTTGCGTTTGCCATAAACAACGCTCTTGTAAAGCAAGCAGCTACCCACGAAGGCGTGAACTACGCAGTAACAGTTAGAGATCCCCAAGAGTCTGTTCTGTAACCTGTGGAGTGCTTGAACTATTGCATCCCCAGGACTCTATCCTGCCGACGGATAATTGACAATACATCTACACGAAAGTCTTCGAACTAGCTTCACAAGAAATTGAAGCTGTTTTTTTTCAACGACCTACAAAATCTAAACTTAGGCATAGAAAGGCACGCAGTAACATCCACGCCCATCGTTAAGTACCTGAGCTGATTCTGTGTAAGGCTTTTACAGGAACGTCTCATATGCGCTATGCAAAAAAGCTGCCAAAGCCTCAGCAGAGCTGCGAAAAACCGAGTCTCGGCGCCATTTGTAGTGGATAGTGTCACGTTATTTGTTGCACCCCAATAGATGCGCAGGGCCTCCAAGGCTGCAACACGCCTTATTATCACCAAGGAACAACAACCTATGGCGCTTTAAAGCGCACTGCAAATTGCACGGAGTCCACGACAGCCATACACGTCATACCCAAACAGATTCCCTTATATTTAAAAGTAAAGGAACTACCTTGAAGATACCCCTCCATCACTCTTCGAACGGACGGACTACTACTCAGTAGAACAAATATAATAAACAAGTGGAAGCAGCAATGGCAAGCAATCCAGCCAGGCCATCCTGGATAAAATCTATACTCTCTAATCTCAAATAATGGTACAGTTTTAAAAAAGACTTGCTTACCTACTCACTCGGTCAACTGCTAACGGAACACGGTGGCTGCTGTCAACATACCTAGGTCGCATTGGTAGGCTAACTCCCTTTTATGCCGTATGAGTCTGACGATGTCAGGCACTGTTACGAAAACACCCTGCCTTTTTCAACTCTGAGCGAGAGCCACTGTCTCGAGGCCTGAGACTGAGAAGTCTCCTGACATGCCAAGCCCTTGTAGGGACGCTTGTTGTGGATTACGAGTCTTGGCTTATGGTAAGTATATGCGACGAATTTATCTCAGAGGCAAAAACCGCCGGACAGACTCGAAAAGAGAGTACTGCAGTCGCCCCCTAACAAGAGAAGACTGGATTTAAGTAGCTCTGCGAGTCTCATACTACCGTGGAATTAGAAACGATGCTCGGTGTGCAGCATGCACTTTACCAGTTAATATATATATATATATATATATATATATATATATATTTATACAGGGTGTGACTGAACGAATTTTATAGCGATACATAAAATTGTAGAGCTCGTTAAAACGAATATTTTTTCCAATGGAAGATGTGCTCTGAGAAGTCTTGTTTCGGAGTTACAGTGAAATTACTACAATTTGTGACACTGGTGTTTTTGCCCGACATAGGAGCACAAAATGTGCTGTTGCGAGACAACCAGTCTTCCTAGACAGAAACTAAGCACACCGTCGTGTTCGTGATAAAATTGCTCAATCTGGACATCCCGCCGAAAACTCGTAATTAGTCCGCAACCACAGCTCGCATTGACATATGTTTGGTACCAAAATGATCGCCATGAATTGCGCATTGGCTGAATATGTCCGCTTTGAGCGCTGTGAGTGGTTGTAGGGTTATGATTCTAAAGTATTTGGCGTGAACGCTAATGAAGAACTTCATTTTTGGCGAACTTTCTTCTAAGCGACCATGTCGCGTCTTCTGACCGGCCTTGCATATTCATCAGATGGAGCAGAATTTTATCACGAACACGACGGTGTGCTTAGTTTCTGTCTAGGAAGACTGGTTGTCTCGCAACAGCACATTTTGTGCTCCTATGTCGGGCAAAAACACCAGTGTCACAAATTGTAGTAATTTCACTGTAACTCCGAAACAAGACTTCTCAGAGCACATGTTCCATTGGAAAAAATATTCGTTTTAACGAGCTCTACAATTTTATGTATCGCTATAAAATTCGTTCAGTCACACCCTGTATATGTAAATTTGTATATATACATATACGTTAGGGTGTATATACATATATATTATATACTATGTACAATACATACGTTGCATAAACGGAACTAATTCACCGGCGTACAATACCGCTACCAAATAGAATGAATAAATTATAAGTACACTTTAGCAGTTAATTGCTTACTCTTACTTATCCCATATAATTATATATATATATATATATATATATATATATATATATATATATATATATATATATATATATATTTGTATGTTTATAAACAACAAACAAATGCATATATGACCAATTATTTGTAAATAAATCTTATTTATCATACGTTTTTTTTTGCAGTAGATATATGCACATGCGTGATGTGCATACATTAGGACACAGTTGGTAACGCCGGAAACGTATGCATAATACAAGCCATATATATCATATATACGTATATATGGTATATACACTATTTGTTCAGAATGCATCCATTCGTTGAGTGAGGAGTGTTGTTCTTTTCCTCGGCTTCGGAAAATATTGCGTTTTAGACAAAAGTCCATGGAGTAAGTGTATACCATGTGCCAAAATTGACGGATTTAGTTTAGTAACGCTAAGTTAAACCAACTGAGAAACCTCATTCAGGAGGAGTTGGAAAAAGAGTGCCACTTTATGACGCAGTCAAGGAACTAATTGCCAAGAAGCTGGAGCCCTTAAAAAGTGAGGTGCCTTTATTGAAGGTAGAAAATCGCCCGCTGAGAGCTCAACTGAGCCACCTGAAGAGACACTGACGTAGAACCAGAGAAGAGGTTATTTGCCACTCAGCAAGCTCTACCGACTGAGGAGGTTATTCAGCGGACTGCCACCCAGACTGGCTGTCTGATGATGGATAGCGCCATTTTAGTGGCACATCGCAACGACAAAATAAAAACGATGGACGGGATCAAGGTACAGGACATCGTAATTGAATTCCGCAATCGTCGCGTGGTGGATGACTTTCTCGACAGTGTGAAGTCATTTAGCCAAAAGCACCAAGGTCTCACGGATCGCGTCGGGCTGCCGTTACGAATGTGTCGGTTTTCAGGCAAATTTAGAAGGAACTGAAACGTTTGATCTAACTGATCATACAAAAGAAGGCATAACTATAAGTTCTGTTGGATCATCAAAACCGTTGTACTTCTGGTGCGAAAGGATATTGACAAAAAGCCAATTTGAATTACGACAGAAGAGAATTCGAAGATGATGAACTGAGACACATCGAAAGCAGCCACTAGTACAATATAATCATGTTTATTTCACTCAAATTGAGAATAATATACATTTCAAAATGTATCTTTATGAGGCTCTATCTTCTTCCCGCTTCCGACGAGAGAAGTAGTGCAACGATTTTCGGTCCAACGCTGTGCACTCCACTGCATGAAGCAGCCACTATTATGTTGTGTTAAATACAGGTGAAAAATAATGACAGTCATTTAGCTTGGTTAGTGTTATGAATTAACATTTAGCTGAATTGACTATTATTATAGGTGAATGTGATGCTAATATTAGATTACAGAGCAGGTGGGGTTGCAGTATTTGTAAGAAACAATATTCCCTCGAATATAACCGTAAAGGATATAACGGACTGTGACTTCTGACTGGTCAAAATGGTAATTTTTAATCACACAAGACAATTGCCAGCAAATTATAGATCGCCATCGCTTGGCGTTTCAAATCCAGAATCATTTGCAATTAATTTTATACCAAAGTTGATTTCACAACTCAGCCCTGAAGCAGATTGTCTGATTCCTGGGGACATAAAGCTGTGTATTTTAGAAAACAATGATATAACAGAAAGATACACTGAAAACCTAGTGTCTAAGGGTTTTAGTTTACTAAACGAAGAACTACCTACAAGATTAATCAAAGCAGGCGGGAGGCTCATTGATCACATATTCTATAGGCAACAAGCGAGCTTTGGATTTAGTTTTGACACTGTGGGCTCGAAAAGTTTAAGTAATCACCAACAGTTAATTTTGAATTTTACTTATTTGGGAAGATTGAGGACAAACAGCACCGCACTAAAAAATCTATAAATTGTTGTTGATGGAAATCAAAAGTAGAACTAAAAGATTGGTCATTCATGCAACAGCCGATCTTATATTCCAGAGTGCATACACCCAGTTGTTGGCCGAGTGTGCATCTTCTCGACTTTTAGAATCAAAATACGTACCTTTGAAGGGGTGGGCTACACCTGGATTAGTAACAGCAATTCGTAAAAGAGAAAGTTGCGTAAAATATACCGGTAACACAGTACCGTGAAGCAAAACGCCGGTTCAATACTTGCAAAAATATTCTCCCTAAACTTGTAAAAAAAGCTAAAAACACATTCTTAAAAGCCAACTTCGAACATGCTGATAATCCCAAGAAAGCATGAATGGCCGTAAACTCATATTTTATGTACATCAAGGGGGGACTCGTTACGTCCAGAATTAGGTGGGCTAAACATTGATCAGATCAATCAGCTTTTGCTACGACAGGAGAGAAAACTGTGTTAGAATCTACTGGAATAATTAATCAAGAACATTTACTACCAACATAATCAAATGTTTTTTTCAGGGGTTTAATTCTACCAGAAAGGCGCGACACAACTAACCTAATGAATGGTCTAAATGGCTAAACAGCTGTTGGACAATATACTCATCAAAACGTTTGAACAAAATTGCCATATATTTACTGACATTTTATGCTCACACATAACAAAGATTAGAAAACTATTATCCAAACAACTGATTTCAACAATTTATTAAGCAACAATCAATACGGATTTAGAATGAGACGAAATTGCAATTCGGCAGCTGATGCAATGATAAACTATATCACAAACACGCTAGAAAGTGGCAATTCTTGTGTAACAATATTCTGTGATTTGAGTAAAGCGTTCGACACTGTGAATCATCAAGTAGTAATTAAATAATAAATAAATAATAATCATCAAATAATGATTAATAAAATTAATCATGGCGGTACGACAAAACGACAAACGACGTTTACAGCTTATGAAATATTACCTAACCGGACAAAATGAGTATTTTGAGAGTAAGGGCATTAGGAATAATGCAGCCACTGTCTCGTAAGAAGTTTTCCGGGAAGGCGTGTTCGGTTCTTTATTATTTATTATATACGTCAATGATTTAGTAAGAGGCTCAAACCAATCAACATAGATATTTTTTGCTGATGACACTGTTTTGCTCCTACGATGAAAGAATACTGCCTCTCTACGCAAGGCCGCATCGAAACGTATCAAATATGCTTGTTTGCACACGAAACGGGCTTGTCCGAATTCTAAGTAAAACTTAATATATGTCTTTTTGGAAAAGAACTAATGACACATTTTCAAACACTTTACTCATAGTCCACGACACAGATTGCACTGAAATACATTGTTCCTGTTCAGCCTTAGAACGAGTATCCACGTACAAATATCTGCGTTTGATGGTTCAGGATTAAGTTTATTATGATAAGCATATACCATCAATGTGCTCCAAGGTGCGTGCTGGTGGTATTGTTCACGATTACGATTCGCTGCTTCGACTGCGGCCCGTAAGATAGCATATCTCTGGGTCGTAGAGTCACATATACGTTTGTGCTGCCGCTATATAATGAAACATTCCTCTCAACTGTTGATCTCGTAAATTAATTACAAACACAAAAGAATTAGATAGATCGCCGGGACTCAATATAACGTTCACATTGGTTCAATCTTCACGCTATACGCATTTCTTGTAGTGAAACGGTTATTCACTAAGACCACTGAGTTCCATAAACCCGACCATAACTATTCAAATAGGTTTAAACAATTAGGCAATCTAACAACAACGCGATTGAAGGAAGAGACTATTCGCAAGACTGCCAATGCAAATTCTATAAAATAAACTGCTTACCGTCCTAAAAACGTCGGAAAAGCGAGAACGAAATATGTACGAAGCTTGTAATGACGATAGCAGTTAAGAATTGTGTGATTCCATAGATGCTCGGCTAAAAACATCGTCCTGGCATTCACTTGTAAGCAGACTTTTCATTCATTGAATACTCGCCGCAATAGTATATGTAACTATATCTTTATAACACACATATTTATTTAACATCTATGCAATACAAAATATATCTCGCAAATTACACATATATATATATATATATATATATATATATATATATATATGGGGTGGCATGTGCGTTTATGCGTTAGCTTACGCAGAATCATAATCTAAAGACAGTAAGCCTGCTTTAGTGCGTTAGTTTTCGATCGACTACCGTCAATAGCGATTACGCCGTCTCGCGAGCCATGCATTGGTCGTTGAAGGTGCCAGTCGCAGTAGATACGAGGCCGTATGTAGGTAGCAACGGCACATACATAAGCTGACTGACAGCAAGGTTTGCTGATTCAAACGCGGTGCGTGCAATGGTCAACATACAGGCACACATAAAACCAAGCTCGACAAAGGAACAAGCGGCAGACAAATGAATAGGAAGCGCTCATCATGATCACATCGCGACGATGACAACGCTACGTTTAGTCACAAACAGCCATTGCTAGTTAACAGTAATATAAGGCGGTTGGTTAGAAACAACAACAACAACAACAACGTCGCAACGGTCGTAGTGGTAGCGGAGGCGGCACCGGCAGCAGTGACGGAACATGTTGACGAGAACATCTAGATTGGGAAACAGTGTCCCCTCCTCTCCTCTCACCCGGCTTTGTTCTTGCCGACTTCGTTAGTGGTTGTACGGCCGCCTCACCAGCCACCAGGTAATAGTCGAGGTGGCACATCCGAACACCAGCTGCTTATCGCTTCTGTACGGCCGATGGATGATGGTGACATCGTCGGCTTAAAACGTCTACAGCTCGAGCAGGATGACGGTCCCCATGGACCGCAACCTGCAAAGATCCGTCGTCCAGCACGCTCATCCCTTCTCTGTTTGGGGTGGCCTTACCTGCCCTGGCTTCGCCGGTCATCTCCGGCGTCAGTCGACGCTCGAGCTTGAGGTGGGTGAGGTAACCGAAGGAAAAACAGGAACCTCGAACAAGCGTCGCTGGCAAGCAAGCGTGCTCAAGGGGCGCCAGTGCTCGCAGCTTGTTGGAGCTGTGTAACGGTAGCTAAGCACTCCTCACGCTGTGCTTTCCCGGTCACCTGAACGGACGGCCGGCCGGCCAGCTAACCGGGAAATAATGAACGGCCAAATTAGGACGATGTGACTCTGCTGCGAGCTAACGTGTGGCAGGGGAACTAGCGCGTGCCCGTTTGCCCGCCTGCCTAGGATGAACCACAACAACAACAACAGCAGCAGCAGTAGCAGCCCTCTATCATGAGAAGACAACAATGGGAAGATGCTCCTAGGCGGCCGCGGCGGGAGTATGAGGGGGCTGGAATACAGGGGGGGGGGGGGGGGGTCATATTTGCCACTTGCCATGGCGGCGGCCAACCGTAGTTTTCTATTCTGCTCTGGCCAGTGAGCGTTTATGAGGCGTGTCAACGGCTCCTTTAAGGCGCCCCAGCCCACTCAGCACTCGGACACCGCCACCACGGCACTCACAGCGTGGCATGCACCGGAGCTAACATGGCAACCCACAGACGACACGTCCACCCGACAGTGGTGTTGCTCACATATTAGTCAGGCCGGCCAGGCCTGGCCACAAAGTAAGTGCTTTAACGCTTGAATTGAAACAACGCTGCCTGCTAGGCAAGCGAGACGGTTCGCATAGTAGCCTTTTAGCAACGTGCGGTAGCACGCCTGCCTTATGGGTAAATAGCAGAAGATAGAGGGGGATCTTCGCGAGCACTATTGCGTTTCCTCCGGATGCCATGCATACATCTGTCATGTACATCTTACGCTCAAATTCGGGTATTGTCATGTCTCATTTTAAGACTTTTTTTTGTTACCTACGATGAAGCATGGCTACTCCACGAAAACGCGGGTGGCAAAATAATCTAATTGTAAGACGCAGGCGCTTCGCCCAGTCGACCAATGTGAAGCATACATTTAAGGAGACTTCTGTTACTGGGGCCGTTCGGTTACAACCGACAAAACTCTGCCTTCAACGCAAAATGTTCAACTTTCGTGCAGAGCCTTTAAGCCCAACATTTACATTACATTTATGAATCGCACCCTAATCCGTTCTTTGCCAAGTCCCTCTAGCGTCCTTGGAGACCCCTCCTACAAACTCTCTGCTGATTTTGAAAATGTATGCTTCAGTAAACAAGCTGATGATGCTGGCAAACTAAAAATAGATGCAAACGTAATTTGTAGGCGGTGTATAGCAAACAACATGTGAATTTCGGAATCAAAATTTGCCACAAGTGTCCTTCACACGTCCATATTATAATTGTTGCGTTTACTAACAATGATATCGCTAGTGACATTTCATGTACATATTCAAAGAACGCTTTTACGACAATATCCTACGAGCTTCTATTGTCAATTTTCAAGTACAATAGAAGCGAACAGGACTTTAGCTTGTAGCCCGGATTTGACTCGCTACAAATCAAACGTTTTATGTACACGAAGAGGTGATTCTCTTTTGCGGGGGACTACGCCATAACAAACTTTTAAAATATTAAAAAAGTTGTTGTTAATTTTAGACTATCCTTCGTACCTTGTGGGCATGAAATCACATGTTGAGATGTCTAGAGTTTTCCCCACACTCTTTAGGCACTATAACCGCGGACTCTCAGCGGTATGGTCTCTTATCTATTCTCAATGAGCATTGCTCAAAGAAAATTCGAGCAAGAACAGTGATGGAACCGGCGACATCCCGGTCAAGGACGACCATGACTAGCGCACTAGCCTATTAAATCACGCTGCCACACGCCCAAACAGTATGTTTAGAGGGAACAGCTTTAGAGAGCCATTTTATGGACGCTGATTAACAATAGGTTCAAGAAAATTGTATTCTATGTATATTTTGTGGCGCTGTTCATTTCTACCCGGCACATGGAAAATCAAATATTTTTTTTTGTTCCAGCTGCGGTGTGCACCTTAACCGTGTTAGGCCCAGTAAACTGGATTTCTATATAATGTTTGTTTGTGTACATTGGCATTTTTGTTTGCTTAGTCATTTCTTTAAATGTTCACATCGCTTGCTAGCGATTTAGAAAAATTACCATAGAACGTATAGTTGTCTCTATCTTCTCAATCTATAGCCCTTAAAACCCATAAACCTGATGAGTCTCCTAACGAAAAGTAACTAATTTATAAGTTTAGCGCCTGCAAACTTCTCTTGATTGATGAACCCGTAAAAAACATTCTTAGCATAAGAAGTAATGCTGTGTCAAACCTCATTATATTTGCTTTGTATATTTTTATTCTAAAACCCGTTTTTTAACTATCTGTTCTATATTGCCACGAAATGGGTCACCTGCCATTTTTATAGAAAAAAAAGTGATTTTTAATATATTTGACTCCAGTGCCTAGTTTGACTTATAATATAAGTAACTAGTCGTCGCTCCGATAAAGGTTCAACGGCTAAGTTGCCACAAGAACTATTAGTTATTTCAACATGCTTGACCGTTTCGATGCGATTTTTCTAAATATTTGTAAATTGGGTCAAAGTTACTAACCGCCAAGTTTTGTAACCCCAGCCTAAAGCTTCGTCTAGCTGCTTTATAATAGGTGATCATTCTGCCGTCGGCAAATATGTTTTATTTAAAAATATGGGTGAGCGCCCAATATCAGTAATAAGTCAAGGTTCCAAAGCAATAAACGGTCCAGGCCTCATTTCTACTTATATAATTATTTTAAAATTTACTCTAAGCGCTCAGCTGTTGTGCACAAGGGCTATGCATACCAATTAGGGGAGGCGAGACATCCTTGCGGACAAGGCCAACAACAAGGTCCAGCAGAAGACTACAAAACAAAAAGCGTACTGTTGCTGTAGATTGTGTTCTTACTCGATACTCTACCAGGTGACGCTGGCTAAAACCACATAGAAGAGTCGTCAAACAGGGGGTAGGGTTAAAGCAACGATTGACTTGAATCCTCCCTCATTGACGAGACCCTCGTTGCTACGATGTGCTCGCCGTCACTCAGAGTGCGATGCCCGAACGCGCTCCTGGAGGAGTTTTACGCCGAACTGCCCTTCTGTTATAGATGGGGGGAAGGGGTTATTCCGACGAAGGAACTGATGGGACGAGAATATGGCGTGACTCAACTGACGACGTTGGCTGTCGCCGTCGAGCGGAGGCTGCTCTGCTGGCCTCTTCGGACCTCGTCGACGCTAAACCCGTCGTCGAAGGCCTGCGTTTGCTCCTCCTCCTTTAGCAAGTGAGCGACTGACGGGCAAAAGAGAGATCTCTTTCTTGCGCGCACGCGCCGCAGCCCTTTACGTCGCAGGCCACCTTTCGGTTTCGTTCACGTGTGCGTTATAACATACATTCTTATGCTTACTTCTTGAATATTCTGTTGTGCCCTGGCCTGGACCAAGCAAACGGGACGGCCGGCGGATCACGGCGGCAAAATCTCGACTCTAACTCGGGGCACGCGCGCCCGCGCCAGTTCTAGCCATTTCCATCTCTCTGCCTCAGACGCCCGTCTTCGACGCTTGCTCCCGGCTCTCTTCTTGCCTCTTTCTTTGCCCCTTTTTCTCGTTTTTTTCCTGTTATGTTTCATTGCACCGGCCATCCCATCTCTGTTTTGAGGAGACCGTCTCACGCGCCACCCCACTCGTCTCCGTAATCTAGGGTTCTCTACGAAAGAACCCGCTGGTGCACCCAAACACAAAAGTGAATATAAAACCGCCTGGCTAAGCGACTTTACTATGAAGCACGGTCACGAGAGTTGTGGCTGCCAAGCCCAAACGATAGGTAGGCAAACACTGTTTTTGAACATCCCGCCATGCCAGCTGGAAAGAACGTATATATATATATATATATCGTGCATGCATGCTTGCCAAAGTCACGTTCCACCATATCATGAAGGAGAGGAGCGCCGATTCATATAAGACGGAGTCCGGCGTTCTCAAATGTTCAAGTTTCAAGCAAAGCCCTTTTGAGTTAATATTTTTTACAAGAGGCCTGCGTTTTAAGTTTATGAATATGTTTTAACGACTCTTGACCACGCCGGTTGACACTGCCGACTACACCGATTGCTGCCGACACTAAGTTTTCGCAATCCTATTGAATTATTCCACACAGCGCCACTTATCATATGTAATGCTTTATTTCATAATCCAACCTACCTGTGGAGCAATGCGTGTTACAAATAAACTGCGCATATTATTTAGCACTTTGCCTTACCACACTTGATTATCAATCTATAGACATCTTGCATTTGTTGTCTTTTGATGGTGATCATAGTAGTTAGCTATCTATCCATTATATTAAAAAGGAAGGCGATATGAGGAACAACCTGGCGGCGTTGCCACGTTAGCTCTCCAGACCCCTCTGATGTGCTTGCTATTTGAACTGCTTCTCTGACCAATGCGGAGGTGTAAGGCTTGTCATAATTTTACTCTACTGTTTTGAACTGCCTACCTTCCTAGTGCCTTCATTAAGACGGAATTGCATTTTATTACAAACCCCAGCGTGTGTCTCCAACGCCACATGCTCTAGTTGGACATTGAAGAAGAAGAAAAAGCTTGCCGGCTCAAACTTTCCCCGACCAAGTTGGGTCCTACAACTTGACTCGTTCTTTGCATCTGTGTAGTGCACAGTGGCACCCGTGCGTGTCAATGTGCACGATAACGCCTATCCTACAGATCGAGCCAGTTGCCACAGCGCCCGACCGGTGTTGCCGATCATCATTCTTCTCTTCCAGACCGCCGCAGATGCGCTGTGGCCAGTGATAAGGGCAGACTTACCTGGCTGATAAATATCATTGCGCCGAGTCTACGCCGACAAATCGATTCGTTAACCGGCTGTGGCATATTGCGGCACGGTTTGACGTTCTAGCGTCGTGGCTAGCGTTTTAACTCAGCTTAACGTGTGATCAGCGCCTCACGTTGAAATCAACGTGAGGCGCGGGAGGTCTCACGTGTTGGTTCAAATGTACACAAGCACAGCCTTACTTGCTCGCGCCCGCTGAGACTGAGGCAGAGCGCTTGCAGGAATACGCCACAAATACGGTCTTAGGATGCACTGTATTTGATTTGTGCAATACTTCTGTCTTATGAATGCGTCTGTTTTAAGTGCTAGATAGGGCTTACAGCCAACCTTCGGATTACGGATGGTCTGTAGAATTATATTTACAAACATATCATCCTAAGATTATTGAAAGTTCTTTAGTAGCTTTTCAATGGTCTCAGGATGTGTTGGATAAAAGCGTAACATGTGCTATTTGATCTAGGGGAAGGTAAAGTCGAACAGGCCAGACGGGAGATCGGAGGTTTGGACTTGCACCTCTGGTCTGGCCCTGCATGTGACAGTCGCCAGGTATACACCAGGTACAGGATATACGGCTATCACTACCTGGTGTGTTCGAACGCCGCCTTTCACGAGGAGTATGAGTTGTGCACCTGGCGGCTCTGCCAGCAGAAGGGTGCCAAGTACGATGCAGTGGAATGCGCAGCAATGGAACAAATATTGTAGAGCTACTTTTCTCGCCAAAAGCGTAAAGAAAACAAAAGATTATAAAAAAAACCTTGTGACGTGTATATTATACTCAATTGAGAGAAATAAAGAGAATTAAATAAAATATGCTAATAATCAAATCTAAACAATACTTCAAATGCGTCTGATGGTTAGCTCGTGACAGAACAGTGATTACATTTCATATTTGCATGTATGTTCTAAAAAGTATTATAGATTTCAACAAAGCAGTGTTACACAGTCATGTTATATAAACGTATCGTTTACACAGCATCTTGCCACTACACATTTTTTAGTACACAACCATGTAGGAAAAACAATTATAAATAAGCTAATATATAAACGCATGGCAGTGGCATTTACGTATAGCACGCAGCATGGCGCCAACTGTCATGTGAGAGTGCAGTAATCGATGAACTTCACGGCCTCTTGTAAATTGTTAATTTTTTTTGGAAAGTTCAAAGAGAAGTTCTATATTTAGCTTTTTATTCAATAGTTAGTAAATAGGATACACTATAAAACGTATACAAACGGATGGCACTTTCAGCGTCTGTTGAGTTTTTGATCGGCCAGTTTCGGGTTGTCTAGGAATATAATTTCCGCCGTGAAGCTTTAGCAGCAAAGACACCTTGTCGTTGTTATGCTCTATTTGTCAAGAGCTACATCTAAAAAAAATTCTATAAGACTTAAGGGACAAACGTTGTCCCGCTAGTAGGGGGCAAAGGGACTTCAGTCAGGGATCAATCATGACCGGCTAAACGTTCGAGCGGAATTATGATTTGCTTTGCGTCAACGTACGCTTGTGCTGAATAACTGAATGACAAACGTACTTTCTTCGCATTATAAACAGGTCTACACAGTAGGCATTTCTCTTTGTTCCAAATTGTGAATTGTAGTGGAAGACGGCCCTCACTATTCAACCGATCTGATTACTATTGCTTTATATTCTTGGTAGATTTTTACTATTTAGTATATACAAGCTGAGGGGAGCAAAAAAGCTTGGCCCGGCTTATCAAGTTCCGTACTCCAGAGTTTACAGTGACAGAGGACACTTCGTTTGGTCTGTCAAGAATGCATCAATACTATATATTAAATATGAAACAAAAATCGTTTTTTGTTAGAGGCACAAGTATAGACAAAATGATATATATATATATTTTTACGCGAATATCGAGACACACTTCATATATATATATATATATATACGAGGATTTGCCATGATTTTATTTAGCTTATAGTGGGGTATATATATATATATACGATGGTACATAGAGTCGACTACATACGGGAATGAAATCGCTGAGCAATGGATAACGTTTTTTACAAAATAGCTTACATAGGTTAGCAGTTCAAGATCTGATGAGACGAAAGCGAGCAGATGTTGTGCATAAGATCGTCCTAACGACACTGGCAGTACTCCTTCCATTGAGCGCAGGAACCGAGGGCTATTAGGAAGAGATTTAACGATGTTTTCGTGAGAGACCGCCATGCGTCAGGCAATTTTGCCCGGGAGACTGGGCTTCCTCCAGGAGTTATCCAAGTAGCTGTAATATTCTGCCGAGGCATTGCATATATGCTCGCCTCCTTTGCCTGATGATCTACTTCATTTTACGGGCCATTGATGCATGTCTGTGGGACAGACGTCAATTTTGCCCTCACAAAGGACATTTTCTGCTCTCTCGCATCGCCGCAGTACTCTCAGTACAGCAATCTCATATTCCTGAGCGTACCAACGGGTTATAGATGATTACACTACAGAAGCTTTAACGAGACCCTTAACATGCAAAACCATTAGACAACCATATCGCCTACATAGCAGCCCGTGTCATGAACAAGACGCCTTCTCCCACGCTTTCTAGGATGCTTTATGTTTTTGGCTTTGATCTACTCTTTCTCTAACTCCCATTTAATCGTAAACTTCGACCGCCTTAACCGTAATTTAATTGAGAACACCTGTACATTTTAATGATGGAGCGAATAAATAGTTGTAGGGGGCTTGAAGAGAGTTTGGCGGCCGCCTAATAGCGCAACTATTCTAAAGGCTTGTTACTTTTGATGTGAGTGCATCTATCTTGTCTGGCAAACCTTTCCCTTATCCGCATCTACCTACGTTCGGATTCGGCAACTGTCGACCCTTCCCCAACGCCAACAATGGCGCCCATTAATTTGTTTGAATTCTCGAAATTCGACGAGCATGCATATTCCTTACAAATGCATAAAACCAGAACGTATGTTCGCATCTGTTTAGATTAACTAGGCGCTGGGGAGGAAAACGGAGGAATAGTGTGTTTTGTAAACCCCATACAAGCCACGCTATGTGTGATCATATATATATATATATTGTCGTACCTATGGGCATTGCACGTACGTCTTGCCGAGCGTATTTAGCCAAAATTAAGCCTGAACGAGTCCAGTTTAGTAGCGCAACACGGAAATTGTGTTACCCCGTTGTTCATCGATAGAGAGCCTCCGACAACAAAAAATGGGCCGCTCTTGTATCCTTTGTCGGGGTCTACAAGGTCTCGACCAATATATATAAATTTTTTTTAATGCTGCTTATTGGGCGCGGTGGGGGGCGGGGGGGGTTCCACGCGTCAACCGCGTTGTGTACCGAGGACAGTAGTCGGCCAAATTGGATAGTACAGCCACTTCTTCCTGCTACTATGTCGCTATGCTACAACGTACTCTCTGTTCACTTTCTATGAGTGCAACTTTCGTTGCTGCTGCTGGTGCTGCTGCTTTTGCCATGGGGACGCGGCTATGGCGACGGGTGACCCGAAGTTGTGTGGACCAGCGAACGAGGCGCGGGCAAGTACACTGTGACTAGACAAAGGTAGTCGTTTTGCAGACAGTGCGGCATCAGCACATCATCAGTACAAGCTTGCCGGGGAATGCCGCCGTGCCACAACGACTACACACGAGCGAGAATGGCGAAAGGAACCAAGACGGGAGGAAGACAACGTAACGTCCGGCCGCCCGGCCGGCCGGAATCCACTGCTATCGAAGCCTACTATCGAGAAGCTGCCCTCCTCGACGGAGGCTGAACTCGGCGACGGCTGACGAACCACGTCTAAGAGATGGGCGTCGGATGGGTGGGTAGCAGGGATGAGCTACGGGATGGTGTCGAGGCGCGAACCACCACTATTACTACCACCTCTACTACTGCCTCTTTCTTACTTCGACTTCTGCTACTGCTCAAACGGAGAAGCCAGAGCCGCAGCGCTGGTGCGCTTAAAATCAAATAAATCTTATTACGACTCCACCCAGACAGTGTTAGCGGCACGTTGAGCTAGCCTACTGCTGCACTGGTGGTATTATCGTGCAGCGGGGAGTCTGCTACCAGTCTGCTGCTGCTGCTGCTGCCGCCGCCGCCGGCAAGACGCTCGGAGAAACAATACGCGATTTCGAGGGGCCAACCTTCTGGAGACCACCAAGGTGTTCCCCTGATGATAGCCAAAACACTACGTTTGTTATACCGACGCCTGTGTACTCTACTACTATGCTAGCGGCCTGGACGAAGCGACAAAAAAACGGCCGCGGCCGGCCGATTCGCTCGACATTCGAACAGTTAGTTATCTCAAACTCGCACGCACGGAAAAGGCACAGACAGAAGTTGAGGCAGAAACCTGTGGTCCAAACGACCCAAATGAACTCCCGCCATGCAGCCGTGAGCTAAAGTAGAGGTCGATGATCTTGGCGAATACTGAAATGAAAGTAGCTACGCTGCTACGTTATACGCGATACCTTGATAATTAGCAGTGCAATAAATTATTTCATGTTTTTTTTCTATATATTCGATTTATTACTAAATTGGGCGTCTTTTAGATAAACAGCTAACACGTATGCTAATATTTTGGCATACATAAGACCGTGTTAATTGCCGTAGAGACCATTCGAACATATTATAACGTTTTGTCGTTCTACTGTTGTGACCGCAGCGACATAAGCTGGTCCTCGTCTGAAAATACAAATTTCTCTTTAGACAACGCTTACACTAGGGACCGGAAACCCAATTGCCATTGCCTCACTGCTCGAATATTGCAAGAAAGCTGCACATTGTCAAGTAAAGAAGTGCAGCTTGCTTGGGCACTTCCTTGATGTCAGATAGAATTGTCTTAGGAGTTAACAGTTCATTAGGCCATGGCCCACAAGGAACTACGCAATATATTTTTTGCCCGACGAATGATCAAATGGACACATGCAAATTTCAATCTCGGGATACTCTTCGATCCTTAGCACACACCATATGTCAGGCTACGAGATGATGTGCTTTACTGCCACATTGCTTAAATTACTGACTATTAAATACCACATCCATCCATTGTAACACGCACCATTTTATGTACTAAAAGAGGCGTACTCTCTTTGTCTATAATGGTGAGTCAAGATCCTTACCGAGAAATCTCCCGGGAAATTCGAGTTTGCGTGAGATCCGAGATTCGACAAATATCTGTGAGCCTGAAGGTTGTCTAAAACCGCCCCAAGAGTTTTTCATATGAAATTGGACAGCTTGTACAATTAAATACTGCTGCGTGATGAGGTGAGGTTTCTCGTTGCGACTGAAATATTGCGACAAAGTACAGAATGTCGAGCATGTGGGCTAGGAAATGAGTCAATCGAGCATATTGTTAAACAATGCATAGAGCTGTCGGAGGTCCTAGTTCTAGGACCAAATGTTAGAAAGGACTTGGTCGATATTACAAAGAAGAGGTTGTCCCAATGGAAAACAAATACTCAGTATGTATTGAAGTATACATGAACTATATGGATGCGTAGGTAACATATATGCTGCCGCTGTAAGCGCCCCTGATATAAAAGGGTGACATGTGTATTTAGGTTTACATGCCAAGCGAACAATAAATCAATCAATCATAAGGCAAGACTGTGTAACTTTTGAAAAGTCGGCTTTCCTTGTTTTACTAACGGGGATTAAGAAACATATTCCCGTGGTCCCCGGTTTGTCTAGTAAATCGATTAGTACTATCCACTTTTGTGGGTATTAGTCACAATATGCACATACAAGCTTTTATTCCCTAGGCAAGTAGAACCGTGCGATGGCCTGGGTGTTTTCTTCCTTGTAGATATCCATTACATATTTAATCGTACGGATAACTTACACATATAGCAACGCACTCAGCGTAGCATACCGAGCTAAGAGTTGAAGTTAATTTAATTATTTATAAAAATGCATCTTGTGTGGTTATGTATATGCACAATATAGGTGACACATACAATAAAGTCGATACCTAAGTATTCTCGCTGAAAGAGCGACACGGATTCAGTACAATGGTTAAAATGATATAGGAGACATGAATCGCCACAACGACGCCATTTGCATTCCTCTTACACCGACACAAAGATAGTGATATTCGTTTACAGAACTGCCGTTTGCAGTAAGTTGTAGCGGCCTACAAGTGTATCGATAAATTATACTGAACCCGCGATTACGCGAATTTGACAGAATGTTCGTACGTCACATAGATACCGTAGGTAGCTACGAATGCCACTTTAAGGGTGGATAATTTATTTATTTAAAGTGCACCCTGTATGGGTATGTAAATATGAATATAATCAACCAATCATATTTATTTCACTCAAATAGAGTATGTACAAAAAAGTAGTTCATGTTATTATTAAACATAAATACTTGTTGTCCTGCCGCTCCACCGAGAGAAGAAGTGTAAAGACCTTTGTTGCAGTGCCGGACAATCAACCGGTGTGGTACTTAGCGCATTGCTGCAAGCAGAACCGACAAATACACTGAGTACTATAGTCTTCATGAAACTCCCTACGGGAGCATACGAGGTGATGGAACCCGTGTACGATGTACCGTGAAATAGTGGCAAGCCCAGACCTGAAGCCATACTGCTCATCTGGAATCTCATCAGAAAGTGTTTGACGCGTCTTGTTAGTTTGCTTGAGAGTAAATTGTGGGCACAACTCATTTTTTATTTATTCATCAATTCTGTGTAAGTAAACGTGTTAACTTCCTCCCTAGAACGGCGCTGGCCTGCACCATTCGGCAAGCGATCCCAGACTTGAGATCGCGTTGCCCCGCTGGACGTCTCTGGCGTGCGGCTCTCTTATCCCCAGTAGCTATCTTGAAACGTTCGCGCATTTTAGTAAGTAGTCTCTCAGTCAGGGGGGGCGGTGGTCCCAGGGTCTCCAAGGCCACTATGTTGATTGAGTTATGGGCTCTTGTCAGTTCAGTCAGCCCCATATGAGGGTCCGGTCTCGTTCAAAGGGGATCAGGGTAATCCCTTCGGGACGCTTGCCGTCATTTCTGGTTTGTACAGTTGGTTTCAACGTACTTGTGCAGGTCAGGGCCCTTGCTATTGTGTCATTAATAGCCGCATGACGTAGTCGACGACCTTCACTGAGAGAGCATATGTCAAGGTGAGCGAACGGCGTACCAAGTCGGAGGCCAAGACATATTCTTGTAGTAGCATCATCCAATAATGTTTCTAATGACGCACTGGGTAGGGCGTGTAGGCAATCGCTTGCATGTTTTGCGGAGGTTGCCCTAAGCCGAGCCCTAGTGGAGTCATTGTCAGTTTGGTCAGTAAGTAGACGAGCATGTTGATCGGTTAGCAGGGCCAACCATTCACTCTGAGATGTGACGTATTTTGGTGAAGTTCCAAGAACCTCAACCAAACTGTTCGTGACTTGATCTCGCATGGTGGTGAATTTGAGCTGGCCGGCTTGGTCAACTCCTTTTTGATATCGGCCGCGACGCGGAAGGGTCCAAAGGGTCTTCCTTTCAGTTAAGTATTATCCTGAGAAGGCATTCGGACCGCTTGGCTGGCAGAGCGCCCTTAGAGAGACATCTATTAAAAGGAAACTGCTATATGGGCACGAGGAGATGTCCCTGCCGAAGGTGCTTATTCCTCATAAGATCGGGCCCGAATGCCTTGTTGTTTCGTAAACGAGTTAGGGCAACATTGAGTTCCTCTAGACTAAACGGTTCACCAGGAGCCTAAGCAAAAAATCTGTCGAGACTTTCGAGCATGTATGAAGTAGGAATCTCGACACGTACTGTATCTGCGTGGATGAAAGCTGCTTGAAAGTGGCGCAGGGATTTTTCAGATGGAATTGGACAGCTCTTAATGTTGTAAGGCTGTTGTGAAATGAGGAGAGATTCTCGTTGTGCTTTTAGTATAACGAGGCATTCCTGTTGGTCGGCAAATGATCGCTTCTTGGAGTCTTGAAGCTTTACATAGCGCTGTCGTGTGATTGATCAATTAGCCGCTGCAGCTGGATCATAGGATGATTTCTGGAGGTCTTTAAGTAGAACTTGCCTTAGCGTAAATCAATCTCTATCGTGCCAGCACGAAGAGCTCTGCAAATTTATTGGTGATCTAAAAGTGTTAAAGAAGGACTGCCATATGACTACGAGGAAATCTCTCTGCACAAGGTGCTTATTCCTCACAAAATCTGGCTTGAATGCCTTCATAAAAGGGCTAAAATTTCTTCCTCTAGTCTAAACGATTCGTCAAAGACTTCAGCGAAGAATCTTCCGGGGGCTTGCGTAAGTAGAAACGGTGGTTGAACATTTCAACATATAAATATGTATATATATATACATATATTAGCAGAGAGTTAGAAGCAAAAATGCGTATCGCATACCTGTTGTTTGGGATAGTGTGAAACTCCAAAACTCTCTGAAAAGTGGACTGGTGGTCCCCTAAGCTACCGAATAACCGGGACCTTTGTAGGATGACATTAGTGTATGTAGGAAGCCGCAGTTCTGGATTTTGTTTTTCAGTCTGCTAACGACGCTTCATGCGTTGCCGCCTCTCATCTGCCATATTTGTCTTTGCTATGATTATTATTTTAATCACAACGACTTCCGCAAAATCAGCGACCGCGCCTCACGTTTTTGTCGATCTGAGCATCCCTAAGAGTAGATTTTTCGTTATGCAGCTCTGCACGTTTAGTCGTGATCGGACTGTCTGCCTCGTGCGATCGCGAAAAGCGTGTCTCCGACGTCATTGTTCTCTCTGGCGTCGCACAGGATACACATGGTTACTTCAGTCTTCCCGATCTTCACCATATAGGTCTTGAAGCTGCCCTGACCGGTAAGAACTTGGGTTGAGTAGAACGTAGCTTTTGTGTACTCGAAGATGCATCATTTCATGATGTCTTTGGTGCATCACGTCCTGCTTTAGCCCAGTTGGTCTCCTAGCTCTTTAGAGCCTTCTTTCTTGCATCGTCTCTTCTAGGTGTCTGATTCCTGTGTAAAACATGGTTTTCTATATCCGTTTTGGCCAAGATTTTATGCGGGCAATTACAGGCACTGCGCTCGTGGGAACAGTCCTGTACGTCGTGGTTATTCTTTAGTGCAGCTGCGCTGTTTCTCCAAGGACTCCTTTATTCTCGGCATTAGCTTGGTCGGCTTGCTTGCTACGTGATGCGTTTCGATAGTTACATAATCAACGTGGGTACTAACATTAGGTGTTGCGATTGCATTCATCGATTGCCTCCCTCAAGGCGTCGTTTGTTTGGCCCTCTAACAGCGCAGCGCCTCTTGCGGTGACCAAGATTGCCAGATCGTCAGCATAGGCAACAAACTCAACTCCGCGAGGCCTGTTCACCTCTAGCACGTTTTCGTATGATAGGTTGTACAGTGTGGGTCCTAGCACGAAACATTTTACACCTGCAGTCATCGGGTACTCCCTGCCGTCTCACTTACGCTTTGCTTAGCCAATTACAAAGCTATCAGACGCCGAAGGGATGCTGCTACCTCCCTTTCACTAAGTTCTTGAGAGAATTGTTGCATTGGCTTATACACATCAGTTTTTGCAACAACTACTCTTATGGTTCTAACAACTGCTCGCTGTCGTTTCTGCGAACGCTGTCCAAAGTTCTTTGCAGCAAAGTCTATATTATAGAACAATATTTGTTCCAATTTATGCATTGGCGGTAGGGGTTCATAGTAGGGGTTGATTTGCCACCATGGTAGCCTCCATGGTTTGGCTCGCAGCAGGCCCATCAATACGCGTTTTAAATACAAATCATATTACCTCAATTATACAAACCTCGCAAGTCGCTATTTCTGCCTACCTTGTGTCCCTTAAAGCCACCGAGACTCTGGTACAAGGGATCGCACCACCGAATGCTCACCCAAGTTTCAGCGACCAGATTGAACAAGCTTGCCGCGACTACGAGAATAAATGGGGTCAGCTTCCAGAGAGCACATCGCAATCGTCTTTGGACTCGCAGGTTGTCAAGGCGATTCAAGAGCAACTATTGACTCAGGCGAGTAACACCAATGAGCGGGCACGACTAAGAGCCGCGATAGATCCATGGAGCGGCAAATGGCTTCAGGCCATTCCCTCACCGCAGCTGGGGACGATGCTGGACAGTACCACACTCCGCATCGCTTCCGGTCTGCGCTTGGGGGAATCAGTCAGCTTTGCTCATAATTGCGCTCGATGCGACCTCCCGGTGTCTTCCACCGGCGAGCATGCTCTAGCCTGCAAAAGGAGCGCCGGCAGGTTCTCGAGGCACTCGGCTCTGAATGACGTAATTCACCGGGCATTGCAGACAGCCCACATCCCTGCTGTTAAAGAGCCTGTTGGATTGTCGTCAAACAGCCAACTGCGGCCGGATGGTCTGACTTTAGTTCCATGGAGCGAAGGCCGATGCCTCGTCTACGACGTCACCGTGTCGTGTACGCTGGCTGCATCCTACGTTCGTCACACCAGCCGGGAGGTCGGAGCAGCCGCCCGCCTCGCCGAAGATCGCAAGCTAGCCAAATACCGTGAACTGGAACAGAACTTCATCGTCCAACCGGTCGCCTTCGAAACACTGGGGCCAATGGGAGAAATTACAAAGGGTTTCCTTGCGGAGTTGGGATCCAGAGTCGCGGTGGCAACCGGCGATAGGAGAGCATGGCAGTTTTTGCTGCAAAGGATATCGGTTGAAATACAGCGTGGCAACGCAGCGTCGATCATAGGTTCATTGCCGACAGGCAAGGGACTCACTTTTTTGCCGTAGTCAAAGCGGCGTCAGAATTTCACATGTAACCAAATAATAATTAAAGAATAAATTTGTTTCCAAGCTTGAACCAAAAAAAAAATATCATATTACACTTTTTAGCAGTAATCAGCAAAGGTTTCACAGTATTGTCCTAATTGGCATATCATCTTTCTATTAGATGTTGTAGAAACGTTTTTTGCAATATAGTAGCTAAGGCGCAAATGTTGTTAGCATATTGCGTAGAATGTTAAACATATTTTTCGCATATGCCTTTTACATTATCTATTTATGTTAAATTGGGCAATAATACTTTATAATTGGTTCAGTCTAAACATAATAATCGCAATTTCTACGTCAACTTTTAAAGTAGCATTACTGCCCGCCGTAGTTTTTCTTCTAAATGGCTTATGGGTGAGAATTTAGGATTTCGGATCACATCCAAATACCCAGACCTCTCGACGTATAGCAGGTTTTCACAATTGGTCTTAACATGTTTGTCGCCAGCGTATCGACCCCCAGCGACTAAAACGTAGAACGTTTTAGTTTGCCAAATTGATAGCGAGTCCTTAGTTTTCATTCATGCAGGTAAAACCTAGTTTGATGACTGAATCTGGCTATAAAACAGGGTTATCGACGTAAAGTAAATGCGTAAATTTAGGTACACTTAGAGCAGCCAGGCCCTCATGGTCTCGACGCACCCTCACAGGACGGATTACAAAATTGCATCCCCCTATCCAACCGCAGGTAGACATGCGGGATGATAGTCAGGGATAGAGCTGATTGAAGGAGAACGGCAGAGACGCCTCTCCCACGGCTTCGATGTAATGCCAAAGTAATACCGAGCCTGGGGGGGTGGGGAGGAATCCGGGTTTAGTGGGTTTGCGAGTCTCACACTAGTCACGCAGGCTGCTAGTGGCGCATGTGCATCATGCATTCCCGAAACCTCCCAGAAAAAAAAAAGAGCTAAGCTTAGTGTGGAGATGTACGAAAAACAGGAATACAATTGCCGTACATCTGTGTGCCCTTCCTGCTGTTTTGCTGTGCAAAAACTCAACCTTTATAACGGCATAGTGACTCAGACAGCTTGCCTAGTAAGCTAAAATACCTTTTTGCTTCATTTTGAGTCGTATTCAGAAGACAATTCTAAATACCGCAGCCAAAAGTGGTGTTTAAACCTATAAACGCAACATATTATCTTTAGATTTTTCTCTCTCTCTCTCTCTCTATATATATATATATTATATGTGATGCGAGTAAATTCAAATATTTAACTAATACCCGGTAGTTTCTTAAATCACAGCAACATTTGATTATTGTGCAAGTATTCCCAAGTGAGCATGTGCTCATTTAAATAGCAAGGGGAAGTTCTCGGACCCACCGACTTATCTTGTTCGTGCTAGTATACTTGCATACTAAGGTGGTGATTGGGCTCTTATCAAACATTGTCCTTCCGTGCCAGTTTTTGCATATTTGCTATACTATCTACGTGTGTGCTATTGCCAATAAATTACACACATAAAACGAAAAAAACACATTTTGCGGACATTTTTTCGCAAAGACAGGTTTTCGCATCACGCACGTCCCATATCGTAATGGCGCCCGCCTTAGTCTGCCTAGTGGCACTCTGGAGTATTTAAATTTGGTTTTTAGAGCGGACGTAACACGCTGAATATTGAACAGCTGCGCAGGTGGCAGCTGGATAAATGTCCAACAATAAGTTATTGTGAGACACTGATTAAGCCAAAAAACACACACACAAGGGAGCTTTTCCTCTCTTCTACGCAAAGTGTATCTTATAGGCATCTTATAGATCATTACACGGCATAACGGATTTGCTGTATTTTAGATCAAACTGAATAACATTGAACATTTCGGGCTTACACTAAGCCAAGATTTTACGTCCACGGGACTGCTTTTTGCATTGCTTCATTAACGTACCCCCATAAATAATGCAACGGTGGGGCTCGAACCCGCGCACCTCTATGTGTCTCCTTCGGTCGCAATGCAGCAGCACGCCACCGGGCCCGACAAACCGAATAACAAGGCTCGCAATTCTACCAGTCGGCCAGCTGCTGGCGGATCGGTGAAATCAAACGCTCCCTATTGGCCCGTCTAGGCCAGCCGTTTAAGTAATTAGGTGCAGAAGTGGGGAATTGCGTTTGACCTTCGAGGCGGTCCGCGTCCGGCGCGTCCTGCTAATATATTGGGTCGTTTCTTCTACAGAGGGCGAAAAGGAAGGGGCTAGACGGAGTTGAAGCTCACTCGATAGAATCACTAAAATCATCATCATCATCATCGAGCCGAGCCGAGGGCTGCACGAGTAGACACACTCCTTTCTCCGCAAAAGAGGTATATGGTCGCTGCTTGTTCATTGCCTGACACGGTCATTTAGCCGCGAAGCTAAACAATACAGTGGTGGTGTAGTGCTTCAACGTCGCCCTAGTCAATTCTGTCCCATTTCGTCGCGCCCATGGCATTGATGTGTACATATATCACGTGCTACCCAGAGGATCGAATATATAAACTGTACTGCAAGCCATTTCCACATAAGCAGATGCAATATATATATATATATATATATATATATATATAAATATGTGTGTAAGTATACTTTCATATATATGCATATGTGTGTATATATATATATATATATATATATATATAACACATAACAGAGTGAATGTAATACGATATGGCGACAGCCGTACGAAATGGTATTTCGGCCACGTCGTTGGAGTGAGTGTGCTCCAGCTTCGAGAGAAAGGAATAAGAAGAAGCTTTATAGAAGCGAGATGAATGTAGAAAGGAGGCTCCCTTCCGGAGGCCTACTGCCTGCCGCACATGTAGACACATGCGTGCGTCAGGCACACAGGGGCGCTGCCACACAGCTCTACTATCGTTCGGCCACCATCTCCATCCACATCTACATCCAGCCACCAGATCGGGACATACAATACAAGCAGTTGGCCAGGCAACCGCTTATACGAGGTGGTTGGTGGTGGTCATTTTGTCTCAATGGGGCCGGTGGGCAAGTGGTGGTGGTGGTGATGATGGGGGGGGGGGGGTCAGCGGGTTCAGCACAGAGGACGGGGAGAAGGCGACGACTGGGTGTAGAGAAAGGGCAGAGGTCCGCTGCGCTCTGCCTGTCTCAACTGGCCACTTATGAGAGGCGTTAGGTGGTGGCGTGAAGGTCGTGTCGTTCTCGGTCGTTTGCGCTCGGTCACTCTTCTTCGGAGATGACATCCGATATAATGTCCTTTCCATGGCTAAGCGAGGATTGCTCGTGCAGCGAAATCGAGGCCAATTTCCTTGATGGCACAGCTTTGAGGATTACCTCGCATCATCACATCGTGGACGAGTAATGCCAGGATTTCCAGCTACATGTCGCTAAGAACACACATGGTATATATGTATATGCATATATATATATATATATATATATATATATATATATATATATATATATATATATATATATATACATATGTATATAGCTTATACATATATATATATATATATATATGCACACACATATATACCATATAGTTATCTTTCCAACATCATGTAATGTATAGGTGTTTGTTTTGTAATTTTGCCGCTTTTATGCTGTCTCTAGACTGCTCAATTGTATAAGTGGTTGCCAAACTACAAACGTAATGATTTCCCTATTTCCTAGTTCTTTGCAGTTAATTCAATAATTACTATTCCTTGCTGTTTAATTATATAATGTCCTACACCGTAGTGCTGTGTCATTGTATATTATCTTTTTAGTGCAAATAATGTTTACGTTTCTGCGTTATTCTCTCTCTTTGTAAGCCCGAAAAAGCCCGAAAAGGTAGCTAGTGCTTTCAGTTTCGTCTTGTCGTTCCAAGAAAGGGCGGAGAGGCGATTCGTAAACTAAGCTGCTAAAGCTTATCAAAATAATGCCGCCATTTTCTAAAAAGGTTCTATCACCAAGCGTCTTGCAAAAAATGGTAATAAAGGTCCTTAGCGGACGTCTAATTTCAACAAGAGCCCATGACCAGAAGACTTTTTTTACGATTACGCTAGAAAAGAATGTTCTTGCCTGAAAATCAGCTCGGCTTACTTGTTGTAAACCCAAAGCCGCCAAGGAGCTTAAAGTTAATTGTATAAACACCGTAAGGGTGTTTTTGATCTGCCTAGAGTTCTAGTGTGTCAGACTTTAGCTAAAAGCGTGTGCAACTTGTCAGCTGGAACGTTACTGTTATTTCGGGCAGTTTACATTGCGCACACTCACGTGAATTCTCCTGTCTTCAAAATTATCAACGGCCCGTGCTGGAAACGTATGAAGCACCCAGCATATTCATCAGTTCAGTTCCGTTAGGTTTACTTATTTTATTTTGGAATAAACAAAAAAATACGTATAGCGTTGCCTTTGCCGTATTCATCATGCACTTTCCGAGCTTCGTCTATTCGACTCACGCCAGACGTTATCAACAAAAGAGCTTACATTTTTAGGAAAGATGCAGAATGGAAACGGCACAAAGAAATATCTCAACAAGGTAGAGACGGGAATTCTACGGTTTTTTTATAACATAACCAACAAAATTAAAAAGAGTGTAGACAAATTTAATTTACACACTCTAACAATATACCCATCAAACTATATTTATTAAAATGACATTTAAGTGTTACAGCGAGATGTAATTAACTATCAACACTAGGGCTTGTGGGGAGCGCTGCCAGTCGAGCTTATCCTCGAGGCAGCCCCTCATTGTACCCATATTTACAAATTTAATATATAATTTCAAAACATGTATGTTGGATTGGGTTTTTTTTGGTAGCCCAAAGACGTACAAAACAACACTTTGCATTTTCCCTTAGCCAATGATATTTATAGGCATTGATTGTCTTAAACAAGTAGGCCTGTGTTGTAACATCGTACCGCATGCAAAAGTGATCTAGCCTAGAAATTGTATGCGGCTGAGGTGCACGTGTTGGACTTTTTTTAAGTAATACGTCAAATACCATTAACAAAATATGTTTTCCACTGATTCCACGGATTTGGATTATGTATTGCTCATCCTAATTACATTTTAATAGGATGGCAGCGCCAACAATATGCTGGAGATCAAACGTTAGCTGAAATACACGGATTATTAAGCGGTTTATTTCATATAGAGACACCCGTTGTCGTCGGCCGGTCGTGCATTGTCACGTTCCATCACCATCTCGTTTACAAGACTTTGCGCCGTGGGTTCTTTGGCCGTGGTTCCTTTTTGTCGGCCTTCTCTTTGTTCGATAGGGCTGAGGTAAAATGGCTGGATCGCTCAATCGTCTGGCTTCGTTCTTTGGCGCGGCCTCATTAAAGTGTCGTCGTGTGGGGAGAGTTCTCCGCAATGACAATCGAAGTCGGGGACATCATGGGACTGCACGCACAGAGAACACCACGCTGGAAAGCCGATCGAAGGGAGCTCCCGCAGTGCGGTGCCTAGGTGCGAGGCAAGAAGCTATTGTCCTTTGGCGTCCTTGGCATTGGTCGTGGCTCAGACGCGACCTGCGAATTATTTACGAGGTCGCAGACCGCTTTTGGCTGTCCCATTTAGGGCGTTCAGAGGCATGGATGCTGGTAAACTCCGACAATGTTGTGCTGTGTGGCAGTGCGTTACGATTGGTTCGGTACCACATTGTCCCACCCGTCGGTACTAGCAGGTTCGGTTTGTAGTCATTTCAAAGCATGTCTCTTTACCTCAGTCTTCTCAACTTCACAAGGCTCAACAAGACGGAGCCGCGTGTCTCGCGATCGTGGGTCGATGCCTTCAAATCATTGCCGGCTCTTTCGAGATTGCGACGAGAGTACGATGCTACGGCTATATGCCAGTGCACTTTCAGGTCTTGCAAGCCTTACGTTTAAATTGAAACTAGCCATTACTGCTCTTTATGTTGAAAAATCTACAGATGAGGACACTTAGAAATTATGGGCTCGAGGAACAATATGTATATTCCGAGTACATTTAACAGGCTTTCTCATCATTCAACAAAACTGTACAACTTCTAACGCGGTTGAACATTTTGTTGAAGCTGTTAAAACGAGCCGGCGACAAAACTTTCTGGTTATAAATAGTGTTAGTCGACGGCATTTTACATGCATCCAGAAAAAAGCTCGTCTTGCTAAAAAGTGTTTGTTGATCGAACATAGTGTTAGTCGAAATTTACTGAAACATCTGTTGTGCAAAAGTTCTTGCCGTTTGTTTAGCCTAGAGCGAAAACACGAAATTGCAAGAACATGCAGGCTTCTTATTTCATAAATATAGTCTCCTCTCTTTCAATGGCATTTACCAACAATCCACTATTCTTTAAATCCCCCCTTTTGTAAAAGTCCTTTTTCTTGCCACAAAGAAGTGCTGTACCTGATGTTGCGCGTCCTCCTTGATTTTCAGTTAAATAGTTCAGTAGATATATATATATATATATATACTGTCTGAACAAGTTACTAGTCTAAGTCTAAAATGTCTTTAAGGTTGGTGTTTATCATATGAAAAAGCACCACTTTTCTTTTCACAAATTGTGGATGTCAATTCTTGAACTCGTCAAAGTTATTGGCACTAGAGATCCGTGGTTCTCGTGTGTTTACTTTTCAGAAGTTTAAAGTGAACGATACCGTTGATATCTCATCAACATCGATCCAAGAACGAAACTTGGCGGTGGCAATTAAGGAAACAAGTACAGAGGCGCATGCGCGTTGATTTGTGAGGAACCCAGAAATTATTCTAAACTAGCGGCCTAACAATAGTTGCTTGGTCTTAACTTGGTTGGTTTAGTTTTAACTTTCAGCACGAATCCTCGAGTGGTAACCGCTGGATTTTGGTATATTTTACAATTCAGTACGTCCTCTTCCAGCAAGGAGGATCGAATTTTTCTCCAGGTCAAAATCTTCACCATAGAACTGAGTCATTTGCCAAGATAGTGGAAATGTTTGCTGACAAGCTACAGCAGCGTCTCCTGGGTACTCTCAGAAACTGCACTTTCATATTCACCGTTTCTCCGCCTTCTCAGAAAGCACCTAAGCTTTTGGCGCCAATGCAGAGTCTGTTAACAGATGCAGTAATGGCCGCTCTATCACCTTTTCCCATGCTGAATGTCTAAAGGGCGCTCCCACTAAAATGTCAAGAACTTTTATATCAACATAATATTATATAGGCAGATGCACTTGTTTTGTTCGCTACAGCGTTCATTCCTAGCAAGGACATTGCTAGCGCCTTCTGCAATGCTTTAGCGCATTATAGTGTAGTCATTTCTACCCTAATTGGAAATAGGTTGTAGTGGCAGCCACGAGTATGCCTCATTGTGTGTGCAATTAGCATGCATTTGTCCAAAGCCACTCTACCATAAATTGCATATTTTAATGCAAATCATTAATTGTCTGTGACGGTAAATGTTACGTATGCTTTATTATCAGTGCAAACTACCTAGATGACTTTTTTTTCGATCCCATATTAATATAATACTTCTGTACCTTTCGGCAACTACCACCATCCAGGTGGGGAGCGATGGACCTTATAAGCAGTTAAGAACTTACTGGTAGAGTTAGTAAGTAAAAGTAAGCATGATCATCCAGAGCTGCTTTTATTATGACATAAAGGAAATGTATGTAGCCTTGCTTTACAGTGCAGTGACATTTGGTGGATGGTGGCAGAAGACAGACGTGCTAAAAGCCTGCGTTAAATGACGAAATCCGCTGCGGCGGGTTTGCTTTGTGTCTGTGCTCGTAAGTGTACATTGCCGTTCATCACTAAAATAGATCAATTATGATATGACTCACGAAACGAGCCACAGTTCTAAAATAATTGGGATGTTAATATCGTAGGTAATGTGACAAAATGTCAACTCTCTAGTATTAGACTATTTTTATGTGATGCGATTACGACGAAGGGTAACTAAACTCTGAGCGATATTCACACAAAACGGATGTCTACTCGGTGACGCGCTCGAAATCTACCGATCACATCACTGTGCTTGTTAACAGGCTGATTACAGGTCGCGCGTCGTTTTCGTAGCATACTTGTAATATTCGTAGCACTGCCTTTAGGCGCTCGTCGGACTAATCCGGTCGAAGCGCATTGGCGCACGAAACACGCTAACTGTACGCGCAGGCTTTGCATGCCACATTTGAGGACGCGGCGCTGCTTAACGGCGACGGTCAGCTGCCAACGCTGGTCACTCGCGTCCTAATCGGATTACTCGCAGTCTAGTGAAACTAACCTACCTCCCGCCTATTGCGATGAAAACCATAACTTACTCTTTTGCGTCTCGCGTCTATATATTGCGCTGGTTATGTAAGTGAGGGAGGGAGAACGGGAATAAAGAAGGAGGCAAAGCCTACCCCCTCAGGTTAGTCAACAATGCCCCCATGACTCCTATGTTTCCTTCGCTTGCTCGATGGAAAGTTTAACTATTAGTATTTGTATCGAGTCTTCTTTTTGTTACTGCCAATTGCATGCTCGTTTGCGCTAATGTTGTTTGCTAGTTCTGACATTAATGGTGGTGCATCAAAGTGTTTCATTCAGCAGAGAGACTTAGATCAAACATCCTTAGTCATCGATTTGACTCGAGGATTGTTCTCTTCCTTAGCGTGAGGTCGTCGCTATTGTCGCTGTCAAATCATCACTTGGTACTGGCAAACAAATAATGCTTATTGAGACTAGAAGGTCTACCGTGTGACGCATTGAACGATGCGGTTAATCCAGCGAGACGAATAACGATCTCTGGCAAATCAGCGTGCTAACTCGACCCATACGCGTCTATAATAGATCAATAGATATATATGTGAGTGATTAACTGACGGCATAGCATACTATTCCATCGCGATCCGATATGAGGCAATTGAGGACATTGCGAACTCATGGCTGCACAAGGACACGAAGAAAGTATTTGCTAAGGCGCACGGCAAAATATATCGAAGCACTGTTCCCGCCGTTTGATCGAACGACTCGCCGAAGATGAAGCAGCACAACTTTGATAGCGCTCAATGCGCAAGGCAATGGAGAATATTGGAGCACGGGAGCAAAAGAGACAAGTGCAACCGCAACATCAGCATGACCAGCATAATGCAGCAGCTCTAACTATAGGCTAGAGAAGCAGGCACCACCCTACTGAAATGCCCTCTGCAGACATCCCGGTGTCCTGCATTCGGCGCGTCCTGGTGCGTCCTGCTCTGATAAAGCAATTTGATGCATCGCGCAGGCGAAGACCGAGCACTCCTTCGAGACCACCGAACCTACGGGCCTCACCGGCGGCGACACTGACGCCGATGGCAGCTTCACAAGTGAAACAAACGCGCCCACCTATTCGTTGTTGATTCGCGCGACTGTACGCCTTCACTATAAAACTCTTTTCCCACCAGAGATTGGAGAAAATAAATGCTTACATTTCAAGAAATCAAACTGCTTATTCAAAGCAGACAAAAATAATTCCCATAAAGTGTGCTTTTTGCTGAATGTGTCGGGTTGTGGTCTATGTCGGGGAGCGAGCTTGGAGGATGTGATAGGAGAAGAGGGCGAGGGAGAGGGAAGAGAGGAGAGGGAAGGGAGAGGGGAGAGGGAGAGGGAGAGGGAAGTAGAGGGGAGGAGAGGGGAGAGGGAGAGGGGAGAGGGAGAGGGGGATAAAGAAGATAGAGGTGAAGGGAGATATAGATTATATATAGAGGAGAGGGAAGGGATATAGTAGAATGTATAGGGATATATATATATATAGTAATTTATGTTATTTATATACTTTATAATTTAATTATTATATATTATATTTATATTTTATTTAATGATATTTAGTATTTATATATATTTTATTATGTATATTATATTATATTTATATTTATATTTTATTTATATTATATTTAATTTTATATTTATATTTATATTTATATTTATATTTATATTTATATTTTTATTTTATTTTATAGATATACGCGCTTTATTTACATAAAGGATAAGATTTGTTTAGCATCAACTGCCCAGTTCCCTCACGGGTGTGCGTCAGTTGTATGTCCCCTGGTAACTCTCCAGGGGAACAGCGACATAACAATCTCTTTCGAGCTATGCCTTGGGCTCGTATCTCACGTGAGGATCTTGTTGTCGTTGGTATGCGATTAAAAAGAAGCTGCAAAACTCCTCACTGGAGGAAATGTAGTTGGCAATTTACAGTCTAATTCATTAAAAGTGTCTATGATATCTTTAAAAACGGTTTGCGTCGGTGGGACGTCACAGCGATAAGATACTCGGCGTGTGAATTTCTTGATCACACTTCTCAGTAGTCGCCTATCTTTTTCGTTCATGGGGTACCACACTTGAGAGGCATACGTCATAATTGGTTTTACATAAGTATCAAATAATTTTATATACAGTTCTGGACTTTTAACAATGAAGGATCTGAGGATCCAGTTGCATCTTTTCGTCGCCTTAAGCGCGACTTGTCGACACTGCTCTGAAAATTTCATGTCAGGTGTCATAATTATACCTAAGTCCCTCATAGCAGTTACATTTTCGAGTGAAACATTGTTGATTTTATATACAAAGTGATTGTTTCTTCTTCCAAAGTGCATTACCTTACACTTCGGGATCGACAGTTTCAAGTCTAATTTCTGCGTCCATTCATAAAAATTGTCTATGCATCTCTGCATGCGTTCACAGTCTGATGTAGAATTGGCGCGTGCATATATTTTTACGTCATCAGCATATACTTTCGTCGATACCTCATCGGGTATTATGGATAAAATTGAGTTTGTATATAAAATGTAGCATAAGCAGCCAAGAACTGTTCCTTGCGGACAGCCTGAGGTGACCTTAGCGGGAGTCGAGAAACAGTCGTTCACCTTTACAAAAAAGCTTCTATCAGTCAGAAAGCTTTTTATCCAACGTAGAATTTTTGGTCCTACGCCGTGTCGGGATATACAGTCCAACAGTTTAGTGTGGGTGGTGGATTCGAAAGCTGACTTAAAGTCAAAATACAGCACGTCGAAGGAGTCTCCTTGATTCATCATTTCTCCGAAGTCTTGCTCACACATCAATAGCTGTAGAACAGTGGACCTTCCGGGTCGGTAGGCAAACTGTTCTTTACAAATCAGGTTTTGCGAATCAGCGTTTCGATAAATGGTGTCTCCGATAACACTCTCGAACAGCTTTGACGGGGTGCATGTCAGTGAAACATTCCGTTTATTTTCAACGCACGTTGTATCTCCTTTTTTGTGCACAGGGTACACTATGGCCACCTTGAACAAATCAGGAAGCAGACCTTCGTTTAGAGTTCGTTCAAGAATCATGGATAATGGAATGCAAACATCGAACCCGCATCGTTTATAAAAATAGCTTGGTAGGCCGTCCGGTGTGACGCTAAGTTTCGACTTGAGTTTCTTCAGATGACGATGGAGGTTTTCGGGAGAGGTGTCGACAGTGTCTACGTAGTGGATATCATTAGCAACATCTACGTAAGGCGGTGGAATCCTTGACCTCTGTTTAACCTCGTCCTCAGTTGGGTAGGTGCTTGCAAAGTAATCCCTCAATAATTCCGCCTTCTGCGAATCCTCTGTGATCTTCATACCGTTCTGGTCAACAAGAATATCTAATTGATCTCGGGACTTCATACGCTTCGATACGTATCGATGCACTTTTGTCATGTCGCATTTATTGATCAATCTGTGTTCCTCAATGACGCGTTGGCGACGAACTCTGCGGTCCAAGAGTTCCCTCAATCTTTCGGATTTCTCACGGTCATTTTCATTTTCAAGTTGATGGCTGAGATTTCGGATGCTTGCCTCAATACTACTGTGAGGTTTCTTGAAGACAGGAACAAAGAGATCGCGGAGGAAAGTCAAGTACTCAATCAGTTGAAGGAACATGACATTTACAGTCCGACATTGACTGAAGAAGCTTTTCCAGTTTATCAGACTCAGATGAAAATTGATCGTGTCGTAATCCCCATTCTTGTAGTCGTAAGAGATGGGGATGCTACTGTCTTCATCGGCGGCGTACAGAGTCTCCTCCAACACTCGCAACATGAATCTGACCGCCTGGTGATCACTTGGGAACGGGCATGACGTAACAAAGACATCATGCACTGAATCATCATTGCACAGTATTAAGTCGAGCAGATTCCCGCCACGCAAACGAGTTGGTTGATGAACAAGTTGTTGTAATCCGGTTTTAGAGCAGAAATCTGTGAAAATAGATTCTCGCGTTGCGGAGGAGTCCCTGGGCACGACAGGTTGACCCAATCGATTGAAGGAAGATTGAGGTCGCCGCACATCAGGTAGATCAATAGCCCCAAACAGGCGCCAGGGGCTCGTGAGTTGGGAATCCGGGGGGGGATAATATTGCAGAGGTGAGGGTATAGAAGGAGTAGTTGGGCAGAGGGAGAGTGAGAGGGAGAGGAGAGGGCATAGGGGAAGAGGGAGGCGATGGATAGGTGAGAGGAGGGGAAGTGAGAGGGAGAGGGAGAGAGGGAGAGGGAGAGAGAGGAGGGGAAGGAGGGGAGTAGGAAGGGAGTAGAGGGGGTATGGAATGGAAGGGGAGGAGAGGGGAGGGAGATAAAGAGTTAAGGGAAGGTGGTGAGGGGAGGAGGAAGGAAGGCGGGAGAGGGAGAGTAGAGGAAATTGAGGTAGGGAAGGAGGGAGAGGGAGGAGAGGGAGAGGGAGAGGAAGGAGAGGGAGGAGGGAAGTTAATTAATTTGAGAGGGAGATTATAAGATAGGAGGGAGATTATATAGAGATTTATAATGGAGATTTATAGTATTTGATTATATTTAGATTATTGATATTTATATTATTTATATTAGTTATATTTATATATTATATGATAGTATATTTATAGATATTTAGAGTATTTTATATTTTATATTTTATTTATTTATATTATATTTATATTTTTTATATTTATATTTATTTATTTTATCTTTTTTTTATTTATATTGTATTTATATTAGATTTATTTATATTTTTCATTATATTTATATTTATATTTATATCGGTCTGCCACCGTCCTCCGTCGGGAATGGGCCTTCGCGGGTTTCAGGCGGTCATAGGGTGCAGTGGTCTCCGTCTGAGATTGCTGATTCTGTGTGATTCGTGTCTTGCCTTGACCTGATGTATTGTGTACGCCCCTTTTTTCACGTTTTTGGTCGTTGGCATTGACTACGTGCTGAGTTGCTTTGGCTGGCAGATTCGACACACCAGTCGTATTTTGTGCTGTTCTGACTGGAGCCGGCTGCTTTGCTGCATTGTTACAATAGTAGCTCTGCGCTCTCCGACGGATCTAGTCATCACTGGCCATCATTACTCAGCTACTTGCGAATAAAAGAGGGAAAGCTACATCTCTATTTTGCAAGCACTGCGAAGCTGAAGACACGTCTAAACAAGTACTCATATGATGCCCGGTTTAGGCCTAGATAGGACAAACAGCGGCACACATGACATGTCAATACCGCATAGCGTCAAGGCACGCAACAACTGTTCGAACTATTGCGAACATCCTACGCAGTTTAAATGACAAGGTCCCACAGACCGCCTCGAAACAGCTAGGATCTTAAACTACTCTTCTCCTTCCAATTGTTTCAATTTAGCCTTATGCAGTTTCCTATCGGATGCAGATATGGGAACATGTTTGTTTTTCGTCGACTGAATTTTTGTGGAATGGAGTTCCACGCTACCAGCATGTACCTGTGGATAAGTTTCCTGCAATTGTGTCCGTGTGTGCATACCGCATTGCCCAGTTCGACCTCTACAAAAATAATAAACATAGATTTAAAGCTTGGCTCTTGCTGGAAATATAGTACCGGAACAAATCAATAGTATTTGGTTTGCGGCCAAGATTGTGGCCAAAGCAACAGGAGTTCTCAGACAGATCTGCTTGTGTTTAATAGAATTGGCAGTCAATAAGTATACTAGAGCAAACTCCTTTTGGCAGAACTCAATGAATTGAGGAATGAAGAAAAGATCGATCAAGATAGGATAACAGTCTGATAGTTAACGTTAAAGACGAGCAAGTGCTGAGGTTATATATATATATATATATATATATATATATATATATATATATATATAATAATGCCTCTACAGTTTGTGGTTGTACAGTACAGACCAGTCTTTATAGAAGAAACAATCACCTATAGGTACAGCCCACTACGGAGAGCCGCTACCAGCATTTGAGAGTGGAAACATCGCATCATGCCGGATTGTGCTGTAGAAAATCGCGTACGGATCATTGAGCGTAGAAGAGTAAGACGCTTATCTACGTCGTGCGCGATGAGCGCTCAGACAATTCGAGTAAAGTAGAGTGCAACTTTACCCAGTTCGTCCTAGAATCGGAGAAAGTTTTCCACCAAGCATTCGTGCAGAACGGCACATATACGCCATATATAATCAAATGTGGTTGCAATCTCTGCGCAATTGTGAAATAATCATGCCGTGGGGAAACACGTAAGCCGTCTAGAAATAAAGTGTAAAAAAGAATGACTTAAACTAGTAAATGCAGCTAACAAGTTAAACAGTAGAATAGTAGGAGAAAAAAGTGCTTAGGTTAGGTAAAAGAGGTCAGACAACAAACTGTTACTAACGCTTTTAAACATAGGGAGCAGGTACTAACACAGATGTATTAGAAGTTATATAAACCTGAATATTCTAGTAGCAAAAAGGGTGGAAAACGGCATGGCTAAATGAAAAATAAAATTTGTAGCTGGTTGCAATTAAAGCCAAATATTGATTCTCAGAATAAGGGCATTGCCGCTAACAATGATCAACAGTAGAACGGTATAAGGGTTGCGAATTGATATGCTCTTAAATGCAACCAAAAGACATTTTTTTATTTGTTTACGAAAAGTGTTTCCCATGTAACTTAATCAAACATTTTTCTCGCAAAAATTGCTTTGTCAGTATTGAAATAGCATTACCTTATACGTCTTTCTAATGTAACTGACATTTAAATCTCTTATCTAGGCTAGTTTTTCTTGCCGCCGCATGATTATAAGTCGGCTGTTTTTCTACATTTTGCAGTCACACAAGGAAAAGCCGACTAGTATCGACACATCTGTCTTAGCTTTGCCGACTCGTTTGCTTTAAAACCGGTGAATGCTGAGTAAAAACGAGTTATCTATACGCCGAACACATGAACCATTTTAATAAAGGAAACACGCTCCGATTGATGTGAGGTGAGATGGCAGCGCGGGAACACTGTGATGAGCTATGGCAAATGATCGCCCATGCGTACCAGTTTTACGCACACTCCAATACAACAAGACGTACGCAAATGTAATGATGTCACCAATTATATCATGTACATACATCGTGTTCAGTGTTTTGTCCATTTCAACGTCTGCTGCTAGAAGCAAGGGAATGAGGACCCGCACTAAACATTTTAGAATCTTCGCTCGTAACCTAATTTACGAAGTTGGTAATAACGAGCTAAGCAGCGCTTCGAGCGCAGTTTGCTATAGCATATACACTAGTCCAGTTCGTATCATTATTCGTCATGCATTGAGACACCTCCTTGTTAAGATGGCTGCCGGAGCTATGAGCAGGTACGACTGCTATACGAACATGCAGCAAAATAAGTGCACTTCGTTTACGTGCCCTTTAAAATGCAGAATATTTGTATTATCATATAGTAAGATAAATAATACAAATTATTTATGCGCCACAGGTTCTACCTGTTTCGGCGGTGTCAAGCTTAAATATAGGAAGCAAAACCAGCGGCTTGAGACGCGACGTTCTACAACAACAAGTCAGAGTAAGGTGTTTCTAGTTATTATTTGGATTTGTGTCGAGCTATTATCCAGATCGTGTGTCTGCTAAACATATCATTACGGTCGTTTGGAAGAGTTTCGACTCGTCTTATTGCCTGCATCTCATCGGCAGGTCGAGAGCCGCCGAAAGCACGATGAGAACAGAGCTAGCGACTGGATCTGCTGCTGCTGCTGCAGCCGCTTCTAAATGATTATTATCATGGTGGAGACACATACCACTACCATGACCACCACCAGGGTCACCGTTCGTGTTGTTCACTTAGAAGGAAGGACAGCCAACCTATCCTGACCTGGATGGCGATGAAATTGCGGCCCGATGGTGAGTCGGCGGAACGAGGCAGCAGTCCCCATCCGGACCTCAACGTGCTGCTCCTCCGCTGTCTCTGTCAGATTCGCAGACTACGTCGCTCAGCTTTGTGAATCCGCTCATTCAGGACGTCCTTCATTACCAGTGCTTGTCGTCGACCCGACCCTTTTTCCTCGGAGGCTCGCCGCATCATTTCTATTACTTCTCATTTCACGCTTCGGCGGGGACTCACAAGTGGGCCTCAACAGCTATCCATGGCAACACATCAACTGATTGGGCCTGCTCAACGACCACTGGTCGAAGCCTATGTCTGTATGTCGGCCGCCTCCAACGACAAGTAGAGCTTTCATCGAGTGAATCGCCAAATCGCAGGCTATGTGTCCGTTACCAGGTGGATGGACAACGTTGTGCTCCGTTGTCTCAATGACCAATGACAGATGTCTCGGAGACTTGCCGCTTCGTCTCTTGCGTCTCTCTCTCTGCAGTAAGTGCAGTTCCTATGTTCTTAATTCTGCCAATCACCAACAGAATCGCTAGCTAGTAAGCCAGCCTGGAGATTACAGTGTTCCCTATTGCAGCCTCCAGGAACTGTACATGTGACACCCTTTTCTAAATAAACGGAACTACAAATTGAAGAATACATTTTGCATAATTTGTTAGCTTGTTCAGTGTTGTAGTGATTGAAAATATTGTGTTTTAATACAATTGTAATTTTACCTTCTAACAATAACCTGCTAAGAATTTCATAAATATTTTAAGATAGTATTCGGTTTTCCCTCGTGTGCCTGATTGCAAAATGCAAAAAAAAAACAATATATATATGCACATATTAACATAAATTGATTATTGAGATTCTCGTGCCAATACTTCCGACATGACCCTCTCGCAGTGTAAACGAAGTCGCGTTTTCGTCAGAGTATTTCAGCGCGTAAGAAATACGACTCTAGCCGTTACCGAGTGGTCCACTTTTGACTCGGTGCAAAGGACAATTTGTCTCCCGAGAGGAGACAAGGTCGCCCGGATCCGCACCGCTCTATGGAGTGACACTATCTTCTTTTTTCCTCACTCGCTCCTCCTTTTCCTCCTCCTCCTCTTGGTGTCAGCAGGAAGGGCAGGAGCCATTGCGCTACCGAAATCCTGACTACACGTCGATAGATCATATATATTTTCCGCTCCATTCAACCCTAAAACGTCGTCACAGATGAACTCTTTTTCCTTCAACGGGCAACGTAGGGCTTGGAGGTGGGGGGGCTGAAAGAGTCAGAGCAGCAATGAGACCCTTCTCCTTGCCCCCTCCCCCCACCATCGTTTCCCGGTTTCAGAGGACAAGGACTTGACGCATCGTCCTTGGGTGATAATTCAAAATTACAACTTGCTTCCTGTCTTGTCCTGCACAAGTCTCAACTCGTTCACCCAACATTCAGCGCCGACGCCCCCTATTCTGCACTTCAGTTGATATCCTGTTCTTTCCAAACGTAGCCGAGGCCTGTTCTGTGTCGTGCTCGAGCGGCTCTCGCAGCCGTTGCTTTGCTCTGCTTCCTGCTGTAACCCCCTCCAGCAGCTAAACTCTGGGAGATTTTTGAGCCTGGGACTTATTTGAGGGTACCATTTACATTGACGTGTGCATACCCCAACATTGCTGCCAATGATTATTTCCGAGGCCAACGCGGCCCGCCTACATTGCGCATGGTCTCGTGGCCTAGGGCCCCATTCGAGCGACAGAATCTTGCAGCGATTTTCATAAATAGGTTTGGGAGATATCTTAAATATGCGTATTACTGCCAATTTAGCAAAGCTAAAATAATGTTTTATATTGCTGCATTAACTGCATATTCTACAGTTATGTCTGCAGAAACTTTATCAAACTTTGGGCTAAACTCGATTATTAAATTGCGGAAGTGCATCTTAAAATACTTCTCTCTATCAGGAACGATTAAAACAATGAGCACACTGGCTCATAATGTAACAACTGATAGATGCTTAAAACACAAGAGTATGCAATGAAAGACCCTGACTTTTAACTCTATAGAGAGTTGCGCCAGGTTGCCCAAAATAAAATCGCGCGTTTCCTGGACAAAACACAGTTATCTGTTAATGAGCTTTGGGCAACTTTGTGTGTTTACTTTATTTAGTATAGATTTTGAGAAGCAAAAAACACATTATTGTCTAAATCATTTTCAGGAAGTACTAATAAACAACAAAATGTATTACAATAGTATTTGGGTGTACACCATACTTAGGTAGACTGTGGGAAATACCTGCGCCTTTCGGCCAAAACCGTTTTCTACTTACGTTGCAGTGAAAGACTGTTCCACCCTAAGTAATGAAACGAACCAAGGCGATAGTGGAAGAGCATTGAAATAATGTAGTGAAGCGTGCAAATCGTTGATGCAACTTCCGCCAGCTCCACTGGTAAAACTCCTTTCCACCGATGTTCGCCCAAGACTCTGTTCAACGGCCAAATTCAAGTCCTTGCCACGGGCTTTTCGAATCGGCCTTTTTATGTGCTTTTGATCATGAGATCTTTTTTAAAAATAGCGGTAATGTACACGCTAAATTCGACCTTTTTACGCATTTGCTCACTTTATATTCTGCAATATATTAAATTGAATATCTTATATTCTGCAATCCGTTCCGTGACCACCATAAACAAATTATTTTGCCTACAGCATGTGGTTGTATCGGTCGATTTCTACGATTTTGTCCGCGCTGCCTACTCCGCATCGAAAATATGCGTCGAGTTAATATGACGAGTCCCAATCTACTGGGCTCGCGCATAAGCAAACAAGGCGTATACACCGCTCATACCTTTTTTAAACAACAACGGCAACCGCTTTGTACGGATACCATATGTTGACACTTGTGGAACCGAAGCTTGGGGCGAAAAAGCAGTGTGCGTAATCCAACAGGATTTGAAGCGTTACAAGAATGAAATCAAACCCACTGAGCTCAACTTGCTTCGGCAATGGAAGCGATAAATAAATGAACCATAAACATTACCGTTGGCTAGATAAGACTGATAGTACATACTAGTATGTCAAAGCGTATGGGTCAAGATGCCACAACGATCGTAACCGCCTTCCCGACCGTATAACGAACACGTTAGCCTTATAAGCTATTGTCGCTCCACATGGGGCAAAGGAAGAAGCAGTTCAGTACGTTTTGTTAACCATATTATTGATAATAACAGAAGCCGTAACATTCGAGGTACAGGGAAGACGGACTCGAGTGTTGCGGATATGATGCTAGTGAATAGTGGCGTCGCCGTGAACGTGTGTACTGTGAGCTATTTTACTCTAGCCCAATAAACCTCGAGAAAAGCGCGCTCCCTTATGCAATGAAACTTACGGTTCAGCATAAAGTTGCATGGTCTTATTCGGGTAGTATTCGAAGCCCGTTGGCGATCCAGTGACAGCTGATGAGGCCGAGCTGGTTTCTAACTTCGCAAATAGTACTTGTTGATTTTTCAAGTAACCGCACAGATCAGCATGCAGCCCACATAGATTCACGCATGCTCCATGCATGATTCCCAGCCACGGCAGTTTTATTTTGTTTTCTGCTGTAAGAACACAGAGTCCTACATTCCCTCTGTACTATTGTTGCGATAGCGTAAGCTTAGGATGAAAACTGCAGATCTCTTTGTGACAAGATTTTCACTCAGCTTTCTAGAGCTATTCAAATTCGACGCATGCAATGTTGTCGCACGTTACACTCTAAGGTAACATATCATCTGCAAACGTGCGCAATGTTATCATTCGTACACAAGATACATGTAGCTTTCCTTTCGACACTGACTGGTAAGACATACACCTACGAGCAGAAAGCCTACCAAAAGACATTGAAAACGTGAGCCAAGCCATTATCGCATGCGCTACGTGCTGGGGCGCCTTCGATGCGAACTCGCATTAACTCCATTTGCTGGAGTAGTACTGCACAGTAGTAGTAGTAGTAGTAGTAATAGTAGTTCTGTGGTGGTCTATACCAGCGCCAGGTACAGGAGCAACAAACGACAACAATTAGCGTCCAATGCCCGGATTCTTGATAGCCAGTAGCGCACTGTAATCCGTTACCTAATGACAATAACAGTAGTGAGTGCTGAGGCCAGACGGAAGAACTCTTACCCCTTGGACTCGTGGTCGTCTCCTCGTGTGGGATGTTACAGTGTCATGTTCGCTGGCCAATGGCTACGTTCAAAACACGAGCCGTGAGGTCGGCTTTGCAGGCGCCCGGCTCGCAGAGCACCGAAAAGTGACGAAAGATCAGGAACTAGCGTCGCAATTTATAGTTCAGCCATAGATCGCCATAGAGACCTTTGGACCGATCGAACCGGAGTCTCTAAACATTTTCAAGGAACTGGGCCGGAAAGCCATCGCTGCAACTCAGGACCCCCGAGCTAGCAAATACCTGTTGCAGCGCATATCGATCGAGGTTCAGCGCGGCAACGCTGCGGTCGTAGGGTAGGCCGAAGGGCCTCTTCCGTCAGGGTTTTCGGGGATCCCGTAGAGACTGTTATTTTAGTTTATTCCCCATAATTGTATGCTTATGACAATAAATCAGGTGAAACAGCAACGACATCAACGACGGCGATGACAACAACAACTACTGCAATAACTACTTCATAGTAGTGATATTATTAAATAATAGCACCAGTAATTCTAATGACAACTACAACCGTAAAGCAACAAAAGCAATAACAAAAGAAACAGCTAAAATGACAGCGATGAATGATAACGAGCAATGCAACGAGTCATGTGACTAAGAGTAATAAGAGCCTAAACGAGGCAATGCAGCCGCCCCGATGGTGATTTGAAGTAATGGGAGCTCACGACTCTTGAAAGGAGAAATTCGTCTGAAAACAGAGAACGCTATGAACTATGGTCAAGCGTAGCGCCGCAACCTAAAAGATCGTTCATGAGTACTCGTCATCAATGGCAGTAATGACAATAAAAAAGCGAAGCAGAATAAGGCCCACAACAAACGTTATTAAATACGGAATGTCCGTCCTGCTGGTTTCCATTTAGCAGCAAGGGTTATAGCGATAGAAAGTACATGTACAATGGCAGCTGGGTTTACTACAACTACTAAGAAAGAGCAAACAAAAACAACAAAGAGAGGCATCGAACATTTGCTAGAGGCAAAAAATGTGGCAAAACCGGCAGAAGGGGCCACTATAACGACAGCGACGGAGACGATAGCACGAATCGGGTCAACACAAATAATCATAATAAGAATATAATGCGAATACCCTGGGTTAGAGAACCCGTAATCACACGTTCGCGTGGAGACAATTGTCCACTCCAAAGTGCTTACATAGCAAAGTTATATAAATGAAAATTAACAGATGATATAATGCGAATAAAAAAATTAATATTACTAATAGGAGCAAAAACAAGACACTGAATACACTATGTACTTTGAAAGCCTTTTCCCATATTCGGTTTTATTTACCGACGGCAAGGGGGCATCTGCCTAGCTTATCATGGAAAGCCTTACTGACCAGGTTTGCCACTTATTACTCAATTTTGATTTGTTATCTTCTTTCCGGCGAGGACTTGGCGTGTTCTTCTAGTAAGTAGGGACTTATTGAGTTAGATTTCTATCATCCCGCCACCCAGGGTAGACACTGATTTGGAACGACGTCGTTCGATCATGCGACATAGAAATATTAACAAAATTACTCAGTACTCGGGCGAAAATTAATTTGTAGCTTCGATATACTGAATTGTTTGTTTCATTTTATTAGAATGTGCATATACTTAAAAGCGGCAGGAACAAGTCGAATTTGAGATCGACGTTTGGGTGCTTCTCCTTCTCCTTTTTGAAAACACCAGAACATGATTTCTAGCTAGTGGAGATGCACTTGCGCGCGTCGAACATCGTCACAGCTGTCCTTTCCAGCAGCAGGAGGCATAGACGGTGATGTTGATCATGACAGACACTAGAGGTAGGCAAACGCAGTAACTTTAGTATACGCATATATATATATATATATATATATATATATATATATATATATATATATATATATATATATATATATATATATATACATATGTATATATATATACAGAAAAAGAAATATCCACTCAACGTCAATTTCGTCCGTACTACCAGTGATTCTAGTCGTGCAGGACAAGCGGCGCAAGAACAGAAACGCACTAGGGCTAGAGAAGCACGAAACCAACCAGCTCCGAGCACCACCACCAGCAGCAGTAGCAGCAGCAGCAGCACAACAGACGCTGCTGCTACGTCTGCCTAATTGTTACAAATTACAAACAAGTGCAACGACTCGCTTAGACCCTTGCTCCGCGCGCGTCTGCACCCTCGCTGCCGCTCGCCCATCGTTTTCGCCGCAAGCCCGACGAGCCGCCTGCCTGGGCGCGCTCTGGTGAACATATCCACCACCACCACCACTGCCACCACCGCCGAGCGGGATCGTCGTCCGATCCAGGCCCAAGGGCCTCATGGTTAGAGCTCCGCCTTCAGCGTCGCTGCTGGTGGAGCTATTGCTGCTCCTGCTGCTACTGTTACGTCGGGCGAGTGAGAGGCGTGCCTTCCTGCAGTCCTGCCATCCGGCCGGTTGGTTGCCTGGCTGGCTGGACGTCTGGCAGATCAAGAGAACCGACGGAAAATGTAGCGGCGGCGGCGGCGACGGAGGCGGCTTGCAGTAACTCTCGACTACTGCAGCAACCAGAATGGCAGCAGGAACACGCGGGGAGTTACGCGGTCGTCCGGCGGTGGGCACTGGCGCATCGGGGGTGGCGGCCTCTACATCAGACAGGGGGAGGGGGTCCGCAACGAATAACCAACCCTCTGTCTGCAACTAACCATCTGGGGGATGCAACGATACTACCACTACTATTCTTTTACGCCATCTTTCTCTCTGTCTCTCCCCCTCCCTCCCTCCCTCCCCCTCTGCTGCCATCCCAACACAGTAGTTTTCGGCCCTCTTCTCTTTGTTTCCTTCTCTCTCTCTCTGACTCGCGTCACTTCTTCGGCACGCCCGCCATCATCGCCGTTGCTGCACGCGCATCTCTGGCACATAAAACCAACATAAATCACTAGTGTTCGGCTGGTGTTGTTCCACATCGTGTTTGTAGCCGCATCTCCCAACCAATATCACGCTTTCTCCCTGGAGCTGTCTTCTGTGTTTATATTTATATATATATATATATATATATATATATATATAAGCTTCTACTATATATACACGTGCAAGTGTTTAGCAGGGAAATCATGTGTTTGCCTTTGGTTGGCACGGCACTCTCTGATTGCAACCACCCGTTAGAAGTAATTGCCAGACTAATAATGACCCTAGATGATTCAGCAGTAGCGGCAGCGACATTACGACTGTTCTATCCGCTCTGTGCTGTGGCGGTTTGCTGTTGCTGCTGCAGCCCCGCCGCCGATGCCTTGGTGCTCTGATGTGTCTTGCACTGGCGTCCTCCAGCCATCTCTCGGCTCACTCCCGCCCGAGGTCAGTCGGCCACTATTCTATTATGGGCCACAAACAGACGTTCTCTGGCTTCCTTCAGTCAGGTCCATCCCGAAACCCATGTTGCCTCCGTTGATCTCACAGTTGAAATCCAAGATGGCTGCGAGGAGCCATTGTTTGCTCATTTGCACCCACTTGAGCCCACGTATATCTTACCGTCACATTCCTACTGTATTACAGTTCACTCTTAGCTCTACTCATGTGCAAGGCCCTTCTCTGTTGATTCTCGAACTTGTAAGCAAAACAGCCTTGCCTACCTGAACTGTAACTAGGATTGTAACATATAACGTGTATAGACGTATAACATGTAAAAACGTATAACGTGTATAAACGTATAGCATGTGAAAACGTATAACGTGTATACATGTATAACATGTAAAACGTATAACGCGTATAAACGTATAACATGAAAAAACTTATAACGTGTAAAAAAATTGTTATTTCTTGGATTAGAACTAAGGGTCAGTTCTCTCATTTCGTACATGAGAATAAAGACGACAGACATTGTACGGACTCCCTGTAGAGACAGTTATATGGCTCAAGTACTGGTACACTATTTACATGCTTTTTAGTAATACTGCAATTAAAGTTTCATTATTTAGATATTATCTCTTCAATGTTGTGGTGAAACTCTGCTGATTACGTCTGTTTTGCAGCCATATAGCAAGTAGATGTATCTAGCGCTTGTATCTGTGGACTGAGCTAGAGCCACAAGCTGTCACATTCATCCTTTGGCGAGTATTCTCAATATGTTTATGAAGATTTGCAAACTTGCAACTAGAAAAACCCACCCGTATATCTAGCTCTTGGGCAACCTCCGCAGTACAGAGGATGTATACTTTCGAGTGTATGTATTTGCAAGCACTCATGAATAAAGCTATGTGTATCATTCATTCATCCATATATGAATATACATAGTGTGTTCAAAACGTATCGCGACTTTTGTGTTTTTTCAAAAATTATTCATTTATTTATGAATATCTATTTTGTCCCCTTCAAAGTAATCCCCATGAGATATTATACACTTGTGCCAACGGTTTTTCCAATCTTCGAAGCACTTCAAAAAACAATTTTTTTTTATCTTGTTCAGCTCCTCCTTCGATGCCGTCTTTATCTCGTCAAGCGTAGCGTAACGTCGTCCTTTCATGGGCCTCTTCAGTTTAGGGAACAAGAAAAAGTCACAGGGGGCCAGATCTGGGGACTACGGTGGCTGCGGCATCATTAGTGTGTTGTTTTTGGCCAAAAACTCGCGCACAAGCAACGATGTGTGAGCAGGGGCGTTATCGTGGTGCAAAAGCCAATTTTTGTTCTTCCACAAATCCGGGCGTTTCTGGCGGATTGCTTCGCGCAAATTGCGCATAACTTGCAGGTAATATTCCTTATTGACCGTTCTACCCTGTGGCAAGAACTCATGATGCACCACGCCCCTGCAATCGAAGAAAACTGTCAGCAAAACTTTCACATTCGACCGAACTTGGCGCGCTTTTTTCGGTCTTGGTTCGTGCGGCAGCTTCCATTGAGATGATTGAGCTTTGGTGTCCACGTCATAACCATAAACCCACGATTCGTCACCAGTTATGACCCCCTGGAGCAAATTTGGGTCGTCGCGGACAGAGTCCAACATCTCATTAGCAATGTTCATGCGATGCTGTTTTTGGTCGCAATTGAGCAATTTTGGTACGAATTTTGCGGCGACCCGTCTCATGTCCAAATCATTGATAAAAATCGAATGGCACGAGCCAATCGATATGTTTAGGTCCTCAGCAACTTCTCTAACGGTGATTCGACGATTGGCCAATACCATTTTCTCCACTTCATTATTTTTTTCGTCTGTTGTTGAAGTGCTCGGGCGTCCGGCACGCTCTTCGTCGTTCACATCTTCTCGGCCTTCTGAGAACATTTTGTACCACCGATAAACGTTGCTTCGGTCCAAGGTAGCTTCTCCGTATGCCACAGTCAACATTCGGAATGCATCCGCGCACTTAATTTCGTTTTTCACACAAAATTTGATATAGGTTCTTTGATCCATTTTTTGGATAGGTAAAAATCGAAGACGATCCAAAACACGTGCAAGCAAAGCAGCTGTCAACAATTAAGTGAACATTCAAAATGGCCGAGCTTGTCGGCATAAGTGAGAGACATGAGTACCAACATAACGCCACAAAAAATCGAAATTCGAATATACGTAACCCGCGAAAATTCAAAAGTCGCGATAACGATTGAACACACCTCGTACAATGTGTAGGTGTATCTATCTCTGCGTATGTTTGCATATGTACGGAAAAATCATATATATACGTTTTGTATTTGCCGCTAAACCGGGAATAACTGATGCCACTTGTTTCAAAGGCTGTATCCGAATAAAAATAAATATTGAAAATATGACTTGTTTGTGCTTGTCAGGTCCATTCCAAGCGGACGTATGTGTTCATCATTTGCTTGCATAACCGCTATAATTCGGGACCTAAACAAATTGCAAGCATCACACAGGATCTGCCTATTAAGATTTACAAATGCCTGCTGGCTAGAGGCAGTGAGTGGGTCTGTGTCGTTATTTTGAATTTTGTTAGACCCTCGCTCACAAACGCCCCACTTATCGTAATACAAAGGGCTTAAATCTGCACTGCTGTGCGACCACCAGTGCGTTGTCCAGAATATGGTTACATGCGCCGCCAGCCATCCTTGCAATAAACGGTTGGTGTGAACACAGATTTTTCTTCACAATTTATGTACGGTATTACTACAATTTGCAGGGCATGCGAATCATCTTTTGACATCATTGGTTGGCCATGCTCTTTCAAAGAACGTTGCTGTCACGCCTCCTTGGCAAGACACTAGACATAAGACATCGACATAGGCTAGAAAGTTGCACTATCCCACAATCGTTTATATAAATCCAGAACGGACACCTTCTAGATTTGAGCGATCCAACGACCATGTTGTCAATTTTTTGGTAACAACTTGCCCAATGGCCCGTAATCTACATTTGATTTAGAACTCAAAGCGCACATCGAATTATAAGGTTTGTGCAAAGTGCAGTGCCTCACTTAGCTTTGGAGACCTCATCAGCAATAGCGCATTCTATCGCCCTGATGTGTAGAAACACGGCTCTGCTTCTTCTGCAGTTGCGTAGTTCGCCGCAATCTTGTAAACTGCTTTTTTTTGAAAAAGAAAGAATCATATAATCACATGGGGTCCATCCTGTGGAAGGAATGCGAACGAAAGGAAAAGTAGTGGCCTTATCGCGGTCGAGAGCAGGGAGCCGTATGCTCTACGCTGTCCGTTTCTCTAGTCCACACATCTGTGGACTAGAGAAACGGACAGCGTAGAGCATACGGTTCTGCGGTGTGGTGCTCTCAGGTAAGCACGGGACGCAGCACCAACCGCTGTGAGAGGCCGACCCCTCAAGAAGGTGGTCGCCCATATGGCGGCGGCATGGAGCGAGGCGACGAACTGGTTTGACCCCGTTTTAACACCCAAGACAGCCAAGGAAACGGCCAGGCGGGAGAGGTTTAAGCGGGTCTCTCGGGAGAGTTGTCGAGACGAGGAGCCGAGGGAGAGGGAGGGGTGGGGAGCAGCCAGGCCCTCATAGTCTCGACGCACCCTTACAGGACGGATTACAAAATGGCATCCCCCTATCCAAGCGCAGGTAGACATGCGGGATGATAGTCAGGGATAGAGCTGATTGAAGTAGAACGGCAGAGATGCCTCTCCCACGGCTTCGAAGTAATGCCAAAGTAATACCGAGCCTGGGTGGGGGGGAGGAATCCGGGTTTAGTGGGTTTGCGAGTCTCACACTAGTCACGCAGGCTGCTAGTGACGCATATGCATCAAGCATTTCCAAAACCTCCCAAAAAAAAAAGGACACATCTGTACCGAGTTCCACCCCCGACTCACTCCGTTTCTTCCTGAGAATTAGATACCACAGAAGATTCTCTTACGTGACGGACCTGCGGGTGTGCCAAATGTCGGACATTGTTTGTTTTTTTTGCAATTTACTTGACGCAGGCTCTCATTATATACGCTTGCTTTTCGCATCAGCGCATACTGGATACCTTTAGTTTATAGCTATACATATGTGTGTTTGGGGAGCTCAAACAAAAAGGTGTAAAACATTCGTAACAACCAAACCGATTGAAAATTGGATATGCCGCTTTGACAAAATGTAGTGAGACATCTAGGAACGCAAATGCAGTGTCCGGCCTGGTTATGCGCATTTGTGGGTACCTGCCTGTGACGTCTAATTGACGCGGCAGTGCGTGTGGGGACATCATGACGTTCTTCTTGCAAAACTCGACAAATGAGGAATACATATTTGTCGCCGGATGGTGGGCGTACACGGGGTAGTCTCCGTCTCTGACAAGTCAATAAGAAAGTAGAGTGCCTGAGCGGGCCAGACACACACTGTAATCACTACTGAACTCATCTACGAGATGCACGACCTTGTGAGAAGTGATGAGCGTGACACAATGCGAACGTTGGCAGTGATAATAAAGCCAGTCTCTCCCGAACCTCGTAAGGGAGATCGAGCTAGGACTCCCAACTCTGGACGATCTGACAAAGATATATGGATAACTTGGGCTGTGATCAACGCTTATGTTAATTCAATTATTCATCTATAATACCCAAAAATAAGGCATGCAAAATTGCCGCTGATTTATGAGTGTAGAGTAGAATGTTGTGTTAAGTGAACTGTGGCCATATGTTCTTAATACTCGTAGGTATCTGGTTATAAAAAAAAAACGATTATTGCCTTGCTTATAGTTAAAACGACAAACCAACGTATGAAAACAGTACGTGTGTAACATCAATTACACTACAATATTCATATTCCCATGACAACCTTCAGCAACAATAATACGATTACTACTATATGTTGTCCGTTTTGCTGGACGATAGACGGATGAAGGCCCAGGCCCAAGTAGCTTTATGAAGGCAGAGGGCGTACAGATCATCTCAATCCTCTAGTAGGTCAGATGAGACCAAACTTCTTTTTTAACGCTGTAGACCTCTGCTTCAATGCAGGCCAGACTAAGAAGCGTCTGGTCGGGCAGAAAAAAGGAAGGAGGGAAATGTGTTCACCACTGTTTGTTGCTCAGTGCCATAAAAGCTCATATCTAAGGCGTCAACAGCGGCGAAGCAATACATTATTTTATTTCAGGCCGACCACCAGCTGGTTCAATACATGGTTTAGTAGCTGTTTTCCGACTCTGTCTAAAGGGCGACAATGTCTAATCAAACGCATAGATAGCAAGTTTATGTGTATGCCTGTGCTACGCATCTATACATATATATATATATATACCTACACGTGTCTGTGGGTGATCGTCATTCTGTGGGCTGTGTGCTATCGTGCGATTACAGGCATGATTTAACAATCTACGTCTCACAAAACAGATGGCCGAACTAGAGGAAAATTGAAACTGAGCGCCAAAGTCCAATGCTCTCATGACAGCAGAGAGTGGGCCCAACACTATGTGGTACGCTGTAGTGGAAACTGGCAATGTGGACATGAAACCCGAGCGGAGTCTCTCTCCCGTTTGCCCGCATTCTCATCCGCTGGGTACGTGGTAAAACTTGCGCCCCGTAACAGGAGTCTGCTTGAGTGACACAACGAAGTTTCGCGTAATTAATTAAAGAGAAAACGCAAGACGCTGTTTGTAAAAATAGGAGTGAGAGATGAACACTAACTGTTACTCGCTCTCGAAGTAAACAACGATTGGCACTGTTAATACGGATGAAGCCTCGGGTAGTGTATTAAACGATGTACTAAACCTTTTTGCTTACGTAAGCTGGCCAATATAAACCAATGCCTGCGCTAGACTTGGCATTTGATTGATCTTGCAGCTTTCAGAATGCATATTCATTCGTGAATCATTTATGTCAAATACATATAATATGTCAAGGTGATGGTGGCAGATATTTGCTTGCCTGGTATATATGCTTTTATCCGAGCCGGATGAAGAATAAATAAAAAACAGCGGGAATTTAGGAGCAGATTTTCTCGAACAAGTCTACAATTTAAACGACGGGTCTTTAGTTAGACTTACAGTCACTAGTTGTGCTTAGCTTCTACTATCAGCGCATTCATACATACAGTTACGTATGAAGGAATGAATAATCGCCCAGTCTCACTATTCTGCAGTAAGTACTATGAAACACTGTTGTTGTATTGGATCGAACAGTGAACGGACTCAAAGGACACAAGTGTGTTAGAAAAATACTAACCAAGTTATCATTTTACCTGACTTAGTATACGCTTTGCGCTTGATACGTCGCCACTTGAGTTTTCATTTAAGGTGAGTTTTTAACTTGATAGGGAAAACGCATGCCTGAAATATAGCTGAATTTGACGTTGGCCTTAGATCATACACATGTATATAATTTTCATACACAGCCCGCAATCAGTGTAAACTTCGAACTATTGCTACTGAGTATCTTCTGCTACGGTGACACGGTGGAAGATGTAAGCTCAGCACATTAATGAGTCCAACGCAAGCAAGCTAAGAAGAAATGCAGAGAAACTACACGGACACGGACATACGTTTTCAAAGTAGCACAACCGAAGAAAGGATGGTGCCAAATGTATTATTTCTCGGTATTTAAGATTGAAACGCTTTATTCAAGGTAGAAAGAAAAATGTACATTCGCATATATGCATGTATGTCATGTGATCGATATGCAATTTTAATCTGCAAGTAGTGCAGGGTGTTGGCGGCCCCTAACACTCATGAATGTGCCTAGAGATTTTCCATGGGTATAGATCGCTGATGTAGCGCTTCTGTGCGATGAACACAGGAACCATGTTGCTAGCCTGACGCGTTGTCGTTAACCTTTCAACGAACATTTTGTTGAATAGACGCGGGTTCTGTCTCAGCTGGGGCAGCATTCTTTGATCAAGCTTCTTAATCACGTCAATCGTGTAGGGAACGTCGACATGGCACCGGTCAACATGGCAGCGAAACGCAACCCGTTTCGTGAATTGCCGTTTCACTCGTTCCAGGCAAGCTTTGTATATTTATTTATTTTGATATAAGACAACGGACTTAAGTAATCTGGAGTAGGTTCTACCTAATCTCGAATCCAGCGAGCAGCTTCGTAGTAGCTAAGATGTGAGGCAAGCCGAAAATGATTAACTGATTAAAGTGGCGTAAATATGAAGGAGAATATATAGTTATAACTGTTGCTGAGTATGCAACTGTTCCGTTTTTCAATTGCATATCTTGCAATAGATTTATAAAAAGGGTACTTATATGGAAGGGTACTTTTATGTGTCTCCAGGCACGCATTGACTACTTGTATAGTAGTCGAAGTGCACTATTGAATATTGTGAAGGTTGTACTGATATGCAGTGAATAAGCGCCACTCTATAATATAAACCTCAAGAGAATCTCTCTACTACTTTGGCAACATGTGACTCATACAACGGAAAAAGTAACACAGGTGAACGTCTTCATTGCAGATAGGTACGGTTGACTATAATATACAACCCCAACGATATGTTGAATACGTTCATTGTCCTTAAGGGCTTTACTCAAGACGTTCGAATAAACGTCTATCACCGTTTAACTCGACTTAACTATCATGAACACTGATAAGGACGGGCTTCTCTGCGGTGCCTTGTGCATACAAACTCGCTCATGTTTCCGAAATCGAATATACAAGGCGTAGTAAGATGATCTTGTAGACCTGCTGTCATTGTTTGTATTTGTGTTGTTATTATTGACTTGCTGTGGGATAGCGTTGTGCCACTGCTGTTTTCTCACGTATCCTATCTTGTTGTTTTTGTTGCGATCATTAGCCTTGTTTCGTACCACATATTGCTGCTATCAGGCGTGCTGGGTATGTTGTCCTAGCAACCGTTTTTGTCCTGGGCGCTAATGGTGGCCTTCTTGTTTATTTTGTATTAGTTCCTCAAGTAACCGTCATAGTGTTTACAAGGCCTCGTTTTCGTCCTGCTACGGCCTCATCTCTTACTCGGGTTCGGTCCTTTAATATTATTAAAAGAATATGATGGCGACGATTCGGTTTCGTTTGAAGTTTTATGTTTGAACGTTTTTGTTTTTGTTGTTGTTGTTATTGTTGTTGTTGCTTCGAGTGACATGGCTGCCCGCCTATTTTACTTATCCTGCCGGTGTACCTCTTACATTGGTCACTGTGTACAAGGATTTTGCTGCTGAAATACGTCTTCACGGTCTCAAGGGAACTGTGACATGTGAAACGGCCAAAGCAACAACTATAACAATGGCAACCGTTACAAGAGGATTATTTCCACCTTGTTGGCCACAGGTCGCTGAGTTCGTTTTTGGCTAGAACGTTGTCGTCCGCAGACTGGAGAACCCCACCATGTCTCTAAAGATGCGGCAACCCGTGTAGTGGTTGGCAGCAGACTGCGTCGTTGACAGACAACCCCAGCTTTGTGGTTAGATTGCGCGTTTATCATAGTTAGCCAACTGCTCCCACTTTTTCTTACAAGAACCCTTTATTTGTATTCCTATTAAATGCTGCCTGTTTAGCGACTAGGCCGTAATGCATTTTATATTTTTGTTAGCTAGTACTCTCTTGATGGGCTCCAAAGTTTGTTCTCAACCGCGGCTGACTAAGACGCATTCATCAGATAAACTTGACAATGTTGTCGACTGCATCAGCTCTTGATGAACAACTAGTTCAGGCAACCGCTCGTTTTGTGCTCACTTTTCGCATAGATTACGAATGGTTTATAATATCTGAAGTTTTACACGTATACGCATTTATGATACATAGCACAGACAAGCTATTTATATAAACAATATTTTGTACATTATGTATATAACATCTGAGTTTAGGCAGCAGTAGAGAACTAAATGGATAACTTGAGAAAGTAATGACAGAGGTCATGTTATATTAAAATGCCTTCGTTTTTATGTTACTTAGCTTATCGATATTTTCTTCAAGGAGACTGCTATTTATCGGAGCTAGACAGCAAGAAGTGCTTGGGTCTCAATTAAAAACAGCATCAAAATATTTTAAATAGATCATGGTATTATGCATAAGTGTATCTATCTTTAAAATACGTTGGTAAAAGAATGAGTCAATTTACGCGTGTGGAGGACATATGTATAAGTAGAAGCATCCACACTCCATTATCGACGCATGATGGAAACGCTAACGAAAATAAAAAAATGTGCTTACACCATCGTCTTTTAGTGAATTCGAATCAATTTTAGGTCACAGAATGAAGCATGTTGACGCACGCCACAGCATGTGGTGAATACCGCTGTACTGGGAATGCACGGCCATCATAACTCGGAACATCATACTTTAGAACTGTGTGTTACTTGCGCGGCTGTTATAAAGAGATGATTTTATTATCATGTTCGAAACTGGATTATATATATATATATATATATATATATATATATACAGGGTATTACAGGAATATTTGATCAACCGATATATGGAATTGTAGAGCTCGTTACGGCAAATATTTTTTCCAATGGAACATGGTCTCTAAGAGGCCCTGTTTCGGAATGAGAGTTAAATTACTACAATTTGTGACATTGGTGTTTTTGCCCGACATAGGAGCATAGAATGTGCTGTTGCGAGACAACCAGGTTTCCTAGACAGAAGCTAAACACACCGCCGTGTTCGTGAGAAAATGCTGCTTCTTTCGAAGAACTCATAAGGCCGGTCAGAAGATGCTACATGGTCGCTTAGAAGAGAATTCGCCAAAATGAAGTTATTTTATTAACCTTCGCGCCCAATACCTCAAAATCATTACCCTACGACTACTTACAGCGCTCTAAACTAACATATTCAGGCAAATGCGCATGACGTTTCATGACGATCATTTTGGTATCAAACTTATTGCAATGCGAGCTGTGGTTGCGGAGTAATTACGATTTTTTGGTGGGATGTCCAGATTAAGTGCATGTAAAATGACGCGCTGCGCCTGTCGCGCGACACGTCGGCGGTAGTGAACGTCGCCACACAGTCATTTTACGAGTACATGCACTTAATCTGGACATCCCACCAAAAAATCGTAATTACTCCGCAACCACAGCTCGCATTGCCATAAGTTTGGTACCAAAACGATCGTTTCGCATGAAATGCACATTTGCCTGAATATAGTTAGTTTAGAGCGCTGTAAGTGGTCGTAAGGTAATGATTTTGAGGTATTGGGCGAGAAGGTTAATAAAATAACTTCATTTTGGCGAATTCTCTTCTAAGCGACCATGTAGCATCTTCTGACCGGCCTTATGAGCTCTTCGAAAGAAGCAGAATTTTCTCACGAACACGGCGGTGTGTTTAGCTTCTGTCTAGGAAACCTGGTTGTCTCGCAACAGCACATTCTATGCTCCTATGTCGGGCAAAAACATCAATGTCACAAATTGTAGTAATTTAACTCTCATTCCGAAACAGGGCCTCTTAGAGACCATGTTCCATTGGAAAAAATATTTGCCTTGACGAGCTCTACAATTCCATATATCGTTGATCAAATATTCCTGTAATACCCTGTATATATATACAGGGTGTTTCTATTTGTGTGTCCAAAACGCTAGGGTATGGTCAAACTCGGTGAGAAAATCATTTTTGCCAATGGGTGGAAGCCGGGAAAACGTTTTGTTTAGGCGTAAGGATGAAATTCATAAAAGCAGTTATTCTATCTTTTTTCTCTTACATAGTTGTGCAAAATCTACGTTTGCGGGAGAACCAGTCACGCACAAAGGAACCGATCAAACCGGCGTGTTTGGCGGAAAATTCTGCACAATAAATTATACATTACTAGCTTGCGTAGCAAAAAGCGAATAGCCAGATTAAGGAAAGTCATAAAAAGTCAAAATGTTACGTTAACGCTTTTTTGTGCAACATCGTAATTTTTTCCATTAAGACCAAAAATGCACGTCCAAAAGACTACTCTCAGGCAATAGCAGATTTAATGCCCACTACATTCGTACCAAAGTGATGGTGCTGCGTTACGTATTTGCCAAGTGACTAAGCTTTTTCGACAGTCATAGTTGTTATGTTTCACGTTGAAGTTTTCACATCCAGAACCGTAGCATTTTGCCAGGACGTTTCCGCCCCTTTTTCCATTAGAAAAAAATATTCTCTTGCTGAGTTGTACCAAACCTCAAAATATGTACCTAACTTTCTCATACACCCTATGCAAGTATGCATGCCTTCGCTTTCGATATGACTGTCGAAAAAGCTTAGTTACTTGGCAACTACGTAACGCAGCACCATTACGTTGGTACGAATGTAGTGGGCATTAAATCTGCTATTGCCTGAGAGTAGTCTTTTGGACGTGCATTTTTGGTCGAGCTGGGAAAAAATTTCGATGTGGCACAAAAAAGCGTTAACGTAACATTTTGACTTTTTATGACTTTCCTTAATCTGGCTATTCGCTTTTTGCTACGCAAGCTAGTAATGTATACTAATAACTGCTTTTATAAATTTCATCCTCACTCCTTAACAAAACGTTTTCCCGGCTTCCACCCATTGGCAAAAATGATTTTCTCACCGAGTTTGACCATACCCTAGCGTTTTGGACACACAAATAGGAACACCCTGTATATATATATATATATATATATATATATATATATACTTATCTTTTTTTTCGATTATCTTCTCGAACTTGCAGTTTGTTTATTCATATAACTTCGTTATGTTAGCACTTTGGAAAGAACTCTGCGCGAAATTGTGGTCACGGGTTCTCTAACCCAGGGTTGGCCCAGTTCAACAATGTGCCCCAAACAGACGCTGCATTCTCTCATTGAATGTCGACCTCTGACGTACTGATGCTCTCGAGTTTCCCGTAGAAATGTTAAGCTTTCTACCTTACGCACTGAATCAGCTTAAGCATAAGGGGACCTGCAGCTCCCATAGTCACGAACGCTGATGGACCAAACTACAATTTAAGGGGCTACTCAGTCGGATATTTCTCTTGATAACAAAAAAAAGCACACGGACATGTTCCAAAATAAAGAGTCTCAATATTTGTATACGCGTACGTTATTGTTTGTACGGCATGCTGTACATAGGAATAAAAACGTTATGTCGTTGATACAGCGTTATGTATCTTCCCCCAGTCCTCCCCCGTTGCCAACAAGTCCAATCACCTTTTCGATGCGCGTGTTGAAGAACATGAAAACTCTCCTACAATGTTTCGTGTATTCTACAAGAGATTTCGCTCCGAGAGGTATTGTGTCACCGCATGTGCAGCGCTGAAGAACTCGGCAAAACCTGCATATTCGGATATTTTGTTAAAACGATCCAATATGTTTCATCTTTTTTCTCGTCACAAACCATAAGTAACGTCGCCAAAATTTGGCATAGATGATTGCCATATTTGGCCGAATTTATATTCGGACGTCGGCAGTGCCGTGCGTTACGTCCATTGATATACATTCGAAGCTATCAGCGGTCCGTTCTACAATGCACCGCCTTCTTTCGGTCTTTCAAGCCGGTATGGCGCGTAGTCAAGCAACGCATAGAGCTGAATTGCAATAATTGCGATCACGACTCGCCTAAGGTGATTGGACATGCATGAGGACATCGTCTGACATACTGTGTTTTCTATTTCTCATTACCCGTCGACAGTTGGTCACTGCGCCGACCGGGGCATTCGTATAGTATAGTCGGCACGACCAAACTCCAACTAGATGACGTGTCACTGTCTCCACTTGTGCTTTTCTACTTTTGACGTTTGTACGGGCGTCGGCCGTTGGTCATCACTGAGCTCCCGCACCGCTGAGATTTTACTTCTTGTTTTTGTATCGTCGGCGATAGACAAACTCGGTAACGAGGACAACGTCAACCGCGCGAGAGCGCAGCCCTCGAGGATGAGGCCAATGGAAAGTAAAGTATGGCGACGGACTGCTGTAGCAGTTCCGCCCTGGAGCGAAAAACCGCTGTCTCTCACACAAAATACGCTTGGGCCGGCTTGAAGCACGGAACGGGCCCGGGTTTCCTCAAAGCTATAGAAGACATGAGATGGGTGCAGAAATTGAGTTACGGGTAAGATGTAATCCAATTTTTCGGCTTGTGGCTTCGATCAGGGGTTGGTGGTCTTAAAAAGGTCATTCAGATAACGTTCCCGACTGGCCGATCTTCGACGGGGTCCGGATGATTTGAGACCGCCGGCTGGGTTCGTTTTGTCAGCCCGAATGGGCGAAGGGTGTATCCATGGCGTGGCAGCCGACAGCGAAGATTCTAGGCAAACTCAAGCGCTGCTCAATCACGCCATAAACGACATGTTCCAGGTAAGGGAACAATGCCACAACTCTATTTTGCGACCGAGAATGGTAGGCCGTGTTACGCTTTGTGCAAAGCTTTATCTGATAACTGCAGAATCGTAGTAAACGAAAACAGCGCCATCCAACGTTATAAGCAGCGAGGGCTAAAGAGATTCCGGGCATATTGAAAAACGGTAGTCAAACTTTGGCTATACTGCACGAGAAGCCTGAAATAAGTATACGTAACTACGTTAGAACATACGCATTGTACAGGTCATAAAGAGATCGAGGAGTAAAATGTTAAAACTCTCTCCTTGATGGTATGATGTTGTCTCCTCTAGATAGAGTAATTTGTTCCGATAGCATATGCTAATACTCCTAGTATTGCTAGTAAAAGATGTTTAGTAGAAGTAACTGCTATGGTTTTGACAAAAACCTGGTAATTGAAGTATCACGTAGTATTTCTTCTCTTTTGTGCTAGGCATTTCAGCAGTGCCTTGCTACATCTCTATATTTATTGTTCTCAAGATGTACTTGTAAACTTCACGTTTTGTTGTAAATACCAGTGGGCCTTATTCCTGTATCATTTTGTGTTATGGAAACATATCCGCTACTATCCCCCAGCAATACTTACGAATACTGGGCCGAGACGCTATGTTGTTTTTTGCTTTAACACCTACGATGATCCATAGGGAGGTTGGAGGGTGGGGGATAATTAAGGTATCTTGCATGAAGTAGCTAGTGTATACCTACCAATAATCGGCCACGCTTTAGCGGAACAATGCCACACGTTTCGAGGCGATTACGCTAACGTTAACTACCCAGGTTCGCTCTTGTATTACGTGAGACGCCTACGCACACTAGGCTGTCTCATGCATGCTCTTATTTGCCATATACAGTCTGTCTATGGGCCGATTTGTGTTCATGAGCAAAGCATATATTTAGTTGAAGCTCACACTGGCCGTCACACAGCTTGCTAACTGGCCTCTCTGCCAAACGATGGCCGTGCGAGCAACGACGCTCGTCGGCAGTGCTTTTGTTGTTGTTGTTGTTGTTGTTGAGGAGGTGAAGTTCTAAGGTCCTCCGTCTCCCGGGCCGCCTGGTCTTCGTCTCCGTCTCTCCGTTTTATGACAGCGGGAGAGAGACTCAAACCCGAACTCCCGCGGGTCGGAATGGGACAGAGAGGGAAAGGAGGGGGCGGGAAATGGGGCACTGCTACATTGTGATCATGACAGGCAGTGATTGCAGCGCTTTTCAGCGCAACGCGGGCTGCTTCTTCGTCTCGTCTGTTTGCCCCTCGAGTCTTGGCGACGCGGGGTAAGAAAACGAGCGAGCGAGAGAAGACGAGCGTCGCCGCTGCACTCCGTGTAGAGAGATTTCAAGCAGTCAGAAAGAACAAGCATGGAAGGCGACATATAGCCATAGCGGAGACGGAAAGAGAGAGAGTTTGATAAGAGGGAGATATGGCCTACAATCAAGAAAGAGAGAGATAGAAAGAGAGAGAGAGATGAAGAGAGGCAGATATGGCCTACAATCAAGAAAGAGAGAGAGCAAGAGAGATCAAGGAAGGACGTGCAACATAGGGGCGTAGAAATATGAGTCTATGGTAGACAAGACGGAGAGCAGAAGATGACGTTGGTAAAGCTCTGGGTCATAATAGGCTACTGTCGTGTGCACACACACACACATATATATATATATATATATATATATATCGGCCACTTCCTTAAACAAACCTCGAAGTAGCCAAGTCTACAAGCTGCCCTGGCCCTATCTCGCCGCTCCCGCTATCTTGTTTCGTGGCTACGGCTGATGTTGCTGCTGCCGACGCTCCCATTGGAACGCGTGGTCTGCTGGTTAAACTCGTAGAGACATTCTGTCGCTGCGACCTGCGTCGCCGAAGTGATATAGTGGGAATAAGCGCAGCAAAAAGCGTGAGCCTTATTGGCGGACGCTAAAATCAACGGCCGCACATGGTAGAGCCCAAACATAGGTATTTGCAAACATTTTGATATCAAACGATTAACTAAATAATCGCAAAGGCCGCTGTTGTATATATGTGTCCAAGTTGGCATCTTTTTATAATATAATGCGTTCGATACTGATTCGTCTGAATGAGGTTGAGCAGCGGCAAGCAAAATCAAGCTCTAAGCATCTTAATGGAATGTACACTGTGATGGTATAGATAACGTCAGACAGTTTCCATTAAATGTTGTTAGATTAAAGATGTTCTTGCGGCTTACATAGGGCTACGTTTTGTCCCAATAAAGTTTCATTGCTTAACATATATAACACACCAGTCATTATATTTCTCTTGTACGCTATTATGTTTTTATATATATATATATATATATATATATGTACAGGGTCGTATTTGATATTTGGTTATGATCTAAGAATTGTACCTTGCAAGAAGAGAAGCAGCAGCTTGTTGAGTTCGCCCGGCTTAAACAGTCTGGAAGTGATGTTAAATCTCTTTAGATAAAATTAATTATTTTCAGCGTGTATGATGCGCTCTATAACGCATATAAGAGCATCAGTATATGATAATGATAATCTTATTTGAGTTAGGGGTGTTCCTGATGTGCGATATAACTGTGTCGAATTTACTCACACCCTGTATGACTCTACACGGCGCATTTCGTAGGGGTTTCATCATTTCAGCACAATTACGACAGTTTCTCCTAGTAGAAAAGGAACGGTCGTATTTACTCAAATTTTAGTCATGGGTACAACTTCATACCATTAGCTTTTGAAACGCTAAGGCTTGGAAGCCTGTTTACGGAAGAATCGACAATGTTGTTAAACAAATTTACCGACAGACCAAGTCGGTCTCTAACAATGTAAATAGCTATACGAGGTACATACAATTATGCAGAATTAAAGTTTAAGTAGTGCATAGGCATAGTACTACGCACTACGTAAACACGTAAACTTTAATTCAAGTAGTTATTAAGTTAGTTAGTAGGTTCGGCATAGTTTGAAGAAATGCCGACTAGAATTTACAATGAGCCCCACAGTGGTAGAACAACGGCCAACGTCAAATGCGGTCAGTCAGTCAGTCGCCCGATTGCTCCGTCTGTCTCTCAGGCAAACTCAGGCAATGCCATACTGTTCTGTAATCTCAAGTTCGTGCATTGAGTGGAGAAATACGCAAGTGCGGACCGCGTCGGGGCGCTGCAATCTACGCGATCTTGCGCGACACGGGGTTGGCAAGGTCGCTTGCCGGGGATGCAAGCGGGCCAGCACATACCAATTGGGACAAAGGACGCAGGAAGGACACAGATGCACGTTATTCAGCGTGAGAGGTTACCCGATTTGTAAGATCAGACGGCAGCCATTGATGACTACGTTCGTCTATTCTAGTCCAAACCGGTCCATGGATGACTACGTCCGTCTATTCTTAAGTTTAAGACAGCGTTGATCATACATCCTTCTCTCACCTTCTCCTCCTCCTCCTCCGACTACGAGAGTTGCATCTTCTATCACAATCCTTCCTCGCTCCATACACTTCATGTCCTTTCATCTTTTTCATTTTAGCCTGTCGACCTGTCCCGTTGTCGTCTTGCTCTCGCCCTATCACTCCCTCCACGCTTCCATTCATTCCTTTCCCCGTTATATCTCTCTTCGTATATGTGGCACGGGCGAAACGGACATAGATGTATTCTATTATATCTAGAGGTATTCTATTATATCTATTCTGCTCTGGCCACCCCTCGCGTTTCTCGCAAAGCTACTTGAAGGAGGGACAGGGCGCTTCTCCTGTTCAATCATTTCCCATAATCACCATTGGACGAGTGGCCGTACGAACGAAGTGATTGGCTTGGCCATTGGTCGTCATTAGAGGAGCCAGAATCGATACGGAGAACCATGGGTTTGCGTTCTGTCGCTTGGACCTGTTTCGTCGCGTTTGACTGGAGGCTTCATCCTGTGCTCGATTTTCTTTTCTTTCTTTCCCTTCTCCCTGTTCCCTACGCTTTAAGGTTTAAATTCCCTAGCTTTACTGGCTGGCCGTGTTAAGTCACTGTATGGGATCTCCAAAGCGTTCTACAAAATACCAATACGTATTTCTTATAAACAATAATGCGCAGTGGTCGCACGCTATTTATTTAACCATTTCTACGTGTCCCATTTTCTCTGATTTTTCCTGTGGTGGCCGATTATCCCAACCTACCCTGGCATATATTTCCTTAACTGAAAACTACAAACATTATTTAAAGGGCCTTGATTTTGACATATGTGCCCTACCAAGCGGCGGTGGTGCTTTTAAATCACATTTAGGCTAGTGGTCAAAACGTAAGACTGATAAACCTAACTGACGCAGAGTTAAATTTGGTTCTGGGCACTCGGGTCTTTAATTGTTATACGACGTGTGAAATCTGCACTAATAGCCTTGATTTGTTAGGACAAATTATGTTCTTAGTCTTCTTATTTTTGCCGTATGGAGTAAATAACATACGTGTTTGTAAAAGTGGCTTCGATATTTTCTATGTCAAATCATTTGTATAAATTTTGTTTATACAGAGAACGCACGAGGTAATTTAGTTAGCCGATTTGGGGACTCTCCAATGAATAGGCAAAGAAACGTTGTTAGGTAGCGTTATTGGCCCAGTGGCAAATTTAAAGCAGAAATAACTATATATAAAGCTGGTCGTCTGCTTGACGTGTTCGAAGCAGGATGCACGCCAGTGAAGCTCCGTGAAATCACTCTTGTTGAATGTGTTAGTTGCTGTGTTTGGCAACGGCTTGTGTATGGTGAACTCGGTGGTGACTTCGAGCACCTCGACAGAGGCTCAGAAGACCGAAAAATTCGGCCCGGATCCCGGTTTAAGTGTTAATCCGGCGCAACCGCACTCAAAGCTTTCGACCGGCTCGACTAGCTCTCCGTCGAATTACGTTAGCAGCGTAAGAGGACGGAAGCGGTCCCGTGCGCTACTCGGAGACGTAAACACAGCAGAGCCTGCCGCAGCTAAACGACCTACCAGCAGTCGAAACGAACAAGAAGCAGCGATGCTTGGCAGTCAGCTGTCAACAGCAGCAGTAGATCCGCTGACATCAACACAGCTGACCCACGGACAGATGACAGCAGCGCAACAAGTACCCAACCAACCAGTAATGGCAGCCTGTACAAGGTGCGCGCAGCCACTTGGCGGCCTCCTTCTGGTGTGCGGTGTGTGTTGTCGACAGTTTCACGCAATATGCAGGGCTAACGACGAACGAGACCCGACTGAGGAGCCTAGTACCTTGTGGCGCTGCCGCATTTGCCAGGCCACGGAAGGACTGTCGTTCGATATGCCTCAATTCATGTCGCAGGTTGATAAAATGTCAGATCTGACAGCACCGATCGTGAGAGGAGTGCTGTATTTGCTTAATAGAATGAACAAGCTGGAGGCGGACATGGCAAACCTACAAGAAGCTGCATCTTTGAGAATGGAGGATGACAGTCAAGATGACACGCGAAAACATGATAGTATGGTGAAGCGTAAAAAGTCTGTGCTAGTGGTTGGAGACAGTGCAATCCGTCAACTGAAAGGCAAGATCTTGGCACAATTGCCGAAGAAGACTTCGGTAACGGTGAAGGCCTGCCCAGCGCCAGACATCGCCACCATCGTCGCGCAGATAGATACTTTTCTTGAGAAATCAGATGGTCCTGTCAGTGTTATTCTACACGGCGGCTACCACGAGTGCATGGAGCTCGAAGGTGACAAATTTCTGACGCAGGTCGAGCAGCTCGCTAGGCGACTCAGTACTGAACGACCAAACTCAACCCTCGCCTGCGTAACTGTCCCGCAGTTTACACAACAGTGCAAGGACGTAAATGAGAAACTTATCGCTAGCAAAGAGCGATGGGGTATCTCAGTTCTCAATATGACGTACCCACAACGAGGTCTGGTTCACCAGAATGTGTACTCTTACAAAAAAGCCGAGGAAGCTGCGGTGATCGTATCCAAAGTGATAGCCAGACGGGCAGCGAATTTTTTTAGAAGTAAAAGTTCAACCGCTACAGAAGGGTCTTTCGTTGCCAGTAGAAATAAAGAACGCCGTTCAGCCCGAGAAGAAAGATGTACATCCGAAACGACTCGATCGGGACCCCAACACGACTCATCGTCGTCAGCAGCCAGCACATCACGCATGGCAACAGAGCCGGACACCGAGCCATCCCGAAACTCTTTCCCTGCACAGACAGAATCATCGTACGGGCAGGCGCTGGAAACGGTGGAACCAGACAGACAACCGGGTCCAACAACATCAGCAGAAGGGAGAATACAAGAGTCCCATTCCTCGCAAGCCGAACCTCAACGACTTCATTGCCCGCGTTCTCCGGCAGGTGTACGAACAGACGGGACATTACTAAGGCTGGTGGAGTGGAATTCAGAGGGAATTGAATCCACTTTACGGTTGCTGCCCCCAGCGAGCCTCGCCGGAATTGACGTTCTCATTCTTGTGGAGACATGGGCCACCGGCGATATTCACATACCAAATTTTTATATCAGCAGCTGCCCAGCCATGAGACTAAGTGACGTTGGCCGTCCGAGTGGAGGGGTCTCAATTTTATATAATGAGCGTGTCGGAAATATGACTTTACTCCTGGCAGCCGATAATTGCGTCGTGTTAAAGAGTGACATGATGAATATTATAGCGATGTATGTACGTCCACGCGTATCAGAGAACACCTCCGATTTGATAGAGAAGCTAACCCGTTGTCTAAATCTAGTCGACCTCGACAAACCCACTATCGTCGCCGGCGACTTCAACGCTCGACTGGATAGACCTAACGACGAAAGGACAGCGGCGCTGGTGGACTCGCTCAATGACTACGGGTTATGGATTGCAAATGAGTCGGGTCGAGCTACCTTTAGTGGACCAATGGGATGCTCGACGATCGACGTCATCTCAACGAACCTCCCATCGACCCGGGTGCATTATTTGCACGATAGGCATCAGCTGAAAGAAGGAGGCGATGTTTCATGGCACGTCCCCATCGGTGTGGACATCTATCTCTCCGACGGTATTGCAAGAGCCCCACGTCGCCGGTCATTGGGAAAGAAGATTGATCTCTACAAACTCTGCAGGCAATTATCTACGGTAATGCCGTGCCCTGACCAACCCGACATCGACTGCTACAGTGAGCTCCTTACAGCTGTCGTAACGTCAAGCGTGATACCTGTCATCAAGAAAAAGGGCAGAGACTGGTGGACAACCGATTGCACAACAGCCAAACGCGTTTTGTTGGATACCCATAGTGCCAACGCAGATTTGACAGAACGTGTGCGGCTAAAAAGCGTGTATAGGCGAGTTTTGCGGAATGCAAAACATAACTTTGAAAAAAGAGCAGAAGAGGTGTTATTGCGACGCTCAGAGAGAGCACCCTACCTCTGGCTCCGAGGAAACGCACCTCTCAGAAAGACTTGTACGATTGAACCGGATATTCTTATTAGGCATTTTAGCGAAATTCTTTGTGGCAGCGACTCTATTCCCCGAACGCTTCCAAGATACTTTGCAGCATGGTCAGAAGAGGACTCCCGGTGGCAGCAAGAACTGGAAAATGACGTATCCATTCGTGAAGTCGTAGAGCTTATTCATCGACTGCCGATGAACAAAGCGGCAGGCCCCGACGGTGTACGTAACGAACATCTCCAACAGTCAATGGTACTGGTGCCGTTCTGGACCGCTTTGTTCAACGCGTGCATCAGAGCGGGTCGGGTACCAGACGGGTGGCGCGATTGTTTGCTAGCTGTAATACCTAAAGGTAAAGGAAGTCCGCATGACCCTTCGGCATGGAGAGGGATCGCAAAGAAAAGTTGTGTGTATAAGCTCTTTTCAAAACTGCTTTCTCAGCGGCTAACTACATACCTGGAGTACAAGGGAGCTATTCCCGAAGAGCAGCATGGGTTTCGCGCTTCTAAAAGTACCCTGACAGCCTGCAGTATTCTCCTTGAAGACATTGGAGAAGCACTAGCGCGGAAAAAGCAATTTCTCTACGCAGTATTTGTGGACTTCAAGGCTGCGTTCGACTCAGGTTCAAGATCACTAGTGTTGGAGAAGCTCGCCTCACTGGGGGTGCCCTGCAGGATACTCGGAGTTATAATGGACATCCTACAGAAAAACTCGATAACAATAGACGACGGAGTAGCAGAGCATCCAGGACTCGAGCAAACCACCGGTTTTGCTCAGGGAGATAACTTAAGCCCCCTCCTGTTCTCAACTCTGATCAGCGACCTTCCAGCTAACATCAAGAATCGTCATCGAAACGTCAACCTACTTCTATACGCCGACGATCTTGTTTTATACAGTACCAGCCGATTCCACCTACAACAAGCGCTTGCATCACTGGTACAGTATGTCAGTACTGTGGGACTCCAGATCAATACCTGCAAAACGCATGCTATGAAGTTTTGTAACGGGGGACGTCGTGCGGCGACCGACGAACTTCGTCTAGGTGCGCAGATCCTCACGTATGTTAATCACTTTACGTACCTCGGGCTAACAATCTCCTCTACAGGCAGGTCGTATGCCAGGCATATCTCCGAACGCGTTAGGAAGGCTTTGATTGCCTGTTCCTTGATCAAAAAACTACAAGTGATGTCCGTGCGCACCGCTATTGCGCTCTTTGACTTGAAGATCGCACCAATTGCTTCGTACGGCATAGAGGTCATCTGGACGAAGCTAACGCCGGCTAACCTGACTACCCTTAATGGAGTTAAGTCTGCGTTTCTGAAGCGAGTGCTTGGGGTGCACAGTTCAGCTCGAAATAGACTCGTGTACTTGCTGGCAGATACCCCGCTGTTCGTAGAGGACCTGAAGAGGCGACTAAATCTCCCTGCGACACCGGGATACGATCGTTTCATCAGTGAATACGAAGTTAAAATGGCAGAAATTGATCCAGAATTTTTTACAGTTGGGGCGATGACATCAGATTCATGGAAAGATGTAGGTAGGACTAACCGCCATATTGTTACGCGATTTGCAGTGCACGGGTATCACCACGTCGTGTGTCGCACAGTGGGATTCCATGAGCCGAATGAATCTTGTGTTTGTAAAAATTGTAGCAATCCATGTTCAAAGTATCACGCCACTCCCTGTATATATTTCATCTCGTTATCACGATTGGCGAATGCTTCTGGTAACTTACCGCTGTAAATATGTGTGTTACGGCTTATTTGTTGTCAACGTGTTTGTTTGTATGTAGGTATAGATTAGGTATTGTTTTACCCAACATGGTGTGGAAATAAATGAAACGAACTATATATAAAGCAGAAATAATGTAAAGTACACAACATGCTTTAAAACCAACCTACTAAAAATAATTTAGCATGTTTACATTTTATTCTTCTTTCGCTTTCAGCAGCATATACATCCAACTTGCAACAAACAAATACATAAAATATAAAGTACGACGCGCTTTTAAATCTGTATAGTGACGTGGATCATTGGAATAACGCGAGGCAGTTAGCCCAAGTAGACTATGAAACTTGACCCCAAGTTGCTTCAAGATGAGATTCATTTGGAGTTAGCCTCCCTTTCCAACTTTCATTTTTAGCCGCCCGGGGAAACTTCCTTCCAGTTGGGCACACCTGGGACACCTGGGTCCGCTACCTTGAGACTTTAAAGTTTTTTAAGAGCACACTCGCACGCCAAAATAACAAATAAATGTATCCATCGGTGCGATCGCCTGCAATACGAAGCTTTTCAAAGGCTACGGAGTTTTACTGTGGACTGACGATCCAACACTCTGTAGTTCGCATTTTTTCGGTTTCCGTCAGGTCGCTACAGATAAAGTTGCGCGGGCTGCTCTATGCTTGCAGAAGGGCGCGCAAATATCCTATTCCGTTCCGTGTCACACGAGGAGCCAGCCAGTTTGCGATGAACGGACTCAGAGCATGTTACTAAGCCGCAACTCTAAGTATCTTGGCTTGTACTTTTAGAAGAATTAAGGCTGTGCTCTCCAGTCTCAATTGGTTGCACGCGCTGTACAATCGCGATATCCTAGCGCGACCTTCAGTCGACCGGCAACGATCCCGAGTACGATCTCGTGCGCCACTGTCACAAGTTACAAACAGAATAATTAAACTTAGAGGTGCTCTGAAGGCAATCCTGTGATTATCCTCAAGGCAACTGAGCGAGGACGGGACTTTAACAGCGCCGAAACTCTCTAACACCTTCTTGGTATTTTCAAGACTGTTTAGTAGCCCCCCTAAAGTGCCGTCGTCCAGAAACCAAGAGTTAAGTTTCGAGAGACTTGGTTAGTGACCACACAGAAGAGTGCTGGTTACATGTGAATGTACCACACATTTTGACGATATAGTTGCGATATGTCAGTGTCCTAGCGTCCTAAACATTTAGTAGGCGATCGAAATTAAAGAACATAATTATATGGGCATTTTCACTCAACATTTAAAATATAGGTGTCAAGGGAAAAATCTCCTCCATGTGAGTTAGATGTGAGCGACTTCCGGAGACTATCACTGCCTGTTGCTGTGCGACTCTTGACCTAAATATTATGCCAGAGTTACAGCTTTAGTTAGGTGTGGAAACATCTCTTAGCGGCAAATTTTGTTCAACTGGAGAAATGTTTTGCCTCATATATAAGGCGAATTCTCTGCGTTTATGGAACGGCGAGCTCTCGCCTAAGAAAGTAAAGGAGTACTTGCATTTTTGTTGAATCAATACATTCTCCTGGCATTCAGAAGTGTTAGTTAGTGCTGAGTTAACTGCTCTGAATTTATCCTGGACTAAGATCGAGGTTTGAGGTCGTCAGAGCCTGCGCCGACACGCACGATCTTAGTGGGTTTGTAAGTCCCACACTGATCACTGCTAGTTTCAAGCGGTGTTTGTGCATCAGACATTCTCAAAACCTTCGATATAAAACATGGTTGCGCTAGAACTACTGAGGAGCTCTTTACAGTTGCACATCATGGCGACGGCGCGGGTTGAAAGAAGATTAAGAAGTGTTCAGCGACACATCAGGATGCTTCTCCTCAGTAAGTGGATCCTTCCTTTGTAAGTGGATTGGGCTAAACAAGCACGATGAGCATCCTTAATGTGGGGCCGACACTTGGAGGTCTGCTGTAAAGTTGAGAAATCTATCGTCCCTGCGAAAACGGAACTAATCTTCCTTAATTAAAGTGGTAAATAATTTGTCCCTCTTTTTCAACGTAAATTATAATACAGGATTGTGAAAAATAACTACAGTTTTGATATTTATAATGCATCTTGTTCGTGTGGCTCGCCAACTCTTGTTTCATCGTATTCATCATTTTAGCCAATAACCTGTTGCCGCTAATTTTATGATGAAATGCCAAAGCATTAATTACGACTGCATGATGCACGAGTGTCTTTAAAATGCAATATATATATATATATACATTGAAAAAGAGAACAAGTTTATATGAGCATGAACAAAATGTTTGTAATGGCAATGTAATAATCTTACATTTACGTTACCATTGCAAGCATTACGTTCGTTTGGCTGCGCTGCCGCGACATCATTGCAGCCAATAGAACGGATGCTACCTTCGTGCTGAGAGTGCGAACCACGTCCGCATCAAAATAACCGACGTTTATTGTCGTCATTGCTCGCTATGTAGTGAACAGCATGTCGCTAGATTGTTTCCGTGATATATTTTTAATCAGGATCGCTCGAGTGGTGGTGGTGGTGGTTTTCCTTGGATGCGGTTAAATTTCAAGACAAACGGGGATGAGAATCGGCTTTGAGGGCGGCGGGGGGCTGTAATAGGGACAAGCAAGAGGCGGGGGTATTTGCATCTCTCTCTCGCTCGTGTGAAGAGAAGCCCCGTCCAAGGCAAGCAAGTGCGCCTCACTTGGAAAACCCGTCGTCGACACGGACGGGGACGGGAACAGCGACGAACAGAACGAGAGAGAAAAAAAAGCCTGTCGTCCCATTTTCGATTGCAGCAGTGACAACGATTGTTTATTCGGCAGGCAGGAGGGCAGCGAACAACGCACAGACGTACACAGACGTATACGTACACGTCTGTACGACGAGGACGTCCGTGCGTGCGCGCATGATGTTCCGTGCCAGCGGCCGTCGTCCCAAGGCTCAACACAAGAGTGCGTTCGCAAGAGATCGAGACATCGCTAGGGATCGAGAGAGAGAGAGCTCGACAAGAGGAAAATAGGAAGCGAGCAAGCGTGAGAGCGAAGCGGAAGGCGAGGGGGAGGCTTCTAGCAGGAGCAAAAAGGCAGAGACAGGCCGACAGGCAGGGAGGTCATCTGCCGTTGCAAGTGCAGACTACAAGGAAAACGACGACGAGGGGGGTAACAGCGAAGGCATTAGGAACCGACCAGTTAGTTGGGAAGGACGCGGGGGGTGGGGGGGAGGGTTGAGGCAACTCGACCCCCGCCTGGCTAGCCAGCTAGCTAGTTGGGTAATTATCAGAGTGGCGGTCGTTGCTCCGCTTGTTCGCTTCTTCGTTCACTCGCTGGGCTGATGGTCGTAGTACTACTGCTACTACAACTGCTGCTGCTGCTACGCCGCTTTCCGTCGGTTGTCGGTTGCCCCCACTTCTCAGCACCCCCCCACCCCCCCCCATACACACATACGGCTCTTCTTCATGACCCCGCAATCCTCCCTCTCCTCCTAACCTCTTAACCTCCCCCGATCCACGACCCACGGCTTGGCTGGTTGCTACTGGATAGTAGGAGGAGGAGGAAAGGAGAGCGCGCACGTCTGATGTTGCCAGACCCTGGCAGTGCTGAAATGTTTGGCCCTGGTGGGCGAACACAGCAACACATACGGATAGAGAGAGATAGAGCGTCGGAGAGCGTCAGAGAGAGAGAGAGATATACAGACACACAGCCTTTCGATGGACTGCTGCGTCTGGACGACGGACAGGTCTGCCAATGCCAGTCGTTGGCGGCGGCAACGGCAGCGCGGCTATCGTGGCGGTTCTGCTACTGCACCTCCCACGGCCGTTCATTGCTGGCGCCGTCACGAGCACGAGCAGCCTGAAAGAACAAGCTGTCTGTGATCGAATGGGACGAAAACGAATGAAAGAAACACAACAAGGGGTGGCGAGAGAGGAATAGAGAGCTGGAGAGGCGGAACGAGGCGCATGCGGTGCGGATTGCATCTAAACTTTCGTTTCAGATAAGCACTACGATGCAGCGGCCGGCCGCGGCCATGACGTCGTCCACGGCGACAGTGGCCTGCAATAGCGGCCAGCATCTTGCTTTTACAACTTTAGCCGCTTTGGCAAACGGCGAGACAGAGCGTTCCTTTTTTTCGAACGTCTTACACTAACTAGCACCAGAGAGAGCGTGTTCTGGTTGTCTAGCCACTGTGCCAAACGCCTGGTATTACATACCCGTTTCTGATTTTACTTTTCTCGTAAATCTCGGCTGTATTTGATTTATTCTGTATAGCCCATACCTATGTGTGTGGTGTATGTCCTATGCCTGTGTCTATGGGTGGGTGTGTGTGTGCGTAGCCCCCATAAACCAATTTATCATAGGTGTCAATAGATCAGGGCGATAGAAGCGGCCGTCATGCGTATCTAACTGCAGTAGCAACTTTTGCTGAGCCGACGATGACATTTTGACGGGAAATGCCTATTTAATAAGGCCGACGACCAACGTCCTCCTCCTCCTCCTGCTGTAGCTATAGCCGAGGTTAGCGTGTCGCAAGCGGTGCAATAATAATAATAATAGTAATACTGACACTAATAATAAATGCGTTCATTATAGAAGACAAAATGTCATCCGGCACTGGGGATTGAGCGGGAAGAGGCTGAGTCGACGACTGTAGCGGCGACGGTACCGTATGTCGGCGTCGGCCGCCAAGTAGTCCGCCGCTAGCCGACTACAGGCGAGCGGTATCGCGTCTCCCGGCCGCACCCCGCTGGCGTTGCACCCCCCGTCAACATCGCGTAAGGTAGAGGAGCAATCGCATAGGAGGTGGAGCTGTGGAGTCGTCGTCGTCGTCCCATCGCGCTCTCGGCGAACGGCGGTCGGAACCATGCAGCCACGAGGCTAGACGACGCGAGATATATACCTACGTCTGTGGCAGCAAAAGCAAGTGAGTCAGTTGGTCAGCCAGTCGCACGCACCACATACAAGCCGCCCACCGCACGAAATGGTGGTTGGTGGCACGGAGCAGCGGTGCCTTAGCGATGTCTTGATTTATCCTTCTCGTCGATGCTGTCGAGCGACCGAGCGACCGTCCGACCGACCGTGCGGTCGCCGCTGATAGTCGTAGACCGAATCGGTGAGGCGCAGCGGCCTGAGGGGGCGGCACCCAGGGGCGGCTACGCCACTTCTCCACTAGCTACCCAATGCACGTCCAGCCGCAGCAGCAGCATTTGTCACAGTGGCGTGCCTATTTGAGCAACTGAGTATAGCACATATGAGGCAGCGGACAAGCGGTGGTTGGCTCTTTGGTTGGCCCCATTCCCCAATCTTCTATCTCCTAGGGGAGTCGGGCCGGGGGCGGGGCCGGGGAAGGGGATCGTTGGGAACGTTCGAACGAAGACGTCGGCGGCGGCGACGAGGACGACAACAACAACGACGACGAAGAAACAGTGTAGACTCTCGTATCTCGAATAGCGGTAGCCGCAATAGCAACAGTAACACCCTACCAGTGAACGAATAGGCCATCGGATCGACCGGTGGCGGCTACTGCCCAAACCCCTCGTACTTCCCTCAACCCTTGCCACCTCAGACCGTAGACAGTAGATCAAGAAAAGCAAGAAGGATAAGCGAAGTCGGTTTACTTTGGTCACTCATTCTGTGGTGCTTCGTACAGCAGCAGCAGCAGCGGCAATACCACACCAACAGCAACAACGGCGACAAAAGCAACAGCAGTAGCACTAGAAATAATGATCTATCATAATAGTGGTAGTATGAGTAGTAGTAATAGTACTACGTTGGTTGTACGCTTACCACCACCACCACCAGCAGCCCTTTTTCAACGTCCTAGTCCGGGCCAACCAACGCAACTGCTTTTGGCTGGTGCTGCGTAGCGCAATGTATGAAGTGTCAATTTGTTCTTAGAGACCAAGCGACCGACCGACAGCGACTGACTCACTGAGTGACTGACTGGCTGGCTATCTTTCCTTCTCCGTCTAGCCGCCCATGGGCCAGCATCGGATGATGGGCGTTTCGAGTATCGGAGACTTGTTGAACGACGCGCTACTCTCTCAGTAGCTGCAATACACACTAGGGGTGTTGCTGCTGCCGCTGCTGCTGCCGTCTGAGGCCAGCAAGTGCTGCAGTGGAACAGCTCGCTGAGGAGTCGTGGAGGCCGTCAGACCCTACGCTCGCCAAGTCATCATGGCGGCGGACGCGGTCTCCGGAAAACTGGCTGGCTGGCTCAAGTCGAGTCGACTCGACTTGCTTGACTTGCAGCCGACAAGAACGAAGAGGAGAGGCCGAGGAAAAGTCGATCGAGGACATCAGGAGACCGCGCGCAAAAAAAGCCGGCAAAACGCGGTTTCAGCGACTGAAGGCGATTAAGCCAAGTGGACCGAAAGGACGCGCAAGAATTGCTCTGTTCAATTTTGTCGAGTTTCGTTAAAGCATCGCTTCAGTAGCTGTAGCAGTAGCTGCCATTACTCCACGCTGCTCCATCCATCTGCGGCGCGCGCCCACCGACAGGCAACTAATCCGCCTAAAAGCGGATCTATTTTCCAGACGCCGCAAACTCGCCAGGTTTCAGTAAATACAAAGTTGCCGCTATAGAAGACGTGCACGCTATAATACGGGCTGGCCAGCAGCGATATTGTCTATCTATCTATTTATCTATCTATCTAACGGATGCAGTTTAAGGGCTGGTCGTTTGGTTCTTCTTTAGAGGACTAACTGGAAAAGGCGGTACTCAGACACACGGACACCGCTGTAGCAAACTCGTCTGCAGGTGGGGGCCGGTGGTGTACGGCTCCAACCCGCTAAAAACCAGTCAAGTCCCCATCTCCGCATCCGATCGGGAACTGCATAAGCATAGGTATGGTCGACCTAGAAACTAAGGAACTAAAGAACGGGCAGTCAATGTGAGCAAAGCAGTTAGTGTGTGGCCTCGTTTTCTTCTTCTTCTTCTTCTTCTTCGTTTTCTCCTTCTTCTTACCACCAAGCAAAAACCATAGCGCCGTGCAATGTACCCAACTACTATGTTGCACTCGGTAAGCGCAAGCCGACGGTCAGACGTCATGCGCGCTTATGGCTCTGACGGGTTTACGAACGCATAGTTTCGAGGCGAGTCGAACGGCGTTTACAACAGCTTTTTCTCGGGAGGCTTCGGCCGGTATTGGTGGAGACGTTGTTCCTGTTACTGCGGTTGTTGCCGTACGCTCGCCTGCCTCCAGTGGCTGGCTGCAAACGTTGTTGCAGTTGGTGAACTGTCTGTAGCAATAGTTGCTGTACAGGCGGTCCTCGTAGTAGGATTGTTGTTGTTGTTGTTGTTGTTGTTGCTGTTGTTGTTTTTGTTGTTCTAATCGACGAGCACAGATCGATCTGGCCTTCACGACAACGCCGGCTGACCTCGTTGAAACTTCGTTTTTGCCTCTATTTCTCTCTGTCTCTCTGAATCTCTATCTTCATTTTCCCTCCTACTTACTCATACCTTGCTCAACCTCCTCTTATCCTGTAGGGTGCTCCTCCTCCTCCTCCTCCAGGCAGGAGCGCGAAAACCACACACGCGAACCTGGTCTATTATTGAACAAAAGCCAGATCAGACTATCCAGACCTGCTGGAAGGTAACGATGCCTCAGCCTCAGCGAATTGCCGACAGTGGGTACCACCGGTAAGCCGGCTTATGCCTTGTCTAAGTCGGGCGTTTGGGAAACATTTTGTTTGCAGGCCAAGTCGCTATGGTCAATATAATGCTGTCAATAATAATAAGAATAATAATAATATTAACGGCAACGTTTTGCATTGAGAAATTTGCGAGAAATGGTCTAGGCGATCACAGTCTGCTTCAAGGCACAACATGATGGCCAAAGGCTTATGTGCTGCTCGAAGAGTTTAAAGCTCACCCGCCGAATGAGTTATATCTTGTTACAAGTAACTAGCGGCGCAGGCATACGTCCCTAGTATTCGAATTTGTTTGTTTAAATGAAATCCATGTTCTCATAAGCTCAGAGGTATCCATAGTACAGCTAGGGGCATTATCATAAATACACGTAAAATATATTCACCAACAGCTTGCCAAGAGCTCTACTTCTTCAAAGTAAAACCGCTATCTACTCTACTCTTCATTGTTCTAAAACGTTATGTAGTCGTCTGTAAAAGGGTTACATCATATAATTGTTTTATCCGCCAGGTTTAGCAACACCACCAATCCGTATATACTCACCATGTTCAACAAGTGTGCAGGCAGAGTATCGTCACCTGTATTTCATCTACATTATTTCGCTTATGTGGGAAACCTGTAACACGAATTAGAAAAATTGACCTCAACAGAACGAGGAGGGAGAAACAGAGAGGCTTAATATTTATTAAATTTGCCGACGTAGATGTATGTTGTTATAAAGGTTATGAATACTTGAACGACATTCTACGACTAAGCGTATGTGCTATAGGCTTGTTAGACGTCGACACCTCTCTGTAGTAAAGCGTTAACACTTTATCATAGTTGTCAGTGAGAAAACCGTTTAGAAGGCGGTTTAATAGTGCAACATTCGAAGGAGTTCTGCAGCATTATTGGCACAATAGCAATCAAGTCAGCCATGTCTAGTCGACTTAGCAAAACATGCAAAACGTGTTAAGTCCGATCATCCGCCCACAACGGCCACATAAATAACGCGGTTCCTGTAGGAGTAAAAATATAAACATCCTTTATTATAATCGTTAATTCTTCTACTCGAATAATTACATTCGTCGTTGGCCTTTGCCGCCGGCAACCCCCGAGCAAGAGCAAAAAAGAACAGCGGAGAGAGCCCCTTCGTTATGTGTAGCAAGAATTAGGGCAGTGTTTCCCTTTTTCGCCTGCGGCGCGTCTACGACCAGTCGCAGTGTTTGTTTATGGACGAACCTAGAGGCTCTCCGCCGCTGTGTTGGGGCTCGCCGGTTTTCGTTCGATTGGGTCTGTTCCCTACGCTACCCTTTCGTTGTCCCCAAACGTTCTCGACTTTACAATCTTCAACTCTCAATACATACTGCCGCCCGCCATATACACACGCCCACATACGCCCACATATCATCAATCTACAGACTAATGCAACGAGAATCAATCACTCACCCACCAATACTATATGCCCGGCCCTCTCAGTTGAATTGCTTAAAAACTTTGTCTAACCACAAAATATATTATTGCATAACGCGGCCGTTCTGAGCTTTCGTAGTTTGTCGTCATCCTCGGACGGCCCGTATCGGCGATGGTGGCGAGGCGTTACGCGCCTTCTGCACCCTTTTCTTATTGTTTGTTTTGTTTTTAGCCATTGCCTTACGAATTGAAGGCAATTTCTTCTGTTGTCCTTTTTTCTGCATTCATCCAACAAGAAGTCTTATATCATTGTGGTGGCGCAACCGCGTAGCAGTTTCTGAAGAATATTAGTTGTAGTTGTAGTAGTAAGCTGAGTGACGCAAATTGGCGAAAGTTGAAGGCTTCGCCCCTAGAATTAAAAACATTTTTTAAGGAGGTTGTTTTTAATTCTAGACTATCCTCCGTCCCCTACGGGCTTGGAACTCAACCTGAGGTATTTCTTCAAAGCACCGAGAGCCGGACATGTTAAGATATCTAGGGTTTCCCTAACAGTCCTTGTGGCAGCATGGCCGCTGACCCTCAGCGGTATGGTTAGTCATCTAATCTCAATGAGGATTGCTCAAAGAAAATTCGATCAACAACAGGGATCGAACCGGGGACCGGTAGATGACAACCATGACTAGCGCACTAATCCCCTAGACCACGCCGCCACAGGCTTCGCCCCTGTTCGTCTGCTTTGTTCCGTCAATGGGTGTCTGCGAGCGAACTATCCAAATCAGCCATCATATTGTGCAAAATCAGACGAAACAGATCACTCGTTTCGAAATGTAACTATGTCGTCGTTATTGAGTTTTCGCGAGGCCCTGTTTCACGGGTACCGTACCGGGATGCTGCCCCAGTGCAGCACCGATGTCTTTTCAGACACCAGTATACGTAGCATGGATACGTACCTTGCACTTTGTTTTTAATTGCCGTCGGCATATGAATACTGCCGTTAAGTTTGGGTCTACTTTTGGGCCCAGCAGCAGCGGACCTATTATTCGGACATCATTGCATCTATTCCTACGTTATATACGCGGATTTTCATTACTGAGTCTACTAAAAAAGGGATCGTCCAGATCACCACTGAGCAAACTTTGCTCGTTCCGGTTCGTTACGCAGCTGCGCTGTCCGCTAACAGAGTCGACATGACGTACTTCAATTGGCCTGGTCGCGTGACGTAGGTGGCATCGCTACCATCCCGGCATCCTTACCTTCGATCGCCCTTATCTACATTTGTATCCTTCTGCCGGCATTGATAAGACATCATTCACCGCGTCATTTAGTTTATAACGCGAGCTATATATATATATATATATATATCTCCTCTCACTTTTAACTTCCTTGTGTGTATTTGCGTCTTCATCAATCAATTGATTGATATTATTCAAATTCAACAAGTCGATCCAAAGGTTACTTCGTCTATTCGTGGCTTAGCGTCCACTGTCTGTCTTGTCCTGACTGACAAACGACCTTTACAAGCGTATGTACATATCGGAGCAACACTTCAGGTTCTAACATCATAATTGTTTTACGCCATGATAAACACAACAGAGTGAATTAAAACTACTAACGCTTTGCAATATGTTGTTCTTTTATGTCTAGATTGTGACAGACTCGATCTGTCTTTGATTCCATAGATCAGCCTTTACGTAACATTCACTTACCATCCAAAAACCTAAGCTCATCGAGTTACGCCATAGATGAGGTTGGCTGCAACCGCCTTGCTTTTGTTGTCTACAATAGCGATTCAACTGTTGTTTTCGTCTTCACTGTTCAGTCGAAAACGTTGATGTTGTTTTGGCATTGTCGCTGTGGCTTTATGGAACAAAAAAGGCGTTGTAATGAACTCCATTTGCCTGCACGTGAACGTCCTCGCATTCGAAGCGCGGTATTCAAGCGGGTCTTGAATAACAGCTGCATCGACGCGTGCGTCAGCGGCTTAGCTCGTGTGTACTTCCGCTGGCACACCTTTCAAGTTTCCGACGGCGCACAAAACCGTAGCTGTTCGACTCTCGAATAGAAACATGCGCACCACGACATTCGTCTTCAATACACACTAAATTTGTCCTAAGAGGTTCGGATACCCCACTATAAAAGCTTGCGTTCCGTAGGCGGTAGAACGACGCGGTAGGAGAAATTGTAAGCGCTGCTGGTATCACCTGCGGAATCGAAGGCACAAGAAGATGATAGATTTAATCAGAATATGAATATTGTTTTTTCAATATTAACTAGCTCGTAACTAGTACTGATTTATTTTTAAGTGTCAATAGTAGTTGCTTTGCGATCGTAGTAGTACCCGGGAGTTCGAACGCCTCCAAGCATGATAATGGATGGATAGTGATGAATAACGTGTGCACGTGTTAATGTAAAACCTACATAATGTTGCTCGGAAATAATCTGTGAGTAGCGAAAGTCGTAAACAGACGACTAAGGCAGCGTTTTAAGAAACGGAGTGTTGCCATAGCAATTGAGAGCACTAGATTAGCGTGGGTCCGAAAATTGCTGTGGTTTGATTCGTTCTTTAACTGATCGTTCGTCTTTTGTATCTAATTATATTCGCATCGTCCTGTGGCAATATATATATATATATATATATATATATATATAATTCAATAAAGCATGATATTATTATGTCTGGTTAGTGGTATAGATGAAGTTTGGCTGCCTTCGCTCTGCATAGGACCGATCATAATGTTCGTGTATATGGGCCAAACCCTTTTTTCTTTTCTGGGAACATGTGCCAAACGTGCTCTAAACTTCGAACAAGCCATACGAGTAGAAAACAAGGCTCGTTTATAGCGTCCCTAACTATGCTGGCGCACGCTTTGTGAAATCACAAATTGGTCAGACAGCCCGAAGAAGGAGCGGGTCGACTGAGTGTAGAACGTGTGTGAGTGTGAGCGCCTCCACCGCAGAAACGGAGTATGGTGGCCTAATGCGCGACCCCCTCCAGATGTTCTTTGGGGAAGTTCTCTGTTCTCCTGATGAAAACTAGCAGTCGGCTACGTGCTGGACGTACGGGGCAGTTCTAGGGAGGCAACTTAGCTGTCCTTAACGCTGTCCCGTAGGTCCGCACAGGCACACCTACAAACGAGTGCGTTTAGTATGTTCGATGAAGCATGAGAAAGGTATTCGCACGAGCTCTATATTTAAACATAGCGTAGGCGTCCAATGCACTCGAGTCGTCGAACCCGGCCGCTTCTACTCGAACTAGCCGCTGATCGCTAACACAGACCGCAATTATCGGCCGGCTTATTTGCACTGTGGCGACAACTCCCCGACACACCATCGTTCGCATCCAGGTAAAAGAGCCAGGAAGCCCTTAAGCTATAAAAAGAGCAAACACTATTCGGTTTACTTATGTCAAACATTCGGCTGGTAGTCAGTTGACTTTGGTCTGCAATGGGTCACAGTAGCTAGCAAAGTTCGGAATTGCAAACGTTCTTACAGCCAGAAAAGAGAGAACAGAAAACAATTACGTTAAAGTAATACTACGTACTAAGATGAAGAAAAGTATTATGTATTTTAGTGTGCTATAATACGCGTACATTGTACCTTAAGACGTTTGTTTCCGCTTCCTTTGAACAGTTATTGCGCAAACGGCAGTGCATTCTGGAAAAGCTAAAATACGCTTTAACTCGTAGAATAGGGTACTATCAATAGTTGGCCTAACAGAAGCTTTGTTTATCTCCAAACTAGACGTATATCGTAGATGCGATCATACATAAAATGTAATCTAGTTAGCAGCAGCCAAGGTTACTGGAACAAGATTTTGTTAAAAATAAAAGTTAACTACTGATAGTGCCCTACATATATATATATATATATATATATATTTGATTGCTTCGGAAATGTAAGAAGTCTTGACATCTTCGAAATAGGCACAGCGGCAATGATTCTTTCATCGGAAATTTCTTACTTCCGATTGCTGTTCTTACTGACCCTAGGTTTCAGGAAAGGTTACAAGTAGCTGAATCAATAGAGAGTAGAGTATATGGGACAGCAGTATGAAATTCGTACCACTTTACCACTGCAACTATGAAGGTGAAAGGCAGAGCGTTGTCATGGCGAGAGATGACCTTTGGCGTATCAATATAGGCCGTTTTAATTGCAGCTCCTCACTCAAACAAATTTAGAAGTGTGAAACACCTTGCTCCTGTGACTGCTTGACGATTTTGTAAGTAATTTGGAAATCATCCCTTGGGAGTCCCATGAAACAACGACAATTACCCTCCCGGCCAACAAGACGGTGTTCGCTTTCTTCGGCGCACATTAACCAGGCGCTGTCCTTTCCTTTAGGCGCAGTTTCGACTCGGGTGTATAGCCGAGGTCTCGCGCACAGTCACGAGTTAGCCCTAAAAGTTTTGTGGATTACGCGTGAGCATTGACAAACTCTGGCGCGGAATTTATTTTGTGTGTGTTTTTGATCGACGGTCAGCAAACCCATCCTAAACATCGACTTCTAACTTTTAATCACTCGTGCAGCATATTATGCACCACACCCACAGAGATACCTATGATCTTGGAAATATCATGGCTGGATTCAGTAGTTCAAAACAAAACGGTCGCCAACACTAGTGCAAAGTCTTTGTAAGCTTCGCTCACCTCGGCGTTGACTTACGTTTTTTTCGTACAACAAAAATACTTTACGTTACGAAATACGTGTTTCTTCATTTCTACGACAACTGCATGTTGTGAACGGTATGTGCAGTTATCCATGTCTATGACAAAATATAGACATTTATACATTTGTTTTATATCCTTTACATAATAGAATAGTTCCACATAATACACATAAACTCTTCGCAAATGTTGTGTGGTGTAGCAAACTAGCAGCCTACGAGACAGCACCACAATGTACACTGCAGCTTTCTTAACATATGCTCAATTTACTCGTCTTGTATCTGTTTACCTTGTAGTCTATATTCGAGCCTGAACGTCGCGGGTTCCTCGCGCAATTTGTTCGATTTCCAAGTCTTTTTCCGTTCATTGCATCGCGTGAATTTAGACTTTACTACTACCGTGCACACATATACGCCATTTGGCCTTGAACAGCTGTGTCTAACCATCAGGCAGCGATGAAGTTTTCCAGGACAGCTATGCGCTCAGCCTTGAACCATTTGCTACTCGCTATCTCTGTTCTTCCATAATATTGATTAGATTTGCAACGCAAAGGTTTCCCCACGAGAACCACTGCAATCAACAGCAATGGTACGGCACTATACTAGAAACACGCCGTGTTGCGAAATAATTGGCAGAGCGACCCTTTCTGACTAGTCGTACTCAACGCAACATCCAGCCAGTTCTACAACACGCGTTACAAGTAAAATGACATAATCAGATACTGGCATGTGATCCTACGTAAAGCGCACTTTAAGTCTACTCATTTAATACGCGTATTTTCGTATCTGACATATAATGTCTCCGCAAATAGAGAATAGGCTACAGCAGGTTATATGATGAGATCAAACTATAGTGTAGCGGTGGTTGTTTCTATGTGCATTACATAGTCACTGTGCGTGTCATTGGTAAGCGCCTTCTATAGGGCTACTTCGGTTTTGTCCGTAGAGAATCATTGAAAAAACCGACAAAACGTATTTGTAAACCTAATAATTGTCAAGTGGGTCACCCCAGGGATAACGGCGACAACTGTGCGTCTGCTATACATATATATATATATATATATATATATATACGTGGAAGATACCCACCTCTTTAATCAAAAACGTTAAGCAAGTAACAACAATGGCTCCTTCTAAGTTTTCAAACATAACCTTTGAAAAAGCAACACGCTCACGATTCAATCGAGATTAAGGGGCCGCGCTAGTAAATTGGGGAACATAGATTAAATTAGCCAAATTAATATAATCTAGATATTTTAAAAATAATATATATATATATATATATACCCAGTGTGTCAACTTAACTTTTGGGCGGCTGTTTTTGTGCGCTATTTGGCGGCCGAAAGCGGAAACACTTTGCAATGGGTCTACATGAAGTGCAAACCCTCTTTTGCTTACATACATTTTTGTAGAGTTTATGACATGTGCCATTAAAGCAAGTTGTGTAAAATGTCTCTGTCCTGACCGCAAGAAAAATTTGACTATTTTGGACCACCTCTAATTCGCCCGTTTTAGCATCTGCAGACAACTTGCTGGTTGTAAAAATGCCGTAAAAATTGAAAGGTCGTGTTTTTTACTTGGTTCCAGGTACTTGGCTTGGTGTCACGAGCAAGTTAAAAAATTTGTTTTCATAAAGGTACTTATGGCTACGGAAAGTTCGAGGAAGGCTAAAGGAGGAATGCAGTAAATTATTCACCAATATCTGTAGCACTACAGTAAAGTGTGTGCTCAATGTATTACTTGTTCCTTCCTACCTTAACCTTTTCGGACTGACAGCCAACTTTTAACTTTTCCTCAGCCAACATTTAACGTGCTTTCGCATTGCTTTGTGAGACGGACTCTATCACTACAAATTTACAACGGTGGGGCTCAAACCCGTGCACTTATGTGCTTCCTCCGGTCGCGAGGCGCACGCGAATGCTCCATACCGCCACCGGGCTCAACAACGTTGCGCACTACTCACTCTCTTAGAGTGATTGTCGTGTACAATACGTACGCAATTCCTCTGAGCGCTTTCCTTAATTGGCTCCATATTCACCACATATCCGTTATAGTTGCACGACTGTGTTTATCTTACTCTTATTGAAGTTTATTTTTTTGCAAAAAAAATATCTTTATGGTGTGTGCTGTAGGTGCAGGTAGCTGACGGAAAATGTACTGATAAATGCGCATGGTGATATATTTTACCTCGGCTGGTGGCTTCGTCGCTGGTGGCGCTGATATCGTCCCCGCTGGTCGCTCCTGGGCCGCCAGGCTGCTCCCTTCCATCACAGAATGCATTTCCATCGAATTTAGTTGCCATGGTAGCGCAATCCTCATTATCCAGATAAAAATGATCGTCCCTGAAATGATTGACGCATCTATATGTCATTACATCGTAAACGGTCATTTTTAGCTGCCTGCTAGCATCACACGTCGTATCAAGTACTTGCTAGTAGGTATGACACGAAAATCGAGCTATATGTCAACAGTGGCTACCTTGTCGACTACTAGATGCAGTGGCGTCCCTCAGCAAGCAAATAGAAAATATGAACATTTCGACGCGGCTAGCATGCTTTACGTATCAACAGAAAGACAGAGTAGACCACGCTTTAACTGCCTTTCTGCGAGTTTTCCTTAGTTGCCTATCACGATTTAATAAACTCGCACATTTGCGTCTATTAAAAAAACTTGGCATTTATGAGGCTACACTCTTATTTGGCTTTCTTTTCTTCCACTTGCAGCTGCTCTTTTTCTTTGTGTCGTGCGCTGCCTTATGTTAGACAGCTTACTGTGACATACGATTGCTTTGTGAATTTATCTATGGTTCTTAAAATATTGCGTAAAGATACTCGTTTCTAATTAGTGTTAGAATTGCAATCTGCGCTTGTTGCGACTTTTTCTGGCGGACAATTTCCGCCCTACCCTACGACCTCAGTCATAAACCGAGTTTGCTACTCATACGAGGTTTTCCGGCTATCCTGCTGCAAATGCACCCATGATGCTCCCTGCATAGTTAAAAGACTACAAAATGCGGTCAATTTAAGTCTAGTTGCGGCGACCTCCTGGATAAGCAAAGTCAGAGAACGTGAGAGAGTGGGAGAAATACGCGCGATGCCTTTGCAAAATGTCAACATTGTCATAACGTAAGGGAAACGCTTTTTGCGCACGCAAACAGAGGAGGAAACGGCAGGAATAGCGACTAGAGGTGGTCCTAGTGGTAGTCGTGACGGTAGGAGCAGAGGGAGCACTGGGAAAACAACAACAAGCGACAAGCAGCACCAGCTTGTCTAAGCTAAGATAGCAAGCCGAAATTTGTTGTCAGCGTTGCGACCGTTTCGAGGCCAAGCCACATTTGGCGCATAATCATTCTCCTAGCTCGCTTCCGGCTGTCAGACGGACGTACCCTTGGTGTCGCTTCGCTTGTTCTCCTCGCTTGACCTGCGGCTTGTGCAGGTGGTACGAGCAAATGTAGACTGCTGCTGCTGCTGGTGCTACTTGCGACAGGAAGCCTATTCGGCGTAGAGAGATACAGGTGGCGTAAAAAATAGAAGTACTACGTGCGTCAAGAGGGTTCGCTACACGACAAGGTTGCTATTGTTGGTGTTGCTACCAGCCACCGCAGTCACGGCCCGGCCAGACATGTTTTCCTCCGTTATTTCAAGTGACGTTTCAAGCAACAGCGTGCCATAGCAGCAGCAGCAACCGAAACGGCAATGAACCTTACGACGGCGATGAGAAAGAGAATTATTGTTCAGAGGCATAGGTGGAAAAGTCTGTTGTGAGTCGGCGAGTGCGGATCCGCGAGGCTCGGAACTAGCGGGCATGGGAGGGTGGCATAGCGTCCGTGGGCAGGCATTGGGTTCGATACAACCCAACGTATGGGCCACCGCTGCCGGCCTTGCTGAAGAGGCCAACAACGCGACGCGAGACCAGGCCAGGCCAAGTCGCACACTGCAGCAGCGTTGCAGGGGAGCTAAGGGGCGGTGCGTATGAAGTGAGTAAGGGGCTGTGTCAGTAGATAAGGGGTTGTGCCAGTGAGTAAAGTGTTATGTCAGTGAGTAAGGGGCTGTGTCAGTGAGCAAGGGGTTGTGTCAGTGAGTAAGGGGTTGTGTCAGTGAGAGTAAGGGGTTGTGTCAGTGAGAGTAAGGGGCTGTGTCAGTGAGAGTAAGGGGTTGTGTCAATGAGAGTAAAGGGCTGTGTCAGTGAGCACGGGGTGAATCAGTAAGTAAAAGGGTGAGTCTGTGAGGGTTTCATGTGTGCGTGTGTCGGCAAGTAACTGAGTAGTTTTTACCGTGCCTTATTAATGCCATATATCAAAAGCGACGTCAGCCGCGGTAACGAGCAGGCGCCCGCTCGGTGGCCAAAAACACGTCGTCCCAACCGAAACGAAGGCGACGACAAACATTGCGAACCGCCCGAGCGACCGACGGACCGGCTGGCTGGCTGGCTAGCTGGCCTACCGACAAACCGACCGTCGTGCTCGTTTGTGTCTGGCCAACCACCGTGGAGTTTGCCTCCATCACCAGTTGCCTGCACTATGACGACTTGTGCCATTGCCGCGCTGCTGCCATCGCCACCGCTGCGGCAAGAACAACAACACCAACTGCTACACCATAGCTGCTGCTGCTTTTGGTACTACTACTACTACTATTACTAGTAGTAGTTCGATTGCTCGGACTACCTAGCCTGCTACTGCTATCACGGGACCACCACAAGTGAGAGTCACACTAGTAGTACATACTACTATTGCCTGGTAACAGCTTGAAGGCAGCCGGGCCGACAGAGAGATACGAGAGCAGCGCTAGCGCAAGAGCACGAGGAATGGGAACAGGAATAGGAATCGAGCGGGAAAACGAGCCGGACCAACGTGTAACAGCGGGAGAGAGCAAATCCCTCCGGCTTCTTTCTGCTGCTGCTGCTGCTGCTGCTGCTACTGCGGCTGTTCCTGCTGTTTCCAGTGGGGCGGCCACAGTGAGGCGAACACCAGATAATTCCGGGATCGGGGGCCCGCCAACCCGCCCGTCCACCCGTGCCCCTGACCCACAGTGTTAGGCCAAGCAAATAGAGAAGAAGGACATCCATTCAAAGGAATTCCAATATTACGTCTGTACGGTGCCGAATCTCAAATAGAGAGAGCGAAACAGAAAGAGGGCGTTGTACGCACACAGCGCTCTGATAGCTTGGCCAAACGGCATTCGGCTTTTTCGAGACATTCGTTAAGAGTTGTTCCAGTCTTTCTTTTGTCTGCCAGCACACACTTGTGATCGGGCCATTCGCTATCGTTGGTTGAATTCTCATACTCCACTTGCTTGCATCGTCGTCTTCTTTCGTTCTCTCTTACTACGTATTATATCTCTCTCTCATTTTCTCTCTGTATCTTTGTTGAACCTACCAAAGTCTATTTCGAAACTTTATCGCTTTGACAAAAGATCGAGCATTGGCTGCGTAATCAATGGCATATCGCGCGGGCAGTTGCGAGTTTCCAAATGTAAGCCGGATTAAATGCATTTTGCATGATGTCACCTAGCCGTCATAACCTTAAGTACGTGAGACAAACCTCTTTAAAAAAACAAGTTTGCTGCATGTGCTGTCTAGTAAAACGTTTGAAATAAGCGCTCATGTTAGACTGCAAACTCATCCTGAAACACAACGTATCTCCAAATTAGAAGATAACTCACATGCGGGCGCGGGGCTCCAGGCGGTCAGCCTCTCTCCGCAGCGTAGACTCTGTAACCGAATGCCCAAGCCGCTGGTGCTCCTGAATTGTCTCCATTGGCGCCTCGTAATCGAATATCTCCATTGCGATTGGCTCTGTAACAATAGGAACATCCGTTAATATTTACTGGCCTTCTAATACAACTATTGACACCTTACGTTGCGCCTACTTTAGTGTAAAGATTAACTTCAACGTGTGCTGTGCAATGATTTTTTGTACTTGGTGAACTTTATGAGGAATAGATTGAGTGTTCTATTGAGTCGGCCACAATAAACCGCGGTGATCCCGGTTATAACCAACACGTCTTAGGGACCGAAATAATGTACGGCAAGTCGGCTATAGTGAAAGCTCACTCTGCCACAAGCTTGCTAACATAACTAGAGGTTGTACTGGAAAAACTAGTGAGTGCAGATTATTTTTGATTTGGTCAGTGCTGCAGACATAATCACATAGACACATGTCTGCGCCGAAGTGGTCTAGAGCTCACGTACCGTAGATGGGGCTGGCGCGGTCGCAACCGCCCGGCACTGCGAAATCACACACCATAAAAACAAACAGGGTAGAATCATTGAGAATACTTGGTTAACAGAGCTTTTTGTCTTTTTAGTGGGTCGGCAGACAAAAACCAAACTCTTACAGGAGTACTCTACTTTTACTACACACTACTACTACTACTACCACCACTACTACGCAGAACACACATACACAAGCTTGGGCGTTCGGATGGCTTACATTGATTGGCCTAGTTGTCATGTCACCACCACACGACATATGCGCAAATCTGACGCTTGGGCAAGTGCTAAGTGAACTGTCATGGTATTTTGTTGTTGGTGTTGTTGCAGTTGTTGTTGTTGCTGCTGCTGTAGCTGCGTTGTTGTTGTTGTTGTTGTTGTGGTTGTCGTCCCTCTACACTCCACCTCAGAACTGAGTCTCGCTCTCACAACAGCCGTGTTCAGAGCCAAAGTGCTCGAGCCTGGGTGTTGTCAGGTTAGGCTGTTGTTGTGGCTCGAATAAATTTAGGGGACGGTCAACGTGTGGCGGAGTGTGCGGACTCTGAGGAACGTGCGATTTGCCATGGCCGTAGCGCGCGCCGCGGGGCAGAGTTGCCACTGAAACACAGAGCCGCAGGCAGGACATGTGGAGCACAGCAAATCAGATCAGCCACACGGGGAAGCCGCCGCCGCAGAGGCAGTAGCAGCAACACTAGTAGCCATCCGCTCATTGGCCACGGATACGCCAAGAGAGACACTTATGAACAACACTACATTGGTTACCCCACTCGATGGACTACAACTTCATCTATGATTAGATGCCGTTCGTCTTACTATAACAGTCAATCATCATCACCATCATCATCTTCGTCGTCATGAACATTAGCATCTAGTCTTGAGAGTTGCTCGTGCAACTCATTGGTCTCTATAACGTAGGTCTCATCCGAGCCGGCATCCTGCATTGTTGGCTGTTGTCGACTCACTCGTCTATATTTGCGGCACAATAAACAATGTAACTTGTTTATTGGGGCAAACGATCCATCGGACCACCCAGTCTACCCAGTACGCGTGGAATGCGCAGATTCGCCTTGCCGCCCGTTTTGGCGTTGGACAGGCGGTTCGAGCACCTCATTATGCCCATTAACTCAAGGCAACAGAGTTACAGCTTGTGCAGATTGTCGACAAGCTACATGCAAGTTCATCAAGTGGCGTCATCGCATGGTCTATGGTGATACGACACGTGTAGTGCTTGTTGCCATCTTAACACGCCATATTAAGAACACAAGACGTCATGTCGTTTTACTCCGCAAAGCAAGAGGTAGATACTTGATTACGCGTGTTCATTTCAGGAGGTGTAGTCATCTGACGAACTTCAAGATGGTAAGGCAGGGTTGAACGCACTGCACGTATTAGTTCGTAAGGCGCACCAGCCTGCCCAAAGCGAATCAATGTTACCCCGGAGCTCTGTTTGTGTTTGCCCTCCTAAGGTGCATTTTATATATTATAAAATGATGTATTATTAAAAAAAACTATGATATATTATCAACAATTCGTATGCATTGGTCTGAAGCGTACAAAACGGCTCGCATCTAAACACTGACGTCGACGCATAAAGATGATTTGTGGCAATGCTGACTGAAAAATACATCAGCTTAATATATTCTCAAGTAATACTAAACTTCTTTGACAAACATTGGAATGCCGTACCAGTCACTAAGAAATTACTAGATAATGCTGTCTTTTCGCAGCGTGACAAACGTGACTTGCATCAGAGCTTTGGCGGCGAAGTCATAAATGGGATAGGGTACAGGTGAACTTCCGTTCGCCAGCAAGCAGACGCACGCTTCGGGAAATCTGCCGGACCACTTACTACAGGCATGTCCTCTTGAATCAGCGAGAAGGAAAGGCCTAGATGGGCCATTTGTAGCCACATCGGCCAATCCGCCACCATTTCCGGGAACGCCGCTGTTCGACGATGCACCGTTCTCCCAATTCTTACTCCTTGGGTTGTCGTAGTGATTGCTTTGTGCCGTATTGGACTTCTCACAGAGGATATCTGCAAGGACATCGACAATGTAGCGAGGCCATAAGAGCGGAGAGTTGCTAGGATGAGCCGGCCCAAAAACCAAGACATCACTGGACCGCCGCCGCCTATGGCTGACATCTGCCCCGCGCAACACAATCTGGCATTCTGTAACGTGGAGTACTGTGAACTACTGAAGCAGAATATGGCGCCTCTAGACTAGACTCCGAGATACAGTAGTACATTTGGTTGTATCGACGCTCAAACGCTAGGTCGCTGTGACGTCTGCGTATGATTAAAAATGGTCTGTCGGCGGCGATAAGTCGTTACAGTTGGGTCTCGTTTGTCTATATCATGCTTGTTACGATAGGCGTCTAGGGACCTATTTGATTCTGCTTCTTCTTATTATTAATATTATTATTATTTCTATGACTATTATTCGTCGGTGTAGTACTACATACTATAGGCGGGTAAAAAGCGGAGGTTTGTAACGAAAAGGAAAAAGCGGCGGTTCGCCGTACTCACTCACCGTCGTTGCTAGCTGCCTTCGAGAACGGTGGCGGGCGTCGCCGATGCCGGTTGAGCGTGGCCGTGACCATAAGCGGCTTCGACGCGAGATGAGGGTGCGCCAGCACACTCAGCGTCTGCTGGCTCACTTGCTTTGTGGGAACGACACCGGGCTTCTGCAAGTCGTCATACACCCCAAACGACGACAGATCGTCTATGGAGCCCGCTGCATCGAGTCGGAAGAGAGCGAAGCACAGACGCACGTAAGAAGAGGCGTAGTTAGCGAGTGCTTGTTAGAGGCATGCCCAGCGACGGCGGCGTAGAGAGGCACACATAGAGAGCGAGAGAGAGAAAAAGAGAGATATATGGGGAGAGGGGGAAAAGGAGAGAGCTGTGGCGCCAGTGTGAGTGAGACAACTGTGCAGACCGTCCCGCACCGAAAACACCGTGCAACTCTGCGTCAAGGCTGAGCATACATTACGACGGCATGTCATTTGGCGCTTAGGCGATGACAGATTACCCTGCACATCCCTTCCCCTCTCAACGAAAGCTTCTTGCGGCGGCGGCGGTCATTGCGAGAAAGATGGTCTCACGACCGAGTTATGCTTGGCAGAATACTCACTGTGTTGGACAGCGGACGGAGCAATTCTGCGGTTGGGTGAACCAAGTCCGAGACAAAGTTGCCGGGTGACCTCCTGATTCGCCTTGGCCTCCATGAGTGCAGTTTCGACTGGGCTCATTGTCAAACTCTCCCGCTGCATCACCACTGAAACCACCAGATGTAACGCAGATCATTCGTCGGTCATTTTACCTATATTACATCAACGAGTAGCGGTCACGCTTACTCAAGCACTACGTAACCCAGTAGCAACGCATTCGGTGCAGAAACCGTGGCCAACGAAAGTGCCCCGCTATGGTGGTGACAGCGGTCAAGTGGCACTAATCTATCTTGTTGTGATCGTTAGGGATGCGCTAGTGAAGCCCTGTCTGGCCCTAGCGAATCTCTAACAAGTATCTGAATTAAGCCTGCTACCGCGGCTATCGTATAATGATAATTGAAAAAAAACTTGCGTTTGACTTTTCTCAACTCACCTGACATATCTTGTGGTTTGAAGAACGCCAGAGCTGTTGCTTTGTTCTTACAACAAAACAGCAGTGCTGCCGAAGTCAATACACCGGCGACGATAACAAGAACGATAGCAATAAGCGGCACAACCAAAGCAAGGTCCTCGTAGCTCTGATCATGTACCATCAGCTCAGGAGTCACTGCAATTAACCGAACGAAGCCAGCGGACGCGGCAGCGGCGGCGGTGGCAAGGCAAATTAATGACTTTATCAGACTCACTCATATTTAAGCTGCTTCGTTACTATCATCATTAGCCAGCCGCTTGTTTTTTGTTTTGTTTGTTTCGCAGCTTCCAACGTAATGCCAATTGCCTTCTTTCTCATCTCTGTGTGTAGCGTGTGTTGGTTTCTCATAGGTTGTGCAAATAGTCACAGCGGAGACATGATGCACGTGTTCTGCTACGGCGCATGAGGGGAACCTACCATGCAAATTGGGAACCGTCCTTACGGTGAACTCGGCATCAGTGCTTCCAGCATCATTGGTGGCTGCCACACGCACACTGTACCATGTTTCCGGCCGGAGATCGTGAAGAGTCATGGGCCCTTCGTCAGGACTGAGGTTGCGTGAAACTACGATCCACTGCGAGTGTGTCCCGCCAGAGGAACGAGGTCGGTATTCGATGGTGAGGTGTGAAATTGGACAACCGCCATCGTCCCACGACGACGGACGCAGTGTTAGCGAGGTCGAATTCGACACAATGAAGTGTTCTTTCTTAGGAGGACGCGGCACTGCAAATAGAGATGGCACATGTGTCATGACAACTGTTGCGTGTATGTGCGCGCCTTAATGAACAGCCGTTTATCTCTAATAAAAATTAAGTTAAGTAAAACAGAAGAACTAATGGCAAACGCATAACTGTAGCGCTGATAGGCAGCATCTGTGTCTCTCACAAACTCGTTGAGGAAACACCTACCTCCGCCAAGCGTCTTTGCCGAAACAGTCTCGCTCGCCTCGCTATGCCCGCTAGGGTTGTGTGCGACGAGATAAAGCTGGTATTGCGTTCCGCAATAGAGGCCCATGAGTTCGTGCGACATCCGCTTCGAGGCTCCTTCGCCCGCAGGCACCTTTACTTTAAGCCACGAGCCTGCTTCTCGACTGTAGTAGAGCTCATAGCCTTTTCGATGCGTCGTTGTAATAAGGATCAGCATCAGCCACGAAAGGGACAAAAAAGGGTCACCGTAAGAATGATATAATCAGACACAAGACAGCGAGTTCGACCACAACACGCACGTCATAAATCCTGCTAATGAATAGGCTCACTATTTGGTCGTCTTCCGATCGGCTGGCCTAAAAGCTCGCTCCAAATGGACTGGCTCTCAGTTTGTACAAATTGTCGACCCAGTATGCTATGCTACACCTAGCCAAACGACAGCAGTCTGTCATTTCTAGCGGAGTCTCGTTATACTCACTGGTAATTGGAGATGATGTGTTTTTCCGTAGCCAGGACAGAGTTACGCTGTTGAAGGACGTCCGCACTACTTCAACGTCCTGCGGCTTGGGTGGCACTGCACAAATGCGTCGGGCAAAGGTCGTTCCATGCGTTTCAGCGGGAAAGGCAAGTCAAGTCGTACGGGGATATTCAGTTAAGGCCCGGTTTCAACTGTGAGAGCACTTCACTCAAGCGCCGCCCTATGATTATTATAGCGTGCTAATTGGCGCAGCAGCAGCGGCAGCAGCTCCCACCCGCCCGTCTGACCGCGCCCTTGCACTAGTTTGATTGTTGTGAACGCTAAGCACCGTAGCTGCGGACGATGCCTATTTGCGTTCGGCTAAGATCTAAGTCTGTCTAAAGGCAAGTGGCCTCTTCAGGTAAAACAAGTGCAAAACGCCACAACCAACCTTGTCGGTTATGTTGCCAAAAGAAGCATCTGCATAGGATGCCATCGCAGAAAAAAAACACATTGGTCTACAGTCACGCTCGTCAGTACAAAGGCAATACATTCTAAACACACTAATTGCAGTAGTCGAGCAAAGTACGAGTAGAAGCCGATCAAATACGTACAGACAGTGCTGGGGTCCGAGGCAATTGTGAGGCTATACACGACGTGATCCTTTCCATACGAGTTGGTGACGTGACACGTGTAGTTAGCGGCATCACTCTCCTTCACGCTTTCAATTCGAATTGCGCCAGTTCCAAGAAACTTGATGCGAGGACTTCCGCTGGAAATCAGCCGATCGCTGAAGCAACAAAACAAATTACCATTGTAATCCGCGCTGCCTTGTCGCTTCCAGTGCAGAGCCGCCTGTGCTCGTATATATATATATATATATATATATATATATATAGCTCGTATGGGCACGAATTCGCGAGTCCTTGTAATTTGAAATTTAAAAATTGAACCGAAACTTGCAAGGCTTTCCAGCTTGTTTTTCAGAAGCGCCATTAATCAGCTACACATAGATCAAATTTTTAATACACTAAATATGGCAGAGCGAGTATTTCACAATCGTAAAATTAGTGTCAGGGATATATCTGATGAATTGAAGATATTGTACGAAACAGCTGTAACAGTCTTGACCGATATTTTATGCGCCAGAAGACTGGCAGCGAAGTTCGTTCCAAAAAATGTTGAATTAGGAGACGAGTCATGCGTATATGGTTACGACATCGAGACCAAAGCCCAATCCTCCCAGTGATGCCTCCAAGGAGAAACTCGACAAAGAAACTCATACAGAGCCGATCCGACCCCAAGGTTCCTTTGGCTGTTGTTTTTACTACAAGGGAAGATCTCCTGTACGCTTAACGATTAAGCATACGATTAAACATATGATTACAAATGTAGCAAGCCATACTCTGCCTCCGGAGGAGTTCGGGTTCGAAGAGTATGAAGACCCGTGACACAATCCACGTTAGTTAGTATGAGGTAGAGCGGACGGTGTATCGTTCAGAAGGCCGCCTGTATACAGTCTTTATTGACTGCGTCAAGGCCTTTAAAGCCCACGCGCGATTTTTATAATCGACTGTCTCAAGAAGATTGGTATAGCTGGAGTTTTTCTGCAAGTTATTTGCAGTTTATTCTACGTTGACACGCTGTTGGTCGAGGGAAGAAGCGACGTGATTTAGTTAACGCAGACTGTTGGGAATCCTCATGGGGATCCATTGAGCTATGTGCGTCAAGAGTTTCAACATGCCGTTGTAGTATTGCTGCAAACGACGTTATTTGTCGCTGTGAGAGAGACCTCCAATACTTGGGTTTCCGGGTCCATTAAATGTGCATGTAGCTATTCACGGCGCACGTTGAGGACAGAGTGAATTTGGCACTGGCAGCTCTTTACGGGAGGATCGGCAATGCATGGCGACTGTCTGTCGGTACAGTAATGCGCTTGGTTATGCTGAAGACTCTACCAACGTTGGCGTATGGTTAAGACATAGTGTGGCAACACCTATCTCTAAGAAATTTTAGGTTGCTCCGAGAAGTACTTCACATTATAAATGAAGCGAGTGCATTGCCTTTCAATTAGCGTGAGAAGTCGCTTTGTGTATGTGTTGTCGGACTAAGCGCCGATGGTGAAGATGCTTTGGCTTAGGCTGCGTATGCCTGTGATGGAGCCACTTAACTGTTTTTTTGGGACGGTGCCGATGCAAAGTCGCAGAGGCAGCGACGGAGGTAAGGACGCTCAACATATTTAAGTCTCCTTGGTTGTGGTGCAAAGTGGCATGCGATGACCAGCCGTCTATACCAGGTACATTAGATATGGACTCTAACATTTTGAATGTTCTTGTAAGGATTTTCGCGAGAACTTAAGTTCTCAGTGTCTTTGTCGGTTCTGCTCGCAGCAATGCACTAAACACCACTCGGTTGGCTCCGGCACCACAGCGAGTGTCCGGCACTACTATGCATATTGTCATACACATGAAAAAAACACAAGTTGCGTATCGTAATTAAGCATTTTTACTTAAAGATATAGACGGCTGTGCCAGGGCCGAGTTGGGCAAGTTTACCAGGACTCTGCAGCAGCGTTGCCAAACATTTATTGAAGCGCGCCCTGGGCGTGCAGTGAAGTAGATTGTGCCGAAATGAGTGAAGCATTTAAGCTGTCGTTACATCGAAGTGACCGTGAATGAAATGTGAATCCACCACAATATATCCGAGTCGATACAGCAGCCATGGCAGTAAACAGCGTCGGGTAATTGAACGCCGAAACAGGTGAAAACTGCATTGTCTGGTATTTTTCATTGACTACTTACAGAGAGATCAATCAATCACGGGATTTTATAATTCCAAATGTTTGAACTGATTGCGCGAAGGGCTGCAAACAAATTGGGTGAGATTGGTGCGCAAAAATTAATTTCAATGGTCATAATCATGCCCCGGTAAGCACCTTCACAGTTGCAGTGGCAAAATGCTACGAATTAGACTGCTATCCCACCCAACATATTCTCCTGAAAAGGCCCATTATGGTATTTTCCTTATCCTAAACCTGAACAAACGTTCCTCTGATGAAGCAGTTATCGCCGTTCCGAGTGCTTATGTAGAAGGGCTTTCCTACTTTTCTAAAGGAATGGAAAGGTTGGAACAATCCTAGAGTAATTGTGCAAAACTAAAAAAATTAAAATGAGAAAGTCTAGAATTTTAGTGGTTGTATTAAATTGTCTGGGTACTTATATATATACAAAACTAGCATTGAACCTTTGCGATTCAGGCTCTAAGAGACGTCTCTTGCTACGAATCTCATCCATAATCTGCACTAAAAAAGAGCGCCCTATGTCTAGCATGAGGATATATTTTTGCCGCCATCACCCTTTGCCCCTTAAAGAACGTCAGGCAAACACAAGCCATAGTATAAGAACATGTGTGAACTTGCCAGGAGGTCGGCAATGAGTTTTCCAGTAGAACTTACTTGACTTTCCATGTACGTTGTGGTAGAGGCAGGCCAGCGGTCCGGCAGTCCAGTTCAATGTCCTGTTTTTGCACAACCGACACGCCACGACTGAACGATGCCACTCGAGCCGGGGCTGAAGGTCAGATCAAATGCCGGTTACACTTTGCGAGCGCCTTTGGTCGTGTAGAAGAACAGTAAATCTCCCTTTCACGCTGTTTCTCGATGTGCCGCTCTTGTCAATGTGTCAGTTTCTTGCTTTGTTTTGTACATCGAGAATCGCTATATAGCAAGGTGGCACGTCTGGTACACGCCGGCTTTCGGTTAGTTCCGGTCCGGGCCTGATTTCAGCCCCTTGGACTGTGAAACTATCGAGTGTCTGTTGGCGGTAGCGCACAGAAGGCCGCGCGGGTGGCCTTTATATGCAAATGAACTAGAAAGGAATTGATACACCTGCGCTGCACGGCTGCCATTGAAGTTTGACCGTGACGAGTCCGTACAACAAGCCACCGTCCTCACCCGTCCATCAGGAAGAACTCAGTCGGAGCTTGCACACTGCAACGCTGCAGAGACTGTAGGCCGTTGGTCTTCCTTAAAATAAACGCCTGCCCATCCATAACGCGCTCATGCATAGCGAATCACTGAAGGGTTGGTTCTCTCGTGCTGCTGCTGCTACTGCCGCCTTCTATGCCCCGTCGCTACCATCAATGTTGTGGCCGCTACAGTCTTCACCAAGCGTATAACGTACAGCGAATTTTTCCTTGAGTTTCAACTCAACTGTAACGTTGGCGGGGAATCGAGGAACCTTTCTTACCGTGTGCAGCGCCCGCCCGTACCCCCAACCTCGGGGATCTTGCTAAAATAAGCGTATATTTCTCCTAATCGAAACACACTGGCTGGCGCACAACTACCAGTAGCTTCGCCTTCGGAGCTGAGCTACTATACACAAACCTTTAATGTCTGGCGTTTGAACGGCTCGCCGGCTAGCCGGACCCTCGCCTACGGAGGTGGACGCCGTCACCCAGAACTCGTAGCGCTGGCCGGATCGAAGGTTACGCATTTCGTGGTAGAGCTGTCCCGATGGGACTGACACCCGGCGTGAGCTTTCCTTGTTCTAGATTCCAGATTTAGGTACATACGTTAGTTACGTATGCCTATGCGTATATATCGCGTATGCGTATTCGGCTTTGTTAGAGGCCTAAAACTGTAGGGTCGTGCGTGTCTATTTATCCAATCTACGCGACGCGACCAGCGCAATCTGCATTTGTTCGTCTTGCAATCCATTTGATTTAGACTACTCGGATAACCGACGGTAGCAACAGTGTGCGTCATGACGATCTACTTACGGAGCTGTCCTTCTGCTTGCCGTACACCGTGTACGTTTGCACGAGCCCATTGGGTTTCCTTGGCGGGCGCCAGCTTACGATGATGGCATCGGGCGCCAGAACTAGGGCCTTAATGTCTTCCGGCTCCTCGGGTACTGCAAGCGAGAAGAAGGCAGTCAGTTTCACATGGGAGAATGGGGTTTGTGCGCGGCCAACACGGTTCAATAAATAACTACTATTGTCCCCATGGGCAGCCTTGCCGAGTAGTCACGCAGCAGAATTCACTGCGAGAATCAGATGAACGAGAATAAGAACAGCCCCTTGTGTCCGGTCGGTCTTAAGATATAGATATCTACTTTCTTCTTTCTGTATATATATATATATATATATAGTATTATCATTAGGAGTATTTTAGATGGGAAATAACCTTGTAGCAACTATGGCGAACTATGATATGACTTAATGCAAGCTATATTTCATATTTTCATCACTTGGGTTATTTCCGGTATCGTATCGGCAGACACCAATAGACTTTTTGTGCGTACGCCTAAAATGATCGGCAATTGCGTGTCACATGCACAATTGAACAACATGAAGACCGCAACCGTTGGACTTGAAAGCCGACCCGCACGCGTGGCTCCACGGGGTTAGTAGTTCCTGTCTTAGCAGCGCCTTGGTCTAATTAATAGTGCTATAACGCGCTGCAACATTTCTTCAAAATCGACTCAGATAAACAATAATTAATACGAATATCATCCTAGTAAATGAAATATCAGCCTAAGCACATATACGCAGTACTTTGGACGCTATAACTGTACGGCGAGTAAAAAAAAGCTAAAAAATGTGAACTAATTGAAGATACACGCTACAAAAAGAATCACGATTGAAGTCGTTACGAGCAATTAACAGTTTTTTTTAAAGATTTTTTTCTGAAGCAGCGAGTGACTTCGAGAATCGAAGCAAGATTGTAGACATGTAAAAACGCATGCTGGAAGCGTATATAGCAGCATTTATTTATTCATTTGATCATTAAATGTATGTTTGCTCCTGTTCATATTTACTCATGGACGCATTCTAGCCTAGACAGCCCGGCGCAGCGGAGCGTTGTCGCAGAGCAGGAAAAAAAGAAGCAGGGGGAAGAATGAACGGCGCTCCATAAACCGCCCTCCGTTTGTGTGAAGGCGGTTCGACTAGCGGTCTTTGGGGGTTTGCCTGTGTCTGTTTGTCTGCGTTGTTTGGGGGGGGGGGGGGGGGACTGATGGTAGTGGTGGCGGTGGTAGGCGCCGTAAGCACGGCGGCCGCCCCAGACATCCGTGCCGGTAGGGTGAGTCTGTAAGCCTTTGGAATTGGCACGCGGCTAGCCGCAGCGCAAGCCGACGCAAGTAAGTGGGCGCGGGCTTGCAGGCGGCCGGGCGTTGCGGTATCCTCCTACGAGCCATAGCCGCAGCAGCACGGCACAGACGGAGAGAGCAAGAGAAAAAGCGACGCAACTGAGACAACGGAACGAGACGGAAAGCTTGTGTATATGTGTATGTGTGTGTACATATGTGGGTACATTGAAAGAGATAGAGATAAATAGAGAGAGATAGAGATAAACAGAGAGAGAGAGAGAGAGCGAATAAGGCCGACGAGGAACGAAAACTCCGCGCCGATAGATGGCGTAATGAACAGCTCCGGCTGAAAACCGAGCAGCCCAGCCCAGCCAAGCTTCCGAGCTTGAAAGATAGATGAAGGTAAAGTTTACGCCACTCTTACGGCTGATCGTCGTGGTCGTGGTCGTCGGCGTCGTCGTCCTACTACTACTACTGCAGCTTGCGACTGGCGACGAGGTGCACTGACTCGCGGACGGAGCAGGCGGAACGTGGGAGGGTGGTGGCGGGTGGCGGGTGGCGATGGGGCAAAAGTTGGGGGGGGCGTTGGTTTGGGCTGCCGTCGTACCGCACCAGGCCACTCACTATACTACTACTACGACCACCCCCAACACCACCACCATCACCCCCATTACCACCGCCGCCGCCGCCGCACACTATAGCCGCACCGATTGACGCAGGATGATAGGTGGACCGCCTGGCAAGCGGGCTGGTTGGTTGCTGGAGTGGAGCGTTTGTTACGGTGGCGGCGGCGGCGGGAACGAATGTCTGTACCAACGAACGTACAACCGACCGACCGACGGAAGGACGGACGGACCGACCAAACGAAGCAAGCTACGAGACGCGCCGCCCGCTACGAACGGTGTGCGAAGAAACAGCAAGAGCGCAGAATGAAAGGAGAGGAAAAACAACAGCAGCAGCAGCAGCAACAACAACAGCAACAGAACAAGAAGGGGAAGAAGCTAGACGAAACATGGCAGGACCACGCGTCAAGAGAGAGAGAGAGAGAGAGAGAGAAGTAGAGAGTCTACTGGCCGACCAAAACGAAGGAGAAATGAACAAAAACACAACGAAGGGTGGAGGCGAGCCAGCAAGATAGCGAAACAAGAGAGATAGCGCCTATAGGGTAGGGAGAAAGATAAGGTGAGAAAGAAGAGTAAAAGCGAAGTAAGAGGATCCATCATTAATTATGGTCTGGAGGGTAACCAGCGGTTGGCGGTGAGACCAAAAAATTACGTCTCTCGCTCTGTACCCCTTTGCCGTCTCCCGCCCCCCTTCGGCACCGTCTCCAGCCCACCGTCTGCTCGACTATCGAAACCAAACACACTCCCGTGCTTCGTTCTGGTACACGACCCCGTTTAGAGAACGAGAGGGAGGGAGGTTTAGGGGAACAGACGCAGAAATGAAGGTTAGACAAGGAGGAAAAGCTGAGCAATGACGATGCTGACGACGACGACTACGAAGAAAGCAGCAAACTGACGGCAACCAGCAGGCACCTAAATAAAGCTATACTATGAAATTGACGGATTCAGTAAATATATAGACAGGAAAATAAATAGGTGTTACACGGCACATGTGCCATTACCGCGTGACTATCGAAGTCACGAGCTGCTTTCTAACAACTGACTCATGCGGTTGAGTCACGTTTTTTCGAGACGTGCGTTCGAATAATATGCGTGTCTGTGGTTTGTTAGCGATCGTCACCGCTACGAACGACAACTTATTCTATCCTCCTTCTATCCGGCATCCTCGTGGTCTATAGTATGGCCATAAACATACATATGCTCTATATAACTAGGTGCTGATAGGTAAAGTAAAATTTAGTTCCTGGTTCTTGGTAAGCTATGCATGTTTAGGATTCGTCGTGTGACCACTCTGCCTGCAAAGTAGCTTGAGATCCGGCGGACAAAAAATGCAAATATATTTACTCGAATCTGCGCAAAATATGAAGCAACGGAACAAGCAAAATTAACAAGAGGTGGCGGCATCGCAGTAGTAAATGAATAGTAAATGAATATATAGTAAATGAATGTCAATAGTTGCGTATTTGGGCACAGAGTCGAGATCCTGATCCCGATGACTTGTTCCTTATGTACACTAGGACCTCTGTGTGAGGAATGTAAGTACATTCGGAACAAAACAGCATACGCTCTTAGGAATTGTTCCAGTGGTGGAGCGCCCGCCACTCTAATGCTTCAACCCTTACCAGATTCGTGCGTCCGGCAGAAGACAGGCTCACTCCGCCGCCCAACGCCACCACCGGAGATGGCGGCCACGCGTATCGAGTAGTTAGAGTAGACGTCGAGGCCGTCGACGAGAAGAGATGTCGATACGTCATCTGTTTCGCGTTGACCAACTGAAATCGATGCGTAACGTAGAATAAGTAATGTTTCCACGTAAACGTTTACTGGATTTACCTATATTGCTATACCTTAACAAACAATTAGTTTGTGCATACGTTGCAAAATGTAAACAACGGAACGCGAGACCTAGATGTAAATGATTGAAAATGCATATGGCCTTAATGTGGTATCTTTTTATCTATGTTAGTTTAAGCATATAGTTGCATTGCATAACTTACATAAGTGTATAAAGTTGCTGTGTTTATGCATTTTTTAAGCGCAATATGCTATTTTAGAGCTAGCGATATATATATATATATATATATATATATATATATATATATATATATATATATATATATAAATAAAGAAAATGAATAAAACCAAAAATGCATGTCAATAATTTAGAAATTGCGCTACAAACTCTCGGTATTTAATAGAGTTAGGTATGCTTTAAAATGAAGTAGTAAATCTTTTTTTGTAGATCTTTGAAAGATTTAGGCACAGTCGTGGGTAGAATCGTAAAATCTCACTTTTACAAAAACATGGTTAATTAGTCTATTATTGTTGTTTTATCTATGAAATTGTAATTTAATCTTGCTGCGAATTATGGGGGATTACAAGCGTAGACCATTACTTGTCGTGCAAACTGAGGCGTTTTGTTTGTTTAAATCAATGTTTGGTGAGTAAACAGCGTTGTTGGTTAGATCGAATAGGAAATAATGCGCCGCGGATTAAGTCTGTTAGTCTTGGAAATAAGAACATCACAATTGTACTAGTCGTGAGTAGACAAACGTTAAGACCGTATGGCTGTCTCTTTATTAACGGACCAAAGCATTGGCTTCATTGCACCGAATCCTATATACCAAAGGATACCCAGTGGCACACTGAGTCGAAAAGTGTGATCTAATTTCTATATATCAATTTGATTTTCTTATTGCACACAGCCGGATATATCAATGATCTGAAAATACCATCCTTATACTTAAACGAAGCACTTAACGAAAAACCCATGTCGACAAAACGAAGAATGACACGATACATGTAGTCGCGTAGGAAATGTATATTGTAAACTCTTTATGGCGACTAGGTGATTTTGAAATAAGCAGTAGCAATACGCGGACCGATTTATAGCTCAAGAAACTTGGACCAACTAGTTCATGATGGATGATTAATGCGGTTCAAGCATGAATTAGCATATTGCCGGCCTTGGAAGTGTGAGAGCGTAATATAAACGTTGCTATGAACGAGTATAGTGAGCATATGCTCGTGACTACATAATAATTCGACACAAGTGCTGGCAAACAGCGGCCAGTCGGTTAGTTGACGAAAAAGTGTGCCTTAAATACGAAAAAGTGCGCAATAAAATTGAGCCTGCGTTTCGATAGTGGACACATATCGGACAGCGAAGTCATAGCGAGGTATTCAGTAAATGCACAGGAGGCTTATTATTCGTAAACGAAATTGACGCCTACTGGACTGGAAGAAAAAAATACCTTAGCTAAAATACAAACGGGCATCAGACATGTGGTGAGATGACATACGAGTACCACATCGACATTAAACAGGAGGATAGCCGGAGTCTGGCCAAAGTATGCACTATCATTCGCGCTACTCGATCAGTTGATTGGGCCAACAGGGTGGTACTCAGGGATCCAATCGGCTAGCATAATGTGACGTCTACCCGCAGGATCGCTGCTGATTAGAGAACAAAAAGCAAAAATCAATCTTAAGCTAGTCAAGAAGGGGCTTGACGTTTGTACTGGGATCCTGTATTGCGGACACGACGACAAGGTCACCACAGGCCATGATGGCAATGAGAGAGATATATACTGGATACAAATGTCGCTGGTTATGTAAAAGGATGCGCTGAAAATGTGTATAGGTATTAAAATGAAAATAGGCATGCACAACATGATGTTTAGCCAATTAAAGCCTTGGAATACATAAAACCAGAATGTCTATAAACCGCACAGGTCAAAATACATGCGCTTACAGTAAGATGGCAGAAACTATAATTTCAGCTGAGTTGTTACCTAACAGCCCGAAACAGCAAATCATACTGTAATCAAGTCGAGAACACAGCTTAAATGGATGAACACGAGTTTTTCTGACGTCGGAACCTTATAGAAGATGCCAGTCAGTACACCGTTCAATAGTGGAAGAGATTCTTTGTGACCTAGGAAATCGAAGTTTAACCTAATCATTGAAAATGCTGATAAACTAGAGAGGTATGCAATACCGAGAGAGGGCTACTATTTAAATATATATATATATATATATATATATATATATAGGGTCTAAAAATAACGGCTAAAGCATTCAGCTAACATATATCGCTTCGAGCAGAAATAATACGGTGCGCGATAACTAGAATGGTAAGCCTGTACTTGCTTAACGTCTTCATGCCAGATAATGGTCTGGCAAGGAGTTGGCTAGGACCGAAGAATAGAGTTGTGCTGCCGACGTACGTTCTGTGTTGCAAAGGCAAATCACTAATACCGTGTCAAATGACAGCTCATAACGATGTCAGCTTGCAGCGTTTGCCCGCTTACAGTGACACGTAAACACGCTATCGCCGGGCCACGTATGTGGCGGCCTCTGAATCGTTTCTGTTGCTCATGCTCACGTTGCTGCTGCTGCTGCTGGCAAATAGTGCAGCTCGATGGGAAAACATATATAGCGTGGATGCAACGCCAATTGCAACGAACATTGCAGAACTCTGTCATCTCTGCTCTAGTCGAACTAAAGCTGGGAAAAAAAAACACGAGTCTCGGAGAGAAAAAGGGAGAGACACAAACGCGAAGCGAAACAGAGCAGCTGCGGCGAACAGCAAAAGAAAAGAACAAATGAATGCACTGCGGACAGGCAGACGTGATCCATGTCCATGATGTGGGTCGGCTACCCGCCACAAGTGGGGCGAGCAGCGGCAGGCAGACTTAGCTGAATGGCCGAGTGAGCTATAGAAGGAGAAGGAAAAAGAGAAGAAGGTGGTGTTCTAGGGAGAACACACTAGCGCTGTACGACGGGGGTGGGAGGGGGGTAGCCGTTAGGAGCTAGGGGCAAAGGAAGGAACTAGCAACAAATTGACGCTAATCATACGTAGATGAGACGCGGTGTAGACAAGAGGGGAAAACGAAGAAAGCGAACCGAACGAAGAAACGAACCTAGGTTTATCATGCAGAAAACTGGCGGTTGTATGTGACCGAGGCAGTGAGTGAGTGTATCTGTGTGCAAGGGGTCTATATGTCTCTGGGTATATGTGGGCATGTCTGGGCGTCGTGGCAGCGGCCGTGTGGGGGGGGGGGGGGGCGCCTTTCCGCCCGATGTGACTGTCTGGTGAGTGCTGGTAGAGCGGTGTCACGGTGGGAAATAGCTGCTGATGCGACTGCTAGATGTTGCTATGAGAGAGGAAGAACGACTCTCTGGGGACTGGCAAGAAACCGACGAGAAAAAAGAAGACGACGACGACGGCGAAAAGCGGGATGAGAGAAGGAAAGATGGGGAGAACCCAAGAAGGATAACAGCAGGCGGAGCGAAGAGGTGAGCCAGAGACAGATATAGAGATGGCAGAATCGAGAGAGAGAGAGAGCGCGCAAGAGAGAGACGGGGCGGGCGCAGAAGGAGCTGAAGAACAGGAAATGACAACTTGAATGGGCACAGTCGATCTAGATGGTTGGCTGTAAGAGACCAGTTGGTGGGTCGGTCGGTCGGTCCGCCGGTGTGTGTTCTAGTGCAGACAGCTGCGTTCCGTACTCGTGCTACTTCTCCTGCTGCTACTATTACTATTACTACGACTACTACTACTACTACCACCACCACCACTTCAGCTTAGCCTATTCCGATCAGCCGCAGTGGCCCACGATGGCCGCCGCGGCAATAGTAAAAGCATGCGTACTACCAGTAGGATTATTGTTGGCTATGGAGACGGCATCAGTATGGTGGTTGATCGGGCGGGGCGGGCAACGTGCCTGCCTGCCTTGGCCTGCCACTGTTTGTCCTTTTACCACTCGCACACAGGCTTACTAGGAGGCCATGAAAAGGCCAGCCAGCCAGCAAGCCCGGTTGTGTGTTCGTCGCTGCGGCTGCTCTTGCTGCACCGATGAATAGGAGGACAGCGATATAAGCATCAGCAGTAGCAGCGGCAGCAGCAGCAACGGGCAGCAAAAAGGCTCAAGCACTTATTTACAACGAACACCGACCTCGCTCCATTGGATCGAACAAGACGTCGTTGTCGTCGTCGTCGGACACTGCCTGGTTGCCTGCCTGCCTGCTACACTCCGATCAACTGCATTCGAACCATGCAAAGCTGCGAGATCCGGTCAGAGAAAAGCCGGAATGCGGCTCAGTCGCGTGCGCTCGCTTCCTCTTTATATATATATATATATATATGTGTGTATACATGTATACACCACCATCTAGGAACGCGGGCGGTGGTTCGGCGTCTCACTAGTGACATATCTTACTGGATGGCGCAGCCTATTGATGCGGATGATAGCCCGCTAACGTAACTATGCGGTAGCTTTCATGCAGTTTGCCTACTACATCGTTGGCTACTACGACCTGACTAACGCTACCAGCAGCGCCACTTTAACGACCACCATTAGTAGTAGCATTGCTGTGAAAAGGCCACCGTAAGCAACGTAGTGAGCACGTCGTTTTTACGGCAACAGACAGGCCGACACCTGCCTGAAGTGAAGGCCGAGCGTCGCTGCCTAGTGATACTCCCGAAATCGGTGGGCTCAGCGAGCTAAGCGAGTGTCCGTAGTTTGTGGAAGTGCATGATCGGCCGTGAAGCTGCATGAAGGGACGACGACGACGTACTACTGGCTATTGCAAAGGTTGGCGAAGACGAAATCGTATCGAATCGTCGGCAAAGACGACGTGACGAGATAGACTTGTACGGGGGAGGGGGAGGGGGGGGCGTGGGCGCGGGGTTGATGCAAACTTACTTTTCAGCGTGTCGACGAGTTGATAGATGACCTGATATCCGCGGAGGATCCCGTCCAGCTTGGAGACGTCGATGCCATTCCATGACACCTTTACCGTGCTCGTTGAGAGGACGTGGCAGTAGACGCCTGTCGGCGCGATCTGGGGCACTGTGAGGCGTCAAGCCACACCACGGTAGCAGAAGCAGCGGCAGCAGCATACAGGGAAGACGGAGAAAGGCACACAAGGATCAAGTGACCATCGGCGAACAATAACGGGGCTACTCTAATGAAGAGCGGCTACGATAAATGGATCCGCTCGACCTGAGGCGGCTTCATTCACTGAATAGACGCCGCCTGCTTGGTCTCGTCGCGCGTCGATCTCGCAGAAGTCTGTGTAGCTGGCTGTCAACTGCCAACCTCAGTTCCGTCTGTGTCTGGCACAGCAGAAGAAAAAGAAGAAGAAAAAGAAGAAGACCAAAATACGTACTGTCCTCGGCAGTCGAGACGACAATCTCGTCCGAGCGGGGTCCTGCGCCGATCAAGTTGTACGCCTGAACAAGGATCGAATACTTAGTAAATTTGCGCAGGTTGTGCAGGACACATTCGCCCAGCTGGCCGCCGTTCTTCATAGCTTTGGCGTCGACTGTCTTGTACAGGTGCAGCTCGGTGGAATTGTACAGTTTATAGCCAACGTAGTAGCCTTTGATACGGCCATTTCGTAGCTCCTTGACAGGGGGCTGCAAAGGAAATCTGATGGTGAGTTACGCCTCCAGCATAAAAACATGAGACAAATATTTACTTTGCCGCGTGCATGTTATAAAGCGCGTTTTGGCGATCGTTTGAGTTAGTCGCTCGACCTGTTCTGAGTTCTAGTATATAGTACGATCAGATGTATCCAGCGTAAAGTAGAGTACGTACATTCCACGAAACGCGAAGTGAGGTTGAATCGGCAGCTTGAACATAGACGTTCGTTGGTGGACCAGCTGGGACCTCTTCTTCGGTGCGCATTTTTAAGACATGCGCAGATGCGCGACCAAGTCCAACATAGTTTGCGGCCGCTATTCGAAAGTGGTACATCGTGTCTGGTCGTAGGCCGCGTATTGTCCAACTCGTTTGCTCAGAGGCGGGCACGGTAACGTTCACAGTTCGTTCGCTCTCCCATGCCGCTTCTGTGACAAACATATATGAGTATTCAGGCAGAGCAATAGTAGCGTTAACTTGAGATCCAGAAAAACCGGTCAACAATGTAAACCACAACAAGATCAATGGAAACGCCCGTACAATGGGCTGTTCATAGGAGAGCGCATTGTCGGCATCGAAATGAGGTTACAGTATGCCGTGTATGGCAGATAAGCTACTTGGATCAAGAAGGTGCCATCTAAATTGGGCAAACAATGCCTAACCAAAATCCATTCGTTCTGCCATTTGGCCCAGCCGCCTAATAGGATGTAAAGCACTGCAGTGGCAGTGGTTGTACTGGTGCTCGTTCAGTCACGTACCGTCTGTTTGTGCATCTGCTGCAAGTCTGTTGAAACCCTTTGTTACTAACGGTATTATAATTAGAGCAAACCCATACCTGTCTGGATCGGCGACGTGAAACACTAATAGAGACATACGAGTGTGAGAGGCAGAGAGAGAGAAAGAGAAGAAGAAAGAGGAGCCTGACAGCGGGGCCACCTTCACATACAATGTGTACAGAACGAGCGATAAACAAAATCGTGTGTCACAGGTACACAGGCGGTGTACGGGAGGCATTTGCCAACCTAGCGCCGACGAAACGTGGCCGGCGCCGCTAGGTTAAGATCTCGCAGGCCAACTTCCTACCTGTGCTATTCTTATGCTGAATTAGATAGAAGGTGATGGGACTGTTTCCGTTGTATGGCTCCCGCCACACGACGTTAACGCTGCGGCTGCTAACGCTTGTGATGTTGAATCCGTCGATCGGTTCCGGCGGTTCTATTGTGTCGGCCAGCCGGGATCATCAGGACAGCGTACATCGTACACAGGACATACAGTGTACGGCGGTGGTACGGCACGCAGAGGTTGAGGTTGCAATCCAGGTGGCGTGGCGTGGTCAGGTAGTCATGGTACAGTCGCCGCCGCCGCCGACGCCCCCGCCGCCAGCAGCAACAGCAGCAAACGGCCGACACAATCAGGTTGGGCCGAACGAAGACGTCGTGCCGCCAGCCACCAGTCAGAGAACAAAAACAATTCTCCAATTACTAATGGTAATATGATGACCGTGCACGTCCCCTTCTCTCTTTTCTAGCTCTCCTGTCCACCGGTCCACCCCATTTCTACCCCCGACAACGATGACCACTACTCGCACTTCTACTACGACTACTACTACTACTGCTGCTGCTACGAATACTATTACTACTGCAACTAGCAGACTCGACAACTCCCCTGTCTCGAAGTTGACCGAGAGAAGTGACAACTACCCCTTTGACTCTTTCCGTCCAATAGTGTCCGTTGGCGTCACTTGGGCAAGCTTGCAAGTGCGGCTAACAAACAGCTCCCACCCGTCGCAGTCCCTTCCTCCTCTAAGAATAAACGCCTGTACAAGCGTGCGACTTGCGTGTGACAAAGAAAATAGTCTAGCTACGCAGCTTTATATATATATATATATATATATAGCAGTTAAACTAGAAGTCGCTAAAAAGGCCTAAAAAGTACAGAATAATGAGAGGGCCCCTAAAACTAGGCTTAGTGTTGCCGGAAGCTAACCAATAGGCCATAACGTGGTGGTAGCCGCGTGCCCGTGTCCGTACCTTGCACGTAGAGCCGAACTTGCATCTCATCGTTGCCGAAATTGTTGCTCACAGTGCACGTGTACGTGCCAGAGTCTCCGCGCACGACCTTGTGGATGATCAGAGTTGAGATAAGGCCGAGTGCAGACGCTTTTTCATGTACGCCAAATGTTTTCGAGTCCTTGGAAATAGGCTGGCCGTTTTTCGACCAGCTGACGCGGATAGGGTGGTCTCCGCGTACCGGACAGTTGAGAGCCATCTTGTCGCCCAACTTGACCGTGTTGTTGTGAACAGCGTGCTCGATTCGAGCCGGAACTGCAAGTTAAACCAACCGGACAATAGCAAAGTTTAGTCAGAGTGCCATCAGCGAGCGGCTGACTGGCGCTTGCTAATCTTCTCTCACACCTGCCCTCTAATCTACTTTCTCGGCTCGTCTCTCAGGCTCAAAGGCAGCGCCAATAGGACACACCCTTTGAAATGGGTTGTTCTGCGAGCGGCCGTGCGGTGAGAGGAGGACTTAAAGTTCTTTGAACGAGGGAATAAGAAGCCCAGCCTGTTTGTGGCGACCTGCCCGTCTTGGCACCCTGCGAACCATACTGGAGCTCCCGCAGTAGAATAAACCTCCGCCAAGCAAATAAGAATGGCTATATATATATATATATATATATATACATATATAGTCAGGAACGGGCAAGAGCGAGTGTATCCTAGAGAATAGTGAAATTGAGGGAAAACAAGTCATATACAGGCAAATAGAAATTGGCGATGGGGATCAGATCGAGTTCGGCAAGAATATATGGAAAAGCGGGAAATGGGCAGGGTAGAATGGGTATACGATAATTCAAGAGCAAGTGGGCTATTGGCAGATGTCAGGGCAGGGATGTTGGATCCAAGGATACAAAAAGCTAAATATAGGGAGGGGCAAAGTACCGAACGTCGAGCATGTGGACTAGGGAATGAGTCAATCGAGCACATTGTTAAAAAATGTACAACCCTAAAGGGGAGCAGAGATATAGAGCTGTCCAAGGCCCTTGCTTTAGGACTAAATGTTAGAAAGGACCTGGTCGATATTACACAGAAGAGGTTGTCCCAATGAAAAGTAAATACACAGTAGGTATTGAAGTATACATAGATTATATGGATGCGTAGGTAAAATATATGCTACCGCTCTAAGCCCCTGATATAAAAGGGTGACATATGTATTTATGCATACATACAAAACAAACAATAAAAAAAAATATATATATATATAGGTATCTGCTCATATAACATATTTATGTTTGCATGTGTATGTATATATCTGTGTGCGTTCCCTTGGACAAACCTTGAACATGTAGTCGAACCACGGTACTAAGGCCAGATCCGACACCATTGGCAGCCTGGCAGAGGTACGGACCTCGGTCCTGGTAGCGGACCATTGCGATACGAAGTGTGCCGTTTTCGTAGATTTGGTAATCTGGTCCACTTAAAATTTGCTTGTACTCTGACGACTGACGCTCTGTAACAGTAATGCGTATATTAATGCTATAACCGCTGCGGGCCAGGCATACGATAGGTAGCGTAAGGCTGCCAGCGTAGCGCACAAGAGTATCCGACACAAAACTACTGACGTATTATCTGTGTTTGCGTCTAATACCAGATTGTTACCGTCTCGTACAAAATGACATATTCCTTACGAATCGCGAGTCAATTCGTATTTTTGTGCACTCCTATTATGGCAGCCTGCCTAAGCCTCTGAAATGTGGACAATTCGTCTTCTGGCATACGGTGCTAGCCAAGTGTAAGAGCAATTAGAACGTGGATCCTTGTAGAAGAAAACGGTCAATGCGGTGTAAACACTATATGCTTGACATTTATCAAAATTGTTGGAGATAACCGAGATGGCCTTAATTGCATGCGGAAGATACGAAACACAAGTACATAGACGCAATGACTACACGGCGATTTTAATAGAAGCTTGCCGCAGAGGCGGAAAAGCAATTGACCTTTCGTACGCCAACGAAGACGTAGTTTGCAGCATAAGCAATCAAGAAGAGTACGCATGTTCGGGTCTAAGCCATGTTCTGTTATTTTCGTGTACTCTTGGTAGAAGATGTTTGTACTTGCCGATTCCGCCTCGTTGCCAGATGATTCGTGGCAGAGGATGGCCAGTTGCCATGCAGTCAATGTGAATACTATGGCCCTCCACCGCGGAGGAGTCCTTTGGTTCACGTACCCAATGTGGTGGCACTGTAATAGACCCCATAGATCAAGTACACGCACAACCAACCACAGACACGACAAACGAGCAAATGTCCAGCTGTACATAGCAGTAGAATCAGCGGCTGTAACCGCTCAACCAAGCCTACTGGATCTAAGATTGAGGTAATCTGTGGAGGAAGTCTCATTGATGGCGCTGTGAGCACGTAGGCAGACAGACAGACATACAGACGAACGCCTACTCACCATGAACCATGAGTTGTGCGGTTGAGTTGACAACAGCAGCATCATTGCTCGCCATGCAGGTGTAATTGCCATTATGTGCTGGGTTGAGAGTGTCGATAACCAAAGCGATCGAGAACGCGTCTAGCGAACGCACCTAAAGTAAATATTAAGAGACAAATCTTATTGTTTACACACATATATATATATATATATATATATATATATACATTTTTTGTGCACACAGATATAAATATAGGTACTCAGAATGTAGGTAAATTATCATAGGGTGTAAACGATGGTAGATATGTTTGAAACCAGCGTACAAGATACTTAGTTTTGTTACTTCTAAAGAACGTCTCCCTCCGGCGCTGTTGTCGACATGAGCGTTTTGAAATTGTAGACAAGCGATGCTACGATTTTTTGATCCACTTACATTTATCAAAAAGTTTTAGCATCGTCTGTCTGCGATTTCAAAAAGCTTATGGCGACTATAGCACCGGAAAGAGACCTTCCTCGGAAGCAATAAATTTAAGCATCATGTAGATTGGTGTCCAATTGCATTCGTAGCAGGTCGCGAAACCGTAACATGTTAGACCCTCTAGTGCCAATAGAACAAAGCGAGCAGCGTAATGTCTTAAAAATTATAACAACGGCAATTGGAGCCAAATTAGGTGAAGTTTACGGAACTAATGCACCGTCGTGCACCACCGTGAGCAAATTGATTACTTCATTTAAAACAAGTGGCACCGAGGACGTACTTACTACGTTTTTAAAGGCCAAAGGCAGCTTGTTGTGTTTGTTATTGTGCTACGATTCTATAATGCAGTATATAAGATAAGGCACACAACTGACACGCGTGTCAAATTGGACTGTGCTGTTTCACAACGTCAATGCACGTTTCGTTCTGTTGTGGCCAAACTCCGCGATCTCACATGTTCTTTATACTTGCAACTATGATGCGATATGGTACGCTGTAGACGAGTATTTTGGGTCAAAATGTTGAAAATAGTTTGCTCGAAACATAATGGCCTATGAGGATCGTTAAACTAGGTGTGTTGAACTTCGGGGTACTATACTGAACAATCAAAAGCACGTGGTCGTTGTCCATCTTTTGTATTGCTTTTAATGCCTGCTACGAAATTTTCGATCCAGTTAGTATATATGTATATGTGTACGTCTCCACATCTGCCCAGTTTACCGTAGGTTCAGCAATGAGTATTACACTAGTTCGAGCTACCTGAAGTTTAGTTTATATGTGCGACGCCACACTGCAAATGCTTATCTTACCTGGAGTTGTGAATCAGATTGCAATGGCTGGCCATTTTTCAGCCAGCGAATCGTCAATGGTTGGTCGCCGCGAGCGATGTTACAATAAACTCTGGTTCGCATCCCTTCATACAGGTTCTCATCGAAAGTGAACCGTTCAATCAGTGGCGGAACTGAAACAGAGACAAAGTTCAACAAACGATTCAGTCGTAAGCTCACACCAAAATGGGCGAATTAACGAATAGGTAACTGTTATGCCAGAAGTAGACAAAATCGCACATCCGCGTTTTGTTTTCGACGTTGGCCAAATTTCCTAAAGTTGCCGGATTCATAAAATTGTGTGCAATACACGTATTAAAGTTATGGCTGGATGACCGCTGGCCGCTGTTTTACGTCTAATATTATTATTATTATTATTATTATTATTATTATTATTATTATTATTATTATTATTATTATTATTCAGTTATTACAATTGTGGGGTATGAATGTTTATGCCAGGTTTATCCTGCTCCGGTCGCTTTCTATCAATTCATGGCGCCTATGATGGAAGCTACATTTCCTCCTTATTATTATTATTATTATTATTATTATTATTATTATTATTATTATTATTATTATTATTATTATTATTATTATTATTAAGCGTAGCTTAAACGTCAATAATATGCGCAAAACTAGCAATGCCATCGGATAGCTATCCGCCAACGCCGTAACAACACTAGCAATAATCACAACGAGGACAACTAATTAATACACACTGGTGCTACACACATCGAGAGCTCATGCGGCGGCTGCCGCAACCGGTGCCGCTATCAGCCTCCTGGCGTGTCGTCTGTCGCGGGCGGAACGCCGCCGCCGCCGCTTGGCTCGTAGTCGCGGTGTGACGTGCCGTCGCAATTTCGGTTGTGCCAAGCACCATCATCATTATGATTAGCAATTATGTATTCTCTTTCAGTGTGCGTCAGTCTGTCCGTCTGTCTGTCTGTCTGTCGTGATGTTGTCTACTAAAGTGACGCTGATGCTCGTTGTTCGGCGGCGGCGCCACCACCCATAGCAGCTCTGCTTGGGTAAAAGGCTGCTGACTGAAGCGTCGTCATCGTCGTCGTCGTCGGGGGGTCTCTGCTTGGATGTTGGAAAAGCTCTCAACGCCTGGGCAGGCTTCGGCGGGAATTGTCTCTTTCTCTCCCCACACCCCGGCCCGCCCGCCTATTGACGGCTGCTAAAAGGAGCAGCGGTACGAATACCCCGTCGAGGAGGAAGGGGAGACGACAAAACGAGGTTGAGGTCGGCGGTACCGGAGGAGACGAAGGCTTGCTTCTGGTTGCTTACGAAGGCGGTTTGCCTTGCCTTCGATGGACGAAATGACGAAGCTGCCGCCGCCGCCGACGACGACAGCGGACGAAGCGGCCGTCGTATTAGTAGTAGTAGTAGTAGTAGTAGTAACGGTAGCACAAGCAGCCGGAGAGAAACAACAGCAGCAGCAGCAACATCGCTGCTGCCGCCGTCGCCACCGCACAACAAGGGCCATTTGCGTACCAACGACGTCGTTACGATCGAGCTACCACCACCACCCGAGCGGCTACGAGACGACGGCTAAAGCTGGCTGACAGCAAACTGGCAGTCAGGCAGACAAGCAAGCAAGCAAGCGAGCAGGCTGGCTCGTTGGCAGAGAAAACGAAACAGAGAAGAGAGAAAACGTCGGCGGCGGCAACATACAAGAAAGCCGAATGGGGGGGCAAACGGCAACCTCAGCCGACGGGGGACGGGCGACGGCGGAGGGGGGATATGGAGCGGGCAAGAACTGTATGGAAGGGTGTAGTGGGTACTGGGGCGACGAAGAGACCCAGGCGAACAGGTCCGCCTGAAATTGGAGGAGAAGAGGTGAAATGAAGAACAGCCCGGATGGTGAGAGTTTGAGGGCGCGCGTTCACGCAGGGTGCACGCAGTGCGCCAGACGCTGCTAAAACGCGTTTTGTTTCGCTGTGAAAGCAAACGAACGCTGGCGTTTGAACCCAGCTTGGCCGCTGCCAGGCACACAGGCCGTCTCGGCTCGGTCAGACGGTCGCTGGTTCGTTCGCTGTGTAAGCAGCAGCAGCAGCAGTAGCAGCAGCAGAAGCGTCGACAAGGTTAGCCGCTGGCTGTCGTGACGTCATCATCGCTACCCCCGCCGCTCCAGCCACTACCCCCGAGGCCGCCGCCGTCGCGGTCATGCTCATGGCTCATTGTAGTAGAGGCTGTCTGAAGCCTCAGCCGTCGTTACCCCGTTGCTGCTACTACGGCTGGTGCTGCTCTTACGTTGCTGAAGCTGCGTTCGAGTCTAGCCGAAAGCTGAAAGATGGGCAGGACCCAACCGAGAAGTAAACGGGACCCGGCCCGACCAGGCCAGCGGAGGAAGCCAAGGACGAACAAGAAAGCCGTGGGCCACGGGGCGGCGTTGGAGGTGTATTGCAATATCTTTCCGGCACATTGAACTAGCCACGGCGACCTAGTCGCCGGCCAGCAAGCACAATGGCTTGCTTCCACGCTGCCACTTGCCTGACCAGATTCAGTCGTTGTCGTCGTCGTGGTCGTCGGTTGTTGTCGGTCTCCCGGTTCAGCCATCCTTCCTCTACCCCCTCGACCCCCCCCCCCAGCCCCCCCCAGCCCCCCCCAGCCCCCAGCCTCCGCCGAAGGGGGTTCGGAGCGCTAGCCAATGGTCGTTCATTTTTGTCCCACCCCACATACGCGTCCTGTTTGCGCGGACCGCGGTGGCGGACCAGTCGTTGACGACCAACACAAGCACTAAGCTTCCGAGGGTTGTCGTGTGGCAAAGAAAGCCTTGGCTTCCATAGCAAATAATCCCGAATGTCAAAATCGGGCGTGTGTGTGTGTGGACAGGAGGGAGGGGGGCTGTGGGGTCTAAGCGTAACGCCAACTTCCGGACAAAAAACAGTCCAGAGCCATTACAAGCAGAGAGAGATAAAGGGCTCCTATGCGGCTTCATGCATTATTTGTGTAGCAAGTCAACATCGATTAGCCTTTGTGGATTGCTAAAAGTAAGTCAGACCAAGCAGGCGAGCAAAGGCGAGGCCAGTAGAAGTTTGCTGCGGCCGCCAAATACACTTATATGTCGACTTCCATCCACAGATCGGCCGTTTACACCGGGGTTCACCTCGACCACTGCTAGAAGTTGTCTCGCAAAAACTTTGCGAACACGGCATAGTAAACCCACGCCTGTCTGAACCAAATGAAAGCAGTTTTCGGTTGGTAACATGATCGGCTCTACCATTTGTAACGTCATCTGGCCTTACAACAAATCAAAATTTGTTTTGTTCACACATCTGCGCAGATGCAGTACATATACAACAAATAACAACCGTTTTTTTGTAAGTAGAGCATCTAAATATAGACATTCTACGTGTCAGTCGTTGTCATGAACCATGATAATACTGAGATGACACGTTAAAGTTTTGGTAGAGTCATTAGATTAGCTAATGAATCTTATATGAGCAAAGTCATCTTATTGAAGATAAAATTACGTTTCGTTTACATGATTGTTGCGGAATAAGCGGCAGACTCATCGACCTTCCAGTATTACTGTCCCGGACCCCGACTGCCCGTAGGTTAATATCTACCTGTACTGCGTAGACCAACGCACCGTCGTTGAAACTAGCGCTAAACTACGCGTTACCGAGTTATTTCACTAAATCGGGGGGCTGTTCGCTCACTGAGGTGACTCAAGCTTATTTCACCACGATAAAATTTAGAACAATTGCCACAGCTGGCACGACAGCTTGTTTAAGCAGCAGCAACAGCCCCAGTATCATTCATGGATTTCTTGTCGTATAATTTTTTCAACTAACGTGCTGTTATTGTTGCTTTTAAAAACAACGTGGTGGACGAAGAGGTTTGCAGTAGAGCAAACAAATGATAAAGACAAGCAGACGGAGAGCCGATCACACGGTGCTCCAGACAAAAATAAACGAATCCTGATAATATGGCTTCGAAAAACTAAAGGGATGAATTAGATAAATGTGATTGATTCTGGGAGATAACTCCCCTTCTTTTTTTTCAAACGCGAAGGAAACCTGGCTGAAGAGTACTGTCAAACAAACAAGATACGCTTATAATGTGCATTGCACGGATGTTAGGAAATCATTTTACAGAAGTGAGGTTGAGAATAAATTAGTACCCTGGTAGTCTATGTAACATTTACTAAAAATATTTTAAAAATCATAATATATGTGACAATGTTAGTATGTTGCCTAAGATTGATGGGCCAGACATACTTAAGAAAATGATTTTAGAAGTTGCATTTACTTGAAATTCATCTTCATTAGATGAGTCAGAAGACGCCCTTCAACTTTACAACGCGCCCGGTACTGTTACTCCACGTTGAGCAAATTGAAATGTTAACTGGTCGAAGAGGTCAAGACGATAAGAGCTATATACATATATCTTGAAAGGCTCTTTCTCAGGCTGATTTAGCCACAATAGGGAGACGCCATCTTTTGACCAATGCGCCCCGTAGATTAGTGCATAAATGATACAATGTGTAAAACAATATTTTACGCGAGATTTAGCGACATTCGACAGACGTCACAAACTCTTTTAATTAGCAGCCCCTTAGTCTAAGGTTACTTCAAACGACTCAATAAGTATTAACGACAAAAAAAGTTTTTGTTAAACGAAGTTTAAATCGGGGAGGTTACAGTTGCAGTCTTCTTAAATATTTTTTAAGGTCTTTGGCACTTAATGATCGAAAACCCTTTGTACTAATGTCTACCTTACGCCAGCTTTGCGCATTTATTGTTACGCTATAAAACTTGATGTTTACGAGGTGATAAATATATGCTAATTAATGGCATTCGCCCTCGTAGTATATATAGCATACTCTCTACATCTGTCTCAAGATTAGTAGATCCCAACTATAGGGTTTGCTCCACTAGAGATGACTGCTGATAAATCCAACATACTGACATTATAGTAATTTAGTATATTGAACGGCTATATATTCATTATATATATTGAATATATAGCCGTTCCGTCTTGTTTCTAAACAAGACGGAACATGCTTTTATAGCAAGTTCCGTTTACAAATTTTTTTCTGACGCTTCATGGTGAGTTGAAATTGATTTAATCAGACAACATTTTGACACAAAATAAATGTTGGGTATTTTAATTTTTACGTTAGGGGTATTGAACTACAAACTAATAACATTTAAAACAAATAAGATACGTTAATCACTTAGACTGCTGAGGACAAAGAAAACATTTCCCTGATGCAAAGCTTATTGCATTCCCTTATGCAAACCTTATAAGACCCGTTGCATGGTACTTAGCACGGAAAATTACAGACGTCTCTATTTTCGATAGAAGTCATCTACCTCACTCGTGACGACCGCTAGTCGGTCCTGAGTTAAAGTAGCTGCCTGAAAGTGCATGATTGTTTCCGTTGCGCAAATGTGGTTTGGTTGTTGCGAGTGCTGCTGTGAGTGATTCTTAATGAGAGATGCCTTGCATGCATACGGGCTTTTAAGCGATAACGTTTCGCGGCCAGAACCGAAGTGCTAGCATGTCTCATGAATATGTACATCGTCGATTCTGTCGTCCTGGGGCAAGTTGGGTTGACGCGAGCAGGACACTGGATCAACGTGGGTAAGCCCCATCCCACGTTTTCCCTTTCAAGCGAGCCCTAACCGAAGCAGGAAGCCTGTGGACTTCTCAAGCTGCTCACTGTCGATTGACGCTAATCGTACGAACTTGCTTCTTCGTCTTCCTTTACTCTGCAAGCGTTGGCGTGCGGCGGCCGGCCTTCACCGACCTCCGCGTGCTCCAATTAAGTTGGCCTCGACGAGCGAAGGCCCTTAAGCCCAAACCTCAGGGGCTGCGCGGTGATGGTCGCTTGACTCACCATACACCTCTACGCCCCCCTCAACTATCCCCCCCCCCCGCCCCCTCCGGTACTTTGCTACTACTACTAGTTCGGGGCCGACACTACGGCTATTACTGGGGCTACCACAACGACGGCCGCCACTGCTGCTTACTACCTGCTAACAGCAAGACTGTCAGCTCGGAGGTCCAACGCTCTGAGGACTGAGACTCACTCACTCACTTTGCACTTGAGGAGGACCCGGCGGTAGCATAAAGGCACGGTTCCTGCTCACGCCTCCAATCTGTGTATCGCCTTCCGTATAGCCTTCGCTTCGTCGGAGACATACGGAGGCTTTCTCAAGAGTGCCCGGCAGGCAGGCCGGCCAAGCCTCGCCTCTTGCCTGATCGGCCGGCCTGATTTCCAAAGCCCACCCACGGAAAAGGCAGTAGCAGCAGCAGCAAGTCTTAGTCGACCGTGTCTACTGCTATTGGCCTTCCTAGCGACGCCGTCGACGGTGCAGCCATGCCGGACGAAAAGTAATGCGCGAGCGGGAGACGGCGTACAGAAGAGACGCTCGAGAAAGCGTGCCGACGTGCGGCCGGACCTAGAACCGGCCGGGTAGCTCAAGCCGAGAAGTCTCTCGTCTGCTCATTTGGACTAATTGACACTCGATGAAGCTTTTTGCCCAAACGCCGCTCGCGCATCGGCAAAATGGAAGCATGAAGCTGGTGGCCGAGCCCCCCCTCTGCGGCAAGATGCACGCTGTCGCCTGTATGCGTCACTGTAGATTATGATCTGGTTGATCTCGCTGCGCGGACGTTCATTTTAATAAACCACAGAATGCTCGCGCCAAACCTACGTCAAACCAGCTATCCGTTAGGGAAAAAGGGGCCGACATTAGCTATAGTCTTCTTAACCGTCCGCTTCCCAGTTTCCTACGTGAGATGTGGAATTTTGCTTGCTTGGTCCAAAACAATTAATCTGTTTATACGAAACTCTAAGTTTATGAAATGAGGAAGGTTTGACCAAACTGCTAGACTACGAGGGCAATGTTTAAGAGAACAACCTTGTTTAAAGGGTTATCTGTATATTCTGTGTACAGCGCAGCGTCTACTTGCGTACTCTATTCACCTGAGTTTGTTGTGGTAAAGCGCGCAAACGGTTTAGAAATTCAGAACCATTTTAGACAAGTTTGGGCGATGCGGATTCTCTGGGCAAGCATTTGTGCAGTAAAAACAACGCAGCTAGAAGCACACAACATCTTTTCTTGCCAATTGTAACAGTTGTGATATCTAGTGTAGGGCGGTTTAGAGTTTATAAACGGCGGTCAGTCTAAGGCAACACCTGCTAAAGCAGCCTTCAAACGTTGTCTGGCATTTGCAAAACGCTCTACCGTAGTGGATCATCAACGAGCACACTAAGGTCCCAAGAGGGCAGGTTCCCAAGGCGTGTACCCAAGGCGTTGTTGGGTAAACTTAGCCGCGTGTGCAGTAGGAAACGAAATGATTGAACCACAACAAATTTTCTCAACCTTTCAGGCCAAGCATATGTCGTAAGTGGACCACAATCAGACGACCGAGCGTGAGGCAGCATGGTTACACACTAAACATGACGTGTACGTGGTCGTGTGTCGCAGCTCGTCTGAACACGGGAGGTCGTAACGAAAGACAGAAGAACACAAAACAGCCTGGCTTCATCAGAAGCCGAGCCCTGAGATTAGAGAGCAAAGCAGCACACCGTGTCCATTGCACGGGCATACCTCATTTTTTCTCAAGCCCGCGCCAGGCGGGAGGAGACTAAAGCCAAACTAATATTTTGCTGCGACTAGCATAGGAGGATGCAGCGTGAGCCCTATCATAGCCAAATGGCGTCATTGTCGCCTTTGTTGTTGTTGTTGTTTTTGTTGTTGTTGTTATTGCTGTTGTTGTTATGGTTACTGTTATTGTTGTTGATGTAGATTTTGCTGCTGTCGAGCCTTTGTCAGTCTTGTTGTAGGGGTGAAAAAAGAAGCGAGTGTGCATGCGCGTCGGAGCCATCTAAACGGGGCAATGTGTGAAATGGAGACCTCGCTTTATCTTTGTCCTCTATGCTCTGGCGACGTACGAACGTCTGCGTACAGTGTGGCAATGCAGGCATAGTTGACGCTCAGCAGCAGCCGCAGCAGCAGCAGCAGCCGTAGCAGAGCAGCGTTAGCGGCAGCAGCAGCAGCAGAAGTTGTGGCAAGGCTTACAGTTCTTCCTTTCCGCGCGACATATACTAGCGATGGCAAGCAGATATACATATATTCGCGTTTATGCGAACATGCGCGCCACGAAGCAAACGGCGTCAAGCTAGCGAGCGAGCGAGCGCGCAAACGAAAATGCCCTTATGTGCAACTCTAATGCTAAAGGCCCTAGTCATAGTAGTAGTCGTAGTGGTAGCCTGTCGTCGTCGTCGCCGTAGTAGTAATTGTAGTAGCGTTCCTTTTCTTCTTCTTCTTCTTCTTCTCTTCGGTCTGAAAGCTTCGGAGGGCTAGAAGAGAAGAAAGACAACGAAGAGTGTGCGTTGGAAAGATGATGCATGTCGCGCGCTTCCACCATAGCCGTCAAAGTCGCCCGCCGTTGCACCGGGCGGCCCCGTGGGAGAGATTTGAAAATCAACGGTGACATCTTTCACAACAAGTTGCCGCGCTACAACCAGCAGCCGAACTACACCGAAGTGCACACACAGACACACAGGCCGACAGACAGACATACATGAAGCTCGTACCCCGGAAAGTCGGGAAAAAGAAGGATATCCTCATGACGGGATGTTGCTACTGCTGCTGTTTCTCTACGATATACGGCCGGTCCGGCACGGTTCGACTGCGCTTTACTCGCAACAAAAGACCGGCCCCATGGGACCGACCGGTCCTGTTTCAGAACTGAGACGCAGAATAGAGATGAAGATACAATATCTACTGGAGGTACAACAAAAGTAACTCTCAAATTGTATGACAGATGGACAAAAAGCCTCCAAGGACACTATCATCTGATTGTCATGCCTCGTACGTAGAGTCAAACACAAATATTCATACTACCGTTTGCATTTGAACGTCGAGGGCGCTTTCGGAAAGCGAGCGATATTTGCGAGCAGCAGTTTGGAGTAGCAGAAAAAAAAAGCTTTAAATATCAAACGTGTTAGCAAACGTGGCTGCTTGCTGCAGAGTGAGCCATGAACCAACAACTGGCTAGCGGGTCTTTGTTCTAGGCACTTTTGTGCTCGGAACTTCGTTCAACACTTTGTGTCTAACCCGTAGCAGTTTCAGCGCAGCTTCCGTCGTGCTTCGTTGTTCGGCGTTTGATAGCTTTTGGAGGCTTTTTCACGTGCTGGAGGCTCTCGCAATCACGCCCAGTGCTGTCTTGTGGCGCCCAAAAAAAGGCGCAGTGCGTGGACAAAGCGCAACTAGGTCTGTTCATTGACCCGTCCGTCTATGCCGTGGCGTAAACAGCATTGCTCCACAACAATTACTCTCCGCTGTGAATGAAGTGAAATGGATGTTTATTGCAAACTGCTGACTGTGGGTCGTCGGTCGGTCGGTCGGTCCATTCGATTGTAGCTGCAACGCACTTGAGCAGCCCGCACGCTGCCCGAGAGCGGGCACCGGGTGGATGCGGGCTCGTTTCCGGGAGCACCGGTACAGCACCGACCCGGCTGAAGCAAACAACAACGACGACGACGACGACGACAACGATAACAACAATCAGAAGGCCAGCCGCGCTAGAACGCCTGCCCGTGCAAGCGCCCACTTGGCCGCGCAAGCGACCCAACGACCGACCCTGAAATGAATAGACCGCCACTGGTGTAATTCGCTGTGACGTTGCAGTCGCTTCTTCTTGTGTTGCTTGCACAAACAACAGCTGTTGTCCCCCGGAGAGATGTCGCCCTATTTGGAGCGTCTTTTTGAGTCCTGTCCTGCCATTGTCTTTGCAAGACACCACCGGCCACGACCACCGGTCCACCACCGCCGACTGCGTCGTCAGCGAAGAGTATTAGTAGTAAGTAGTAGTAGTAAGCGACAGACCAGTGAGTGTGAGGCAAAAGTGTTCCCACCATTACCTATCCTCGCACTCGGCTGCACCAAACCAAATGACCGTCAGTGGCGGTCTACGAAACTTAGGAGAAAATGGCTACGGTACGAGCGGTTGTTGATGTTGTTGTTGTTGCTGCTGCTGCTGCTGTGGTTGTTGTTGTTGTTGTTGTCGTTGCTGCTGTGTTTATTGTTGTTGTTGTTGTCGTTATTGTTGTTGTTGTTGTTGTCGTAACAGTGGCAGTTGTCGCGTAATAGTGACGCGGAGACGACTAGACCAAGAAGATGACCATCGTGGTGACAACAACAACGACAACGACAACAACAACAACAACCACGTTGACTGACCGCTGCGAAGTCGGGAGAGCAATGTCGTAGTCGTCTGCTGCGGAGGCAGGTGCTCACCGCTAAAGTGCCTTTTGAGTGTCTCTTCTGCGATGCAAGCGAGGAGCTTTCTTCTACTTAGTTCGTATTCCCACATTTGTTCAACGTGGACCAACGGAGGACTCTACGAGAGGTGGAGGCGAAAGCGGAGGCGAAGGCGGCGGGCGCGGCGGCAAATGTCGTAGACAGAATGCGTAGCGAGCCGGTCTCCAGTCAACAACTTGGTTCCGTTGGTTTCGTCTGTGTGATAGCGGGCGTGTCCACAGCAGTGCACTTCCGCTCACTACTACTACTAAATAACTATACGAGTAATAACAGGAAGTAGAAACTTTTCATCGCATCAAAGGCGACGTTAGCCTTATACATGCACAAACACTTGACCGTCAAACGTCTAAAAATAGTCTTATTCGAAGAGGACACGAGCGAAACATATATATTTATATATATATATATATATATATATATATATATATATATATATATATACATACATATAATTTCGGACAGCTTTGTCCGGATAGCGTATTGTCTTATCAACGTCAACTATTCATTATTGGTATATTACGTATTTCGCCGTGCTTACCTTTCACGACGATGGTGAGGCTCTCCGTCGCGTTATTATCCGAGCCTCTCGTCGAACACGAGTACTGTCCGGCGTCTTCAGTCGTAAGCGAGAAGATAATAAGTGTGCCGTTCGGGAACACCTTCTGCCGATGGTGCAGCGGCAATGGACGGCCGCCTGCAACAAAAGGAGTCCACAACTTCGTAGTTAGACATAGGCCGCCATTTATTCAAGTGACGCTTACACTATTTACTGCTGCTGCTGCTGCGTCCCGGTAATATCGTTCCTCTGTTGATATTCGTATAGTTTCGCTCAATTAAATAGACTGTACAAATAGAGTGTAGATAGCATCTATTTTATTGTTCAATACTCCCTTATCATGCCGGCGATTGTTTCTTTTACTCATCGCAGTAGTAACTTTTACTCATTGAGCTGGTAGGGTAGTAGCAGTAGCAGCATCACGAACCAACACTGGCAGAAGCCGCAGAGGGCAATCAAGTAGCTCGAAACGCATAAGACCCGTTCGGCGGTCTTTTTGTTTTGTTTTTTTGGGTGTAATTCGTTAGCTCTGGTGATCATCCGCTCTCAGGTGTAGTGAACAGATCACTTCATCATCAATATTATTATTATTATGGCCAATGCATGCGGGCAGTGCGTATGCGCGCAAAGCAGAATACAACGTGAGTAAGCAGATCGGCCAAACGAGCGAATAGTAGCGCTTCATCTGGCCGTGTAGCCGCCCGCCCTCACTGCCATACTCGGGAACTGTTAGCCTAAAAAGTATCAGTTTAGTTACGCGACCGGAGATTGATTGTCGCGACGTGAGACGTGTAGTAACGTAGGTGTCTGCGTGTGTTTGTGTGTACGTGTGCGCAGGACACTGCGAAGGCTGGATGGATTGATGCCTGGGTATGTCCGCCCTCGTGAAACTTTTACAGAAGGTCACGTGAGACTGCGTGATGATGACCTGGCTCGTAGGCCGAACACCGACACAGCGCTGTCTTCTGCGCCGCCAGATGAGTGGCTTCTAGTGTGTGATGGACCCCGAGATTCTACCAAGCGTCGGGGTTCTCCGGTTAGCCGGCCGTGCGCCAAGAAAGGATGAGGACTATCTCGCCAAGGACGCTCCAATCGTGGACATGTTTTATCAGTTATCGAGCGTGAAGAAGCGCCAACATGTCCTGGCGCTTTCAGAGATCAGCTAACGCATGAAAACAAAGAACTAAAGTAACTCAAACATTTAGAGGAACGCTTTATTCGTTTGAATACAAATTGTTGTCATTCCTTAGTGGAAATTGTATTATTACAATCAATTCTGATGCATGTACAAAGATGCAGGATAAGATTGAGCAGGGCTCGATACAACAAATTTGATATTACGCTATATTTCAGACAGAGCCGAGCCTAAACAAAGGCGAACAAATTTACTGTTTGGCTACTGAGATAGATGACATAACTATTTGTATGAGGTCTGTTGTCAAGGTGCAGTGTGCTCACTTGACGGGCGTAACAGGCTACCGCATTCAGCTCATTTCCGTATCTTCCTTTCCCAACTGGATGACACAAATACTTTCCTTTATTGAATTATTTTTACGCTAGGCCATAACGACCCTATTATAACCTAGCACCATGCCCTGCTCTGCTGAGACGCTGTATCACTGTTCTTCCAAAATACATTACCTTTTGCCTCAAAATATTTTTAACGCATTATACACCGCTTTCGAAAAACTCATTATAAACCGCAAACCTAATTTTACGATTTAGTTGATGCATAGCAAATAACGCGACAATTTGCAGCTATTTGTAGCAGAATTTTTGTTTGGGCATGCCCAGTTCATATGGTAATTTGTGTTAGTAAGTACAAACCAAACAAAGCAAAACATTACACAAACATGTTGCCGGTAACTTCAGTAGTACTTTTCGTATACATGTACCCTTTTCTCCCTTTACTCCCCTGATATAAAAAAATACATATGTAAATAGGTATACATGTCGAGCGAAAATTGAAGATATCTTTTTATAGTAGGTACAAAACAAACAAAGCAAAATATTACACAAAAAAAGTTTCCGGTAAATTTAGTAGTACCCTTTGCATACATGTACCCCATTTTTTCTTATATATATATATATATATATATATATATCCTAAATTCTTATTCTATGTAAGAGTTATCCTGAGAGACACTGCAAACTGTCTTTAGTTCATCGTAGGGCGTATATATATATATATATATATATACGTATATAGATCCCACGATGAACTAAAGACAGCTTGTAGTGTCTCTCCGGATAACTCATTGAGTTAACATAAGTGGAATGAATTCTTACACGATAAAGTGTATCGCGGCTTATTTGCGGACGCTATCGGCGACTCCGCAAAGGCTCGCCTTAAGGCGGTCGCTGCTAAGGGATGCGGGGGCTGGTTGCATGTGCCTCCAAAAATCCCACTGGGCACCTTTTTGGACAAGGAAACGGTCCACATCGAGGCAGGTCTTCGTCTCGGCTGTGACTTTGTCTTCCGCCACCAAGGTAGACGTCGCCCGTTCGATCGACTCATCCAGAGTCCATCCAGAGTACATTGTTGAAGTGGTTCCAACCCATTTTATACGATATAAAATAATATTCCCAGTGCATACGTTGTCAAGAGACAATGTTCACTTCACTTACATTCTTATAAAAATGTAATTATGTTTAAAAAATACATGTAGACTCCTATACCTTATGCGCACCTGTATTTAGGTGCCTGTATAAATAGCGAGCGAGTAATAAATCCATATATATATATATATATATATATATATATATATAGGCAAATAAAGTACAAGCAATAGGACTTGCGGCGCTTTTATTTCTTGGATTTGCTGCACAAAGTTGTCGCTGTGGCGTTGTGGTAAGTGACGCCGTATAAGATTGGATCAGTATGAGAACAGGTAACTGCACGAGCATGTGATCCATCAACCCAGTAGAAATTGTTCAGACGAAATGTAAAGCATTTTCGAAAAAATCGGACCAGTAACATTCGTCTGCAGATATTCCCACGTGTAGAGAATGTAAAGAAACGTGTTTCGGTTACAACAAACGAATAATCAATCATTAAAGTTTGGTGATTTCTTCAACTATACCAGACGATGTCTCCGACAGTACTATTAATTCGAACTAGCAAATCATAATTAGCCTTGTCAATCAAATGGGGCTTAGCAAAGCGCGGACATTCCAATTGTTTTCCTGTCAGCGCTTCTTTCTTGTCAATCCGTATAACACTTCGAAAGACCAACGACTATCACTGGTCCCCTTGCAAATTATTGTTGTTTTTGCTATACTGCTTAGGGCCCTGTAGCGTAATCTGTTTATTTGGGAAGCGTCTCGGCTTAATGCTGCGGTACTTAATTCAAAGATATTCTGGCGCAAACAACTGAACAATATCACACCAGTGTTCCAGCCAAGACTGCAATTTTTTTTGTTTGATAAATCTGTTTAGCACCTCACGGGTTTTTCTTACGGATACACGGTCTGCACCGACGGCAACTTCCACCGTGTTCATACTAAGGGACGAGCCTTCTAAGCTGCAGCAGCCCTTAATCACACAAATAATTACCTCCTAGGAGACAAGGCCATGTCTATGGCGTATCTGAACCGGCGCTGAAAAGCGGCAATTTTTCGGTAATGACTATGATGTCGTGTCCTTATCAGTCAGTTCCCGAAACTCAAGTCGAGTGGATTTTCTAAGCGGTTTATAGTCGATATTACTCTTCTAGTAAATTGCGCATCTAACTTAATGATGTACGCCATTCCTAAGCATCGTGACTGACTCACAGTTATTTTAAGCGTCCATTTGCGCCGTACCTCATCAAGTAGTTAAAATTTGCACCAATAAGTTAATGCCTGAACGTAGTCCAAAAATAGCCGGCAGAGCGTCGGTTTGTGAAAGCGATTATCCGGTGTTAATTAAATTAAACAACTGGGGCAATCTATACGTTCGTGTGACAATTAATTCCAATATTAGTTCCGTTACGTATACTATTGCAATCTATAGTAACCTTGCGTAGCTCGGCTCTATATTAAAAACAAACTCATTTTCACATGCTGGAGGCGTCATGTGTGCTTTGGTAATATATATATATATATATATATATATATATATATATATATATATATATATATATATATATATATAAATAAAAAATATATATATTTATATAATTGCACCAGGAAAGTGCACGAAATCCGATGCACAGTACGACCAACACACTTTATTACTCCAAAAAAACTGTCGCTTTTTAAATCGATTCTAGTGTCGTGCGCAAAGATAAGTAGGTAACATAAGTAAAGCTAAACTGGATAGAATTCAAGTTTGTCAGTCTACGTTCTATGCACAGTAGCGCCTGCTTTCGAGCCAAATCTCATTTGCATTCCTGACACGAGAGGCTAAATAACGACCAAATATTATGGTTTTTATTTTACATAGTGTAACTTAGTGGAACATACAGTTGTGCTTGAGCGCAAAATATTGCAGCTTTGCTATTTCGTTAAAGCCAATACCAACGTGGTATATCATGTGCGTCTTAAATGAATAATTAGACCGTTAACCAGGTCAAAAAGATTTATGAAGCAAAGGACGTAGGTTGCTAATTTGTAATATAGGACATGGCAGGTCAATGGGCAAGCATCTACCTCTTACTGGTGCCAGCTAACGCGCATCGTGATTTATTCTCGCTGCGAGCTGTGCGGCAGATTTAATTTCCAAACATTGTAAATAAGAAGGCTTTTAGCTGAATTTACACTGAATTTGTTTGGCACGACTGAACGCAAATGTCGGCCAATGCATATTGATTTTAAGTTAAACATTGCACGTGAAGTAGTAGTATACAGATGACTTCGCAGCCAACGCACGTTGCCGTCCGTTTGAGGTTGTCTCACTCGACCCAGTCCCAAAATCGATGGCCACCCATTTTGCGTGAAACAGGCCCAGGCAACGGCCACTGGCCGCGCTGAAGCGACGCGATTCTTGTTGAATCCAGATAGACAACGTAACGCTCTTGATTGTCAATTAAATATGCGCGTGTCTCTGCATAGAAGCTCCACATAACACCACTCTCTAGATGTGAGTGCGGCAATTTGTCATCGGTGAGACTTAAAAATTAAAAAAAGCTAGTGAAAATATAGAAGAAAGTCGTGTCCTACAACAGACATTGTTATAGGCCTTGACTAAACGTCTCGCCAAGAGCGCCGACATGCTTACCAACACAGGGGCACATGAGCCAACGAGGCGAGTTTTGTGCACACGATTTGCATTCGTATTCGCCGCGTTGCCGCATCACAATTCTCTAGTCATACAAGTAATTATACTGTCAAAAAAGGTTTGTCATCTCTCACTCGGTCTCTTTTGCCGGTCTTGATTCTCGCGTACGCCTTGTCCTCATTTGTTAGGCGACTCTCGCGTACAGCTAGGCCAGATATAAAGCCTAACGATGAATAAGACAGTGTAAATTCTGCCTTTGTACAGAAAGAGAGCGACACACGACAGGATAGGGTACCGCCGCCCGTGAAGGCTACGAACAAACGAAAGGCTTTCACGATAAAGGCAATGCTGTTCAGGGTCGCGAGACACGAAACCTTCATGAATACGAAATGGCAAAATATACATGCCAATGCCGAGATGCTCCTCGGCCATTCGTCAGCTCGATGCCACATTGCATAGCTGCTAGGAAAGCAAGTGTTATAAGGTTTTCCATAGTCATGGTTGTACTATGCAAGACAAATTACGTCCACTTATTACGTAGAGAAGAGTTTGGCATGAATTCTGCGTCTACAAGTAGCACAAGCTCCTTTCAAGAACGCAACCGCTCCAACGGGTAATTCCAACGATGAGACGGAGATGCCTACACCAAACTCTGCGGTTGCTCGAAGGAATCCAGTCAAATTGACAAATGGTTGCAATGCGCCTCTAAACGAAGCCCCAGCCAGCGGTGGGCAAGGTGGCCATATCGTTAACCATGAAAGCTAGATGGTAGCTAGCTTCATGCGGCGTCGGTGGGGCGGAGCGACCTGCTTTAGGTTAAAATTATGCATAGCTTTACAAACACGCTTGAACGCATGCCTACCTTGTCTGGTAGAGCAAGGCAGGCGTCCTCTGATATTGATATTATTCCTTCTATACATACAGCTTGAGCAGTTGTCTGCTTCCCATCACGATATCTATATCATACTTAACCGGCTGCAAGACTCACCCATTGAGATGGTCGACTTTTGTTGGAGGTATGGCAGTATGCATATAATGGCTTCTAGATCATGAGCCACATTACTGCTTCAAGGCTGCCTCACACAAGTAAACATGTAGACTGAACAAAAATGAGCAGAGTAAACTTTAAAACTGATAGAAGTTTGCGGTTGTCATTCAGCTGCTTTCCACGAGATCAATGCTACAGTGCCTTCCGGACTGACGGTTTATGCAAATATCATAGGAGGCTGTCTGAAACATCCCTAATGTTTGATAAGTGTATGAGTTTGCCAACAGATGGACCAACATGTCCTAACATGGTATACATTTATTTTAATCCGTGTCAAATGGCTAGTTTTCCGTGACGTAACAAGTGCGTTAGTGCGAGTAAGTTCACTGTGGTTGTGCTTGCCTACCGGTTTTTCTAGTATTGGCGAAGTGATTTATCGAGTCGGAAATCGTAGAGCGTCAAACTTTTGTTGAAACCCAATGTGTGCCAATACGTGCTTTTAGAGAGTGTACTTATTTCTGTTAGGCAAAGTCAGTACAATTTATTTCATTATTTATGTCTGTTTTCTTGCATGCGAATCACAAATATAATTTTTGCTCGCCTTAGAATGAGAGCAAGTTTACCGCAGTCGTCAAGATGTTGTCAACTCACCCTCCTCAAGGGGGGGGGATAGACTTAGAAATATATAAAACGGCGTTGCCTTGCTTACAAGCTCATGCTTACCATGCGCATAAATGAATGCCCCACGACGAACACCACGGCCGAAATTGTGGCAGTGGATCTACACATCTCAACACAATCCGGTTGATCTATTCTAGCCCAATCGGGTTATTATTAAAAATTAAAGGCAGCACGTTTACTTTATGTGTAGTACCACCACCCTTGTCTTACCAGAATAAGTAAGGAGTTCTCAGTTCGGAAAGTATGTGAGCCAGTGGCATTGATGTCAAGAAGAAATCCATACGTACTAAACGAGGTTTTCAGCAAGCATCTAAAGCAGCCTTAGATACAAATACCATTTCAACTCTGACGGCCATACGGGATCTTCGGCATGGAGGAATTATTAAAAACAATGTGTATACAAGCTGATGTCCAGCCTCCTCGTCGGACGAATAATGTGTTTTTTACGAACATGAAAGGGTGCTTGCAAACGAGTAACAGGTATATTTAGTGCTACTAAAAGATGGCTACTTGTACGTGTGTAATGGGCAACATTCTAACAAGCCTTTACTGCTTTGTATATGATGGCGTTGATGTTATAAATGGGCTCGAGCAAAGATAGGGTCCAAACTGACCTAAATCTCTTGTTATACTTCACTTTGCTTAGTTATTCTCGGAAAACTGTTTAGTAGGCACCTGTGTCGCTGAGGCGATCTTCTACACAAATAGCCTACTCCCCACTTAGTACAAGAAGGGTTCAGCTTTAACAGGCTTTGGCAACTGTAATCAACTGCGGTTAGCCCACTAGTTGGAAAATAACACAAATGCTATAAAAATCACGAAAGAACACGTCGGGGAGAGAAAAAAGTCGTCAGTGGCGTCGCCTTCGATCAGTTTTAGCGAAGATTCATTTGTTTAGAAAATATGTGCGCATTGCTGAGGAATACATATTTTATGGAGATGCAACGTCAATCATTAATCCGTCAACATATCTAGCTTCAATTCTGGTAAGAAATGATATCCATCAGTGTAGACTGGAGCTGCCTGACAAACCGGGTACGAGAATATAAGTGTCAAAACAAGAATGGAACAACAAACTCTTAATATAGTAACAATGTACCTGTCGCCAAACAGAGATGTTGATATATTAATTATATTAGCCGCGCTCAATGATATTTCAAACCTCATAATCACCGAAAATGTTAGCGCCAAAAATCAGATGTGGGGAAGCCCGACGATGGATAGCCGAGGATGAACAATAGCTGAAGTAATAGAGAAACTGTCATTAACTGTATTAAATGATGGGACTCCAACATTCATGCGCAGTTACTCCAGTAGTTCTGTGGAATCTTACTTGGATATTGCGTCTGTTAGTGTAAACTGAACCCCTATAAGCAGACTGGATATTGAATCAGTAGCACTTATCTTGGACCGCTGTAGATGCTTTCTATATCTAACGACTAACAAGGAAAATTGGGTAACTACGCAAATAACCGACTGGGAAATGTATAGGAAGATAATATCCTTGAGCGTCGCGACCACAGTTAACTTGGGTACACTGGTAAAAACGGCATATCAAGCAGCAGCCAAACGTATACGAGTCCCCCCACAAATTACCCGACCGAACATGACATTGGCTTGAATTCTGGATGCAATCAGTATTGTGTGATTGTGAAATGCTCCCACCTTAATAAGGTTCTTTAGCGTATGCTTCTTTGAAGATTATTGTCTGTGATAGAAGCTAAATCGTCTCTAGCAGATAGTATTTCACCATACAGACCGCTACGATCGCCCCAAGACAATGTCATAGTAACATAACAGGCATGTCGGAAGAATGGCCATTCTTCCGACATGCCTATTATGTCAAGCTATCTTTATAAGCGCACGCGGTCTACTAAGTGCTCCCCCAGATGTGTCGTGTTGGCAGATCGTGGAGTCCATCAGGGTGGAGTGCTTTCTCCGAATATTTTTGTATTAGCAATATCTAACATAGCGAATTGCGTTCCACGCGGCTTTCACATATCCCAGCTCGGATGACGGGGCCATGTGGATTCCCTTAAATGGTAAAACAGTCAACCCCATTGCTGTTTTTTTGCTTCAGTGCGGCATCGCAGCAATCGTATCTTAATGGGAGAAACTTGGCCTTAAGATTGAACCACGCAAACCAAAATAATAGCTTTCAATATGTCGAGGACAGCATATCGTTGTTAAGATAGGTGAAATACAACTGACGAAGTTAAGGATATACGGTTCCTTGGAGTACATCGGGAAGACAACTGTCGATGGAAAATTCAAATTAATGAGCTGAAGGAACGCGCCCTTAAAGCTATAAACATAATCAGGAGTCTGTGCAGACTCTCCTGGGGAATATCTTCATCACTTGCCATTACAATAGTAAAAGCAAGTGTTAAAATTGTATATAATGATGATTGTATTGTAATTATGTACCATCTTCAAATGCAAAATTATTGCGAAATAAACAATATGTATGTAAATATGTATTAGTTTATATTCACCAAACAAGCAAAAATGTCCTTTCTCATCCGGCGGGAGAGGCACATTCTGTATGGCTGGCAATCACACGGGTTGCGCTAAAGTTTTACCCCTTAGGCCATTCAATTGTTTTAAGTTATCGGCTATTTGTTATTTGGAGTTAAAGTTTAGAAACGCAATCAAGTGTCGGCGTTGCCGATCTTGCTATCATTGGGTAAAACGTTTCAACTCAAGATATTGTTCGGCGAAGGTTCGCCAATTGCGTAGATACGCTACTGCGCATATGTGCGCGTGCGAGGCTACAAGCGTATTGAGCAATTGGACTCGTAGGCTTTTGTGGTGGGAAGGGGAAAACGAGGGCCATTTCTAATTTGCATTGCTGCGCCCGCTAGCTGGAAGCCTAGCAAATTAGGCTGAGCACTTTTCGCATGTTCGTTTTCGACGATTTGGGTGAGTGTGCACAACGCAGTTGCATCAGCCTGGCAGAGAGTAGTTCCTTCCTCTTGGAAGACCAAGTTGCGAGACCGTACCTTGAACGTTATTTCACCAACGTCCTTTCCCGGGGCGGAGGGGGGGGGGTAATTGATTGACTGATTCATTCATTCATTCCATACTATACAATGCGATACATAATAGTAATACGGGTGGAGACCTATTAATTGTACGACGGACAGCGACGACGGCGGCGGGAGCGGGAGCGTCTAAAACAAACAACAACAATCGAAGAATCGGACGATGGTCTGCATGCATTCGCCTGTCTGTCCCGCTTGTTGTTGTTCCTGCTGCTGTTGGCGACATAGGCTTTGGCACTCATCTATTTGTCCTGTTCTTCTTCTATTTCCTCTTCTTTAAGTCTTGCCTATTCCACACGATCTTAATTGCTGATAATTGCTGCAACGCACAATCATTATACGAAACAATATACAACGCCGTTGACGGCAATCGACGAGGTGATGGTGGTGGTGGTGGAAGTAGTGGTAGCGAATTTTCTCGTCGCCAGACAGCGAAAGTAACACTATTGCTCGTCTGCGTAATGCATCTGCGTTGTTAATTATTATTATTGTTGTTGTTGTGGTTGCTGCGCCGGTGACGGCGGGGGCGGCGGGGGCGGCGAGGGCGGCGGCCCCGTACGTTGCGTTCACTCGAGGCCGCCCGCCGCGTAAAATGGCACACTTCGCATTTCACAACGATGACGATGAGTAGATGAGAGAAGATGAATGCCGCTGCCATTGAAATAACATGCAGCAGCAGCAGCAGCAACCGCTGCAGGGCGCGTGCGCCGGCAGGAGTACGTGCGGCGAGGTAGCCTTTGGTGCGGCCGATGGAGAGAAGTATGATGAGGGGCTGAGGGGTGATTAGCATGCAGCAAGTGACTGTCTCATTGCGGCGGAGTCCCTCTCTCTCTCTCTATCGCGGGGGCGCGCGCGCACGCTCGCTCGCTCTCCGTCTCTGCAACCCCTCCGCTTTGCAACCCCCGTTCACTTCGTCCTCGGCTACCCTTCAGAATACCCCAGGTTTACTTCCCGCCTCGTGTGCGCTCTCCTATTTCTCTTTGTCGCCCGTTCGCTTCGTTCCTTTCGCCCTTTTCTTTCCAACGGGTTTTCCGTTAGTGCAACTCCGTTCACTTTTTATGAGTGTTTATTGAAGCAGCAGTTGTTGTTGTTGCTGCTGTGGCAGCGGTGAAGGTTGCATCGCATACAGCAGAACCAGCAACTGTAGGAAAAAGCTCAGAAGAGGCTCAACGGACTGCAAAAGTAAACCGGCCCGGTTCTTCATGTTCGTCGTCGTTTTGTTTGGCCACAACAAACGAGACGATCTAGACAATGCGGAAACGAGGCCGAGAAATTAGCGACATACAAACAAACACTTAGAAATTAACATACATATACACATACAAACATACAGAGAGACAGATATACGTATCTGTATAGGTGTATGCGAGTTGAAGTATGCGAAGCATGAGGTATGGGGCATGACGAGTGCCGAACGTATTTATGCATTCGTATAAGATCGAAGGCTCGAATTACATCGAGTACCTGCTGCAAACACTTTCCAGGCCCGCTCCGGTCGGACGCTACTTGAGGCTTCTCTAGAGGCAGGCAGACTCACCGTAGCCTGTCGTCTGTAGGAGGGAGCGAACTAGGAAGCCGTACGCCAATTGGAACAGGAACAAGACTAGAAGGAGGTTGAGGAAGGAGGAATGAGGTGGCAAGGGGGTGGCAGAAAACTTGGGACGAATGGACAAATCAACGAAAAACGACCGCGAGAGAGATGGAGAGGGGCAAGCACGAAACTAAGTGAAAACGAAGGTCGTGGTGCTTGGCGCAAAGCCCCGGACGGGCAGACAACCTACTAGGCAGACCGATTGCCGGTTGATGGGTAGGCCACAGGCTACGTAGGCCATAGGCTACGTAAGGCTGCCATTATTACAGCGGCTTGACCCTCCTCCCGTAACCCTTAACCCCCCCCCCCCCCGGGCCCACGTGGCGGCGGCACGACAGTAGCGAATGACGGCGCGACAGCAGCGCCAAAATGCCGCGTATGGAAATGACAATGAAAATAGAATGCCGCCGTTATTATCAGCCTTTCTACTCAGTCCTAGTAGTTTGTCTGTCTGTCTGTGTGCCTGGTTGACCGACCGGCTGACTGACTAAGTGTGTATGCGTCTGACGGTTAACCAGTGTCTGGGGTCGGTGGACGGTCGGCCTGCTGTCGTGGGTTAAGTACTCGGAGGGTACGAATAAGTACCCTCCGAGTGTTGTGTTAGTCAACTAATGGTGGTTTCGAAGACTAACTGGCAACCGGAATGAGAAGTTGCAGCTCAGCAGCTACCTACGACCCGCAGCTACCTACCTAGCTGCCTCCCCCCTTCTGCCTCCCCCCACCTGCCGGCGAGCTAGCGAAGGGATCTCTTCATGCGTGGTGTAAAACAACAAGGAGGGTTGGTGTTGCCGCGCGCCGTCGGCTAGACGTGGGGTCGTTTCGTCCACGGGATAAATACGATAAAAAACGTACTACAGAGAAACACCCGTTTCGAGTCCGTTGGCCAGTCAGCTATTTAGTCAATTACTCGTTTACTCGTTAGTTAGCAGCAGCAGCAGCAGCAGTAGTAGTAGTAGTGGTGGTCGTAGTAATAGTAGCGGTGGTGGCAGATATCATGGGAGCATTGTGCGTCGTTCTCCGAGCCATTTAAGAGCTCGGAATTATTCTACACGAGAGCGTTTGAAGCAGTTCGAGTCTCACTTGACTCGCCGCAGTTCAGCGCGCAGTATAGTCATTCTAGCCGCGCTCGTGGTAGTAGTAGTAGTAGTAGTAGTCGTAAATGTATGAGTAGTGGTGGTGGTAATGGTGGTGGTCGAGCGGTGCAGGATGCTCTTGCAACATGGCCGAATCAAACCGAAATTGGGCAGTCGTGACACCACCATCATATGCCTGGATGTGCCCGAATGATCTCGACGCGAAAGAAGCACCATGGCATTTACCCGCCCCACCCGGCGTTCCTGGTGGTCCTGGCGTGGGCCTGCTTGCTATGTATGTGTCAAAATTTGTTGATTTGGCCAGCCCTGGCACACTGCGAACCGGTGATTGTCATTGCCGGCACATTTCATCACACGAAGCACTTACAACTAAGTTCAATATGTTCGTAGCTGCATAACAATAAAACAGTTCTTAGACTGTACGTTTGCTCTATCTGTCGTAATCACCTGCGCGTCCATTAATCGTATGCATATATACGTATAGTCAATACGAACTTTGACAAAAATCAGCAGATCTTAGATTGTTTATACGTGTCTATATTGGTTTGTATCGCGCTATCGGGTCAGTGTAATTATTAGAGTGGTATATATTTCTATTGTATTCAGCGGGTGGCCCATCGCTGTAAAAAAAAACCGAGGGATATCGACCCAGAGCCGTAGGCTGCACTCTTCGTAGACTGGCCTCAAAGACCCTTTTTTCGAGGCCAATGTGAAAAACTACCTGCAGCCACGGTAGATGGGGTACGCCACTGATATTGGAAAAAAATAAGTGTACACACAGCTCGCACGTTTCTCGAAAATAAAAGGAAATGCTGCCTATTAAAATTGATTTTAAAATGCTTTTTACTTTAACAAACAAGAACACCATTTAACAAAGGTTTCCAAGCGTGGCACGGCCCTTTATATTATCACGCGGCCCAATGATGCACCAGGCATACAGCAGGCCCAGTCCCCTGATGTTTAGTAATATTGAAATAACGTCATTAGTCGAGTGTTAGCAAGGGGACGTGCCGGACCCTCTTACGTTTAGCTACTTCTGGACCAATACGTTAAGCAGATGACATTCAGGTGATATTCTACCTCGACGGTGGGACCCTTCTTGACAACGATTCGTCGACGTTACTTAGAGACCTCAACCATTGTGAATGCGAGCGATTCCTATATCATTTTGAGGACAGGAAGAGAGGGACAGTAGGCTAAATTTAGCAGCAAGTTCCCAGAAATAAACTGACGTTTGTACGTCATGCAGCATGCCGTGTGCTCGAAATTTAGCCGCGTACCTTTTGTCCAGACGATCGATTCGATCGGATACCCGATGACGTGGCAGTGTAGAACGATATCGCGTCCGGCGACCGCGGACCGGTTCGCCATGGCCCGGATCGCAAGGCGGCCCTTGACATTAATCCGCTCCGAGAACGACACCGCGCCGGCACTGTTGGATGCCTCGCAGCGCCAATCGCCGCTATCGTCGACCTGTGCGCGGCTGATGTTCAGCCAGCTGACGACCTGCCGACTGTCGCCGGACACCCCGAACGTACTCAACAGGTAGCGGCTTCGGCCGCCCGGTAACACCGGGCTGTCGTCGAGGAACCAGCTGATGGTGGGCGCCGGAGAACCGGTAGCGCTGCACTTCAGCGCCGCCGCCTCACTCGGCAGCAGCGTCAGCGATTTGAACGTCTCTACAATGACCGGCGCAGAGTCTGAAATTCAATCACATCGTCGCCGCTTGTTTGATCAGCAGTCCGCGATTGCGTGCCGGAGAATGCGGCCGCCGGAAGAATCGTTCACCGTATATATATATATATATATATATATATCTTTATATATATGGCCTTTTCCTTTTATTTACTTTCATTCCGTAGATAGCGGGCCCCGAAAAATGGCTGCAAGAGGTCAAAACCACACCGCATTTGTATACTATGCTTTTGGGGGGCTACGTAGAAGAGAATAACTTAAAAACAGTTTTAAATATGTGCCGGCTAAAAATGGTTCGTATGATCACATACTGCCTGAAGAACATATAATCAAAACTCACCCTGGAAACACTCAGGTGGTCGGACAAAATCAAGATGACAACCAACATAAAAAGAGAGCTGCGTTTACCAAAAAATAGTCTTCCTGCAATTGTCTTATGCTTGCCTGTGCAACAAAAGGTTTGTTGACGACTGGAGAAATAGTAATTATGTTTTTGATAGCATTGTTACTAATGTATATGATGCCCTCAGGGGAGACTATGCTGTAAAATTAATAGCCGCGTTTGTATATACTTTGAAAAATGTAACAAAACGCTACCACATACTAGTAAGTACTAATCATAATAGTAAGTGCTAATCATGCTCGACTGCTGTGAGTAACATGTGCTAAAATATTTGTATTCTTTGACCTACGACTTCTATCGTGAATAAAATGGTGATATATAAATATATATATATATATATATATTAAACTAAGTTAAAGTGAACATGCATTCCTCCCACAATAGCGGATTCTGACACTGTTAGTCAAGCAGAGCAGGCCAGCTTGCTCGCGTCAACTTGCTAATAACAATAGGATTTAGTGGACGATTAGCGGACGCCCCGCCCACACAGCGAATACATTTGATTCCAATACAGACGTCTCGTCCGTCTGGTAACAGCTTGAGGAAGGATTCGCTTATAATGAAATTACGTGTTCTCAATAAAGCAACGTTTAGTTCGCCTAGGCGCCATATTGCCTAGCTGTTGCAGCTCGCTCGTCTGTTGCATCCCCACCACTATCACTGGCTGAGGGGAGCTGCGCTAGAAACAAGGAGAACATGCACGGCAAAATGAGTGTCATATCTTAAATAGATGGGACGAGCAGCGTAGCGCTATAGGGGCCAACCAGTCGCCAACCTCAATAAATGGGCGTATGGCTGTTTTCATTGCATGAACGAATAACCGGCGAACACTGGTCACGAACACGAGGTGTGGGGCGCGCCATTCATGCGTGCATATGCTTAGCAGACACCGACGGGAACAGGCAGCGAAATGTGGACGGTGCCCCTAAACCTCTCTCTCTCTCTCGCTCTCTCGCCCGCGCTCCATTGTTAGCACTGTTTGCCCAACAATTAACCTATGCTTAGCGCGTGCAAACGTGATGAATCCTGACGGCGGCGTCTCTGTGGCGGCGGATGTGTATAGCCTTGTGTATACCTAGCTATCGGGCGGGGTCGCTCGAGTACGCTCTCGCAGCTCTGCTAAACACTTTGAGATCACACACTGGGCCCGGGCCCGGGCCTTAGTCTGGTAAGCTATGGTCCCTGCCCACTCGAAGCTATCGTGCGGCGTGTCTAATTGACATTTGTCATCACCACCACCACCGCCGCCGCCATCGTCAAGCGAGCCGACGTAGCTGAATATTGATTCGCTAAAGAAAGTGCGAGAGCCAACATCTGGCGCTGCTATACACGGATATACGGCCGTCCGGCCTGCAGTGGAGCGGACACCAATCGAAATGGCTGTCGTGTGCTGTAGACGGAGCCGTTTACGAAAACTCCAATCGAAGTCGTCCCCCTGCACTAATGATTGGTTCGTCCGAGGCGGTCGAGCAGAACAGAGAAAAAGCATTACCCATAGAAGACTAGCTCTGCAATCCGCCGCAATCCGCCTTTTCACTGTGGCGTAATGCGTCAAGATGGCGCCATGTTGCACATGGTTTAGCATATACAGAATATTTGTGGCCATCATTCCCAAGCGGCTGCATGACCCACAAGAGAGACAAATTCGCCATGTCTGTAAAAATACCAATGATCGGGCCAAAGGCGACACTTTTTCTCAGGGTTTCAGAGGGATTCCCAGAGAGCACAAGAGACTTTACGTCTATGGCCTAAGAAACCGCATTGGACAAGCGCGGACCATGTTGAAAACCCCGCGCTCTTAGTGTGCCAGTTGGTGCCGCAAGAAACGCAGCATTATCACTTTGGCACGGAAATTGAGGGCAATGCATTTGCTATTGCGTGAGAGTGGTCTTTCAGACGTACATTTTTGGTCATAATGAAAAAAAATTACGATTTTTCACGTACAAGCGTTAAGGTCGTAAGGTAATTATCGACTTTTTATGACTTCCCTTAATCTGTGTATTCGTTTTTCGCTACGCAAGCTAGTAAAGTCTCTTCCATTGTGCAGAATTTTCCGCCGAACACGTCGGTATAATCGGGACCTTTGCGGTAACTGCTTCTTCCGTAAACGTAGATTTTGCACAACTATGTAGGAGAAAAAAGGCAGAATAACTACTTTTATAAATATAACTCTCTTTCTCTCCTAAACAAGACGTTTCCGCCCCCTCCTTCCATTGAGAAAAAATAATTTCTTGCCGAGTTCTACCCAACCTCGTAATAAGTACATAACGATATGAATGACTCTGTATATATATAATTATATATATATATATATATATATATATATATATATATATATATATATATATATATATTATATATATATATATATATATATATATATATATATATATTATATATATATATATACAGGTAGTTCAATAAGTTCTTAGAATGAGCTTTTTAGAATTCGAATTTTGGCACGCTCTCACCGCTAATAGGAACTGCAACTTTTCGACTGCTAGCACTCAATATATTATGGTGATTGGCCGTTGCGATTTCGTTTGATAGCTTTTCCCGTGCAACGTATCGGCGTGATTTTTAAAAATGGAGAAAAAAGAGTTTCGAGTGGTTATCAAGCATTTTCATTTCAAAGGTTGGAATGCGACCCAAGTGAAAATTGAGTTAGACGAGACGTACAGTGACTCTGCGCCATGTTTTGCCACTGTTTCCAACTGGATTAATGTGTTAAAAAGAGGTCGCAGGAGCACCGAGGATGAACTACGTCCAGGAGGCCAAAAAACGGCAACTGATAAGGAAAACGTAGAGAAAGTGCGAAAAATTCTTGGCACAGATAAGCGAATGAACATTAAGGAAATAGCGGAGGCATTAGGGATTAGTTTAGGCAGTGTGCATTTTATCCTACCCGAAAACTTGAAGATGAAAGAGCTTAGAGCAAAATGGCTGCCGCATTTGCTCAACCAAGGCCAAAAAGACGCGCCTGTTTTGGCTTTACAGCGAAATTTGGCCAAGATGTCGAACAATCTGTCGGATTTTTGGTGCAGATTCATGACCGTCGATGAAAGCCGGGTTCATCACTACACTCCCGAGACCCAAGAAGCATCTTGCCAATGGTGTGCACCTGATGAAGGACCTCCGAAGAGGGTGCGGACAACGGCATTGACCGGAAAGGTGATGGCTACAGTTTTTTAAGACCAACGTAGAATAATGCTGGTCGACTACCTTGAGAACTGTAAAACGATCACAGGAGAATATTATGCAAGACTGTTGGACTGCCGTTAGCAAGAACTCATCGTGAAACGGCCCGCTTTGCAGAAGAAGGTTGTCCCGTTTCACCAGGGCAATGCTCCTGCACACAAGTCCCGGCAAGCATCGGCAAAACTGGCCCAACTGAGGTTCGAACTTATTGAACAACCCTCCTATTCTCCAGACCTGGCCCCCTCTGATTATTTCCTCTTCGGACATTTGAAGAATAGTCTCGGTGGAAAGCGTTTTTCCAGCAATGAAGAGGTTAAGGCTGCTGTCAATGCCTATTTTCAGTCTAACGACGCGGAATTCTACTCAAGAGGTATGAAAGCTCTGAAATCTCGGTGGGAAAAGTGTATTGAGCTTCTCGGGGAGTATATCGAATGAGAAAAATTTAAAAACATGATTTGGAAAATTCTCGGTTTTCATTCTAAGAACTTATTGAACTACCTGTATATATATGTATATATATATATATATATATATATATATATATATATATATATATATATATTTGCACAGAAACGGACAGACACGGACAAATATATTTAAAACATTATTATTTACATTTCCCTGTAACTATAACATCAAATAATAAATGAAGTATACTACTGTGACTGTTATTCAACACATACCACCAAGCGTAAGTTGGGCAGTGCCTTGGGCGGAGGCTCCCTGACTGTCGGTGATGAGGCACTGGTACATGCCGCCGTCATGTCGCTGAATCGAGTTGATGTGCAGAATTCGCCCGTTTGACAAGAACTCGAAGCGTTCATCGCCGAGTATCGGCTGGCCGTCCTTCAGCCACTGGAGGTTCTCGACGTTGTTCTCGCTAACCGAACAGTTCAGTACCGCGCTTTTGCCTATGTGCACCGTTAGAAGGTGGGGCACGAGCGACACTCGTAGACCAACTGCAAAAGAACGACCCCACTTGTTGCTAGTCATGCTGCCTCAAACATATATATATATATATATATATATATATACGCAGCCTCAATTAGATGAGAAAAGCAATTCTACACCATTCTCTCATCAAGGCGTCTATCCATATGCTATATGTCTATATCCATGCTGGGATGATATTTTCTAACTAAGGTTGACAGCAGTACACACATATATATGTGAATTTTCTGCATTGTGAACAATGCACAAATGCAACAGCTTTCAAGTTCGAGTCTACAACCTTGCTGCACCTACTCGTTTCTGTTGAATATATATATATATATATTGCTAGGTGCTAAGTATATATACCATAACGGACTGTTACAGTTATACATATAAAAGGTAATTACAATTTAACGTTTTCGGTCATTTTTATTAAAAACAGATCGATAGTTCTCCAGTATTCTTGAAAGGTTGCCACCAGTTTTGTCTAATGAGTGCGAGTATGTACGCTTCTCTGTATATTCAAATAAGCGTAGAAAAAAATCATCAAATGTGACTGTCGGTAATATACGAAAAGTTCAATTTTATAGAGCAGTTTTGATGTCATAAATGTGTCCTTTTTATTAGATTGTATACTATACTATAAGCGTATTTAGGCTGTGTCTGACCAATTCGTGTTTTATGGACTAGACAGACCCCTATGGTAGTGATTTATTCAATTGCTCAATTGAATATATTGTTTTTCAATTCTAATTAATTCGCAACAACTGTTGCTAGTAATTGGTATATATATATATATATATATATATATATATATATATATATATATATATATATATATATATATATATATATATATATATACTCATAGGGTAACAAGTTCGTAACAAGTCATTGTACAAAAATACACAGCTCAAGTCTGAACACAGCCGTAACTACACGAATTGATTCGAGCCTTCGACCCAATCCCTTCTTCCCTTTTCGACGCATCACCACACATACAAACACATATCCCCACACGTCTGTGCGTAGATTATAACTACATGCATACACCCCCGTGACACTTGTCACGGTACCGCCAAGCACCTGCTGTTAACCTAGCGTGCAATGACGTTGCAAACAGCGCCACTTTGCGACTACTGTATAGTGCTCTGCAGCAATGGCGAAATAAAACACGAAGCGAGAGGAAACAAGACAGAGAAAAAGAGAGGGGGCAGCACCCGCGAGAGATCAAGGGGAGAAAGATATATATAAAGAGCAAGAGAGAGAGACAGAGAGAGAGAGAGAGAGAACTGGCCCTGCAAACGAACTGCATTTGCTAGAGGCTACACCGACGGGCGGTTAGGTTAGCCAACCGGCAGATAGCGGTGGAAAACCGACCCACCGACGGCCCACCGCAGACCCGCCATGTGCAGCCGCCTATGGACGCCTAGCAGACGAATGGGGTACGTGGTGGTAATTTTCAGTGATTGATGCATGACTGTCGAGGCCAACGACAGTGGATTGCAACTCCGTGGCGTTGCAACAGCAGTGGCGGCGACAGGGGCGGCAGCATCATCATCATCATCATGGGAAACGACATTATGATGGCACTGGCCGTGTTGGTGGCGGCGAACGGACAGCAGAATAGCGCAACGGCGGTGGTGGCGGCAATCACCGCCGTAGAAGAATTCTGCACGCGTTCGTCGGCGTGGTATTCCTAGACGCAGGCAGACAAGACTAATGTCTGCTTTACAGACAACGAGAAGGAGGCGCAGAGGGACAGAGAGAGAGAGAGGAATACGACGAAAGAACTGGAGAAATTGTGATTCTCTCTTTCCGTTTATATGTGGGTGGGTGTGTGGGTGATGTGCACGCGAGTGAATGCGTGAGTGAAAAATCAAGGAAGAGGGAGAGAGAGAGAGCGCGAGAGACGAACAGGCAGAGCGAGAAAACTGTAGGGAGAGGAATCTCGAATTTGGCCCGTACACGATCACTGCTAACGTTCTCACGCCAAAAGTCGCCGGTTTGTGAACGGTTGCCGCCGGCGTACCCGTCGTCGTCGTTGTCCGCTTTCGAGGCCTCCGTTTCCTTCACCCCGCACAACAATATATTATTTACCAGAGAGCTAGGAAAATACTGTGCGCGTGTGTGTGTGCGTGTGTTTGTGTGTGCGAGAGAGAGATGCTGGCATGTGCTCTTTGCCGTTTTCCCGCAGTTTGGGAGGGGAACACCGTCCCGGGAGGCTGTTCGCTGCCCTTATGCTGCCTCTTGAAGTCCCTCAGCCAGGCCCCCAGTTTCCTTCCTTCCAAATGCCGAAACGTCGTTCCTCGTCTCATCTAACGGCGTGGTTACTGTCCGTATTGTCCAGCATTTCCTCCCGTACGTATATCTCCTTCTCGCTCTAGTTGTCTTTCTTTCTATATAAACCTCAATCTCTAACACCTATCTATCCCTTTCTCTCTCTCTCTCCCGTTCAAGACCAACTCAGCCACCCTCAAGAGTGGCGGCAGCGACATTACGGCAGCCTCAGTAGCAGCTGCAACAGCACCATCACCATCATCATCATCACGATGGTCATCGGCTCCATCGTGTCTCCCGTCCGATGTCCAACCCAACTCCTCGTCCCTCCGGCGGCTGGTAGCGCTGGCCCCGGTCGCTTCGCTATATCCATTTGTAGTCGTGGTGGTAGCAGTAGCAGTCGTAGTAGTCGTAGTAGTAGTAGTAGTCATGTATCATCTGGTTCCACTTCGGTCTCGCCGATACCCGGCGAACAAGCAAACCGTTTGCCCGCTCATCCATTTCGACGTGCGAGCCTAAGTGCGTGCGCGCCAGTATGCGCCTATATTCGTATATTGGTGGCTTAAAGAAAACGGCCGGTGAACACTGGAGGCATGTTGTCCTGTATGTGCATGTGCGGCTGTGAGCGCTATCTGTAACGTGCATCGGCCCCTATCACCACAAACGGTAGCTAGCGTGTAACTTCGGAACGCAGTAGAATAAATGTCAGAACAACAGTTATCGTACCACAGATTCTCCTAACGGTGTATCAATCTCTCTCTCTAAATATATATATATATATATATATATATATATATATATATATATATTAATGAAATGCAATTTATGTGTTTATTACGCTCTGTAAGGGGTAAAATGTTTGCCACACAAACGTCTACTCCAGCCTACCCCTAGTGGGCCCTCTCTTTATTGTCTATGTGTATGTAAGTATGCATAGAACTATATACTAATGTACATATTATATATTGTGTACATAAAGTCAATCGGTCAAACTTTTTGCCAGATAGTGAGTTTTCTTCTATTCAGCGGATCCTAACACAGGCGAGCATATGTTGTCAACATGCTCGCAGCATTTTCGAAATACTGTTATTGTAGACTGCTCTTTTGCGAATCAGCTACTGTTGAATGTATTTCAGTATTGAATATGAGAGACCACAGTGATTTTTGTGAATTTAAACAAATAAAACGGTAACGAAACCCTCCCACGTTGGATACGAACAAATTGCTTCTCGTACGTTGTTGTCTTATTGGTTAGTGGCCGAGATCGCACACATATCGGTTGGCCATAATTACGGCAACGCCGTTAATCCGGTAGAGAGGAAGAGTCAAACGCTCCATTCTCATCTTTGGCAAGCAAATATTACGATCGCACATGGTAGAAATCATGGAAACGATGGCATGTCATAGAAGCTTTTTGAATTTATGACTATCGGCAGAAGCTAGTGCACATAGAGACATCAGCTACTATTCAGAAACTCCAACGAGGTCGTTTTATTGCGGATATTGCAAAGATGTTTAAACTTATTCGGAGCGTTATGAAACGAACTGATTGTTATTAGACTGGTAGGCCACACTCTGCAAGAACTTTATTAGTTGGTGAACAAGTACGTTCACGAATCGGAACCCTTGTCGGTCCCAAAGCCAGCTCGCTAGAAAGATTCACGCACAAGCCGTAAAAGCACGGTAAACAAATCTAATAGATGGTTTCATATCGTTTTGTGCAAATATAAGACTCCAATAAGGCAAACAGCTTGAGTTTGTGCAAAAATTTGCTACCGCGATTTCAGCATGGTCGTTTTTTGGACGTATTGCGGATAAGTGCAAGTTTAGTGTGCAGCCAAACTTCACCCAAATCGACAGAAGATTTTATAAACCGTTTTACTCCCCTGGATACAAGCCCACTTTAAAGACCGACCGTAGCTGTTCCAGCATAAATGGGCACTCTCTCACTTGGGCAGAAGTGCAGGAGTGGTGCAAGGGGTACTTTCCAGGTGCTTTGAATCGGTCGGAGTGGCCGCTGCCAAACTCGGACCTCAACCGTCTGACCGACAGGTGTGGGGGTTTTGAAAACTGGTTATGGGACAACTTGATCCAAAATTTAATCCGATAGAGAATTCAATAGTGTTTTGGGAAGACTGCGAGCGTGTGTGAAAAACAAGAGTGGATTATTTGAGCGATATATCCATATATTTGTTTGCCAATATCCAAGCCATGTACCTAATTAACTAAACGTGTATTATATTAGTTTCTATTGTTGTTATTTTATAGTGAGCTTTTAAATTGCTGCTGTAAGTATGGCCCGTCTTAAAATGAACACATCACATCCGTCGTTTCATTCATGAAAACAACAACATACCTTGATTACCTTCGATAGAAGATGAATCGTCTACAATAACGTAACTTGCACAAGGTTTTAGTCGAAACGAGATGCCGAGCCCAACACCATTGCGAAAACGGGTTTTCACTCTAAGAAACTCATGCTATGTGTCTAACGGTATCAGAAAGGCGTGGTTGACTATGATCCTTTGCAGAACAAAGAAACGTTGTTTTTTTCACGAACAGTGAAAAGCTCTCCCAGCAACTCGATAGTTCGAGATAAGCCGTCGTCAAAAATCCCGACTGTGCCATTGTTGATGCGTCGTATTCTATCCTGACAACGTTTTCCCGCATACATTTGTGGCGAAATGCAGAATATTTGTATCGCATTTGCCTTAAAAGTTTTAGCTCTGCTTCTTCAGATCAACCACTGTTTTGCTCATTTCAGAATTCGTTGAATCGAGAAAACTTCGGGAGTTACAAGGGTATAAGATGCCACACTGACAGTTTTTTAGCATAAAAAGTAAACGCTGAGAGTAACAGAAGAGGCAGTGTCTATATCAATGACTGAAGTTAGACCTGGTATGTGAAATTAATCTGTGAATTTGCATCAAGTACCAAACAGAGTTTTCTGAGTCATATATATATATATATATATATATATATATATATATATAAGGGAAGGATTTTGCCGCCGTGACAAATGCATGAGAGATACTTTAACTACTTTATGAGAAGGCGCATCTGATCACGCGGCCAGTTTTCCGCATTTGCGCCTTTTCCCTCGTAAACAGTGTTTGTGAATCGACATGTGTTTGAGTTCGTACGTGGCTGCGTACTCTACTTGGCGACCTATATCGAGGATCTCTCGCTCTCTGCTGCTGGCTGGGCCGGCAGTCAGGGCCCGGTGACCCTCAGGAGGGACTCGAGGACGCGGCGGGGGAAGGTGCAAGGCTGACAACGAAGCGATCGGTTCGATGTCGACTAGAGTCGGCACTGGCGACGGGCGCCAGTCGTGAGTCAACGATAGTAGCTCAGTTGAGCTCACAAGTTCATCGAAAATCCAACTTTTGACGACTCCCATAGGAATCGTTTGGTTTAGTTCGAACTCGTTGTGAGAGCTACTTCCATTGCTCGAAGTAACATAGATGTTGACTCACTCATGTGTCCATTTACTAAAGCCCGCCCTGAATATATATACACATATGTGTCGATTTAGACATGTGTCTGTTTACTCTAGCCCGCCCTTAAATATATATATATATATATATATATATATATACACTATATGTGCACCTACATATTCATACATGTATATGTATATACATACAATCATATATGTAAGTATCATGGTCTCAATGGCTTAATGTTCAATAGTCATTTAAACTATGGAAGGGCGTTACTTTTACTACGGTAACTTTTTTAAAGCATACGGTAGTGCCAATTGTGCCACATAGCGCAACACTAAACATAATAGAGTTAAATGGTATCATTCGTACTCTGTGATAGAATATATACGTAGACATTTAGGTTTTGATATTTACAATACCATATTCAAGAGTGCAGTTTGGAATCTACATATAAATACAAAGAAAGTTTTCAAATAACAAGAAAGTTACAGAAATGATATATATATATATATATATATATATATATATATATATATATATATATATATATATATATATATATAAATAGTGAGAAGTTTGCAAAATACTTTTATTCATTGTAATCGATCACCAACGGTGGGAACATGACAATTGGGTCCCTGCGAACGTGAGATATAAATATATATATAGTCGTCAAGATGAACGATACACTCTTTGCTTCGTCTCGCTATACCCCTAGAGTGCCTCAAGGAAGCGCTTCCGGCCCTCAGCTGCGATCACTTTTAATTTTGGACATCAAGTCTCATACACTAAATGGAGTGTCTTACAAATTGTATACGGATCACTTAAATACATATTCAAATGATAAAAAAATGTCAATGACTGTGAGCAGCGGCAGTCTCTAGGCGCTACTGAAAATTACATAGAATTTTCAAAATGTGCAGCCCAAAATGTGGGTCGCTTAAATCGCACGTTCGCTCTTTATGGCGAGTCGATATCCATAGCTTGTTCTATGGAAAACTGTACAATACGCTTACCATACCAATGAAATTGCACTGTTTTGCAGTATAAATGCCTAGTCAGTCGTGTGGCGAAGAAAATCGATATTTTAACATTGTAATCACCTAAGGTCAGGACCATCTGTTCGACCAGAGTGCACTGCACCAACAACTATTGTGAACAACCTGTTCTTGGCGAGTAGTTCGTCAGTTACACATTTCGTTTTACGGAAAAAATAAAGCGACATAATATATGTACATATATACACCCATATATAATGATTATTTTTCTTAGAGTATAAACACAGCCACACATTCAGCTGTGTGTTTCGCATAGCCAAGGCCTTGTCAAATCTTCTCACCTGAAACCTGAAGGTTTGTGTATGCGCGTTCCTCGCCAACCGTGTTGCTAACGATGCACACGTATCGACCGGCGTCAGCTGAGCGCACATTTTGCAGAAGCAATGAGCCGCCCTTAAGCAGATAACGATGTCCTGCCAGAGTGGTCAGGCTTTCTCCCATAGCTTTGTACCAACTGAAATGAGCAACAGCAGTACCGTTAGTATATCTAACGTCAGTCACAGACAGCACTAGCCCTCACATACGCTTATATATATACAGGGTCATTCATATTGTTGTGCACGCATTTCGAGGTTTGATAGAACTCGGCAAAAAAATAAGTTTTCCCTATGGAGGGAAGACGTGGAAACGTCTTGTTTAGGAGAGAGAGTGAAGTTTATAAAAGTCGTTTTTCTGCCTTTTTTTCCTACATAGTTGTGCAAAATCCCTGTTTGTGGGAGAACCAGTCAACGCATGAAGGAATCGATTACACCGGCGTGTTCGGAGGAAAAATTCTGCTCAACACTTCACTAGGTTGCGTAGCAAAAAGCTAATACCCAGATTAAGGAAAGTCATCAAAAGTCGATATTTTACGTGAAAAAAGCTTAGTGACTTGACAACTACGTAACGCAGCACCATCTCCTTGATACGAAAATGATGGGCATTAAATTTGCTATTGCGTGAGAGTGGTTTTTCGGACGTACATTTTTGGTCGCAATAGAAAAATTTTACGATTTTTCATGAAAAGGCGTTAACGTAAAATATCGACTTTTCATGACTTTCCTTAATCTGGGTATTAGCTTTTTGCTACGCAAGCTAGTAAAGTGTCTTCCGTTGTGCAGAATTTTCCTCCGAACACGCCGGTGTAATCGGTTCCTTCATGGTTCTCCCGCAAACAGAGATTTCGCGCAACTATGTAGAAAAAAAAAGCAGAAAAACTACTTTTATAAACTTTACTCTCTTTCCTAAACAAGACGTTTCCACGTCTTCCCTCCATAGGGAAAACTTATTTTCTTGCCGAGTTCTATCAAACCTCGAAATGCGTGCACAACAATATGAATGACCCTGTATATATATATATATATACGAGTAATATGCTTACAGGCGTCCAAGGGACGCGGGGATTAAAGTTAGGAGACCGAAAAGGACAACGGTAAGGCCTTTTCCTTTGGAAAACATCGTTAACTCAACTAAATCAACAACGCAACCCCTCGTTCAAGGGGCATAATTGCAATCCCCTATCCCTATTAAGAAAAACATTCAAAGATTACTAGCCTGATTAAAGACTGGAAAGCTCATTTTGTCTCTCAATGTAGCGCGCGTGCGGCCCTGAACATCTAAGGGCATCACAGAACTGTTATTGCTCTGTTTGAAAGTGTTAAACACACTTGATCCCATTAAGGAACGCCATAGAAGACGAGATTATGTGTGCTATTAAATAGGCTAGAGTCTCGTTCGTTATCGGAATTAACCAGACAAATCACTCCACAAATCTAATATTGTTGCTGTCTTTTGTTTCGTCGCGCCATTACGGGGTCATCCTTATACCTGGATCGGCTAACAACAGGTGAGATTAGTTTTCGGAAATTCTATTGAATGTTCTACTTCAGTGGAGGGGATGGGGTGCAGGAAAGGGTCGTCTTGCGGTAGGAGCAATAACTAGGGAGACCAGTCGCCGTTGTTTGACCACAAAGGTGAGTTTGGTTCGTCATGTGATTCACTACAACTGTAGAGATAGACCGTCCGCTACGGCAACCTGAAGCTTTTGGACATTGCGGTCGAGGATGAGTTTATTAGAAAGGCCTCGAGCCATAGGTTGTTCAGGAAGATTGTTGCTAGCAAGGATATGGATTCACCTGTTTTAACATACGCCGCACTTCCTTTACATACCCTCTTTGATGATCTGGCTTTACAGCCAGACATAACAGTTTCGAGTGACGAGTTTACAATTTTGTATGCCTATTTTACAAATCTATCGTTTCTATCAGGCCAATACAATCGTGTCTATTTCACCGATGGTTTATACTACCACTAGTCCGAAAATATATTTATTAATCAATTTATATTACAATACACTTACTACCACTGATTGTAGACACACGTCGCATGATGCTCGGACATTTTCAGAGAGAACGCCGAATCATCATAATGCTGTCTGAGCAGCGGCGTTCATAATGAGCAGCACCAGCAGTGGCGTTCTGTTCCTTTGTATAATAATGTTCCTCTGTAATGGGGCCTTCGGCTATCTACGGGCGGAAACAGGCTCTCTTTGGGGCTCTCATCCGAGACGACCTAATACAGATTTTTTTTCTTTTTCAGAGGTAGAATCAGGGTCGTTTCGATAACGAAGAAAAACCACCAAGTCTACCACCAAGGCGTTGTTCGCTCCATTAGCAGGGGAGCGACGACAAGGAAGACTGGAGCGGAGCGCCGGGACGACGGGATATCGTGCTCCTCCTGCTCTCTACCATAACGGCCCTCTAGCTGACGACAGATATGTCGCTCGACCTGTCCTGCTTTTGCTCTGAAGAGGTCCGTGCGTCAGTCCGTCTTTCCAGCTGATGATGGTTGTTCAGCCTGTTCAAAACTGAATGAATGCCCTGCCTGCCTTCCTGCCTTGCTGTCTGTGTGCCGTTGTTTCTCTCCTTACGTCGCCGTTGGTGGCGTCAACCACCTGCTTTAATGTATACGGCTAGGATTAATCTGATCGTAGATTTCTCGGAACAGCTTCAACTGTACTGTAAGTAGACGATCAGAGCTAACGAGATAGATGGAAGAGAACAGAAAAAGAAATAGGGAGAGAGAGAGACAAAGATAGATAGAGATAGAGGGTGCAAGAGAGAGGGAGATAAGCGCGTGCGTGCTCACTAGGAGCAGGAGAAAGACGAGCCTATATACGAAAATGTCATAACAAGAGACATTTTGATTCGTCGCAATGCGTTTTCATGTGTGAGGGCTACCCCTATAAAATTTCGACACAAAAACCTTAAGTTTGTAATACGCTGACGCACATTGCTCAATTTTACGAGAGATCTCAAGTTTACGAACGAATACGAGCCGAGTTGTCGTCTATTTGTAATTGTTACCCGCTTGACAAAAGCCGCCCTAACAGCTGTATAGTCAGCGTTTGTGGCAGCAATAACGGTAACGGTAACCAGCCGACGATGACCACAATAACACACAGAACAATAAGTCACCCATTTTCGGTCGATTCGGCGCAAAAACTAAAACTGACTTGATAGTGTTTGATTACGCCTAGAACGGAACAGTACAGGCGGGGTAATACTCACGCATATTTTGGCGCTGGAAATGCTTGAGCGGCACACGGAAGCTCGATGTCCCCGCCGAGTTTCGCAACCAGCGAGCTTTTGAAGTCGGTCATTTTGGGCGGAACGTTAATTTTGAGGTCTGTGACAATAAGGCGGCCATACGAACTCAACTTTGTTTCGCCAGTGAGCGTGTGTTTTGTTACGCAGCGAAAGTTTGTTAATCCGTCCGATGTCTGCACATTGCGCACATGGAGCTCGCCCGTAGCAAAGATGCTGTGGCGACCGTCTGGAACAGTGTGAAGCAAAACGACTATTAGAAGCGTAAAATATAGAGAAAAGTACTCTACTTAGATTGCAGTGCAAAAAGTACGTGTCATTTTCACGTAATAGAATAACGAATGCCCGCTATTAGACTACGCTTGTGAGCCTCGCAACCGGTATACGACTGCCTGAAGCATGCACTGCCGCCCCACATCTGTAACCGGCTGAAAGGCTGAAATATAGTGCGCTACAAATCTTAAACCGGAATCGAGGCAAGCCTATAGTTAGTTTTTGTTGCCGTATGTACTGTTGCTCCTGCTAGGTAAGGACATAAATTCGAAAGTCGAACTGTGCCGGTGGCGCACGAGCCGAATTAATCTGCAGTAAAATAAAGTTTATACGATTGTTTACAAGAAAGTGGGACATATCGAGATAAACCATTATCCACAGTGATGCGCTGTGATCGTGGTTGTTAATTTTATTCTTATCGTTGCCGTTTTTGTTGCTTGTGCTACTGCTGTGCCGGCACTTTGACACTTTGATCTGTTATTGTGATTACGATGACGGCTAGGATTGTTATAACTTCTATTCACGCAATGGCTGTTATAGTAGCCAAGTTGGAGCGTTCAGCTGTACGTTATCTAATAAAAACGAATCGGCAGAATCGCCACCATCAACACCGTACTCGACAGCACTCAAGTGAAAACGCACGTGCCACGCTAATGTACGACATGAGCGGCAAAGAAGGCAGATCCGTATTGCTTCGACCATGACCAAATCTCGGAATCGACTGAAATATGGCTAGACGTGATACCATTATGTACCTGTTGTTTCGTGCGACAATGGCTCTGAACGGCAGACACACAAAACGCCTTCCCTATGTGTAGGTATATGCCTAAGCGAAGAGCCTGCAAGGCTTGAACCGATACGAATACGGCCCAAACCGCCCACTAGATTGCGGACATTCGATTTGCCCCATTTGACTCTAGCCAGCAAGAGGAGACGCCGCTCTTCAAACAAGAATCTGAAAGGGAATTTGCGGTGGCGTTCCCACCGCATTGGGTAGCATAATTGTGCGCTATCTGTGCGATTACTGTGCCAATTTTGAGCGCAACTTGTTTAGAGCTGAGCTACAAGTCCTGTCGGCAATATATTGGCCCGTTTTCGATCAGGGCAACCGATGGTCGTGGGCATTGAACTCAGATCCTTAGGGACAGGATCTCAATCGATCGACGTGATCCACGCGAAGGGCAGCAGCCAGTAGCATTATACGAAGGGTTACTATGCAAAGCTTCTAAATCATTCCAGCCTTGACAAAAGTACGTGCACGTGAACGAACGCCTCGGCTTTACGCGTAGTACCCATAAAAACGCGGACGTTATTTTTTCGAAGCATGTCCACCTTGCACGAACGCATCCCGACGAGCATCGCGCTCAAATTTTAACTTGTAATAAAACGCGTATACACCGCAGACAAGCTTCTATGACATTTTAGGGTACAACAAAAGCCCATGCTGAGTTGTGCCAATGGACTGTTCGAGGAATAGGCGTGGCCAATTGAGCACAGGTCTATTCATACGTCGAGAGACGTGCAAAAACGAAATGCGCAAGGTCCCCTAGCAGGAGAGGTATACACAATGGGCCTTTCATGTTCGCAATCTAGATCGAATTTGTCTCTTTTTTTGGAGGGGGTGAAAAGCGGAGCCCCGTGGTAAGTATGTTGTCGAACGCCCATGTCTAGTTGTTGCAGATACATACCGTTTTCAATAGACTGCACCTTGGGAGCCGTGGGTGGTTTGGTTTGCCACCCGATGACAGTAATGTAGTCTCTGACGAAGGAAGGGACGTGGCATCGGAGCACGGCAGTGTTCCCAGCGATTGTAAACTCATCGTATACTTGCACCTCGAAGTACTGCTCCACAACTGTAAGAGAAATGTGTAAAAATACGCCGGTGTAAGAAACTTCTATATTGTGCATGTTGCAAGCGCCTACACGACCTGGCCAGCTAAATCTGAATTTAAGAATTTCAGAGGAATATTAAAGACTACTAAAATAAACATGTGTAACAAATAAAAACATAGGGATCAAAATACGGAAACATAGATACTGCAAATGCGAGATATGTAACTCTATTACAAATTGACTTGACATTTGTTTGCTATAAAAAAGATAAAAGTACGCAAACAACAGATATTCGGGCTCAGACATCTAAAAATATTCGGGTGCAAATCCTGCAATGCAAATGTTTATATTTGTTTCATTTTCGTGGTTTTTGGTGACACTTGCAGCAATAGTGAACGCTTCTCTGAGCTTGTCTGTTACAAAGCTTTCAACTATATTTATCTGGCGAAATTAATTCATCCATAAGCTTTCCAAGGTCAGACATACAATGACATTGATTAGGCTCGAGTTGACAATATGACGATAATAACTGTCGTTTTGATGATCATTTCTATGTTATCTTATAGTTCTTCTGAAAGCAACGTAACAACTGTTTCATTGACCTTAGCTTTGCTTTAACATCAACTTAACCAACCCACATATAAGATAAATCAACGAGCTTAAACCTTGAGGAGCTGATTTTCTTTGACGCGTTTCACTGCCGCGTATGCACCGTGACTGTACTGCGCATATATTTCAGTTAAACCATGTTTTGCTGAAAGTGCAGGTATCAAAACACATGCTCTTAATATTGCATGTTCTAAGTTGTCGTTTTGAAAGCCAGTCTAACTTTTGATTCTTGTTAGGCGACTTGTCGGGAGCCGAAGGGATCTCTAGAGGCCGTTCGATACTAAGTACACTGTGTCATGCAATATCAGGTCTCAAAAGGCTTTAAAAGACTGCAGTAGCCCCGTATTCAATTATATTATTCTAAAATCTGAAAAAGGACGACGCGGAATAGTTATTAGAGTGCAGTGGAATCACGTTAAAGCAGGCCAACGCCTGTTAAGGGTAAGAACATCTATGCAGTTTTATGCCGCACAATCCATGTAAATATATGCGCATGTGACCCTCGCACTTAGATTGTAATATGTAATATGTATGTGGTAAAAGAAAAGCGTCCCTTGATGTAACCCGCATCCGGCTGCGACATTAGCGCCCAGAAGAGCGGAGGTGTTTACAATTACTAGTTGATAATACTGAAAAAGTTATGTTAGTAACATTAGTAGTAAATTAACTTTGCCAAATAAATTGAGATCAAATTTAGCTTGGGGAACTGTTTGGTTTTACAGCATCCAGCTAGCTCTCCTGCAGTAATAATAATAGTTATTATTGTTATTATTATTATTTACAGGCATTGACTGGATGGCTTTACTAGCAGCCGGGACTGGGATCATAATCGACCGCTGGCGTGGAACGTCACTGTCTACAACACGTACGCCATCGACTATCGTGCAATAGCCTGCATGGGCTTTGGCTACATTACTCGCCAACGGGAAATGCACAAACGGCTCCTTAATTGGCGGCTCCTTATTGTAAATAAATAATATATTAGTAATTGTGATACATATACATGTTAATGATAAACATGTATTCAGAAAAATACATTATTACTAATACACAAAAATGGCAAAAAGATCATATATCTCATTGTGGCTGCTACTCTTTTTATATAGGAACCATAACGAAAAAGGCCAGCCAGCGTTTGAACATTTGTGTCGACAATTCTACTAAGCTTCTCACTAGAGGTCAAACCGGAACGACAAGCGTCGTTAGAGAACAAGATGCCCCCCATGCCCCAGAATAACTTTACGTACTAATGAATTATCCGCTGGAGCAGGTGACGCCGCGTCAATAGGCTGGAGGCGTCCGAGAAACCAAGAGAGTGAGAATATACGCATACCAGATGCAATGCACGCAAGGTACTGCGAGCCCATCTGAAGGGTCCCAAGACAAATGCTCACAACATCTGTCCTTGAACAGATCCACTATCCACATCCATTGGCGTGCCAGCACCGCCATAATTAGCAGCAGTCCAACATCAGTGCTTAATGACAAATTTGTTTTCCGTGTATGAGTAATGATGGCTTGACGCACATTACTAAAATGGTTGGTTCATACGTCTGTGCCGCTTGTGCGCTAACGACGATATCGTAAAGGCCTAGTTATTAAGGATTATATATTAGGATAAATATTTTGGTTGCTCAAACGCTATAGTATATAAAAACATATGTCCTTTGAAGCTCAATCAAATGTGTTTTGTCTCGCGCCGCTGAAGTGAATGTTGTTGATTTTTAGTAGTACAAATGTCAAATAAATGGGAACGCTACACACAAAATGCACAGCGAAAATCGATGCCAAGCTCAATATACACGATGTCTCTGCATATCGAGGGAACAAGACGCAACGTTGGAACCTTAAGCATTTTCTGAGCACAAAAGTTTCACTATTCTATTGATTCATTACTGCAATAAAACACCATGGGTCACAGTTTCAAATAAACAGAATTAAATGTTTTTTTATCTCTATGCTCAGAATAAATTCCCTCTCTTACAATTCCAACGGTCAGCTCTCGCTTCGACAAACCAAATGTAAAAAGTAGTTTTGTGAGATATGTATGTTCATATACTGGCGGCTAAACCGAGTCAAACGCGGGCGTATCCAGCATGCGTTTATACCTCGTGTCTGGTATCCAACCTTTTTTAAGTAGACTCCGCGGCAGACGAAAGCCATTACGTTTCGTCGTGAGGGTCGATTGGTTGCAACAGACATATGACAAGCTCCAGTCAGCCGCTGGAGTTTGTCAACTCATTCCCCTTTTTATGTTTGAGACTATACAATACGGGAGCGAGCTCTATCCAGCGTATCGGCGACAGGTGTCGGGCGGCTAGTGCCTCTATTCACACAGAGGTAAGAGGCTCTCGAAGACTGTCTCTGAGTGCGGCAGTGCGTCTTTTTGAGTTTAAGATAGTGCTAATGTTGAGCTATAATAACCTTGGTTCTTTGCTTATCCCGGACGGCAAAAAACTGCTTCGTGTACCTGCTAGCGGGTAGCGGACCGACAGTGGAAACAATCAGAGTCAGGCTTAGGTCACCTTTTACAACATCATTTCAGTTAGATGTGTGTATTGCCAAGGCGCTTTGGGATGGAATGTCATGCACTAGTCGGCACGTAGGTACATTGTGTATGGTTATCATCACTTGGTATGTTTGACCCAAACATTTCACCAAGTTAGCGATTAATGTCGTTGCCGGTTCTGCTTGCAGGTGCGCGCTGACTACAACTTAGCACTTTGCACTTCTTCGGCCGGTGGAAGTTTTCAAATAGTATATAGTGAGAACTGCATTGTAATTATGCACCATCTTGAGATGCAAAGTTATTGCAAAATAAACAATATGTGTGTAGATTCGAAGTAGACTGTACAAAAAGCATTAACCATGGTAGAGCGAGCAATTCCGTCTATGGAATTTCAGCAACGATCAGCTATTGCGCTCGCTCTTCGCGCCGGACGGACCCTTAAAAAAATTATAAAATTGATTTGCTTTCCGAAGACGTCAGTGTACAAAATGGTGGCGATGTTTCCCACTGCAGAAAAAGCAGAGCCAGATTCTTTCACAGTAGAGCAAAACATTCATAATAAGGTTTGCTATAATTGTGGGGGCTTTAAAATCTGGGGAATAGAGTGAGACAGTGCAAAAAAGCATTTTGGACTATCCTCGTATTGTCATATGGGCTTTGAGCTTTAAATTTGATGCATTTCTGTGAGCCATTGCCTGAATAGTTCACGACGACTTCGGGTATCAGTCGTACACTATAAAAACCACACAGAATCTTACTGCGGCCGATCAAGCAAACAGACTTGCTGACCGACGGTGCTCCTAGTTTCCCTCAAGCACAAAGCAGCAGGCATCCAAGCGGCGAAGTGAACTTGACTTGCCCACAATCCGAAATATGTCTTTATTGTGGGGCAAAGCTAATTCCCAGTATATGTGAATGTCTCGAGTGCAGTGCTTAGTGAGGGAGACGTAATAGCACTATACGTTTTCAGAAAAGCCAAACAGTGACAGAAATTGTACTTGTAAATTATGCAAACTGTAGTGGAACCGTGAATACATTCTGTGCCTAACTGTTTGCAATACGTGTTTCAGCTAGAAGGCGCACCAGCCTATGCAAGCACTTTAGTACAAGGGTAGCTGGCGGAGCATATGAGCACTTGCGGGGATACGCAGTCGCCTGGTCGCCTAGAAGTGCAGATTAAAATCCTCTGGATTACTATGTGTGGGGCATTATTGAGCGAGAGTGTTACAATTTTCGACATAACAACACTGACCCGCTCACTGGAGTTAAAGCGGTGATTCATGAAAATGGCGGGCGGTGACAATGATTACGTCCGTTAGGAATGTCCCCACCGGCACTTGCAAAAAGATGCATTTAAATATTTCTTTTGCGTTTGAGTACAGTATTTAGACCAGGCAATATCAGTTATTCCCGATTTGGCTGCAGAACATTTAAATTCCAAATAAATTACGGTTATTTAATTTAAAAGCGAAAAGTTGATCTATTCATAAAGTAGACATATGGGAAATATGCATAAAACAATACATCTGGAAATGCTCTTTTTGTCATTGCTTGTATGCTTGAGTCTTTAAATTTAATAACGGATCTTTATTCACGGCTATGCCCAATCTCTATCATATAGTGTCTGATCTTTTCCCGCAAGGCTTGAGTGGTCGGTTGTTGCAAATGCAATTGTTTTATGTGATGCGTGCTTAGTAGCACCGTTCGAATGCATCCACATTTCTGTGAAATCCATATATTAAATAGAGGATCAAAGTTAGGTTATCGTCCCCCGATACCGCTCGCAAGTGTGCATTCCCGGCAGGCTTTCGTAAAAAAATTGTCCAATGATATCCTGAGCATAGAATTCGCACCAAACAGTAACATGTCTAGAATGTATTTTCTTCTCATGAAACTCACGTGGGCTTGCGTTACTTAAAATGCGGCTATTTTGCGCGGTTAGAGAAGGAAGTAATTCGAGATTGCGGTGCCGTTGTAATTATAGCAGAGAGTGTCTTGAAAGAAATGCGGAGTAGCATCAGCATTTATCGAAGATGAAGTATAAGTAAGCTGAGGTATAGTAGTACAACTGTCCACTGCCGAGGATACGCTAATTATATATATAGTCGAACTAGAAACGCTTGTCATCTGCCTACGTGATCTTGCCAGCCTAGTTGCTGTACATTTTTTTTGGAAATTTTCCGTAAGGCAATTGCCCGTGTACGGTTTATTCATGTTATGGCTAATGTTTATCCACTCCGGCATTTACCTTGTCTAAATTGGAAACCATGCAAACCAATTTAAAAGTGGCCGGTCTGGGACTCGAACCCAGTCCTTCCGAATGCAAGGCAAAGGCTTTGCCACTAAGCCACCTTGCTCGGTTGAATGAAGTTGAATGAACGAATTGGATAACCACTTTTGTGAGTGTTTACTACTGCGACCGATGTAACCGCATTATACACAGACAGGCATGTGAATATGCGAAGAGTATAACAGCTGGCTGCAGCTATAGCACGGATATGTTCGACGTTGTTCTTGAGTGGTTGCGCAAACGCACCGTTTCAGTCATTCGCTGTCGAGCCTCTGTGGTGTTCATCGTGCCGACGCGTTCACCCACCCGACGGCGAGTCCAATGGTCAGTCCAGTAGAGAGCGCAGGTGGTGTAGGGCCAATATCATTGCCAGCAGCAGCGGCCGCAGCAGCAGCAGCAGCAGCAGCAGTGTTAGCGGCGGTGACGGCGACGGCTGCACAAGAAGCAGGACAGGTTGAATGGGTGGCTTGGGAATGGATGCATAGCAGGAAGGACAGGCTGTCGAAACCTGAACAGACATTGGCGGCCGTCGGTACAAGCCGCAGGGTCAGAGGCAACTCTTGACACTATCATCCATCACGGCAGCCTTTAAATGCCTCCACCGATTCCAACACCGCTCATTTCTGCTAAACGACGAAAGGCGACAGCGCAGAGTGGGCAACATGTTGACGAGGCGACTCGCAATCTCACTGACTCTACGACAATTGCTGTTGCTGGTGCCAAACTACGGAACTTGTACCACGTCATTCGGTTTTTTTTCGACGGTACACCTTGTTAGTGTATTTCGGCGCAGTGGCGTGCTTGCTTGCTTGCTTACGCATGTTTCTATTTGGAGTTACTCATATGAATAATAGGCAGCGAGTATCACACATACACCCACATTTATGTACGTATATATTTATGTATGTATATGTTTATGTATGTATATATTTATATATGTATATGTTTATGTATGTATATATTTATGTATGTATATATTTATATATTCTCGCCGGCCTAGTTGCTTTACACTTGAATGGACAAAATCGATGACTACTTTGCATAACATGTACGTACACATGCGCACCTAGACGTCCAAATATGGCAGTATATTTTTCCCAGCATATGGGACTGCTACTGCTGTTGTTGTTGCTGCTGCTCCTGCAACAACATGTCGATACATACAGGACATTCACACCACATAGCGGTATGTGGTGTGAGCGAGCGACCGTGTAAGTGACTGTCTGTGGTGAGGCTCGATGTCGAAGGCCAGCTGAGCTTCGATATCGTCCAAAGAAGGTCGGTGTTTGGTCGGTAGATCGGCCGCTGGTGGTGGAGGTGGTGGTGGTAACAAGCACACGGATTGCGCGCTATGCGTAGTTGCACCACGAGCGTTCTCGCACACGGGGCTGTACCGCCGGCTGTTTCACAGCAACGGGCCGAACGAGCAAGCGAGGGACGACCCGCCAACCCGTCGTCTCGTCGGCTTAACCGAGACCGGCATGGTCGGCCGCCGAGACACGGCCTAGGCGCTAGTTCGCTGCACGTAGAGTGAACGCAGTGATCCCTTGGCCCATGCATGTGATGTGTGCATTTGGGTGCAAGTAGTCTGTCTGTGCGTAGGTAGGTGCGTATGTATATATGTAGGCCTGTGTATATGGGTTTAAACACGCCTGTATGCCAGTATGTGCGGCTCATGTGTGAACACATATGTGCCAGTATGTGTTTCATGTGAACGTACATATATGTATGCCAGTATGCGTGCAGTATCCAGCTAAAGGATTCGGACGCCCCCTTTACGTTAAGGTTAGCGACCGCCGCCGAACGCCGGCGTCATTATGGCGCTCGATGGTTCGTCGAGGCCAGTCGGGGGTGCGCGTAGTTTACCCGTCGGCAATTCTAGCACGACAGTTCGTGTCGGTGGCGTTGCACGCACCGCGCACGCGCGTAACGACAGCGCCGCCGCCGTCGTCGTCGATCGAAAGATGGCCGCCGTTCTTCTCTAAATGAATTGTGAGCCCGGCCCGGCTGGGGGTGGTGGACGAAGCAGCGTGCCCCACATTGGCAACGACGACGACGACGAGGACGAAGGCGGCAGAGGTCGTTCCATGTCAAGGAACAATTGCGGCGCGCCACGAAAAGACGTTAAGTAAACATTAGCCCCTACCCCGCACCCCTTTTTCGATGACTCTCTCACTTTCCTTCTCTGTCTGTCTGTCTGAAGCTAGAAGGGGGAATAGGGCAGGCAGGAATGAACGAGTGAACGAACGGGCCTACCGAAGAAAGGGCCAACAACCAACTGCGCCTTAATGCCGCTGCCGGCGGCGCCACCACTGAGTAAAGATAGGTAAGGCGAACGGTTGCGAAGGTGGGGTGAGGTGAGGGCGAGCGAACGTGCGTTGGTTGGTTCGTTCGTTCATTCGCACAAAGATTTGCCACATAGTGCGAGGACGGCGGTGGCGGCGGCGTCGGCGACAACAACGAGAGACGCGAATGCCTTGATCGAGCGGAGAGTCGGCCGCCAGCCGCTGACGCCGCTGGTCGTCGAGGGAGACGATGCAAAAGATTGGAAGACTTGCTCAAGCGATGAGAGCAAAGGCTGGTCCTGAAAGGAAGACGACGACGACGACGACAACGGCCGAGGTCGATCGTCCGCCCATTCATCAGATGATTGCTGCTACGGCTACTGCGAGTGTCGCTGCCGCCCCCGGTGCCCCCGCCCTGCACCGCTCTTGCCGTCGTACATAGAGTACTTTGCCAGCGGATGAACGAAGGAACGACTCGACAACAGAGAGGCTCGATGAAGCCTGCTCGTCGTCCCCCGGCTCCCGGCCGCCGCATGCGCAACGCGCAAACACCCCAGTTGCAGCCATTGTTAGTAGCGTTTGGCGCTCAGATACGAGAATAACAACAACAACAATAACAGCAACGGCGATGACACGCATTGCAAAGGCCCGGACTCCGGGAGCCGCAAGATGGAAGCGAGAGAGCGGTTATTGCAGACCAAATGAGAAAGCGTATGCAAACAAAAACTAGAGGGGTGCTAAGATATTACCCACCTGAGTAAACAAAAAGCTACATGCCCTTTCGGCGTGCTTCTCTTAATTGCATGAACAGCCTACATATATATATATATATATATATATATATATATATCGTTATGAAATAGCGCCTCGCACAGTGATCCTAAGGGTGAAATGAAGACCAATTTATTCACCAATATTGTTCGATGACTTCTCCTCTGCTGTAAGTTATTTATTTAACACTACTCCAACAGTGTGTTAGGTCACATTATAAAATGTGATTTATTATTATTATATTAAAGTGATTTTTGCGCATAAACTAAAGGTTTATGAGATGTAAGGGTGCCAAGCATAATTAAGTAGTAACTGTAACGACATATATAGTTGTGAAAAATGTCCGATAAAAGTTCCAATACACTCGAGAAAGATGTAAGGACCTAATGCCAACAACTGAAAATCAATCGAGAACCTTTGCAGTGTTATAGAAGAAGTGTAGAATATTTGGGACAATAAATCCGATATGCTAACTGGTACTAACAATCGCAATTGTGCTTATTTCATATTCAACTTAACATATCACCTTAGAGTCATTGGCATCCCAGATGAATGCTAAATTTTAAAATATAAATATATACTGACAATACTTCTTATCTTTCCAAAAATTCCATTGACACTTTTTGGACTCTGCCACCACCGCGATCCACATGTAAAATAAAGATCGTAAATAAGCAGACTCAATTTCGTCGAAAGTATAGCCTTCCTCGGGTATCGCGTTATTATTGCTCTTTCTTTGCTGCCCAGATTCCGCCCACAACCATTTTCCTACTACTGGACAAAATACGAAGCATTTATGCTTCTTCGAAGTCTCGTTTTTCCGAGACCTGCCCGGGTCCTCTGTCACCGCCAGAATGCTGTAGAGGTGCACATTTAGGTATTCCACGGCGTGGTCGAGCAATAACAGCAACTACTACTACTGGAACTGATTGCTCTCCCATGCGATGAACAGGCGTTGACTTCACGACGTTAAGTAAGAAACATCAAACGTTGACAGTGTCGAAAACGTACGTCGTCTGTCGGGCTTCTGCTGGCGCTGCTTCTTCTTCTCCTTCGTCGCACGCCGTTCGCTCCCCGAGCCAGATCGCCCCCCCCCCCCCCCCCCCCGGTTTCTCGCTACTGATCTCGTCGCGATGAGTCGATAAAGTCGCACCCTGAGGACATGAAGCGAGCAAGGGGGGAGGACGATGACGACGACAACGAACCAACCAACCGGCCTGCTATGGAAAGCCAGCGCAACCGTCCGCCTGCCCTGGTAGTAGTAGTAGGAGTCCCTCATAGATGATCGGGATACCCAATTCAGTGCCGTCGAAGGAATAGCCGCCCGCCGGAAGGCGTTGCCAGCCGGCCGGCCCGCGGCCCGCCTGGGTGGAGCAAGTATGTGGCTGCCATCACCGACGTCGATGCCATAAAGGCGTTTGGTCTAGTGGTAGAGCGAAAGCAGAGCGGTGGGCGGGAGGGAGGTGGGGGGGGGGGGCAAAAGGGGTCCCATTTTTCAAATCGTCTTTGCAGTCACGCTCCCCTGTGTTCAGGAGCAAAAGCGAGCAAAGCAGTCGTCCGGTGGCCGGTGGCCGGAAAACCTAGCAGAAGAGGCTGCTAGAGCTTTGGGCGGAACCGAATCCTTCTTGGCTTTGATCTGGCCGAAGGGGAGCCGCCTAGACACAGAGCTAGCGAGTAGAACGAACGGGAACAGTGCAGCCAGCCGACATTCGTTGGCTTTTTCTTTTTCTCTATGGGAAGCACAGACAAAAAGGCTGTAGAAGGAAAAAAAGCGAAGCGTAGGCGATGTCGACCTTGTTCTCAACCACAACAACACCAGATTGAAAACGAGAACAACTAAGTTACCAAGCAACCGCCGAATTGCTGTGCTGTCCACTTGCACCACAAATGTCCTAAAAGCGATATAAAGGTGCTGCTGCTGCTGCTACTGACCTAGGCCGATCCGACTGCAATGCGTCGGTACGAGCTGGCCCTTGGCCCCTGTTATGTTATAAAAATTGCATCATCATATTCGATTTTCATCAATCATCACTAGCTAGTAAACAGCGGAAAGACGTAGCTGCCCACGCCTCCTCGGAGTGCAGCGTGCGTCAGCCATGGTTGGTTGCATTATTTGTGCCCCTATTGGTTTGCAGCGGTCACGACGTTGGGCCGCAACTGAGGTCCGTTCAACTGGGATCATCCGTCCTTTACATCATTGCTCTTCACGCCATAGTAGCTGGCGCGCTGCCACAATTTCTCAAAAAAAAGAGTGTAATACGGGGTTTTTAGTTGTGCGGACGGTCGCTCCAAGAGCCTCCTCAAGGCTGACCCGGTCTGCGCTCTTCCTTAGAGCGCCCACCACAGCGACGGCTTAGCAATCCTTTGCCTCTGCTAATGCAGGTCCGCTAGAAAGGCACTGCGCCCTTTGGCATTGCGCTTTCTTCTATTAAGACGTTTGCTTCCGCGCGCTCGTTCCCAGACAGAAATATGGTCGAATTCCCATAAGTATCCATCGACGTCACTATAGCTGCTCAATAGCCAGAGTATATCTATATAAGCTGACTCACATTTGTGTACATACTAATATTCTTGTCATTCAGGCCATACAGTGTTCAGAGGTACGGACTTTCTTTTATTGCAATATTTCTGGCCATAAATAATACTCTGAAATACTGCATATACTAGCTACGCGCTCTTAAAGCCATAAGGCGCAAAATTAAACACAGCCGCCTCTGTACAGATCTGTTCACGCTTGTATTTAAGCAGCATTGTTGACTGCTCCTGCATTTCCTTATATCTGAACACCTTTAATTTTTAGATCTTTTTTAAAAAAAACTTCTTTGTAGGTTATAGAATTCCGTATTTCATTGCTGCCCTAATCCTCTTGAAGCTTACTGTTAGCGGGAGAGCAATACTTACTTGCTGTGACATGTACAACGGCGCTGGCAACTGATCCAAAAACGTTCGACGCTCGACAACGGTAAGCCACGTTATGAACGTCCGGTCGAAACTGGACAGCTTGAAACGGTGGCAGTATGAGAGATCCATTGGCCGCCACGTATCGTAGCCGCTCGACAGGCGAGACCTCTTGCTCGAAGCCGCTTGATGTGAGATGAAACCAGCGAACGGTGGGCGGAGGCTGTCCTAGGGTCTCGCAGTTTAGAACGTAGCCCGTCGCGTTCGAGAACTTTACGGAGGTCGTTGGATAGTCGCTCACTAGCTGCGGCCCCAGCATATCGGTGTCCGACCCACCGCCAGCTGCTGCATCTGCAAATGGATCGAATAAAAATGAAAAGGTTATTTATACGGTCAGGTCGTTCATCAGCAGTGAAATGGCGCCGAGTGGTACAAAGTCATCAAGGTAGACCAAGAGTTACACCGTAACGAGCCGAAGTTGGTGCGGGCTCGTTGCCAGACGTTTCGATGAAAATTCTTCAGTCTTTTCGCGACGGTGTCCATCAGTTTTCCACTAGCTGATCATTTGCACTTCCATTTCCCCGCGACGTCGCGGCTCGCGTCTTTTACGAAGACAACGACAGCGATCGCTAGGCTATGCCATTCCATGGCATACGGAGAACCCGCTATTTCCCACGCAAGCCTTGCGGGTCGACCACCCGCTCTCCAGCCTCGTGCCATCGCCGCTCGTCAAAAGCCCCTTTTCTACTTGATATTTCCGACGCACAAGTATATAGCCACTCGCATGTTCTTATCGTTAGGCTCAGCTCAAGATGTTGTTACGACGGTCCCTCACCGCTACACTCCTACTTTCTTCAAATTTGCTTCTGCCCTTACAGGCTGGTTCGATTATCCAAGATCTGGTCTCTTGTAATACTCGTTGGGATTTATCCGAGTGCCTATCTAACCTTCTGTGCGCCCTAAGCCTAGACACGTATGACAACTAAGAGCGCCTCCTCAAGGATTCCCTCAATTAGGCTCGTTAACGAGCCAAAATCGATCTAGCATACTTGCCAGCTGGCCTCCACAGTGTCGAATCGACCCAACTAACGCTGATCTGAGGTTATGCTACTGTCGACTTTGCTTGAACTTTGTGGAACATTCTGATGCCGTAGCGCGTACTACTATATATACCCTTTTTTTTTCTTTTCTATTGCTGTGGCCTCCTGTGAACGAACACCCGATCAAATGTACTGAAACAGCGTATAGAGCAACATACGACTGCCTTACATCTATCTAATTATATAGATTGTTGTCGTCGTCTTAGCTCAATACGGTCGCTGTGGGCTTTAACGTCTGCCCGCTGATTTTGAACTTGAGTTGCTTTGCCTTGTTTGCGACGATTGGCGCGCTAGCTCGTTAGATCCGTCTGCGATTTCGATTGCGAGCCTAAGGCGCAGTGTAAAAGGGCAGACGTATTGCTAACCAACCGCAGCGTTAACGTGCAACAAACAGCTATTTTCCTATTCTTCCACTACAGCGCGCACATTAGCCGCACTAAGTTCGGCAAACAGCATAACGAGGAGCAGTTGTATAGACATTGCGCAGACAAGCGCTGCATTGCCTCACGCAGCAACACACAATGCCACATGCCAAGGAAAACTTGCCTTGGCTTGCCTTGCTAAACGCATGAGTATTGTGTGTCTTGCGGGGGGCTCGTTACCTGCCAGCCGCACTACAAGATCGGCTTGGGCTATCTGAACCCCCAATAACGAGGGCCTTGGAGCTGGCCGCCGTCGCCGCCGCCGAAGCAGGTTAGTAACCTCACACCGGAGCGGTCGGCTGTTGCCCGTACAAGCCCGACGACGGGAGCACGTTCTGTCTCTCTGTCTGCCAGCCTGCCTACATCTGCCCGCATGACCGATCGTCGACCATGCAGGCAGGGCCCGTCGAGTGGGCGTAGGTAAGCTTCTTCTGCTTGGAGAGCATCGCGTCATGTCGTGACGTACCTCTAACGAGTCGGTACAGAGCTACAGCCGTCTCGACAGTGAGATCATCGTACAGTGTCAGTTTGAGAATCCTTCCGATCTTTTCACCTGCCTGCTGTATTTATCTGAATTTGCCGGTAGGCTATTGAGGGCCATATGGAAACGGCAAAGAGCTTTTATCTGAGCTTCTGGCCGTAACCAGGTGAAAGAAGCCCATTGGAAACAGCGTCTACTAATAAGGTTTCGACAATGTGCGTATCTAGCGTTCTGACAATGAAATAGAGTCAACTGTAGCTCCTAGGAAAACCTACATAACTGCATAGCTTTATCTGTTTAGAACCCTTGCTCAGATTCATCTAGTTCAGTATTCGAATTTGCTGGGTGGTGTATCCACAAATGACAATGGTCGTTCGGGTTAAATCTGCAACAGTTGGCCGGTGAGTGATGACCGGTGTTGCCTCCTTTATAGAGTATTCGCTAGACATTTGTACGCAATCGTTTCTAGTACGAGATAAATCAATATAATGAACAGTCCATACATAAACGATGATCTAAGTCATAAACAGACGCGAAAAAAGAAACGTAACGGTTACCAGATTTACTACAAGACATACAACTATTCACTGTGGATTCTGGTAGGCCGTATGTTGGAAATAAGGGTTGATATACGAGGCATTCGATACTATACGGCGTTAAGCGCCTTTACTCAGTTATCCACTGTGCGCCGTTTAAGACCATAAAGCCTTACGGCCACATGTCTTTACGATCTCTAAATATTTTAAACCGAACATATATGAAATCCTACTGATGCCACTCATAGAGCATAGGAGGATGCTTTAAATTAGTGAACATGGTGTCCATTTATTATTCATTCGTAATAAAACCACACTTGATTAAGACAATAAGAAGACTAAACAGTTATACGTAAAAATATGCACACAATGAAACTATGAATTATAAACGAATGAGGAACGAGATTCAAATGTTCATAACGGAGACTGTTGAGCTGAGACAGAAGGGCTAAGCTCACGACCGGATTTTGTTTATCACCAAGGTCAAGGCCATTTACCAACAATGTGCGGAAGCTACAAAAGACACGGTATATTTTTTTCGATGTGTGGGAGGGTCATTTGAACGAAAGTTCACTTCCCTGCTGTGCCAAATATGTAACGACAAATATATATCTCGGGTACTACAAGCTAAACTACTATGCGTCCTGAAAGACTACTATATATATCAGTTTCTACTAGCTGCGGTGCGTCTACAGTCGTGGTTGTGGGGTCTGGGCAGGATGGTCGTCATTTGCTAGATTTCTTTTAGGCGCTTTAGCTAACGCAGCAGGATTAGGCATGCACTCGTAACGCATACCTTCTTCTAGGTTAGCCAGTTCAATAAACAAAATCAGTTCGTGAAATAGGTGGTTATCTGCCATGTGGAAATGTGTTATCTTACTAAACAAGGTGCTCCAAGGGCAGGCTTTTATCAGAACAAATTCAGGCATACATCGCAAGAGGGTTCCTATGGGTTTTGTTTCTAGTGATCATCCCTAAAAGGATATGCTCGCGCCGTTTAACGTAGTACTTCCAATAACTATATGATGGATTATTTATTATTTACTTCCTTTTGCGGTTTGCATTAGCCAGAATATCAGGAACTGTATACAAGATATAATTTGGTGGTAATTCTTTACAAACGAGGGAAAGAGAACAATGGAGAAGAGAGAAGGGGATACCCTAAAGCTGAGTCGTAACGTATTGGTCTTTTATTTGTTATATTTGAAAGGTTCATCTCTTTGTTTGTATCACATTTTATTTCTCGTAATACTTGAATCGTATAATAATTGAGCCTTTGGGGAAGTCTCTTGAATGGTTAAATATCTAGGCGCTTCGTTGAATGATATTTCAAGAATTTATATTATAAGCGGCTCAAGCAAAGGTTTTGGCTTCCCCTCGTAAAAGTCACGTTTTGCAAACCAGGCGCTGTACCCGATAAACTGTAAAACATGTGTTTCCTAATATCTCCAACAATTGCTGTTCTGGGAGCTAGGAATAACATAAGATTGATGTGCGGTGCGCTTATATTCATTTCTGCTCGCTCCCTTGGGCTCTTCTCTGCCCTGAGTTAAACGTTCGACGTCATCCATAATAAACTGTGTCCTCAATAATACGATTTTTAGTGTTGTTTATGTACAGCTTGGGCAGGCGTAATGAAATTACCCTGAAATTACAGGGCAGCCAGATTGTGAGCTAACATTTTTGTGACTGGAAATGCTCTTTTTACAATTTAGAGTAATTTCAATCATAAATTTGTCACACGATGCTTACTTACTGGTACCACGTTACTAAATTGATACACTAACAACTTTATCTGATGTTTGAGTTACCAGCTAGGCTCAACGTAGCTGTAAAACTCTGATGAGCTCCGGATACCAGGATCGCTTTGCTCTAACAATTCTTGCTTGATAAGGGAGCGTTTATGTCAACAAGTTTAGATACTCCGCTCCTAAGGTCTTCCCTTTCCCTTCTGAGTGAACGCTCCATTGGATTGCCTATTCGGGTTTGCTCCTTTGTCAGCAAATTCTTGGGAATCTCATTTGCAAAGGTGTTCCACGGGTCCACTACGAAGTGGCAGCAGCCAAGCACCCTCGAGAGGCTTCGCCTCGTCACTACCTGTAAGTAGCTTCGAAGCCTCTCTCGTGTACTGCTGAGGTCGCATCCTGACTCTCGCTTCAAAACACCCAGTGTAAGTCAATTGTATATATTACTTAAGCATGACGTGGATATGGGACATAACAAGCTGACTCTCATCCAAGATTTAACGTCCATGGGACTGCTTTTCGCATTGCTCCATAGACGAACCCTCATAAATACAAATGTGTAACGGTGGGGTTCGAACCCGCACACCTATATGTCTCCTCCGGTCGCGAGGCGCAGACGCATGCCACCACGCCACCGGGCTCAACACTCCGATAATACTTAGAGACCACCAACGTACTATCCAAAGTCACGTATTGTTCCTCAAGTCAATGTCGTTTCATTCTGTTTATCATTTTGCTTACACTCCTGGTGGAACAGTACGACGCCCATGTAAACTGAACGCAAGCAAGACTTGCAATATTTAACTGTTATGAGCATGACCCGTCCTGCAAATCATATTTTTTAGAGATCTACTCTGTGCCGTCTAAAGTCTACTTGACGATCACCAACACTAGCCTTCCTGTTGCTCCCTCTGTGTATATACCTTTTCCGCCTCATTAAATGGTAGCACAACCAGCACGTGCCGGGGGAGCGACGATACAACCATTTGCTACGTGTCAGGACCTCGCCGCGGTATTTATGACTTCCTGCACATGACGTTCACGCCATTAATAACCCCAGGCTAATTGTTCCATGTTTCATTTCAGCAGGCGCTTGTGTCTAGATCGGCCTAGATAACATAGGCTCTAGTGTCAATATTATACCACTACAACATAGGGCACCCTTTTTAAATTTTTTTATTTATGGGAGAACCTTTGATGAATCGGTGTGACGCTTGCTACGTTATACTGCGTTTCTTAATGAAGCCACCAAGAAGCTTACACAGTCCGGCACACGGCGTCGCATACATAAAATCAGAGACATTTTGTTTACCTGCTTCAAAAAAAATAATATATATATATATGACTCTTAAAATCGGCCATAGTTGTATGCGTGTTTTCCGCTGCGATCGTTGGCGTAGACAACTCATATCACAGGTGTAGCCGTTAAATGGCTAGCTTTAAAATTGATTTTCAATAAAAGTTGTTTGCACTTATGGCTTTTAATTTGTTGCAGTGGCCACTCACCGGTTAAGTACCGACCAATATGGCTTAGTGGCAAAACCTTTGCCTTGCATTCGGGAGGCCTGGGTTCGAGACCCAGACCGGCCACTCCTAAATTGTTTTTTATGGTTCCCAATTTTAACCAGATAATTGCCGGAGTGGACTAAAAATCGACCATAATCGAAACAAACGGAGAGCACAGATATTTCAATAAAAATTTATGGTACATTACCATCCGACCCCCATTCATTAAAAAAAAAGTAAAGTAGCCACTAACTCAGCTTAACGTAATTGTATATTTCAGACGAGCCATAATCACCATGATCGCTGTAAACCAGAACGCATTTTTGTGGTAAGTAGGTATCAACGGCTGTCTGTGAATGGCTTCAAAGCTAGTCTCGCGTACTGCCAAAATCGTATCTTGATTTTCTCTTCGAGACACACAGCCTTATTCAACTGTGGGCCTTATCAAAGTATTTCGAAAGAATTATTCTTCTTCTTGCTCTCTGCTATCAGATACCAATACACGAGACCACGTGCAGTCCGCCGCCTTTAGTTTGTTCAGTCAATTTCATGCCTAACTTAGTTTATTAACACCAAACTCTTTATTGAAACACCACATCGTTTATCGAAACCGATGCTTCAATTCAACAAAGCTTTGCAGTGTCTAGCTACCACGATTATAATCATGATTTTCACTTTTTCTAGAGATCCACTATATGCCTTCGATAATATAATAGACGGTCATTTAGTTTTTGTATCCACCATCTCTTTCCTGTTGCTCCCTCTGTATGTATGTGTTCTTTTAGTAGCCCTATTAGATAGTAGTAGCACAACCGGCGGGTGGTAAAGGGCGCGACGATTCTACCGGTTGCTTCGTGTCGGCAACTCGCCGCGGTGTTTATGACTTCCTGCGCATGACGTTCTCGCCATTAATAGGACCAACTAATTGTCCCACGTCTCATTCCAGCAGGCGCTTATGTCTCGGCCTTAGGCGCCTTAGGCAGCATCGGCGCTAATGTTAACGTCATACCACCGCGACTACCCCCGACTACGACAACTGCTGCGGCTGCTACTGCATACCACCGCATTCGACCCTACAAGTGCTGCTAAGTTCCGAAGGCGCCAATTCTTATGGGCGTGGTAATTGCCAATGTTCCTTCTTCTAGGACACGAGCACGACCGTCTATAATCGAGGCTTAAGAACGGCGACATCATCTTCGTGTTAACGTTGTCACCACATCCAAGACCCAACGGTCTTGCCATGCTGTCGGCATCTGCTCTTTCCTGGAATTATTATTACTTTGACTTGACATACAGGGCCGCGCCCGGCACCGCTGACCCGGCGCCGCCAACATCCGTTCTGCTATCAAAGCATGATTGACCTTTTTTTCTCTTGCAGTACTATGCCCTGTAATTATAGGTCCCCGTTTCTACTTTGGCAGAAAAAAACGGTTGTTAAGTAAAATCGACCCAGACTATAGAAGACAACGAATTATCGGCAATACTCATTGTGAGTACCTGTCACACCGGGCGATAAAAACCGTCCCCCGTGACACCTTCTTCCTTTTTGGTTCTATTATCTAAGGTATCACAAGGGCCCATTTAGGGTTACGTTCGCCATTTATTTCGGCGAGGTCTTCACAACTCTACCGTGCTATTCCTGCAACGGTTGTTGCATGCGGAATTGCATTTGTTGTACTATAATAAGTCCCTTTTATTTATGGCCAACAAAGCCGTGAGGTACTAGCTGCTATATGTAAACTGCAAATGCAAACTCTCTTCCACATGTAGTGAATTGAAGGGTCACTGTACGAAGTTTAGTGAGTCAAACAAACGTGGTTTGACGTTAGATGCTTACCGTCTCGGTGCTCAGACAGCGGAAATTATCTATACTTGTAGGTATACAAGTTAAAGATTACTGCAAAACGTAGCACGTGAAGGCTATTCGAAAAACGTTTTACGATTGAGCTGCCATATCGAATGAATAAAAAAAATAGATCCTTAGTTTGTATGCTGCTGAGGCTGGCATGGAGAACTATATAGTTAACCCAAACTATCCGTTTATATCCGATAAAATAGAACGGTATTTGGGATATTTGTTATATTCATGCAATCTATCACAAGGTAAAGATGTAGAGTTCTAGATACAATACTTGCCGCGCGGCGTCCACACAATTATGGACATATCGGGGAGCCATGACCTTGTGCATTACAAAATGACGAACACATAAATCGTCAGTAAGACGACTTACGCAATATAGCATATGGTTCAGTTTATATATATATATATATATATATATATATATATATATATATAAAGGCCTATTGCCCTCGGTGCAAAGTTATTTACGCTACGAACTGACGGATCAGGGGTACCTATTGCATGGGCATCGTGCATTCGACGACTGGCTTTGAAAATCAGTATTCGCCACAACACGGATCTCCTCCGGAAGAAAATTTACGAACACCAGCTAGTGTGTGCAACGAACGCTGGGTCTCGGTCCGCGCATTGTCTAAATCTCGCAGGAAATCGACAATCACGGTAATACAGGACTTTTAAAACGCCGTCGACGCTGGTCGCTAAGATGCCCACTCAATGTATGGTGCCTAATTAACAGAGTCATCGGCGCTTACTTAGGGTACGTCTCGGAAGGTAGCCGAAGTATAGGAGTAAGAAGCAATGAGCGGGTAGGTACTAAACGTAGCGAAATGCGAAGCATAGTTCCTCTTCGAAGGCTTGAGGTAGACAGAAACCATGGTGAAATCAAGACGCTGGAGGAGCCCTTCGCTCGGCTGGATTCTCGGGGATTTCCAGGGATGCTCGAGCTACGGGGCTTGTCCTAGGAAACAGGAAAACGGCCTAACCTCCTTCGAGAAAAGCCTCTGGGCTTCACATGGTCACTTTTATTATATGTATATATATATATATATATATATATATATATATATATATATATAGTTGTTAATGTGCTGTATTTTTAAACGATCGAAGTAACTTCAACTGACACGTGATCAATGGAATCAGTGCAGTCAACTTGAATAAGCAGCCCTGCTTTCTGGCACCGGCACTTCAATGTGCCGGTGCACAGCATGACTCATCATCATCGTCATTATTATCATCGTCGTCGTCGTCGTCGTCTTCATCGTCTTCACAATCATCTTTCCAAACGTTTTGTTTCTCCTATGCCATCCTACTTGAACTACCGGCGCAAGGAAGTGTGCGCTGGCTCAATGCGTCCTCGTCAAGAACTCCGCTCGCCAGGAACTCGGTCGCGCCTCAGCCGCTCACTTCAGCCCTGCTGAAGAGTTAAGTTACTGCTGCTACTCTACGTCTTCTATACAGCACTGAATTGCGCTGGAAGAAGTTGCGGCTCCTCGGTCAGTTAGTCAGGCAGGCTGGTTGGTTGGTTGGCCGGCCATTTTAACGACTCGCGGGCAGCAGTGACGAAGTCGAGTACTATTACTACTACGACTACTACAACAACCGACGAAGCAGACGACCGGACCGAGGAGACGAGTGGAGACCGAGTGGCCGAGAAGGCGACTACAGTCAGCTACACCGCCGCTCGCCCGCCCGCCCGCTCGACCGCTCGCCGTTCGTCCGTCTACCCTCCGGGTCTCCGGGTCCGTTCGAACGACTGTCGTTCTGTCAGCCAGTCTGTCTTTCTGTGTGTGTTTCGGCCCCATCGGCCCTCGGGTAGACCCGAAATGCGGCTATGGATACACGGCGGCTACGACGAGACGCCGGCGACGGTGGCGCGCAGGCCTGTTCCAGTGAGAAGCTGAGCGCCGCCAGCTAGTAGGAGTGGCAATCGTAGTTGTAGTAGTAGTAGTTGTAGTTGTTGTAGTAGTCGAAGGCAATAATGATAATGGAGCTTCAACGACAGGGTGGCTAGAGCCAGCCGAACCAGTAACAACCGACCGCGGTGGTAGAAGAAGTAGAAGATGAAGCAGTAGCCGATGTTTCTGAGCTGGCGGCTGCTGGACTGGTAGACGGTTTCCTCGTAGTCGCCGCCGCCGATAGCCTTGCACGTCAGAATCCTACGGCCGGGCTAGGGTCTGGCCCGCCCCGACCCGACCAAGCACCCCCGGTCCATGGGGTGTTCGGGGGCGCCATGCCCGATTTCACGAAAGAGTGAGAGACTGAAAGGCGGCGGCGGCGGCGGCCGCGGCGACGACGTCGTCGGTGAGCTAGGGGCAAAAGACGTCGACGCAGCGCGGCGCGGAATCGACGGACCTCCGGACCTTCTCTCCCGCCGCCGCACATGACCGGTTATCGCCAATTCAATCCGGCATCCACCAGCCATGCAGATCAAAGAAAGAAGATAGCTAGAAAGATCGCCTTACTTCGCCTTTGCCTTCTCGCCAGCTCGGAAGCTGGCCGGGCACACTCGATTGATCGAGTCGTCTAAACTACAGCGGCGGCAGCAGCAGCAGCAGCAGCAGCAAAAGGTCGCTTCTGTCCTGTCAGGCCTCCTGCGCGCTGGAAGCAATGCTGCTACCGTTAGTATTACTGCCACGTGTTGTGGTCGTTTACGAATGAGGAAGAAATGGTGGAACATCCTGACACTCCTCGTCGAAAGTTTAGCCACCACGGCAGTTGCATGAGTTTTCGTCAGACGCCTGTCTGATGACATATGTCAGGATGCTTTTGATACGCGTATTATTTAATTATGAAGTCTTTACAATAATAATAATAAGACTGCTAGACTGCTACCGAGATATTTAATTATATATTAATACATGTTCAGACCTCACAATTGTCTGGTCAGCAATAAACAATAATAATAATAATAATCAGCAACTCTCGCTCGCAGTGTGTAGGGGAAACGCCGCCGCTGTCATCGGCTCCATGGATTGAGGAGCGGGGGTGAGCCTAGGCGGGTACACGTTTAGATCCCACAATTGTAGGGAAACACCGAAATATTGAATAAATATATAATAATAATAATAATAATAATAATAATAATAATAATAATAATAATAATAATAATAATAATAATAATAATAATAATAATAATAATAATAATAATAATAATAATAATAATAATAATTGGCGCCATGGGATGGGCTGGTAAATAGCACTTGCTTAAACCGAGGCGACACGTTCGAACTTCACAACTGTTTAATAATTATCATGGGGAACTCTGATCATAGACGGCATGGGCTGACACCAAATTAACTGACAAGTTAATTCAACACAATTGTAAGAATTAAATAACACATTTCATGAATCTGTGGCCTCAATACCAGTGGATATTTTAGTGGTTGTAAAACTTCATCAACTTAGGACATACAAAATCTACCCAAACGCTGAAAAACCGTTAAGACATTTGACATAACGTTTAGCATCAACGGCGTACATCACAAGTGGTTGCAAGCTGAGTGCTTGTCGTTAGAACCCTGCCCGCTTATATGTTCGTCTCTGTTCTGTTATCCCTTCTATTGATGGAGCAAGAGAGAGTGTCCTCTAGCATGTATGGTTAGAGACCATAATATATATATATAATATTTTTTTGTTTTTCCACTCCATTCACCCTTAAAATATCACGGGTGGATTCATTTTCGAGAGGCCGTCACAGCCAGGCGCAGCGTAGTGCAGCTTCGTCAAGCGCAACCCAGCCAAACGATCAGAATGTCTGCGCTGAGTTCCTTGCAACCAACCCCAACTCAGGAAACGAGCCCGGCAGACCAACAATTCGACGCCAACGAGAGATCTTCTAGTCGAACGAAACTGCAGCAAAATCTGCAGTTGTTGGTCTTGGCTCCCATTCGAATCGTGCTGTGAAAGAGTGAAGCGCCCAGCGAGGATTGCCGATTGCTGACAGTTTCAACCCTTCTGTTACGCCGAAGCCTAGCACCAGCAGTGCAGGCGGGGGGGGGGGGGGGGGGCTACCGCCGTCACTGTCACGGCTACAAACGAACCGCATGTACGGCATGGAATGCCTGCTTGCCTGCCTGCCAGCGTCTGAGTCTGTGAAAACTCTCATTTTGTGTAGACTTCAGTGGCCCTCAGCATGACGACCCTTCAATTCAGTCGCGTCGTCATTCGCGCCCGATCCTTTGGCTCGTGCCCAGCTGCGCCGTGACCGGCCATCGTGCCGGCCTGCACGGATTAGGAACGCGAGGAACGTCAGGGATTCATTACACCATGCCGCCGTTCACCACTCACTCGCTCACTCGCCCGACCGCCATAGGTTTGTTCAGCTGGCGAAGTCTCAGCCATCGAGCGTGCATGGTGGCTGGTGGATGGCTCGAAGCTGTCACCGAAGAGACACAGAAACAGCATGGGTGCAAATCGAAACGGATGGTGCTCAAATGACAGCAAGCGGGCCGGGCCTAGCTTGGCTCGGTCTAGGCCGCCGTGCCTTACTGTAAAGGGACTGCGAGCAACGAACGACGCATTGGCCCACTAGACCCGCTTTCAGTGGCGGTCGCCTGCCCGGGCACGGCTCCCGCGGGACATCGACGAAGGCTGCCTGTCTGAGACCAAGACGAAACGGCTTTCTCTTTCCCGCCTCTGCAATGCTGCCACTGCTGCTGCTTCCTGCCTTGGTCTTCGTGGCGTCTTCGTCCCTCTTGGACTTAGATAGCCTCCCGGCCCGCTCCGCCCCGCTCCGCTCACTCACCCCCGCCAGTCCCATAGGCTCGATAGGCTTTCCTCACCGACCGCCGGTTCTCACTCTGTCTGGTCTGGGACGTGATATACGTGGGTCACGTTCATAAGTCAGCACTTCTGCGTTGTTCAAGCCTCGGCCGCGCTTTGTTCACATCATAATCTTCTTCTTCTTCCCTTCTTTGTATCAGTTTTTCAACGAGTCTTGTTTAACAAATTTTCACACTTTTTACTTCCGTTCTCCAAATAAACCATACACTAGCAACATGATGGTCCGGGCCCAACGGGTTTCGACTAGCTATAAGACATTGAGATGAATGGATAAAGCAGTGGCTTTCAGCTCGAAATGGGGGTCACGATTTAAACTACGTGTATATATATATATATATATATATATATAGTCGCATAGGGTACCAATAATCAGCGCGTACTTCTGGTAATTTCAACGCTATTAGCACGCCTACAATCTGAAGCGCAGTCATGCTAATAGGACGGCATCCTGTCGTATGTCAGACAAACTTTTTATATGTGAAAGACACTGAACCCAGCTTGTGCTTGCAACGCCCGCAGATCTGACTAACACAATGCAACGCCCAGGTAGGGAACTGCGTCCGAGTATGATTATCGCGAAGTACTAGAGACAAGCACCTGCCTCTGATGATGTGTAGTGACTTGAGATGCGCAACGTGTAAGCGTACCGGCCGCCTTTCGTCAGTCTTCGTCTACAGTACGCGCTACGGTTTCTTCTTAGCTTCCGTTCACCAGGTTCCGGCTATACTGGACGGGTCGGTCGTTTGTCTGTACACACAATGTTCGCGTGAAGCAATGTCAAGCCGTCAAGATGGATCACTACATCATCGCAATAGCAGCAGAAACAGCAGTAGTCGTTCTGATACGCATGTAGGCCGTGTGAAGAGCAGCTCCGGCAGACGCAATAGTGTCATAGGTTTTTGTACGTAGAATGGCAAATATGGCGAGCGGTAAGGAGGTATAAGAGTGCTGTAAATTTCACCGGGTGTCCTGTTATGTAATGCTAAACGCTTGTTGATTGGCTACCTGGTGGAGCGCTTTACTCTTCAGCTGGCGGCAGTGCACTGTCAGATTCCGCCTGTTCCCGCTGTACACCACATCTCTTCTACCTTGTTTCTATCTCCCTCTCTCTCTCCGCCTTTCTCTTTACCCTGTATCGCCCTCAACGGCCCCGTTCAGCACCTTGCTTGAGCCTTGCGTGAACATTAGCCAGGCGTCAGCCCGTGTCCCCATCAACATAGCCGTTTTTCGTCTCGACATGCACGATGAGATGCTGCTACACAAGCTGCTATTGCCACGGTATGCAGGGTATGTCGGTTAAACGCGCGCGACCCTGACCGACCGACCGGTCCTGTCGGTGGTCGATGGGAACGGCGGGAAGCAAAGAGGAGACGGGAACGAATAAAACGAAGAAGAAAGAATGAGACGGGGCCGAGTTGCGGGTCGAGAAACGCAAAGGAAATGGGAAAGTAAAGGACTGATAGAATGGAATGGAAAAGTTTCCATAATGGAGTTTCGAGAAACAGGCCCGTCAGGAGTAAGCCGTAAGCGGGCGAGGTAGAATTGCAGGGTGCGGTTCGCGTGAGCGCCAGCGTACGCCCAACTCTAGCTTTAGTTCGCAGGCAACAACAGTCCCTGCTGCCTTCTCGAGGTCCCTTTAAAGGGACTGGAAACGGGAAACAGGCAGAAATGCAGCCGAGCAACACTCGATGGACCATGAGAAAGGTCGATGGAATCCCAAAGCTTGTTGCCTCATTTGCGTCCATTGATATCCAACCCCCTGCATTTCCCGTTTGGCCTCGAGACACGAACAGCCAGCTTTTCTCTTTTTTCAACTTTCCTTCCCACAGGGGAGCTGTAACAGGTTATCGCCGCATTGCTACTGAGTACAACGCGGCACTCTAACGCCACGGATAGAAAGCGGGCAGCGGCTACAGCGTCTAAGAATCGGACAACCGACCTCCTTAAGCACGTGCCAGGTCCAACAGAGTAAAGCCATAACTGGATTACCATTGCAGTTATAATCGCACACGTCTCACATGCTTTGCTAAACTCTTTCGTCTACAAGGGCTAAAGTTTGTGCAAAAAACTTCTATCCTTAGTCTAATGACTGATCGGACAGAATTTGCGGCACCTTCTTAGTAATGAAGATTACCGCCCTGGGCGTTGCACTATCAGCCCTTACTGAGCAATCAATATATCACAAGGTGCTGTGCGTTTGATTTAGAGATGCAGCATTCTGCACCAAAACATGCACCGCTTGCACCTAGTCGACAATCACCGTCACATTGTTTGAAGAAACATCAGACAGATGCTCCTGAACAGCCAATCAAAGGGCACCTATAACGCGACTCTCAGCGTGATCATTTTGAAACTTGTGTCTACTGCGGCATGTTCGATACACTTTAAGCTTTGGGGATATATATATATATATATATATATATATATATATATATATATATATATATATATATATAAATATATATATACCTGAAGCTTAAAGTGTGACAGCTACAACAACCTCGACAGCAGCAACGACAATGAGGGGGTTGGCGACGGCAACGATATTAAATGCGTATAGACAGAGATAAAAGCACAAGCAAAGCAGTGATGATAGTAAATAGCGGCAACAAAAATACCAAACTAAAATATTCTATGACCAGAGCCGGGCACAGGAGAGCTTCCTCGACCTGTTGCCTATAGCTAGCCAGTCGAGTCACCTTGCCCATCCATTCGTCTTGTCATTTACAATGTCTACCAACGATTGTATTACAACATTCACATTTGCTACTATACTTTTATTCGGTTTATTATTATATAATAATTATTACTATTATTAGTCTTGTGATGGTGGCGATAATTCCTTTAATTATTACTACATTTGTTGCCACTAAAATGAGATTCCACAATGCCGATCCGGAGCGGCCGCCCCTCTCTCATACGGCGTGATTTTCACTCAATACTTTTAATCGTTCGCCAAACCTATATGCATACATTATTATTAATAATAATAATAATGATGATGATATCACAGAACCAATGCAAAACGCCTTCATTACGATGATAAGGCGAATCAGAATAGCACTGAATGTAGACAACGACAGCGGCCAGCGCCAGCAGCAGCAGTAGGTAAAGCAGTGAGAGTTGGCGAGTATGCGGCGGCGACATTGGAAACCCGCCGATAAAGGGTGCACCGTAACCGGACGATACGACCAGTCCCAGGAGTAACGCACAGTAAGCAGATAGCAGGCCGGCACGCGGACGGACAAGGCTCGGCTACGCGCGTTCACCTACCTATTTACTCACCTTCTACTACTACTACGACTACTTCTAGGACTACTAGAACTGGTGCTTACTGTTACAGTCACAGAAAGTGCGCGCCAGCGCCAACGCACACATTTGCTCAGTCATAGGCTGGGCAGTGTACGGCTATTGAATTGGACGTGAGCGTCGATTCCCCACCTCTCTCTCTCCCCTGTCTCTCTCTCTCTCTCTCGCTTGCTTGCTTCCTCGCTCGTTTGGTGGGCGCGATCTCTCTTCCCCGTTCCCCATTCCCCATCGTGCGGCGGCCCGCGCAGCACAACCATCGCCACTTTCCTCCTGATCCCCTGCTGGCTGTTGTGATCATCGCTTTCAGCAGATGCGAATGCGCTGAAAGAGCTCGTTTAGCCGAGAATTCATCGCAATCCATACATACGCACATACACGTAGGCACACATATATACATACATGTATGGGGTGTATGTATGCATGCATGCATACATACACGCCATGCATACGTACATACGTATACATACGAACAGTATACATCGACCCACACAGATCGAAACAGTCGATGCCGCCTACCTGCCTGCCCGCTCGCCCGCCTGCAAGATCTAGCCATACAGTGACGACAACGTTGCACGGGATAATGCAGATTGAAGTACGATTCCGTCTCGTTGTATGTCAATTGCATACTGTCCTGGTCCATGCCTCCTCATTAGGATGAACTCGGCAACAACGTTTTCCAATGCAGCCCGCGTATATATATATATATATATATATATATGTGTGTGATACACAAGCATAACAAAGCTGTCTTACTGAATAGAAAAGGCTCATCCATTATATATATATATATATATATATATATATACTGTGTGCGTACAAAACTTGGTCGTTTCAGCGTTTACCTCTTGGAAAGCCTGTATGGCCAACTAAGAAATCAAAATAAAAACGTTGACGTCTGTTAATGGTGTTGACACTTTTGTAGCAGGCGGTGGTCACAGTTTTGGTAGCTAAAATCTTGTGTTTTGCCGGTAATTTCAATAGAACATAGCTTTTCGCTACGAGTAAGCCAGAGGAGAATGTTAAGAGCGTAGATAAGTCTGCGCCATTGACACACGCACGGTTAAATATGGTTCTGGTGCAAATGCATTCATTCATTTGCTTCGACAAAACGAATTTAGATAAAAAGTATATGTTCTTCTATTACCCGTAGATCGAATAAATTGAGTAAAAATCGGCTTGAATAAGTCAATATGTCATCAACAGCGAAGTGATTGTTCTCACACACTCCTCGTATCACACGCCCGAGCGTCAAAAGTAAAGACATGGGCTGCTAGGTTATATATATATATATATATATATATATAGCGTAAATGTGGGGGTCTATATCACGATTAACTACAGCAAGCATCCGTGTAAGGCTTTGAATATGTGCTGTATGAACAACATGCTAATGATTATTAACTGCATGATATGCAGCATATATATGTATATATATATATATATCACAATGCAGGATAAATACATGGCGTTAGGTTCGAATGCTCAAGTTGCTCTAATATAATCTCCGTCCGACTGAGTTGTAGTTATAGTCTCACGCAAGACTAGCTCAAAGGGAAAAACGCTCTGCTCGCGATTCGCCTTATTTCGAGTGCACTTGGCTGAAGAGAGGTCTTGCCGGTCGAATTGGTGAAGGAGCAGGCTTAGCTCTGTCGCCTCCTGCGTCTCATTCCCTCTACGATACCTCTCTTAGTGGAGGCATTCCTTCAATATAAGATTGTTCCCTACTTTTTATACAATGTGGTCTAAAACCACTACCGCAATAACAACAACAACAACAACAACAACAATAAATCTATAACACTCGAAGTGACACTTGTAACAGGCCCGTTACTTCTCGATGATATACGTATGGGACCGCATACGCAGCTTATTCGGAAACTGGTTCAACGATGATAAGGAATTTGCTCGGTCCCACTAGTTCCTGTAGAATACTAACAGAGCAGCAGCATCGGGCTTTGGTCGCGTGCAAAAGCCCACCTGAACAGATCGCATCATCACGTACCGGATAGCTGCGACCCGCAAACAGCTACGAAAGGACTAAAATGTCGTCCTCGTCGGAATTGCTAATCAGTGAAAATAACAAGACACTTCGTGTGAGTGTCTTACTGAAAATCACAATGCTGCTAAGCTGTGTAGATGTCGCAGATTAACTGCGGCTATCATAAGACTGCCGGTACGGCCTTACTACCGGCCTTACACTGAATCGAACTTTTTGAAACTCGCAAATACTGGCACAATGCAGTATCGCTTGTTCAGTCATTAATTATTATTTATACGCACAATGTATGCTGTTGCCGCGGCTGTCCTGGCGTTTCCTTTGTTTGTCTAAAATGGTTTGTCTAAACTCTAACTTAAAATAGTACTCCGTGGTTCACAGGCTCACCGACTGACTGACACGTCTCTAGAAACACGTCACAACTAAACCCGAATAACGGGATCATTGATATTGATCTCTCAGCTGCATGAACGCTGATAAGTCAACTAGTGAGCCGCCGGAGGTTTGTCGAAAGTCGATCCACACAGCACTACAATGGCAACAACAACGTCATCGTCATCATCATCAGCAACAGCAACAACAATAACAACAACAAGGTCGTGCCTGTACTGTCACGGCAGACAGCAGTTCGCGTGGCACGTACATCCACTGGTAAGACCACCTTATCTAGAACAGATGCCACTACGCGGTAAACGCTTGAGCAGAGGTGAGGAAAATACAGTGGACGAGGAGTGAGGAAAATACAGTGGACGAGGAGTCCGGGAGGGGTGGCGGTGCGAGACTGAGAAAACCGCCTTGCGTTGTTCTCACAGCCCCATAGTACCCCATAGGACGCGAAGCAAAAATGCCTGGGAGATCCGAAGTAGGGGCTACCTACGACTGGCTGAGATTTGAACGAGCCGAAAACGACATCAATGTCGGTCGGTTTAATTAAGGCAAGCAACACTGGCGCAGCCCGCATACATGCCGGCCTAGAAAGACGATAACTTCCGAGGTAAACTACACAGAAGCGGGCGGGCTACTATAAATAAGCGACTAAATTGTTGTCGTTGTGTTAAAACTACACAGATATATGCACGGTTATTAACAAGTTTCAGGCGTACATTCATTCTTGTCCAGTTACTCTAAGTTGGTGTTGTTCGACCGCTTAGACGCCTCCTCTGCTGTAGCTGTTCGGGGCATTTTGCTCTTCCATGCTGATTGTCAGCCTATATTCTTGGCACTACGGTGTCGCTTTGTTCAGAGAGAACCGCAGGTAGGCTTTTTAAATGATCAGCGTTGAAGGCACGATGGGCACGTACATCACGAAGTAGTTCAACTAGGCCTGCTACGTAAGAAATAAGTAGGAATGAGCTCGCTAAGTTCTTTAGGTGACTAGCCATGTATTCTGCCTGACGGTTACCTGGACATAATGATCACCGTTTCTTATTATGAAGAACCTGTAGCCCAAGATGTCTTGCATAAGGTTGTATTGTGTCCCCTTGACCTCAGACTAAGTTCTCAACATTTTTAAAAGACGACTTCGTAATATGCTGTTTAAACGTTAATAAACATGGCATATGCTAGTGACTCACAAGTCATATACAACGGTAACACATTGTTCAATGTGCAGCAATAGAAGACACAACACTAACATCCAGAGTAAAATATATCATGCTTCAAAATCAACTATTGAGTGAGGCTATTTTGGTGCTAAAATTGTGTAAGCTACCATCTTGTAGTAAATCATGTTGAGTAGATGCATGCATAGGTTAACCAAGCTAGGTGTCCCTTGGAGAGTGTCTAGAAAATTATTGGTATAGTGTACCGTTGACTTCACACACATTCTGCCGAGTTAGGCCTCATCACCGATCACCTCGTTTTGCCGTTCACAAATTTTTCAAAAATGAATATTTTCTCAGTTAATAGTTAGCTTAATTGCAACCACATCTCCCCTTTGTGCTTACTCATAGAACGGTAGGATTGTTGTATCTTGTAGTACTTTACTTTGAGATGAACCCTCATGATCCGCGTCACGGTGCTGTCCAAGATTTTTATATAACGAGCAATCTTTGCAGCGCTTTGCTTCGGGTTATTCTTCTGCCGGGTTTGTATTCCTCAATTACATTTAAAATATCATGTACTTTTGTATGATTTCGTTGCGCGTATCACAAACTTTTAGTGGGCTTTATGATGTTGAAGCTCGTTTACAATGTATTTAACATTTTTGCTTGCCAGCAACACAGAGTATGGTGATGCTATGCCGCTTTATTTCTATAGTTTCAGACATAACAATACCAGCAACGTTGCCACGAGGCGACAGACTTAGTGCAGACAATAGCTAACTGATTCGTGAAGCGCTTAGCAAAAACATTCATTCAGGCCAGCGCGGCAAGCACAAAAATAAAGGTCACTTAACCTGGTTAAGCCTATATATATATATATATATACTCAAAAAGCATTCAACATATACACGTGATGTCGGATAACTAGTTAAACACAAGAGGATCTAAGACAGGTACGAGAATCAGCTGGTTAATTTTGAACGCTGTAGCGCAGGCGGATCCGTCCACTATTGCGCTGCAACTTGGCGCTGCTACACTGTCACGGGCCTCTCTATATACGTAGTTGACGTTCACCATCGAATTTATAACGAGGGATTATACTCCCATCGGGCATAGCAACTGCTAATGTACTATGCGTGCGGCAGTAGGACAGATACAACAATCATCTCTGATGGCTTGTCTTTACTCTGTTCGTTTTACCTTTTCGCGTTCCACACGTTTTGTACGTTAACCATGGGTGCAGAGTCTCTGGAGCTAGTTTGCGGCCTACAGCGTAATCCTAGTGCCTAGGGACAGCTGGCTTCATTTGCTGAACACAAATCGTTGTCAGAACGAGTTGCTGACATAACAATATAATTAAAATTATCTGGTAATCGTAGCCTAGACTCCGAGAAGAAGCGTGGCATCATAAATTTACCGCTAGTACGACCAAAACTACAACAACAGAATGCTTCATTGCTAACATAGACAAACGAACAAAAATAACGCCAATTCGCCACAGCGATTCCCTTCACGGCATGCGTTGTTGGTACGTTTGCATTTTATTGAGGGTACAGGCGTAACAAGGCCAGCACTCGACGCCGCTCAGGGATGTCACCGATTCTCCAACTAGCGCCGTCTGGACGCTGCAGGAACTGCACATGTATGTATATATATATATATATACCCATGATACACCGCTTCGTGTATTCGGTGCAGTCGCGTGCAGACAATGAGCATCAGCTCGCCCGGCTTCATGTGCCTACTATTTCCTCTTCTCTGTAGGGGGTACAAGTAATCCAAGTCGTGGTGATTGTCGTCGTCGTCGTTGTCGTTTTAGTAGTCGTAGAACTACCGACGCTATAGCCCAGATATGAAAAAGGCATGCTGCACAAGCAGCTGCTGCTACCGGCACACGATTGGTGAGGGCCGAACCTCTGAGTTCGACTCTTTTATCGCAACACGCCATGGTCGGCAGTCTGTATAAGTTGTCATTATTAATATCTAAAGCGACGGAAAAAGGAGGCGGAGGAGAATCTGCCGGCGTAGGGAGGCGTTGTGGTTGGTGGACTGCGGTGGATGGCCTATGCCTGGGACACCTGCAATGGACAGGGGCCACGGGGTAGTTGTTACGAGACTACCCCGTGGCCCCTGCATCGCCCACTGAATCGGCCCAACTCGCGTGTTTGTTGAGGGCGTGTGGGAGCCGACGGCCGGATGCAGGGTGGTGTGCGGCCAAGTTAAAGCGGACTAGCAAAGATGGGGCGATCGGGCGGGCCGGTCGGTTGAAAACGCACGCTCTCCGCCACGCACACTCACGCAGCAGCAGCAGCAGCGCCGGGGTGTTGTTGGAGAGGCTTTATAATGCCGACACTGCTGGCATTGGCGGGGCCGCCGTAGCAGTTGAGCAGCGGGCGAGCCGGAGTGTGACGGAGGAAGCAGCGTGGTCTCTGCGTGGATGCGCGCGAGGTTTTCTTCGATGGCGATGGCGGGATGACGGTGGTCGTCGTGGTCACTATAGCCGAGAAAAGGCTGAGGCTGGTCTGTTCGTTGGTCAAGCCACGAGCGAGCGGGCCACAGACAGACAGACGGCCGGACGCTCGAGAGGGAGTTAGTTGTTGTCTGCCAAAGAGACAGACCCATCGAGAGCGAGAGAAACAAAGCGAGAGATGGAGATGCAGCGAGGTTGAACGATTGCGGGTTGGAGATGCCATGGTGAAGCGGCGGAGAAAGAGCGGCAGTGGCGTTCATGGGGCCCGCGTAGTCGTCGCGTAGAGGTCGTCGGTTGGTTGGTTTCCCGGGTCCGTCCGTCCGGCCAAAGGCTGTCAAGCGCAGATGGCTCGCTCCGTCGCCTAGCCTCTACTTGGTTGCTTCTGGTCGCCGCCCGCGGTACCCCCTCACCCCACGTACCACCTTTCCTATATTTCCCTCTATAACGCCTCCCCCCCCCCCCCCCCGTCACTACTCCTACTGTTCCTGCTCCTGTTCCCCTTCTTCTTATTTTTCCTTTCTCCCCTTTATCTTCTCGCCCTTTTCGTCGTGGTCGGCGTTCTCATGGGCGACGGCGGCGGCGGCCATTCGTTCCAGCGCTGGTCACGTTCCTCGTGCTCCATTGTCAGAAGCGAGAGCCGTTCGTTCGGTCGTTTCTTCGTACGCTGTCGGTTGCTTCGACAAAGCGGCCCAGTTCTGGCGTCTGTATATACGCGTGTTGTGTTCACGGGAACTGTACAAGCTGTGCAGGCAACCAGGAAGACTGGCAACCAAGCTGCGAACCGACCACATTTCGGCACCTGACACACCACAGCACAGCGTCGTTTTCCGCACCCTTGACTGGTACCGCACCCGTGCACTACACTACAGAACTCGCAGCAACAACAACAACAATGGCATGTTCAGCAGGGCACATGGGGTTGCAATTGCAAAGCTAACTGCCTACAAACCTGTCAGACACTGGCCGCCCACACTGGCGCTTACAGACGTCGACGACGAGCGCCACAGTAAGCATTGTTAAAAGCTCAGTAACGGCAGCAATTCAAGTAGGGCGACCCAGGCGTTAAGTGACTTAGGTTTGGCCACCAAAATATGCTAACTTTAGCTTTCCGAGTGAAAACGTTTCTGTCAACTTAGTCTTCAAACACCCTCAACTTAGTCTTGTTTATAGTTATGCGTATTTTGCGGGAACAGTTGTCAGAAGGTAAAATGTGTCGACAATATTTGTGCCATTATAAACACCACATCACAGGATGACTTCGTCTTATATCTTCTCTTAGTATGTAATTGATTTGCTTCTTTCTGGTATTAAGTCGAGGACTGGCCTTATACCTAAAAACATGCCTCTATTTGTTTATAAATATCCTGCGTTAGTTTTTGCCGAGCCACTGAGACTCATTTTTAAATAACTTACAAGACGGCGCAGTGTCCGATTTTTTTAAGTGTAGTTTTGTTACTTCTGGTTACAAAAAGGGTTTACAAACAATTGCTGAAAACTATCTTATCTTTGAGGAGGTTTTAGCTAACCACTTAAACAACTTCTTAATTTTAAACCATTTACTTGACCCTGCCAAGCATGACTTCACGACCCACAACTTTTGGAGATGACCCTGCACTAGGGTATGTTCATAAATGCTCTCGTTTCACTTCGTTTATTTTGACCAAAAAAGCGCATTTGACTAAGTAGGCTACTCTCTTTTGCTCCACAAATATTTAAGTGTCCGCATCTAGACAGTTTAATATGCGAGAGCATTTTTGAGCGACCGTCACTTTCAAGCAAAAGTTGGTGGTTACTAAGTCGGCCATATCCTGCATACTCTGGCATGTCTCAAGATGAATGTTTATCCTCTTCTGCATACCATCTTTGTTTTAAACTCTTATACAAGTTATTTATTTGGCGGATGCCCAAGTGGGCGCATGCAAATTCAGCTAGTACCTGCTTCTTTGGCAATTAGTTACGTGTAGGAACACGCAGGAGTACGCATACAGGAAACAACACATAAAAGGCCACCTAAACATGAAGCGCAGACAGCACTTCATGACCTCATGGTATTAAAGTGAGGCAATAAAAGCTAGGCACCGCGTTCGCGCGCGGCGCTTAACGTTCACACGTTATCTCCCGCTGATCCCGCAAAGCTGATCTCCAATTGTAGGTACGCAACCCCCCATCTATCCATTCTAGAAGGAACTTCATGACGATGAGAACAACTCTGAGTTTAAACTATGCGTCTGGTTGCTTTATCTATAGATCTACAACACCGTGTCATCGAGACGGAGCGTCGCCCTGCGATTTCGTCGTGTTGCTGATATCAATTACACTGGATAGAGAATCGTTCATCAGCTGTTGTCAATAAGGGTGACTGACGGCTGGACGGCTTGATCGGCACTCACTCTTCTTAAAGTCAGATCGTGCTTAGCCTACGAGTCAATCCATTGGTTAAGGCGGGAGGCGTCCGGCCGACTTTACGTAGCTCGACAATGTACTCCATCCAACGGCGGCGGCGGCTGTAGCGAGCGGCCATAGCGGACTTGCTAGCGACATCTGTACTTAGGTATTCGACACGCTTCGACACGGGCCCATCTGGCAGCCAGCAGCTATTCTTATAGAGCCTAGTACTGTCATACACGGACGAAGAAGCTCTTTCGGCGGCGGATGCCAGCCTACGAGACGACGACGACGACCGGGTTGGTAGCGGCGACGGCGACATCGACGGGGCGTCGGATGGACGTACAGTAGTCTGGTCCTGCTGCTTCAAGACTAGCCACTACCCCTACGGCTACTTTCACCACGGCCACCACCGCCACCAACACGACCACCCACTACAGAAAAGAGAAGCTGCGATACAGTCGCAAAGCTGTCGAGGCCGTGAGGCGATGCATATTTTTATGCGATTTCCTTCACTGCTGCTGCGCGCCGACAAGCAGCCGGGCGGGCGTCTAGCGAGGGCGGCCCAGCTAAATCCGGGGGAGCGGGGTGATGTGCACCTCCGTTTGCGCCGCACCGCGCACAAGACACATAAGCGTGTGCCACAGACACGACTGCCTGGCTGTCTGCCTTCCTGCCACGATGACGACGACGACAACGACGCTGGTAGAACAGTAATCCCCCTTCACGTTTTTAGCATGGCACCCCTCGACCCGCAGCAGCAGCATCATCGACAGTGCTGGCAGCGGGAGCAACGGCAGCGGCACAGCCATAGCCATAGTCGCAGTCGGGGGGAGCGGTCGAGATGCACAGGCGTTTTGCTGTCGCTCGCTCGACCGACAACCGACCACGCAGTATCTACCCTACCGCCGCAGTGGCCTCGAGCAAGCTCGTTCCCACTGTGGCGCTTGCAGCCGCCGCCGCCGCCATCAGCACCCCCACTACCACGTCTACATGCCCTGCTGCTATTGCTGTTTCTGCCTCTGCCCCCGCCCCCCCCCCCTTCGATGCCGAAGCCGCCAAAGCCACATGCATGTCGACCTTCGAACGAGCAGGCAGGAGACAACTCTCTCCAGCTGTTCTCCAACAATCCGAACGAGCCGCAACCCATGTACGTTTTTGCATACTAAAATGTTTACGGTCGACGCAGGCAGACGACGACGACGACGACGACGAGACAGACACACACATACCGACATAGAGACATGTATGCGTGGTTGCTTTGTTCTTCGTTTTGCTTATTCCCCTTCTTTGTCTTACGTTTGTAGCCTCCTGCTAGCGTTACCGATGCTGTTGCAGCTCCTACTGCTGCTGCTGCTGCTGCTGCCGCCGCAGCCGCTACTACGTTGGTTCACAGAGACTAAACAGAGACTCCTTAAGCCCGTGCGGGCATGCCGGAGATAGATGGCAAATGCGCTCGCTTAGAAGATAGATCTAGTCTGACGAGTATACTAGAAGGGGTGCTCCTATGAAAGCTTCAGCTGTGACCTGGCTCCAATGACCACTGACCGCTTACGGCACACATCTTCCAGACAGATAGCCCATCCTAACAAAGCATACAAACAGATTAATCTGCAACTCTTTTTTTAAGGCTGCAGGTCGTAGTTTTCTGCACTCTTGCCGAATCGCTTGTATAGTCAGGCCCCGCCATGGCAGAGGGCTACTATATGAAATGACCCCGACTCGACTACATCTCCAGGTCATGGTACTGTGCTTATGCCGAAGTTATCTAGTCTTTCTCAAATTTTTGGCTAAACCCGGGCTTTTATTTTTATTGCCTCATCAAACACGATCTTATTTTAATAGAAATCTTGCCAGGGGAATCTTATGTTAGCCGTGTGTGAGAAAAGGCAGACATTTCTTTCACGCAAATCAGGGGTTTGTAGACATTGGGCCAAAACTCGATTGTACAGAACTAACACTGGGAATAGAGATTGGATAACTGATTGGGTTGAATATACACTTGTGTTGTTCTAGCGTAGCGCTAAAGCCGGCAACACTTTTTGGCTGACCAAATAGCCGTTTTAGCATCTCGATACCGATCAATAAAGGCCGAAATTGCAAAAACCGGCGATGATTTAAAGAAGTGACGCGACAGTTACTCCGGGCTTACCTGAAACGAAAACAAATCCCTCAGTTAGTTCAAGTCAAGGTATGTAACAAGAGCACATTTCAAGCAGGAATGATCAACTGTAAACTACAAACATAATAAAACTAGACGCTGCTTAATGCCAGATTTCATCGGGCCGATTTATGTTCATGTAGTCCATTGCTCATAGGCCAGTATCTTTTGCATTCGAGTTTACACACTCTGGATGTCGCGCCGCAGTCATTCTGTGTGCAGGTCTCCTATGCAGGGCACATTGTGTCCTAATGGCGTATCGGCTATTGGTTGACGCGCAGTCGCAACGTGTATACGTCGCTATTGGTATGCATCTCGTTTTCAATATCTGCCAAAACGGGAAAATGCTATTCCTCGATATATATATATATATATATATATATATATATATATACATATATATATATATATATATACATATGTACATATATATATATATATATATATATATATTGGGCCTGGTGCATGCCTTCTGGTCGTACCAACTCATCTTGTGCCCTCTGAGGTGTAACGCCTTTATGAGGCGCGAACGCCGAAACCTGCAGGCTGATTTCATCATGAAGGTGAGCGACATATCAGGCACGTCGGCAATGGCAGCGGTCGGTCAGCCGCCGGCGGCTCGGTCGCTATATTAGCGAAGGAGTAAGCGAGCGAAGCCGACGTCGGGCGGGCGGCCGGAGGCGCGACGCGATTGACCGGCACTATACACTGGAAGAAGGACGACGAGAAGAGATGTCCGCGCCTCCAGCCGGAGTAATAATGTCAGCTTGCTTCCATGCCATCGCGGCTATGATGAGCGGCGTTCCTCGGAGCATACTCGCTCGGAGGGCCAGGCCTCTGCCTCAGTCTCACCCACCCGCCGATCGTCCCTTCGTGTACCAGCGTTTTCAGCCGGCCATCCGCTCCCTGTCTCCGTATACACTTTCACCGCAAAATTAACCCTTCGCGAAGTAGAGTCGCCACCGCCTCCGCCGCCGCTGCCGACCACAGCCAGCTCGCTTGCTGATATGGCCTTCGCAGGCATATCGGCATGCGGTATGCGTCAGCACATTTCAGCCGCGATCCGCTCTCTCATCTGCCTGCCTGCCAATCACCGGCGACTGACGGGTCTTCTTCCAATGGTTGCACGGCATTGAGCGGCAGAACGACATAATTTTTCAGGCCCACGTCGGCCCAGCCGTCCGCCTCCAGTGGTGCTTCGCTGCCTCGATGCTTTTGTTGAGACCACGCATGACAAGCACTGCCGAAAACTACGCCGCCGTTAGCATGCCTTACGGCCTGCCTATATCCATCTATCCGTCTCACCTCTCTGAGCCTCAAATCGTCGAGACTTTCTTTCCTTATGGTCGTGGTGGTGGTGGCTGCGGCGGCCGATGCTCCTTCGTCAAGCTGACCGGCCGACGACGGGACTTCACAGCCTGAGAGATCTTCACTCACTGTCTGCCTGCTCCCTACTAGCCACCCAGCCCTGGTCGCCGCGGACGTCTTCAACAGCGCCTCCTCCCAACACAACCCTCGAGGGACGCTTAGTTTGTCCTGCCGTTTCTGAACCTTATTCGGCAGCCACTTTTGTTTTTGTGGGTCGATGGCCTTCGGCTTCACCCAACTGCCCAATGGTCCCTGTCCCTTGGTACTACACTTACTACAATCGACGTAACAGCCCAGCAGGAAAGCAAATAGCACGCAGGGTATAAAGTTAATTAATTGTCCTCTCTTATGTGTCAAGTCCCTGTTAGTTGCTATCGCAGCACGCAATGCGCTTTTGCTTCGATTGGTCGTCTTGCTTTAGCGTGTCAATTCAGACTAGTATTTACCCACAGCTGGTATCAGTGGCACGTACACAAAACGAGCAATTGGGGCCTGCAATGTAGTGGTAGCACACGTCTAGTATAGCTAATGTTAACGTCGATTTGGTCTAACCCTCCCAACGGAAACAGTTAACATTTGCCATCAAGTGATGTTCGTTTGTTTATTGCTGAATATATGCTGAAATTCTTTGTGTGGGCATTTAATCCAAGATGCCGCTAAAAAAATTTATGACACATCCAATAGGGCAAATTCGTGAACATCTTTAGACAGCTTTGACTCAAAGAACAGGCACATAAGTAAGTGCCATATCACCACAAAGAATGCCAAATTTCGGAGTAGTCGTATAGAGTCTGCAGCCTCAACCATAAAAACAACTATAAAAACAATGCCCGCGTTAGCACTCATGAAAAAAACAGTCCTCGTGTTGAATAAAGTTGTACGAAGTGCTCTATACAGGTTAAAGAAATAATGGAATTGTTGTTCTTTATAAGCCTATAAATACCAATGGCAACTGACAATACCTATCGACTTGTATACGCGAAATTTTGAATATCAACACGTACGATAACGGTAATAATAGTAAAATTATTATTATTATTATTTTAAACCAGAAGTATGCAGTTTACGATAACTGTGTGGCAAGGATAATAAACTAAATAGTGGAGCGTTGAATTTTGATACGTAATAAATCAATAATACTCGGATATTGCACATACAATTGTTACAAGCATCAGCCATGTGTACTGTGCCCGTAAAACGTCGAGCGTCAAGTAAGCTTGTTCACTTATATGAGCTGCTGTGGCAGCAGAATTGCTGGATGGTACTCTGGTTTAGACTTGCCATTCAACTCTGATTACGCTGAGTCACATAGGTAGTATCACGGCAAAGGTCAAGCTGCTCTTTAGAAAAAAACGTGAAATAAGCGTGTAAATATTTTACAAATTAGTAATGCAAGGCGTCGACTCGATAGCTAGTGGTCGATTGTTGCAAGAATAAATCAGCGGACGATACCGTTGTTTGCTATTACCATAGAGCATGTATAAACGCACCTAGATTGCCTTAGATGCTACTGAGGAACGTAGGAAGACGTGCTTCGAGAAGGGCTATTTGAATATCTGATTACGTTGTTCCTGCAATGCCTCGGATATACTCTACATAAAAATGAATAAGCGCCTTATGAAACGCTAATTCTGTCGATCTACATTGCCATTGTTGGTTTCGCCTCTCCCCCTCCTATATCGCTCTCTCCCCCCTCTCTCTCTCTCGCCTTCCTGCGTGTTCGGCGCCGCCTCGAGCTAGCCCACCCGCAGGCGGTGGGTTAGGAAACAAGCGTGGCGCAACAGTGTTTTTTAGCCGACGCTGCCTGTGCCCAGCGTCACTTCCCGCTCATGATATAGACAAATTGGTCGACATTATCGGTTACGCTATGCTCCTCTTTATTTCTCTCTCTCTTTCGCTCTCTCTCTCCCTCTATGTCTCCCTTCTTAGGTTGCACAGGTTTAGTGGGATTAAGCTCATCACGACAATGCGCCCCGCCCGGCCCGCGCGTCTGCCAACGGTTCGAGGACGACAACGTTATCGTGGTCACCACGGCCAGCATCATCGTCATTATGACAGAGAACAAAGCGGCCTCGCGCTTAGCTCTGCGCTTCTTCTTTGGCCTGGCCCCTCTGGTGGTACAGCCGAGGAACACCAACATAAGCGACTGCTGCCATCCAGATCGGCAATGGCAACGACTACATCGCCGCCGGTCCGACTACTTTTGTACTACTACTACTACAATAACAACAACATCAAGAGCAAAAACGACAACAACAACAACGACAACAACAGCTACTACGTGCAGCGTTGGGCTACAACGTACAACGGGCAGTTCTTGGCCGGACGGATAGTAAATATCCGTTGTAGTGGCGATGTTCTTCTCAAGGATGAGGCGGCTGGCGTTTCCGACCGCGTTTCAGACGCCCACGTTTGCACCCGTGCGCCGCCCGCATGCAAGAAGACATGCTGGAAGCGGAGGAAACGAGAGAAGCAGACGGGACAACTCGGTGGCGGCGAATGCTGCTGCTGCTCAGCGGAGGACAAAGCCGGGCCCTTTACCCGCTGCGCGCAGCAGGACATCGGCCAGCAAAGATCCTGTGAAACAGTTCCCGCACTCACTCGCCGGTTGGTCGGTTGGTTGGCTGGGCCGTCGACCGGGCTCGTACGGGGCTGTACGAGCGGCGTATGGAGACGCGGCTCCAGTGGCCATAAATAGAGAACGAGCAAGAAAGGCATCGCTAAGTACATACGAAAACCAGTGTCACCGCTAAATCTCGGTCCGTCCGTCTGGGAACGTGGGAAACGTGCGTCGTTGGCGGACGGGCCCAACGGGCCGACGCAATGCTGGCTGTTGGCCCGAAAGGCTGGTGTTGCCCGCCTTTGCTCAATCGGTAAATAACAAAACAGCAAGATCAGCAACCAAACACATTACCTGCTGTAATGTAATAATCTCACAATCCTCCATCAAATTGGAGACGCGAATCTGTTGGAACAGAGTCGTGTACGTTGTGTAGGGTGCCGTCTTTTTTTCTCGGCCGCTTAGGAACACCAATGTGCTTTCGTGACTTGCGAAATGAACTGCACATAGAATACGATTTGTACCTTAAAGTCTGCAAGACAGCGGCTAACTGAATGTCGGGCCGCATTTGCCGTATGAATTTGCCTATTGATAATAGATGGCAGAAGGCGCGCCAAGTAACTGCCCTATATCATATACATGAATTGAAACACGCATTCGAGCACTGGTCACGGCGGAAACGTACGGTAAACAACCATCTATGGCTAGGAGGCTTGAATTGTCGTAGTGGTGCGGCGGGGACGTTATAGTTTGGAAACTGAAATCTGTATCAATATATACGTTCACTTACAGAAAGGAGACGCGCGAGAAATACAGACATGCAGAGAAAGAGGAGTTGACAGGCATAGAACAGAACCACGTTGCCGCAGTCGTTTTTCGCATTGCTAGCAGGATCCTAGCGGCAATTGCGATGCTTGTGATAAGACCCCTGTGGCTATCAATACAACATACTTGTGAGTAATACCTAATTGACGGCGCAATAATCGACAACATTTTGCTCTCTAGATCTTGTAGGTTGTACCCTCATTTAGGTCGTTGAAGGTTTGAGTATCGTTTTTGTGCGATTTTGTCCATCCGTTAGTACCTGGGTAGCAGTGAGGGGTTTATTATTTTACTAGCGCCTCGATTTGGTCCGGCCTACACCTAGATCCAATTGTCAGCATAGCCAACAGCAAACGCAAAATATGTTTTCTACTCAATACGCTAAACGGAACATATTTTTGTTGTATATTATTTAAGATAGCAGTGTACGGTTAATTTAACAATTATAGTAGAATGTTATTTATTGTGTACATTAATTTACCTGCATTTTTTAAATAAACTGAACACTAACCTACTGTTGAATGTTAGATCTGCCTATATTTAGTATACGCAATGCTTAAAAAACCCACAACATAAACAGTAGACGCATTTTTACCGCGGGAAACAGAGTGCTTGACGAAACATTTTAATTCAAGCTGTTGCATTCATATGGAACACGACCGAGGCACCGAAATAGAGGTAATAGCCAAACCAACTTAAAAAAAAACTAGGTCGTCGAAACATCATCTTAATCCGTTAGTTAAATTATATACGTTATGTATTTCATTGTACGTATGCACCTATTGCGCTTGATGATCAAGGTCGTAAATGGGCAGGGCGCACGTTCAAACGGAGAACAGGAGGCCACTCGTCTGTACTCCAAGTTCGACACAACCAGTGCTAATCACATACTTTTAGCTGAATTTAAATTGACTTGCGCTATAGCAGTACTGAGAGCTGTTATACTAAGCCATCTAATTGCACTACCCCGATAGTTTTACGATCTGTATCAAGTCAGGAATACGCTTGATTGGCAGGCACGGATGACGTTGCTAGGATCTAGGAAGCGTGTTACAGAAAAATGCACGCTCCACACGCGCCACTGTCAATCTCTTCGGCGTTGAATCTGGCATTCAACAAGCTAATACAGTTCATAAGCGTAACTTCTCCATTGGTATCTAGGCAAGTTTATAATAATGCCCCTTTTGCTCAACCTTGTCATTCTACATTCTTAATTATAGCAGTATCAAAAATAGCCCAAGTGAAGAGCGACTACCAAACAAAAAACTAACAAGCCATGCCGTAAATTTAACTAGTAACTTTTGACGGGCCATCGCATGAATCCAGCGAGTCCCGCCAGCATTCATATGGCGGACTCGCGGTTCGAACGCAGTGACCGTGATTTGTAGCGCAGCCGCAAATCGCGGTCTGGGGCTTCTTCGTTCTAAAGAGGCGACTGAGTATATCATCCTTCTGCCCGCGCTGCCCCTAGCTCACATGGGCTCTCAACCAGTCCCACGTTCTTCATTCAGTGGTGTTTTTTGGCCGTCTTCGTCTAGATAGGTAGGTGGTCGGTGCAGGTGGTCGTCGGGAAGAGGCGAAAACGGGAGGGGGGGATGGGGTTGACTTGGGCACTGGTGATGGCAGCCGACGAAAGCAGTGTACAACCGACCTCCGACAGCGGCCGCCGACAGACATCTCCAGCCGTGGAAAATACGGGAACCGGCTTAACGGATGGGCTTGACGACCGCGGCAAGAAGAAAGCGAGAGTGCCGTTCCCGCCGACCTCGACGACCACGACGACGACCACAATGACGACGACAAGACGAGAAAAACACAGCGGCAGCAGCAGCAGCGGCGACAACCGGCGCCCTCAGATGAAGAGCGCTCCTCAGCGAGGAGGTATTCGAAAACGAACTGCAAGATTTCAGCGCGCCAAGAGAACGCCGAGACACGAGCTCGAGAGAACGATAGAGAGTCAAAGATAGAAAGAGAGAGACGGGGGGGAGAGGGGAGTGTCTATCTCATAGAGTCGACAACGAGGAGCCGTATGCGGAAGGAAAAGGCGGGAGGACCGAAGCGGGGGGTTGCTGCAGACCTCTCAATGGCCCGGCAGATGGACGTATTACAAAGTCAAGAAAAAGATTACGACCTGCCTGTAGCCTGCCAGCCTCCGGCCGACCCGCCCGCCGTCCTCTGGGACTAGGGCCGCAAATTCAAGCGCCTTCTGCCTGAATTAGAGTAGCAACAGCAGTAGTAGAAGTAGTAGCTGGTTTGCGCTCGAGTGCCAGTAGTGCGCAGTCCGTTCGCTCACCTCGAATTCCTTGTCGTGTCGGGGCTGCGAGTTCAAACGAAACCTTCGTCCTACAGAGGAACAAGTACAGAATGAGAGGAGAAGAGCCTACAACTCGAACTGCAACAGCCTTTCGAACGCCGCCGTGATGGCTACCAACCGCTGATGCTGCTGAATGCTAACACAGCGTTGACGTCGTACATCTGTAGTGGCAACATAGTCTCGGATGTAGTCTCACTACTCCATTATGACCGTGAACTCCGTTGTCCGAAACATACTGCCGGAGTGGCTCGAAGATTGACTCTTTTCGGGCAAGCTCTATATGCCAATTTACTGACTGCGTATGATGTACGCGTATATATACAAATATTTGTATGTTTATATGCTGTTGCTCAAAGCGCCCCTAATATATAAGACGCGCGTTTAGCCTTACATGAAGCGCATAATAAATCAATCAATATATATTTGTGTTATCGGCATACAGTTGTGAAGTTCGAACGTGTCGCCTCGATTCATGTCGGGCATTGCCTCTGCACACTGCAAGAGACAGAAGCTACCTCAAATATTCACCCTCGCGCTAGTCCCCCGTCGTGGCTTCCATCCTTCTGGCCCGATCCCGAATGACTCTTGCTGTTTCACTGCTGGTAAATCTTAGTGTTTCCATAGCTACCGGTCCGAAATGAAGACTGTTCTCGAGACCTGCGTATTTTCATTTCAAGTTCCTGTTTGGCACGTTTGCTGCAATGTGTTTAGACCGCAAGTAT